>CM038675.1:337308017-338508017 GCA_021605145.1 Aegilops bicornis
TCACTATGACTAGCCTAGGCTACTATAGTAGTACAGCATAAAAATGATGCAAGTGATCACGTGAGAAAAAATACTAAAAACATTTCTTCCGGTGAAGTGCGTAGATGTAGTTTTGAACACTACACTTGTCATCGTAATTTGGGAAAATTACGAAAAAATTGAGCTACGTTGTGATTACCGTTTACTAATAGGAAAGAAGTTTCACCTCGATGAGTAGCTTCTCCGTGCATGGATAGCATGTAAGGAATCCAACAACTTGATCCAGATTGGGGCCGATAGATTTTAGTGCTAAGATCTTCACTGTGCGCATGGGTGGGTCAAGCTTGTGGGAATCATTTTACGGAAGACGGTCGTAAATACATCAAGAAGAAATTTAAAAATGTGAATTTCAAGAAGATGGAGAAGAAGATGAGTGTTGTACCTGAACGATTATGGATCCAATAAAGAGTTCAGAGAATTTGGCAGACGAGACACCAACGCTGTCAATTTCGGCGCGTCAATGACCCTGATTTTTGTTGGACCTTCTAGATCCGATACTAGCAATATCTCAAGGAAAGGCGCATTCTCAATGACCATAACATGGAACAGCTGGAGTGATCTCTTCCCAATTGATGTCTTGTTGCGGGGCCGGCAAGACACATAAATCCATCTGAGATTCGTCGAGGCGATGTGGAGGCTAATGAACCCGTGGATCTGCTCAAGATGAAGGTACTCGGCCTTGATACAGCGGAGCAGGTGCTCCATAGCCTTCTTCGAGATGACAACGTCGAAGAGGTCGAGCTGCTTGAGTTGAGGAGAAGAAGAAGGCGGCGCGGCATTAATCTAGGGAAGATAGCAGGAGCCTAAGCCGCGGGCGCGGCGCTGGCGTGAGGCAGAGCGCGGACGGCGGCAGAGAGCGACATCGTCCAACTTCAAAGCTGAGCTCCTCGAGCTGATCTAGGGCGGGGGATAAGAACCACTCGTCGAACTTGGGTTGGACCTTGCAGTTGGTACTGAACATGCGGATGTCAAGGCGTCTGGCTGGCCCAGGGTGCGATGAAAGGATCTTGGAGACTACGGCCATGCGTTTGCAATCCCCGTCGCAGAGGCAGCTGTCGACGGTGAGGTTGAGGGGGACGCAGCGCCAGAGGGGGCGCCACCGCCAGGAGAGCAGGGCGGTCCGCACGACAGATATGGTGGGGAGGAGGCTGATGATGACGAGTAGCATGTCATCGGGGAGGCTGCTGATGAAGTCCAGGCTCGCTAGATGCGGGTTTGGCTCGAGCCGCCTCCGCTTGTTGGTTGGCTCGCCGTCCATCTCAACCGGCGGCGACGCCGGTGTACACGTGTGCTGGTTTGTGTTGTGTGCTGGGTGTGCACGAGTGCATCCTTCTGTGCATGCCGCCGCGCAGTGGTGAATTGTGCGCGAGAGCGTCCTTCGCGCGCAAGAAGTTTGCCCTCTAGTTTACTTATTTTCACCCACTGCCACATGGGCCAGCACACCAAGATACAGAACACGAGCTGACAACGCAGCATGTGGATTGGTTGACCGGTCAACTAAACAATATACGGAGCTATACGCTGACATAGTGAGCATATAATCCGTCGGTATACAGAGTTCGAGTGAGAGGGGAGGCCCGTGAGAGATAGCAGAGAGAGAGAGAAAGAGCTACTCCCTTCGTTCGATAATGTAGTTACAACATTTTTTTAAGTCAAACTTTTGAAACTTTGACCAAGTTTATAGAGAAATTACTTATATCTGCAATACCAAAGATAAATGATAGTATGAAGTAAGTACATGCTGTGATGAATCTAATGATTGTTCCAGATGTAAATGTTTTTCTCCACATATACCTGGTCAAACTTTTCTGAGGTTTAACTTTTCAAAACATCCATATGCTTATGGACGTGACAGAGTCCCTAACGAGAGGGAGGGAGAGAGAGAGAGAGCGAGAGAGAGAGAGAGAGAGAGAGAGAGTGAAAAAAGTGTGTGTGCGTGTGTGAAAGAGACATGGAGAACACACGATGAAAGTGGAGAAAAGGCGTGCGTGTCTTATGCAAACATATCACACATGCATCTTCGACAACGGAGGCAAGGTGAGGAGATAGTGTGTGGTTGTTTGGAACCGAGAGAGGAATACCCCTAGCATGTGGCCAAGAGGGGTCTGATAAACAAGGGAGAGAGGTCGAGAGAGACGTATGGAGAAAATGTAGACATGGGGAGGAGAGAGTGTATGTTTGTCATAGAGAGATCCTCTGGAGATCGTGATGGGACTACATGGGTGGGAGATCGAGTGACAAGGTGTGTGCACGATAGAAGATGCCCCGAGAGATATCGAGATAGACGTATGGATGGAAGGAGATAATACGTGTGTTCCTGATGGCTAGTAAGAGATAATCATACTTAGGAGGAGTGCTTGCGCCTATGGCCCTGTTTGGATACTCTAACTCAGTTAGAGGTTAGAGTTAGATTCTAACCCTGAACTAACTCTAAGTAAAGAGGTGTTTGGATGGCAGGGTTAGATGGAGCGCAAATACGGCGAGGCACCTTCACGCGCGGTGCGAGAGGGAGGGAGGGAGAGGACGAGAAGGTTCGAGGAAGTGGGGAGGGATCTGCTGCGGGGAGAGCGAGAGAAAAAAGTGTTTATTAGTGGTCCCGAGAAGAACTAACCCAAATAAGCACCTCTTGGATGGGTTAGTTTTTTTGGATGGGTTAGATGCATCTAACCTAAACTAACCTTCCTATTTGGATATTTTTGGGTTAGTTTACTCCAAACTAACCCAAACTAACTCTAACCCACGGATCCAAACAGAGCCGATGATGGAGTGAGGGATTATGGTACTTAGGGGGGTGCGTATCACATGGAGAGAGAACAAGGGCGGAGAGTGTTGGATCGCGAGCGAGACATGTGTATGTGTGAACCAGGGAGATATAAGGCCAATTTGGCTTGCGTCGTGAGCATCTTTCGCGTGTCCTTGGGTTGTGGCTGGATTTCATGCACGCTTGTTTGGTTGCTACCCTGCGAAAAAGAAAGCCCGCCTGGGCTGGGTTCCCTTGCACTTTAATTAGCCTAGCTGAACTCCAGACATCGCAAGTAGCCTGGCCCAAGCGACCGATATCGAATGCCTGGCCGTGCCTGGTCGTGCGGCCACGAGGCTAACAGCAACATGGATGGATATTAGCATTAAATAATTGATGCATGGATTGATTGATGGGACGTTGATGCTTTGCACGGCGGGCATGAACCAAACGCTTCAGCACCACACAAGCCTGGCTAGGCAGAAATATTTTACATCTCACGTCCACACCAAGCAGTACTGGCCATCAAGGCATGAGGGTCAGGTCACGAACCAAACAGACCAATAAAGTTTGAGAGAGATTGAGGATCCCCGATAAGGCTGAGTTGTGCGTCAGATAGTTGAGAGGGGGAAAGAGATATTCCATCTGCTCGATAATGCAGTGCATGTAAAATTTTTACAAGTCAAACTTTGGAAACTTTGATCAGGTTTACGCAAATGTTATTTATATCTACAATACCAAAGATACATCATACAAAACTACATCTCATGGTGAATCTAATGGTATATGTTAGCCGTACTAGATGTAATTATTTTTCTCGACGTACATGGTCAAACTTTGTGATGTTTGACTTTTCAATAAATCTATGTGCTATGGACGGAGGAGAGTGCCTCAGTCGAGATAGATCAAGTGCATGTGAAGGAGACTGAGTAAGTGTGCAAAAAGAGTATGTGTGTGAAAGAGAAAGTGACAACAAGCGATAAATTAGAGAGTGTGTGTTTTTAAGCTTCTTATGCGAACATATCACGCATGCATCTACGAGATGGAAAAGCGGCGAGGAGATACGAAGATAGCTAGTGTGTGATTGTTTGCAATGGAGAGAGACACCCCTGTAGCACATGTCGAATAGAGGTCTGGCCAACAAGGAAAAAAGGTCGAGAGGGACACATGGATGGCATGGACGCATGGGGAGGGAGAGAGGGTGTGTTTGTGATAGAGAGATCCCGTCGAGATCGTGAGGGGACTATATGGGTGGGAGATCGAGGGAGTGCGTGCGTGATAGAAAGATGCCCCGAGAGAAATCGAGATAGACCATGCACATGTTTGTGATGGATACTAAGATTAGCTAGTCATATACATATAGGGGGGACTGCGTGTGCCTACAATTGAGTGAGAGACCATCATACTTGGCTAGCTGGGCATGAGATTGTGTGTGTGTGTGCGTGCGTGTGAGATGGAGATAGAACGAGGGAGAGAGATAGAGTTTTAGATGGGCCTATGAGTGCAGTGAGATATGCATGTGTATGTGTGACCTGTGGATGGAGAGTTTGAGAGGAGGGGGAGAGCTCCGAGACGACATAGTGGTGCGTGAGAGAGTTACGGGCAAAGAGCCAAGGAATTTGTGTGCGTACGATGAGTGCACCCATGATATGTAGCTTGGACTAGCTAGAGTATCATACATAGTGTGCGAGAGAGACCTATAAATGGTGTATATATGAATGCGAACTAGAAAGACCCCCCCACACACACACAAAGAGAGAGAGAGCGAGAGAGGGAGAGAGATAAAGGGAGAGGGACCAACAAGATTTTTGTGTCGGATGCGTGCGACAGAATTGAAGATTGTCGGCGAGAGAGTGAGAGAGAGAGAGAGAGAACATGAGTCCGGGAGAGGGGGAGGTCACGTTTTATGCATCAAAGACTGATATAAACCATGTTTCGATATAAACTTGCATTCAAATATTTAAATTGGAGAACATGTTGTCTGCAATCCACATATGAGCGGATATATGCGTATATCAAACAAGTTCATTAATTTGACTTTCAACATGTTCATGGAGTACTATAACACTGTACAACATGCTACTCGATTGAGGTGTTCAATTTTGGATTTAGTTCACTATTTTGACCCTCTTGAGCGAGCTAGTTCATTGAATCGAGATATTTCATTTTGGGTTTGATTCGTGTTTTTGAGTGGGTCAACTATTTGTCATATAGTAAATCGCTAGCAACGAGCATGTAAAAACACATTATTCCCGAGCATCATCTCTTCATCTAAAAAAGAAGTGGCAAGCTAATATTTCAAAATTTGATTCGAATCGACATGGTAAGGTAGACGTGGATGCTCGTTCTCCCAAAATTTGAACGAACCGTTAAACATCCTCTCTGATCAGTGGAATTTGCCCGAGCAAATAAATGGGAGACGCGAAATTACCGTCCTATGTGGGACACGCATCAATTGGCCCGTTGTACATCGAGGGTAGGTTCGTAACTTCATCCAAGCGCGCCTTCTCCTCGGCCGAAATTACATGTGGCGAATAATTTATAAACCATGGTCGGCAAAACACGCTCTCCTTGCCCGAAATAGCTCGCGCCCACTATTTCAAAACACGCTCTCCTACTTGAAATCGCTCGCGCCCACTATAGTTCAAAACACGCCCTCCTACTTGAAATCGCTCCGCCCACTATTTGGGGAGAAGCAAAGTTACTCTACTATCCCGACCCTCGGTACATAGACCCAGGCCGAGAAGCCTATAGGCAAGGGTAGAAGCTGTAACTCCCCTCACATTTCGAGACAAATGCGTCCGTAAGACATGGTTCCACTCCTCCCAATTCCCCCACTTGCCCCATTCATACCTCGTGGGCGCCAAATCACCTTCTCCCGGAAGCTCCCTTCTCCCGAGCCAAAAGCTCAGCCCCACCTCCATGGCGCCCCAGCACCAATTTCACAGCCGCACTCCTCCCTAATGCCGGAGACGCTGTCCAATTGCCGTCGTGCACTGGGCCGTATGCCTCTTACTCCGTGCTGCTGGTGCTGCCTCGACGACGGCCGCGTGAACCGTACCCGAGCCGATTCACCCCCGCCGTTGTTCACGGCGCCGGAGCAGCTCCAACTTTGGATCCGTCCAGAGTCCTGGCGCTGCTTCCGCGTAGCCGTCGACCGTGGTGACATTGCTCTTTCCCTGCCGCTGGTCGCCACCGCAACCACGTCGGCCTCACCGACTCGGCAGCTGGACCTGCCTACTTCACCATGCCGCCAGATAGGTCGCACCCTCATCTGAAATCACTTTATTTAGGCGTCAGTTGTCTGAATTTTTATTTTGGGCCAATCGATTCCCAATGGGAAGCAGCACACATCGAGGCGGAGGAGCTCCTAGGCTGCCGGTTGGCTGGTGTCTAACATAAGGGTGCGGGGCAAGTTCGCTCCTGAAGCAGCGCTTAGATGGCTATCTTTTAGAGTTGCGTGGGTTGAAAATCTTGCCGCCGGATCTGGATGACGGGGAGTCTTTGTGGATTGGCCCGGGGGCGGCGCAACCACGACAGTGCGGTGGGGCGGGGAGCGGGGTTTTGGCCGGGGCCACGGACGGCGGAGGCAGGCTGCTCTGCCATTGGTCGCTGACTCTTCGGGGAAGATTCCGAACAGTGTCAGCCGGGAGGCACAAGACGGCCATCAAGCCATCCGGTGTAGATCGGATAGTACCAAAATAAAATAAATCGTGTGACCCCTATTTAGTCTTCAGTCAACAGACGTGTGACCACTCTCGCACCTTGCTGTTGATCTCTTAGTGTATTTCTTCGGATCAAATAGATATCTCGTTGTTAACATTATGCGCTATCTGCATCTTCAGACACACCGTCTTCCGACTCACCACAGCTACTCCAACAAGGGAAGCATACACCAGAAGGGAGCTACAGCCCCCACTCAACAGTTCCCTGCATCGAATGCGCGTGCCCGACATGGACAGCCACAACAAGCTGCGAGGCCATCGACAAGTCAGCACATGATGCTCACTCCTATGGATGGCAGCCAGATAGGTTGTACCCTCATCTTACTTGTGTGTAACATTTATGGTTTTGTTATTCATTTAAACACGGAAAATAGATAATCACATTTGACTGTATCTTCATGTTGATCTCTTACGGGTCTTGTTCAGGAGTTCACGCTGTTCCATAGTTCAGCTAAGATACTTGTTCTTTAGGTAACATTGTTCCATAGTTATCATCCATCAGCCAATGCTATCCCACAGGCTGGTGATTATAATATTATACCACTTCTAGTATTACCTATGTTGTTCTTTAATACTTTTATGTGCCATCTAGTTAATCTAAGTACAAACGATACATATTACGTAGCTTTCATCTGTGTTCTCCCTTTAGTTTATGAGACCTGTTGCTGCTAGTTAACCCCAGTCCTACTATTTATGTCGTCTCCTACAGGCACTCATTTACATAAATCTAACTACTAGTTGTCTTCCATGCATGTCAGATATAATTGCACACACTGATATATCCACAAGAACCTCAGGAGCAATGTAAAGGCCAATAAACTTGATGTCAATGATACCCAATATGATGGAACATGTAAAGGCGGTTCTTGAAGACTTGCGAGAAAGATGATGAATCCTCTTCACCTCGAAGGTCCTTGCTCTAACTTGGCCTGTGATATGGGTACAACATGCATATAATGTCTGGAGTGTATCTACTACTGTTGCAATGCCATGTGCTTAGCATGTCGATCATGCATGTAAATATGTCATGCCTTCCTGTTTTTGATTACCTATTCCATTCATGATAACATGTTTTCAAATTCAAATCTTGTCATTCTACTCTATCGCAATGCCATACGCTTAATTTGGACATCATGCTTACGAATATCTTATGCATTGTTATTCATCAAGATGTACTTCATACATACGCCATACCATGTTTTTTACATTGAAGTCTGTTCTAGTGCTCTGTTGCAATGCCATCTTATTTTCCCAATCATACACGTGTATGTTGCCTTAGTTATTTCTGTACATATTCCGCTAGCATATAGTTTTACATTCAACTAGTGTTTTTTTTGTGTTGTCTGTCGTATCCCTAGCTCTTACACCATACTCCCTCCGTCCGGATTACATGTTGCGAAATGGATAAAAAGGATGTATCTGGGACTGAAATCGCCTAGACCCATCCATTTTTTTTCGGATGGAGGGAATACATGTCAATATGTCATGCCTTTCTATTCTTCAGTACCTATTCCATCTCTCTGTTGTCGCATGTTTTATAATTACAGCACCATTCTTCTATACAAGGCATGCAAGGGGAAGACGACTATGTTAGAATCGAAAGGGTTACACAAGGCCTTTGCAAAAGATCCAAATGCCAGGAGATAATAAACCAACTCTAGTTTTTATAGATAGTGCTCCACACGGAGAAACCCAACTCCTACTAATAATAAGCGATTCAGGTGGCCAAAGAACTAGTCCGCTCGATCGAGCAAAAATATGTCAACTCAATTCTAAGAAGCGTGTGCGTATCCTTGCATCATGAAATTTTATAGCATGCTGATCATACTTTTCTACATGTTTCTTACCCATCTCTCTTTTAGAAAATAAGCTTAACATATAGAAGAATTTCTACAATGGTATCGTTTATGAGGAAAGATTCTTGCAGGAATTCTCTGTGCTCCAATGTAGATGTAAGTACCTGTTGTATATCACTACATTTTTACATCAGCATGTATTTGGTTAATCGGCGTGTATCCAACCTTTATCTGATCTAAATTTAGTTGTAACAAAATGTATGATTAAAGGCCACAATGTTGATTTTTGGAAGGAAAACTGCCTGGTAGTTTTGCATCCTGAGCTGCATGAGTGTACTATCTCATATCAGTGGGTTTGAATACTTTGGTTCTGCAGTGGGTTTTTCAGTGTTTTTTTTCCCGTGTTGTCCTGTCGTATCCCTAGCTCTTGCATCATACTCCCTCCATCCGGATTAAATGTCGCAGAAATGTATAAAACTGGATGTATCTAGAACTGAAATACGCATAGACCCATCCATTTATTTCCGGATGGAGGGAATACATGTCAATATGTCATGCCTTTCTATTCTTCAGTACCTATTCCATCTCTGCTGTAGCATGTTTTATAACTGAATCACCATTCTTCTATATAAGGCATGCAAGGGAAGACGACTATGTTAGAATCGAAGGGTTACAAACCAGGTCTTTGCAAAAGATCCAAACGCCGAGGAGATAATAAACCAACTCTATTTTTCATAGATCTTGCTCCAAAGACAGAGAAACCCAAGTCCCCGATAATAAGCGATTCCGGTGGCCAAAGAACTAGTCCGCTCGATCCAGCAAAAGAATGTCAACTCCATTATAAGAAGCGTGTGCGTATCCTCGCATCATGAAATTTTATAGCATTACGATCATATTTTCTACATGTTTCTTACCCATCTCTCTTTTAGAAAATAAGGTTAAACGATAGAAGACTTCCTCCATTGGGATCGTATTCGAGGAAAATATCTTGCGAGAATTTTCTGTGCTCCAATGCTGATGTAAGTACCTGTTGTATATCATATATTTTTACGTCAACATGTATTTTGTTAATCGGCATGAATCTAACCTTTATTTGATCTAAAATTAGTTGTAGCAAAATGTTAAAGGCGCCAATGTTGATTTTTGTAAGGAAAACTGCCTGGTAGTTTTGCATACCGAGCTGCATGAATGTACTATCTCATATCACGCACATTCCTGAATTGTAGTGCTTCTCTGGTTGCCCATTCATTCATTGTGTCAATGTTGCTTTCGTACTACCTTACCTGGCTGATGATAGCTGTGCCATATTGTGTTAATTTGGTGTAGGCTAGTTGCCCAAACGTTCGTTGTGTCAATGTTGCTTTCCTATTATCTCACTTGGCCAATGATAGCAATGCTAGTGTGTTAATTTTGTGCAGTGCTTTGAAGATAAGAAGACAAACTACGAAAGCGACAAGGCAACCCCATTGTTTCTTTCCAGTAAATCTAGGCCAGGTAATATGGCAATAACTCATGATTAATCTGTTTGGTTCCCGTCCTAATTTATGTTATGATGCAGTTGTCAAGACACTCTCCACTATCAATAATACAAGCCTGCCAAAATCGCCATCTGAATCTTTTCAGTATCCTCTGTCTCGAATGCAACGGAATAAATGTATGTTTGTGAACCAATTAATGGCTGAAGCAATGATGAAAATGGTGGATGAATCAGAGGTGCAGAGTCAAGCGACACAACAACTGATCAATGTTTTCAGAGAAAGTGTAGCAAAGCATAAAGAACTTGCCAACATGCTTATGGGCGTCATCTGTGCTGAGGTTGCAGATTGTGACGTTGTAGATGGTTAGGTTCTGCTCATTTATTTGCACTGGCATCAATCTTTGATTGCCCAGTGGATGTAATTTCCTGTAGTATGTCGTACCTTTGCGTGATCGGTTTGGTCCTGTGCATAATTGCTCGTCGTAATGGGCTCAAATTATCTAATTTGGCCTAAAGACATGTACGAACTTTAGTGGGCCCATTAAGTTAATGGGCCGTTACTAAACGAAAGTTAATGGTCGGCCCTCTTACCTCCGGTGATTAACGAGCCGACATCGAGCGAACAGCAGTGGCCCCAGTTTATTTCACGGGCCGTTAACAATCAGTTACAAAGTTTGGGCTACATATGGCCCAACTATACTTTAGGCCTTTAGCAGGCCGAAAGAGACAACGGGCTTGTACTGGACCATGAAGACCATGAGCCGCTAAGAGGCCGAAAGTCAGGTCGTATTGTAAATGGCCCAATCAGGTTGTGGGCCTTTAGCAGGCGAAGAGAAACCGGGCTGGTATTGGACCATGAAGGGCATGGGCCGTTAAAAGGCCAAAACTAAGGTCCGACTACAAATGGCCCAACTCATTTATGGTCCGTTAACAGGCCGAAAAGGCACCACAGGGCCGGAATTGGCCCAACACTTAAATGGGTCGCTAAAAGGCCAAAACTCGGTCCGACTACAAATGGCCCAAGCGATTCATGGGCCGTCAATCGGCTGAAAGTGACCCCTGGCCAGAAAATTGGCCCAACACTTAAATGGGCCGCTAAAAGGCCGAAACTCAGGTCCGACAACAAATGGCCCATCAGATTTATGGGCCGTCAACAGGCTGAAAGACACACCGGGCCGTAAACTAGCCCAACATTTAAATGGGTCGCTAAAAGGCCGAAAGATGTACATCCTGAAAATTGGCCCATCCATTAAATGGTCCGTTAACAGGCCGAAATCTCATCGGGCCGATATTGAGCCCAAATATATAACGGGCTGTTAACGGGCTCGAACTGACGATGGGCTGCAATGGTGTCGGGTCGAATTGGCACATCTCGTATGGGCCGTGGGCTTAAATGGACCTGACACAAGTAGGCCTTATATGGGCTGGCCTGCTAATTTTTACTGGGCCGGCCTTTTCACAGGAATGGGCCTCTGTTGTGCCATGCCACGTGTCGACGTATCATAGGCGCCTTCCATCCAATGAGTGAATGACATCTGTCCCAATGATGAGCCGACACGTGTTTCCTCCAGCCAATGATGATTTTACACGTGGAAAATCCCCATTGGTCGGGGCTGTTAACGGGTTATCGGATCCAAAACCCGACCCAATAGCTTAACGGCGTTCCGTTACGGTGGATGCCACGTGTCGGTCACCCTTGACGAAAGCACTTGTGACGCGCGATTTATCGTCATGGAAGTGGACACTTCCGTGATGATAATTTTGGTAATGTCATGGAGCAGTTCTCTGACCACAGGTATGACTATCTTGATTCTGTCATAAATTTGTCATGGATGTACATGCATGACAAAAATGCGACCTACTGTGACAAACACGTATCATCACGGAAGTGTATTTTTTTGTAGTGTATGGAGGGAAAGCGTTGGCGGGAAAATATTGAGGGGAAAGGGTTGCGCGAATTTTTTTTCAATGTCTAAGATGGGCAATGGTTGCACAGTATTGATCAGCCAAAATTAAAAAAAAAGATCATTTGGGCCTAACATAAGCCGAAGAGTGAAGCGGGATAGTATGGCGGGAGATATAGGCGGGAAAAATTGTTCCTTACTGGTGCATTTTTATTTCAGCATACATAGATGTTTAAATCGAAAAGTCTGATACTGACATATGTAGATACAATGGGTCGCGCACGTGGATAGATGAATCACCCTAGTTTATGATGACCACCTGGTCTTTCCTTACGACCGGAAAGCGACAAGCGATTAGGTGGCCGAGAAGACCGCGCCGTACTCCAATTCGTCTTCATGTGTCTGCGACTCCTGTGTAGGTGGTGGAGTCGGGAATCCTTGTTGCGAACCTGAAGCATAATTGTAGGCGTATGGTTGTGACTCCGCGGGGATAAAAGATGGGCCAATAACGTCCCCTCTGAAGAACTCTGTAACTAATGATGTAACCGTGTCGCCATGATCATGTGATGCTCCCCGGATGCCTGTGTTGAGGCCACGTTGGGTGTTCTCATCGTCCCAATTAACATCAGGTATGTCCTGCACATAGAAACATTGTAAGCAAACTATTAGAGGATAATATATGATATCATTGTAAATGCATTAAAATGTAAACATGACTACTTGATCAGATCCCTCGCCCGTACTGTCTGGCCATTGTATGTGGTACTGGTTTAAATCTGGTACACGAGTCTCCTCGGGCATGGAGATCCCTCGCGTGGAGAGATACGATTGAGATCCCTCACCTTGGGTGTATGCGTCATATCCCGTGTATGCATATGGGTTAGGGGAAAGAGTCTGCTCGGGCATCGAATCCAAGCCCGTGCCATGGTCCTGAGATGTTTGCCCCTGACGAAGCTGCACTGAAGAAGAGCGATGCAGTGGCAGAGATGAGTCATGTCGTAGCAATTCGTGCTAGTACTCGGACCCTCCCCCCACTGCCCATGGCTCGTACCCGCCTCGCTCGGTCTGGATGATCGCGCCGCACTCGGTCTGGCTGACCTCACTACCGACATGTTGCACTCAGGTCTCCACCGGTCAACAAGGGATGTCAAAAGGGATGGGTCCGAACGTAATTGGTCGTCGCATGATGTGAGCCTAGCAAAACCTTGTAGTCCATAAGTGTCAAGGTGAGCAAGGAAAGAATTGTGTATTGGCCATGTTTTGTGGTTCGAAGTCTGAAAGACCGATAATCATGCTTAGCATTTGAGTTCAAAAATAGGTGGCAACGGTGGTCGGCGTCATGGGGCCCCTGCAAAAGCACTGACACTTCAGCCATAACCTTCACACAAACATACAAATATAAATTATGAGGAAGACACAAATACAAATGCAAATCAAAATTAACTTAAAAAATACAAAGAGATACAATTTACATTAATTATCTGAAGTTAACATCATGAGTACAATAATACAAAAAGATTCAATTTAAATTTAATATAAGTACACATAGTAGAAATATAAATAGACATAGCGAGTACAGATATATCAACATCATGAAGTGTTGTTGGCTCGATACGGGCATTCTCTGCATGAATGTCCAGGACACCTGCAAATGTGGCATCACCTTGGTTCTCCCATCTGGTTATGGTCCATGTCATTGCAATGACGCCTAGACCAACATCGTCCCTTTGCGGTTCTCATCAAGTCGGTGTTCGGAACCCATTTCGGCCCATCTTGGCACCACATTTTGTACGTAGTTCATATCAATGCCCCAAGCCCAGAACTCACTGTTCCAAGTGTTGTACAGATTGTACATGTTGAAGTACGACAATATGTATGGCTCGACACTGTTTTTTTGATCAGCAGCCGCCCGGAGCACATGACTGCAAGGGTAGCCCTCAAGCTTGGGCTTGTTACAAGTGCACTCACAGGACGTTGGGCCGAGGGTGACAGCTTACTTTTTTGATCCTATGTGGTGACCCTTAACGTAGTTAGCTCACACATTGACCTCCCACTTATTCCTAAGTGCGTTCACTTTCCTGCAGCCATGACTTTGGGAGTTCTTTGCTTTCTCGTCCAGATGTCTTTGCATCTTCTCGGACCATGGCTTGTTCAATTCAACTTGTGCTTTGGCGACGGTGACCCTGTCTGCAAAGTATGATAGGGTCCGGTTCCAAGTTTCTTCAATTAGGGATGTGATAGGCAGTGCTCGCACCCCTTTAAGAACACCATTGTACACCTCTGACATGTTGCTGGTCATTATTCCATACCGAGCCCTAGGGTCGTGAGCCTGCGCCCACTTGTCCAAATGAGGGCAATTCTCCCTGATCCACTAGCTCAAATTTATGGGCGTCCAACGACCCCTCCGGTCTTCTCTCTGTGACAAGGCCGCGCGGTCGATCTCACCATTGATACCTGCCTAGATTGCATTCATTTTGGCTTCAGGTTTTTGCATGCACATCCTCTTGAATAACTTGAACCAATCCTTGTTTTTGAATTTGGAGTAAAAGTTTGCTGCCAAATGCCTCATGCACCACCTTCCCTCTAGATCGGGCCAACCCCACTCTTATTATGTCAAGAGCGCTTAATAATCCAGTGTTGCGATCAGAGATGATGCAAACACCTTCATGCTCTTTCACGACACCCATCTTCACGCAACTTAGGAACCACAACCAGCCATCTTTGTTCTCGCTCTCGACCAGTGCATATGCAATAGGAAGAAGCTGATTATTTGCATCCGCTGCAATCTCCACCAATAGTGTGCCCTTGTACTTTCCAGTGAGAAAGGTACCATCAACTGATAATACCGGGCGACAGTGCCTGAAGGCTTGTATAGTCTGGGCGAATGCCCAGAATAAGCGGTCCAGGATTAGCTCACCCGGTTTCATTGGGTTTGGACGTTCTCTCCGCCAAACTTGGGTCCCCCTATTAGCACTTGCTATCTAATGAAGCATTCTGGGGGCATAAGAATAGGCCTCCTCATAGGTACCATACAAGTTCTTGAATATATTTTCCTTCGCACGCCTAGCCTTGCTATAGCTGACAGGGAAGCCAATTTGATCTTCTACATCTTTTTGCAGAGCCCTAACACTAATGTTGAGACTCCCCTGCAGAATCGTTTCCATCGTCTGTGCCACATATCTTGCTGTCACATTGCAGTGATTTGAAAGAGTCCCAGTTTGCTCACAGGTATGCTCCACTATTTTTTTGATATGCCATGGTGACATACCCTGTGCTTGATCTAGCGAGAACTCTTCATGGCGACCTTTCGCGGTGTGGATGCATATGACCTTCAACTCTATTTTATCGGTGCTTCACTCTATCTTTGGCGGTGGATGCCGATTTGCATAGCTACCCATTACTGGTAAGCAGACTTCTTGTCCGGGAAAACTTGCCCAACCTCCGGGCTCCCGCTCCTAGGCGAAGCGAGTGAAATTCATTGGTGATGCTCATATCCTGTAAAAACCCATGTTGCAGTGCCGCCGCGACCGCCCTCTGAGGAGGAACATCTTCTTCTTCGCTTGACTCCGAAGACGCGGAAGAACGATCATCATCATGTCAACGGCCGAAGACCAATATCCTGTGTCATACACAGGCTGGTTGTCCGTCGATTCCGATGGGCCGACGCTAGGGGATGATGTGATGGCCAACTCAACCTCACCACCCCTGCTACTGCATCCGGCAACATCAGTGACTGAAATGAACTCCACATACACCATCGGCTGACCATACATTGAGTTATTGGGATTTCTTGCAAACCTCATGTACGACCCCTGTAGGACATTTAAGTATGTCTAGAGGGGGGGGGGTGATTAGACTACTTGACCAATTAAAAACTTAGCCTTTTCCCAGTTTTAGAGTTTGGCAGATTTAGCTACCTTAGGACAAGTCAAGCAATCATCACACAATTCAAGCAAGCATGCAAAGAGTATATAGGCAGCAGAAATTAAAGCATGCAACTTGCAAGAAAGTAAAGGGAAGGTTTTGGAGGATTCAAACGCAATTGGAGACACGGATGTTTTTGGCGTGGTTCCGATAGGTGGTGCTATCTTACCTCCACGTTGATGGAGACTTCAACCCACGAAGGGTACCGTTCTTGTGAGTCCACGGAGGGCTCCACCCACGAAGGGTCCACGAAGAAGCAACCTTGTCTATCCCACCATGGCCGTCGCCCATGAAGGACTTGCCTCACTAGCGGTAGATCTTCACGAAGTAGGCGATCTCCTTGCCCTTACAAACTCCTTGGTTCAACTCCACAATCTTGTCGGAGGCTCCCAAGTGACACCTAGCCAATCTAGGAGACACCACTCTCCAAGAAGTAACAAATGGTGCGTTGATGATGAATTCCTTGCTCTTGTGCTTCAAATGATAGTCTCCCCAACACTCAACTCTCTCTCATAGGATTTGGATCTGGCGGAAAGAAGATTTGAGCGGAAAGCAACTTGGGGAAGGATCAAGATTCATATGGTAGGAATGGAATATCTTGGTCTCAACACATGAGTAGGTGGTTCTCTCTCAGAAATGGTAAGTTGGAAGTGTAGGTTTGTTCTGATGGCTCTCTCCACGAATGAAGAGGAGGTGGAGGGGTATATATAGCCTCCACACAAAATCTAACCGTTACACACAATTTACCAATCTCGATGGGACCGAATCAACAAACTCGGTCAGACCGATTTTAGTAAACCTAGTGACCGTTAGGGTTTTCGGTGGGACTGACATGCATCTCGGTAGGACCGATATGGTTAGGGTTAGGGCATAACGTAATCTCGGTGAGACCGATTACACAAACTCGGTGAGACCGATTTTGGTAATTAGCTAACCAGAGAGTTGGTCAGGTAAACTCGGTGGGACCGATTTGCTCTTTTCGGTGAGACCGAAATGTTACAAAAGGGAAACAGAAAGTTTACATTGCAATCTCGGTGGGACCGATCCGCTCTTTCGGTGAGACCAAAAAGTTATGAAAAGGAAACAGAGAGATTACAATCCCATCTCGCTGAGACCGAGATCCCTATTGGTAGAACCTATTTGCCTAGGGTTTGTGGGAGTGGCTATGACATTTGGAATCGGTGGCGCCGGATAGGAAGAATCGGTGAGACCGATTTTGGCTTTAGGTTTAGGTCATATGTGGATGCGAGAAAGTAGCCGAGGGTTTTGGAGCATATCACTAAGCACATGAAGCAAGAGGCTCATTAAGCAACACCTCATCCCTCCTTGTTAGTATTGGCTTTTCCTATAGACTCAATGTGATCTTGAATCACTAAAATATAAAATGAAGAGTCTTGAGCTTTTGAGCTTGAGCCAATCCTTTGTCATTAGCATTTTGAGGGATCCACTTTCATCATCCATGCCATGCCATTCATTGAGCTTTCCTGAAATGTTCATCTTGGAATAGAATTAGCTCAATGAGCTATATGTTGTTATGAATTACCAAAACCACCTAGGGATAGTTGCACTTTCTATCTCCCCCTTTTTGGTAATTGATGACAACATATAGATCAAAGCTTTGACAAATGATAATAAGATTAAAAAAACATCGTCGCTTTGAGAAGTATGTGATAAGCAAGAGCTCCCCCTAAATTTGTGCATAGTTTACGATTTTCTTTGGACTGCAAATGCACAAGAAATTAGTCTCATGGTTCACTCTTCCATGTCACATACATGTTGGTGGAGCGCTCAAAATGATACGGATTGAATACATGCACTCATCACCAAGCACAGTGAATGATCACATAGGATAGATAAGATAATATCATCAAACATGCATAAGTGTAGCTTATGATCAAACACATGATCATCAATGTCTCACAAACATAGTAACTCAAGCAATCAAAAGCAAACAAGTTTAAAAACCACCAAATCAAGAGAGAACAAAAGCAACACACTCTCTCTCTCTCTCTCGAAGCCTATGATCTATACATTTTTTCTCCCCCTTTGGCAACAAGTTACCAAAAAGTTCATAGAAAATGCATAGTGCTAGATCGACTCTCAGGCTTGATCTTCAGGTGGTGGAGTCCGTATAACGCCGAGGGGCGAAGGCTTGATTGAAGTAGATGGAGCTGGAGCTGGTGTAGGTGTTGGAGCTGGTGGCACTTGAGGCATGTAGCTGGTGCGAGATGAAGTGGCTCACGGTGTCGAGGAACTGGCATAGCAGATGACCTCTGAGCTCTAGGCACTCTGGCAAATGCATCAGTTGTTGTTTTGCCCTTCCTCTCCTGCATGTCATCTGTAGTTGCTCCACAGGCCAGGTGAATCTCAGTTACTTTCACATCTAAGTCATAGAACTTTTGTTCCATGATTCTTTCCAAGCTCTCCAGATTTTGAGTGAGGGTGGCCAATCCCTTCTCAATCCTCAGTGTTGATGCTATCAAGTATCCAAGCTGCTCCTGCTTGTTCTTCAAGAAATACTCAGATGCCTCCTCTTGAGTTGGCATCCTGGCAGCCTTCTCCTTCCTTGCCTTCTCCTTCTTTTCTTGTTCTTGAACTGACGATGGATCATTCTCATTCATGACAACCTCATTGTCCTCAAAGTCTGGATAAATTGGGAAATGTTCTTTATCCAATAGATATTTGCATGTGCCCATCTTTGAGTTAATCAACTCCACGGATCTAAGGGCATATCCACAACTTCTCTTACAGTCTGCTGCAGTCCTCTTAATGGTTTCAACCATAAGGCTCGTGACTTTGAATTTACGTGGCACATCAAACAAATGCAACATGTTGATTGCATGCCCTCTAATCATGTTGTGGTCACCAGACTTAGGCGATGAGAGTATGCCTTAAGATGAAGTTGATAGTTGGCAGCCCCAGCGGAAGGAAGTGGACTGATCCAAACTTATGTGTCTCAATTGTTGTGTCTGGGATCTCCTTGTACATGTGTGCCATGGAATTGTGGTCCATTTTCTTCTTGGCATATACATCCAGGTCATCTTCATTTTCCTTTGGGGCATTTATCAGCTTTGCCCACTCCTCAACAGTTGACTGGTACCTTGTACCTTCAGACATCCACACTATCCTTCCATCTGGATAAAAGTGTGCTGTGGAGTAGAACTGCATGATAAGTTCATCGTTCCAGTTGGTGAGCTTTTGCCCAACAAAGTCTCCAACTCCAACATAAACAAAATTGTCTTGCACTCCAGGATAGTGCTCTACATTTTCTTTCATGTAGGTCCAGTCGACCCACCTCATATGACACACTATGGGCTTCTTATCCAGTAGAATAGTCTCATAAAAGTCCTGCTGTTCCTTGGTGTGGAACCTGTAGTCCACAGCAGTTCTTGTTCTTGTGGCATATGGATCTGTCATCCTCCATAGCCTCAACCCATTGTCTCTTCTGATCTTCATATCCTCAGCCACAGGATGGGCATCATTGTGGTCTTGTATCTTGGGCTTGAGCTTCCTCAGAACTTGTCCTTCTTCATCTTCTTCATCAGCAACCTCAGGCACTGGGGCCTTGTTCTTCTTAGTAGTTAGAATACTCATGGTATTCCTCTTTGGTGCAGACTTGGCCTTGGGGGCAGCTTTGGATGCTTCCTTGGGCTTAGATGTGGCAGCCCCCGATCTTATAGCATCACCCATAAGTTTTGGTGCCTTTGGTGCTGGTGCAGCAATGTCTTCTTCCTCTTCCATCATGGAAGGCTTCCCAATAACTCTGACTGTGGTCTTCTTGACCTTTTCTTTCCTTCAGCAGCAGCTGGCTCTTTGGGATCAAGCTTTTCAGGAATTTGAGTTGATGCTCTGACCTTTGGCATTGGTGTCCTCTTGCAGGAACCTTCCTATTGAGTCCAGGCTTTGTGCTATGTGCTGAGCCATACTCCTTTTTGAGCACTGCCTTCTTGGAGGTTGCCTCATACTCTTCTGCTCTATAATCCTCATCTTCAGAATCTGAGGTTTTCTTCTTCCTTTGCCTGGTGGCAGCTTTAGGCAAATTGCTTGGGGTGCTCCTGCTGCCTTCATCTGAAGAGCTGGAGGGACTAGTGCCCTCACTCATGTGTACCTGCTCCTCGACTGTTACATTTGTCACTCACAGTGCGACATGCTGCAAACACTGACTACTGACCCTGTGAAGAGTTATAGATGAGGTAGAGTGGATGAGCATCACAAAATGCAGAGATTTTTTCAAAAGAATGACTCAAAAATTCAGTTTTAGTTTTCCACAGAAAGCATTCCAGATCAATCGATTTTCAAACTCGGTGATACCAATGCAGTTTTGGAACCTAAACTGATGAACTCGGTTAGACCGAGTCACAGTTCGGTGGCACCAAGACTGCTAGGGTTTCACAAAGTCCTAAAATCGGTCTCACCGATTAGCAATTCTCGGTCAGACCGAGTCTCACTAGTGCAATGGCATAATCCAAATCGGTGGGACCGAGTTTTTCAACTCGGTGGGTCCGAGATGGTTTCGGCGGAAACCTAACCCTAAATTTTCGAATCAAAACTATTCTAAGGATTGCATTGACTGGATATGAGAGTTTCAATCGTGGCAAGAATCAATAAGAACACAATGTGCTGAGAATCGGACGAGGAAAGCACTGTGATCGAGTCCATACCCTAGTTCGGCAGAGACTCGCTACGGCGGCAACGGCGGGGTTGAATTCCGTTGATGGCGGCGGATACCAGCGACAGGGGGTAGCTGGCGACGAGGAGACGATTCGGAGACCACGGAGGCAGAGCGAGCTATTGCGCGGGCGAAGAGGTTCGGTGAAATTTCCAAATTTTTGCCCGTGACTATATATAGCCCGACCCTGTCGGTGTGACCGAGTGGAACAACTCGGTGGCACCGAGATGCAAAAATGTGTACAGTTATTGCAACCCGTTGTGACCGAAGAGTTCAAATAGGTTGCACCGAGATTGAAAAACTAGATCGACTAAGTGATCTCGGTGAGACCGAAACAGAGGAATCGGTCAGACCGAGAATCACAAAGAAGTTTTGGAAGTTTAAGTCTATGACGAATCGGGGACTCCGAGTGCTCCTCACACAGAGTGGTTCGAATCTGGCTTGATCAAATTTTGTGATGTAGCATGAATAGAGTTTGAGACGAGAAAAACATAGATAGCTAGAGAAGGTTCTTAGGCATTCTTGTCCATCCACTTGGCTAAAGAAAAAGAAGTCAATCAATCAAAACAACAAGTGGATGTCCTCGAATGAGTAAAGTATGCAACGAACATGCTCACACAATAAGATGGCAAATGAAATATGTGGCAAAGCATGCACAACCAATTCTAGCATCTGTCAAACAATTGGCGATGACTAGGTCATCTATATATGAGTATATTGACTTAGGAGTCAAATGATAGACATTTGATCATAGGTCATACTCATCGTTTAAGCTCAAGTGGGGTTACCACTTTTACATAAAGCATTTATGTGTTCAGATCATTAGAGTTGCTTTGACTCAGTTCTTAGAGTTAAGCTCCCCCTAGATGTGAGATCCCCCCTTAAGAGGGATGAACTAACCTTGGGTTTTGTCGATGATGACTTCATGTAGGTGTTGAAGATGTGGATGCTCAATGTTGATGTAGATCGTTTTGGAGCAATCCTTTGGAGTAAGTTGCACTTTCAATACCTACATGGGTTAGTCCCACAAGGAACAAACAAGTATATTCATAGACATAGAGTGATGCACACACAAAATGATGTCCATGAAATCATTAGGTTACCTTGTCCCTTGCCTTACCAACATGAGGGTTTGTGACTCCTTGAACTAGTGCAAGATATGGAAGTTGATTGCACTTGTCCTTGCCATAATGATATGAGTGAAATATGTTGGCGGAGTCACCCTCAAGAACTCTCTAGTTCTTCTTCTTGGGATCCACATCATCTTGATGGGAATCCTTGGAGTTGTCGTTGTACTTGATGAGGTAGAACTTGACGTAGTCTTGGGAATCCACTTGACCGAGACCTTAGGTGCTTCTTCAAATGCATCAATCTCTTCTTGAAGCTTGTCCTTGCCTTTGTTCTTGTGGTATTTTGGTGGAAGATCATCTTGTGCTTGTGTTCCCTTGAAGGAAGTAGGATCATACTTCTCTTGTTGAGGAACAAACTTCGTCTTGGGGTATTGATCTTCTTCCCACTCAACTCCATTTGCATTGAACTTTCGTTCAAAACCAACACCTTGATTCTTCCGGTGCCTTCCTTGCTTGCGTACAATTTCCTCGAATTTCTTACTCGGCAAGGCTCTTGTATACACCTTTCTCTATAATTCCCTTCAATAAGCTATTTTCTTGCTCAAGTGTAACTTGGCTAAGAGAATCATTAGTGGAATCAAGAGAACTACTAGAAGCAACAATATTGGATTTGACGTCATTATTGTTACTACTAGAGGAAGAATCTTTCTTGATCTTGTTACTAGATTTGACTTGAGGCATGTAAGTAGATAAGAGTAAGCGCTTGGCAATGTAAGAAGAACTTTTCTTACGGAGATCATCATTGATTGCTTTTAAGAACTCATGCTCTTGCTCAAGATTGAGCTTTTCAAAGCGTATCTTCTCATGAGCCCTTAAAAGTTCTCGATGATCTTCGAAGATAGTTTCATGAGCTAACTTAAGAGTGTTTAGTTCTTTAGTTAGACGCTCAATTTTGTCCTTGTCATTGTCATTCGTTTCAACTTGATTAGCATGATTAATTGATGTTTCATCATAGTATTCATCACTAGAGCTGTCAACAAGTAAATCATCATCACCTAGCAAGTCATCTTCATCACTATTGAAATCAACATACTCAGGATGTGTTACCTTTGGACCTTTGGCCATGAAGCATCTACCAGTTCCTTCATTTGGTGATTCAAATATGTCGTAGGAGTTGGTTGACACAAGTGCTATACCGGCAACACCTTCATCTTGAGTATATTCGGAGTCGGGGTGATAGCTTCTCTCGGAGTGATTGTCGGAGTCGGTGCCGGATACCCATTCACCAACGTGAGCTTGATGTCTTCGTTTTATGTAGCTCTTTGATGACTTGTCCTTCCTTTCCGAATCCTTGCTTCTCCGTGAGGGTCTTCGTTCATAACGATCATCTCTACTCCTCCTCTCTCATGGTGGTGATTCTTCTCTTCTACTTCTTCTTTTTGGAGAGTCTTATCTTCTTTTGTAGGGTGCCGTGCACTCATTGGAATAGTGTCCGGGTCTCCCACAATTGTAGCAATTTCACTCCTGACTAGAAGATCTTTTGTCATTGTAAGACCTTGACATGGAGCTTCTTTCTTTGCTTCTACTCTTGTAGAATTTGTTGAAGTTCTTCACCATTAAGCTCAATTCTTCATTGAAGGTGTGTTTCTCACTTGATGATGTGGGGGCTTCACTTGAGGCTTTGTAAGCACCACTTGACTTGTTGTGAAGTTCCTCCTTATCCTTAAGTGACATCTCATGAGCAACAATTCTTCCAATGACTTCCGTTGGCTGGAGATCTTTGTAGTTTGGCATCATTTGAATCAATGTGCACACGGTATCATACTTTCCATCCAATGCTCTTAGGATCTTGTTGATGATGAATTTGTCAGTCATCTCTTCACTCCCTAAGCCGGCAATCTCATTTGTGATAGGTGCAAGCCTAGAGTACATTTCAGCGACACCTTCACCATCCTTCATTTTGAACTTGCCAAGCTGACTTTGGAGCACATCCAACTTGGATTCCTTGACGGATTCGGTACCTTCATGCATATCAATCAAAGTATCCCAAATTTCCTTTGCATTCTCAAGACGGCTGATTTTGTTGAATTCTTCGGGGCACAATCCGTTGAAGATGATATCACAAGCTTGAGCGTTGTATTGCAACATCTTCAATTCTTCCACATTAGCTTCACGGTTCGGCTCTCTCCCATCAAAGAATTCACCTTGCAAGACAATACAAATAATTGCCCAAACGGTGGGGTTATGTCCGAGAATATGCATTTTCATCTTATGCTTCCAACTAGCAAAATTAGTACCATCAAAGTAAGGACCTCTACGGTGATAATTTCCCTCGGTAGACGCCATACTCTCCCAGGTTGTGAAACCAAGGCTATGACCACCAAAACCTATGGAAATCAAAGCAAATGGAGACCAAGCTCTGATACCACTTGTAGGACCTTGAAGTATGTCTAGAGGGGGGGGTGATTAGACTACTTGACCAATTAAAAACTTAGCCTTTTCCCAGTTTTAGAGTTTGGCAGATTTTAGCCACCTTAGGACAAGTCAAGCAATCATCACACAATTCAAGCAAGCATGCAAAGAGTATATAGGCAGCGGAAATTAAAGCATGCAACTTGCAAGAAAGTAAAGCGAAGGGTTTGGAGGATTCAAACGGAATTGGAGACATGGATGTCTTTGGCGTGGTTCCGATAGGTGGTGCTATCGTTCCTCCACGTTGATGGAGACTTCAACCCACGAAGGGTAACGGTTGCGTGAGTCCACGGAGGGCTCCACCCACGAAGGGTCCACGAAGAAGCAACCTTGTCTATCCCACCATGGTCGTCGCCCACGAAGGACTTGCCTCACTAGCGGTAGATCTTCACGAAGTAGGCGATCTCCTTGCCCTTACAAACTCCTTCGTTCAAATCCACAATCTTGTCGAAGGCTCCCAAGTGACACCTAGCCAATCTAGGAGACACGACTCTCCAAGAAGTAACAAATGGTGCATTGATGATGAACTCCTTGCTCTTGTGCTTCAAATGATAGTCTCCCCAACACTCAACTCTCTCTCATAGGATTTGGATCTGGTGGAAAGAAGATTTGAGCAGAAAGCAACTTGGGGAAGGCTAGAGATCAAGATTCATATGGTAGGAATAGAATATCTTGGTCTCAACACATGAGTAGGTGGTTCTCTCTCAGAAATGGTAAGTTGGAAGTGTAGGTATGTTCTGATGGCTCTCTCCACAAATGAAGAGGAGGTGGAGGGGTATATATAGCCTCCACACAAAATCTAACCGTTACACACAATTTACCAATCTCGGTGGGACCGAATCAACAAACTCGGTCGAGACCGATTTAGTAAACCTAGTGACCGTTAGGGGTTTCGTTGGGACTGACATGAATCTCGGTAGGACCGATTTGGTTAGGGTTAGGGTATAACGTAATCTCGGTGAGACCGATTACACAAACTCGGTGAGACCGATTTTGGTAATTAGCTAACTAGAGAGTTGGTCAGGTAAACTCGGTGGGACCAATTTTCTCTTTTCGGTGATACCGAAATGTTACAAAAGGGAAACAGAAAGTTTACATTGCTATCTCGGTGGGACCGATCCGCTCTTTCGGTGAGACTGAAAAGTTACGAAAAGGAAACAGAGAGATTACAATCCCATCTCGGTGAGACCGAGATCCCTATCGGTAGAACCGATTTGCCTAGGGTTTGTGGCAGTGGCTATGACATTTGGAATCGGTGGCGCCGGATAGGAAGAATCGGTGAGACCGATTTTGGCTTTAGGTTTTGGTCGTATGTGGATGTGAGAAAGTAGCCGAGGGTTTTGGAGCATATCACTAAGCACATGAAGCAAGAGGCTCATTAAGCAACACCTCATCCCTCCTTGATAGTATTGGCTTTTGCTATAGAGTCAATGTGATCTTGAATCACTAAAATATAAAATGAAGAGTCTTGAGCTTTTGAGCTTGAGCCAATCCTTTGTCATTAGCATTTTGAGGGATCCACTTTCATCATCCATGCCATGCCATTCATTGAGCTTTCCTGAAATGTTCATCTTGGAATAGCATTAGCTCAATGAGCTATATGTTGTTATGAATTACCAAAACCACCTAGGGATAGTTGCACTTTCAACCCGCACGACTGATCACCTGTGACAGGCCACAAACCCAAACGGGAAACTGTCCCATCATTTCCTCCGTCAACGACGAAGGCTTCCATTGTCATTTTTTCCCTACATCCCTGGGCCAAACACCGCTCGGATGCACCTTCTAACTGTTGCATAACCCACGTTGACCACGTCTCTCACTACAATCGTAGTCGACTCGCAGAAGGACACATCCACCCCGGAAGGACCATCGCGTAAGAGGTTCCCATAGTACACTACTAAATTTTCCATAGCACCTAACCAACATACATGTTTACATTTCAAATAATTAGTAACTGAACATTTAGTAACGATGACAACATTTACATATCATACGACTAAAATAATAACCATATTTTCGTTACAAATATTTGGTTTGTTTTTAGAATCATTTGCTTAGACATTAAGGGGTTGTTTGGTTAATGGGTACTTAAAGTTCTATTTTTTCTCAAACTCGTCTACGAGCGTAACAAACTAAAACTCTGTTTGCTTTTCTCTAACTACCCCAAAAATATCCTAAACTGGTTCTCGTAACATGCAAACACTGAGCTTTTGGAAAAACGACTATTAGTAAAAAAATGCTTTTCTACAAAATTTTCTTACAACAGGTTATGACAAAACTGAGGGTAATTACTCGCTATCCAAACAACCACTAAACATAATAGTACGATAATAACATTTTAATATCATATGAGTAAAACAATTAATTTCTTCTGGCTTTATATAATGTTTTTCATATCATACGATAAAAATCATTTATTTACAAATAATAATAGTTGCAGCGGCATGCACATTATTCACAACAGTACATCAATATAAAAAATATTAACAAAATTACGGCGTCATTTTATACCTTAGCTCCAATATGGATGTGCTTGCGAATGCAATTAAGCGTCCAAATAGTTCGAATAAATATCCATCACTAGTAATATATGAACGGAATCAACCTATTATCACATGAACATCAATATTGCACACGGATTTTTCTTTCTGCTATCAAAAGTATGAAAATAGCACTTGCATGTATGTGGTCATCACCTCAAAAGGGACAGCGAAGATGGAAACACAACTTCTTCAATCACGTAATCTCCTCCTTGTTTGCTACTAAGATGAATTATTTTACCTAATTACATACATCATTAAGTACATTAGCACCTGATCTTAACATATCAAATTTAGATTATTGCGACATAATAAAGTAGACCTACGGTCTCCTAACCATAGACTTATTAATAAACATACCACATTCAATGAACAACTACAGTGCAATTTTTTTCTTAATTACCGTATTAAGAGCTTCTCGCATGTCAATACTAATGGACGCAGCTAACATTGATACAACATCTTCAACCTACTCTTCTAAAAAAATTGTATAAGTGTTGTATCTGTCGTCTGAAATTTTTCCTAACCTCTAAGCACTAACATCGCATAGCTAATGATGAGCTAAATGACTAACTAATTACCACCGTGCATGCACAAAAAAATCCATGTATTGCAAAGCTCATACCTTGATCTCCCCCTTCGCACTTCACTTTGCACGGCAAATCCTACTCAAGAAACTCCAAATGACTCCTCCAAGTGCTGAAATAATGCCTAAAACAACATATAATACACACTTAGGAACTAATCAAACAGAACAAAAACATCATGCATGCAAACGAAACCAAAAAAAATTGATAGATCTTACCTTAATCTATCTTTTCTTCAACTTCACCATCTTCTAAAACCAACTCTAAATCGGCCAAAATCACGAGTGTAAGTGGCTACCAAGTATTTGCTTCTGTATATTCTTGTAGACTTAGAGAGAGCAGAGAGGCAGTGAAGGCAACAAGAGATATTCGAGAGAGAGTGTATGCGCCTACCGCAACCTCGGATTCCAGCATCGCGATGTCTCATCACACGCAGCAACTACAACGCTCTTGGGTGTGCGGCACGAAGCGGAAATCATGCAGGCGGGAATCTGATTCCAAATTACAAGGCATCGGTGTCACCTCCGCTGCAGAAAGCCAAACAAAGCAGAAATCACGCTCTTGGGTGCTGTCACCTCAGCTACAGCAGCAATTTTCGAGAGCATGGGAATGAGCGCCATCTGCCACAGTGCCAATGTCGACTAGCAGCGCCGCCAGCTGCGGTGGTGGCCTGGCCCGCACCTCGCCTTTCGTGCAGATGCTTTTGGCGGCCTACGAGCGACATGGGCAGCAGCGGCTGCCTCGCCCGGTGGCGACATGGCCCACCAGGCCTGGCCTGTTACGTCCCGGCTGCTGCCGCTGTACCTAATCTGTTATACCCCGCGTGGCCGCCTCCTGCTGTGGCGGCAGGGCCCGCCACCTCCTGGCGTGGCGGCAGGAGCCACGTGTTGCCTGTCGCGCCTACCGCCACGGCCCAGGGGGTCCTTTTTGTCAAATATATCCACGGGTAGTCCTTTTTGACAATTATGTTGGCCAGGGGGTCCTTTTGGATAGAAAATCCGTCCACGGACGCATCCGGACGGGCTCTCATTTTTCACTTACGATGTCCACATATCTCAAATCCGGACTCTCGAATCCATGCAAATCCATACACGTCGATCATAAAAAGCAATATCACATGTAAATAACAAATGTTGGTACCGAGCAGAAATAATGTTTACACAAAATTTATTTGAAGCGCACAACTTAAACATTAGCTCCTTAGTTTCCATTATGGGTCCACATGTACTCCACAAGATTATTAACTAGATGCGTGTGCACCTGATGATCTCGAAGATTTTGATGCATCTGTTCATAAGCTGAGGTGCGTCTTGATCGTTCGGCATTTCAATTTGTTCTCCAGGTGCTTCAAAATCATTGGTTTGGGCTACACCATCACTCTCATCCTCGACAATCATATTGTGCAAAATAAGACAACATGTCATCAGCTACCATAAAGTTTCTGATCCCCACATCATTGCAGCGCTACACACAATTCCCTAGTGAGTTTGAAGCACACCAAATGCCCTCTCCACATCCTTCCTATCCGCTTCCTGCATTGTTGCAAAGTGGCTTTGTTTATTACTGCATGCAGTTCGGATATGATCTTCACAAACGCCGCCCACTGAGGATAGATACCATTGGCAAGATAGTATCCCATGTTGTAGTCTCGGTTGTTGACGGTGTAGTTGCATGGCGGTGATTCCCCATTGCAAAGCCTCCTGGACACCGGAGATCATTGAAACACGTTGATATCATTGTGAGAACCCGGCATTCCAAAGAAAGCATGCCAAATCCATAAGTCATGTGATGCCACCGCTTCTAGTATGATGGTGGTCTCTCTGGTGTGACCTTGATACATTCCCCGCAAACCTTTGAGGCAGTTCTTCCATTGCCAATGCATGCAATCAATTGATCCGAGCATTCCTGGAAACCCCCTTGTCTCTCCAATAGCCAACTTCTCTGTGTCCTGCGCATTTGGTTCTCTAAGATACTCAGGTCCAAACACCTCCACCACGGCGCGGGCAAACTTGACACTAGTCTTCAGACACGTGCTCTCCCCCATCCTGACCATCTCACCAACGGCATTTGCAGCAGTACCAAGTGCAAGCATCCTCAGAGCAGTCGTGCACTTCTTCTTGGCAAAGAAAGAGAGTTGTCCGCAACCAATGTTGGAAAAAGTTGTAGGCGTAGGCGAGGCAGTTGGCCATCGCCTAGTGCCTAGGTGGTGCCTAAGCGCCCTAGACGCGGCCTAGGCGGTAATATAGTTTTTACTGGTAGTGTATTTGTGATTATTATATGGGTGTTGATATCAGTTTAGGGCATATAAATAAGTTAATTACCATCTAGTGCCATCGAAATATAACCCGTTTGGCATATCAGTGCAGTATGTGGCATGATTTCTTGCTTGGGTAGGCAATTCCTTGCTTGCCCTGCCTAGACCTCCATTTATGTCCTAGGCGAGGCGTTTGGTCATTGCCTAGCGCCTAGGCGTGCCTAAGCGCCTCCTAGGCACTGCCTTTTCCAACAGAGTCCGCAACAATCCCTTGTGACCTTGAAGTAGTCCTTGTGTGCCTCCACTCCCTTCACAATGCGCAAAAACAATGGTTTTCGCAAGCGAAAATAGCGACGAAACCATGGATCATCCGGGAAAGTAGGATTGGGAGCAAAGTAGTCCATGTGCAGTAGCTTTTCTCCGGACATGCTATCCCAATTGATCACTCTCCTCCCTTTGATTGAGCCATTGGCGTTGAGAATATGCTCCACTTGCCGGTCCATTTTCTCTTGCATGCTCATGAGCATGATTATGTCCACTTCTTTGTTCGAATCCGAGGAATCGAAGAACTCATCTTGAATCATTTGATCAAGCTCTGTCAGTCCACACTCCTTGTCCGACGAAGCATCGAAATCCATCATTATCCTTAATAAAATCACAAAAATCCGGACTGAAAATGTGTCGAACACATCAAGCACAAGGCAGAGCCAGGGAGTTGCCAAACATATCACAGTGGCGTCTGGGCCGGCGACGACGTCTCCCCCATGACGAGTACGGAAGAGAGGACTGCCCTGCCGGAGCTGGTAACGTAGAGGCTAGGAACGGCTGCGGAGCACGCGCGACGACGGAGCTACAAGATGGACGGTGTGGAGAAGGAAGAAGAGAGGGGATAGAAAATGGATCCGGCAGGTCTTGGGGTGGATTTGGTGCAATTTGCGGTGGGGTCGGGCTGTCGGGTCCGACGTGGCGTGCGCGCCCAGGCGCCCCCATATACGCCCCATATTTGGGCTGGATATGAGGGGTGTCGGTCAGCCCGGGCATTTGAGGCACCCATCTGAGTCAAAATTTGCTTACTTTTGAGGCCTGCCCGAGCGTATGAGGCAGGTTTGAGGCGCCCAGCTGTAGATGCTCTAATGGTATTATGTATGTAATAATGATTAATCGGTAGAGCATGGGTTGGCAGAGCTTCGAGGAAAAGTTTGCTTACTTTTGATAACTACCATTCTAATCAAATCGGACACCCTCGATCAATTTGCATTTCGAATTTGCCTGTCCGATCACATAGCGTCCCGTTACAACCAAAAAGAGGCAAGTTGTTAGCAATACTGACACCGCAACATGTGATGGTGAACATGACGCGCTGACAAGAGAAGAAGTGGCACAGGAACATGGGTCGCACCCTCGGCCCAAGTGAAGAGTTACCAGGCCGACACGGCTCCACACGATGATGAGTGGACCGTGTGAATGTTTAACGGCTATAAAGGAAGCAAATCGAGGATGGAATCGACATGCTGGAAGGACAGGCGGCTTCGGCTAAGAGGCAAGGATAGGATAGAGAGTGAGTGCCTGGTTTAAATTCCATCTTGTAATCTATGAATTCTGGTTGAAACTCCATGAATGAAGCTTGATCTAGTTCGAGTACTCACAATCTGGCTTCAGAGCCCTCTCAATCCTGGAGAAAAAATTTCCACCTCAACGCCATGCTACTCACTTCGCCGAGAGCCACCGCCAGGCCATCATCGAGAACATATCACCGACGACGAAGGCCGTGTACGGGTTCCTCAAGAGGATCTCGTTGAGACTCTCGATCACCGATTCAAGCAGCAGGACGAGGGCCTTGTTCAAGCGGTGCCTACTCTGGTTGGGGACCTGATCGCCCACCTCGACGACCTCAAGCTCTCTACCAGTGTCGACATCGACGAGCTCCGCACCGGTATGGATGGGGCGCCGTCCACACCTCTTTCAGCGGGACACGGTCACTCGACTGCCTTGTTGACAATGGAAGGCAGCACATGCAGTGGCGCCGATCCACGAGCGGCATCGGCAAGTAAGGGGAAGGACACGCTGTCGTACAAACCACCGCCAGCGCGAGGTTTGCATCCTAAAAATTCTGCCACGCATGTGCATCATGCTGTGAAGTTGCTGTCAAAGACTGTTGATCATTTTGGATCAGGACCGTGCATCGAATTACCCCGTTTTAATGGCTCAAATCCTAGGCTATGGCAGACCAGGTGTGAGGATTATTTCCATATGTGGGGAACAAATCGATCTCTGTGGGTGTAGTTTGCAACATCTATGTTTGAGGGCGCTACTGCTCGATGGATGGAATCGATGCAATGGCGAGCGCCTTGATGCGGCTTGAACTACGTCGGTATTTCCCCAAAGAGGAAGGGATGATGTAGCACAACTATAGTAGGTATTTCTCTCAGTGATGAGACCAAGGTTATCTAACCAGTAGGATAACCACGCAACACTATATAAACAGTATCTGCACACAAAGAACAAATACATGCAACCCGACATAAAATAAGGGTTGTCAACCCCTCCCGGGTAAAAAGATAGATAAAATTGTAGTTGATTGGATAAATAGATCTTGCAGGAACGCGAGATAAAATATATAACAAAAAATTGCAGGAAGATATGTTTCGGTTTTTGGATTAATAATTCTGAAAATAAAAGCAAATAAAAATAGATGTTGAAGGCAAATATGATAAAGAAGAGACCCGGGGGACGTAGATTTCACTAGTGGCTTCTCTCGAGAAAAATAGTGTACAGTGGGTAAACAAATTACTGTTGGGCAATTGATAGAACTTCAAATAATTATGACGATATCCAGGCAATGATGATTATATAGGCATCACGTCCAAGATTAGTAGACCGACTCCTGCCTGCATCTACTACTATTACATCACACATCGACCGCTATCCAGCATGCATCTAGTGTATTAAGTTCATGGAGAAATGGAGTAATGCAATAAGAATGATGACATGATGTAGACAAGATCTATTCATGTAGCAATAGACCCCAACTTGTTGTCCTTAATATCAATGATACATACGTGTCATATTCCCTTCTGTCACTGGGACTAAGCTCCGTAAGATCGGACCCATAACAAAGCACCTCTTCCCATGGCAAGAAAAATTTATCTAGTCGGCCTAACTAAATCAAAGATTCGAAGAAGAAATACGAGGCTATAAGCAATCATGCATATAAGAGATCAAAGAAACTCAAATAACTTTCATGGATAAAATAGATCTGATCATAAACTCAAATTTCATTGGATCCCAACAAACACACCGTGAAAAGAGTTACATCAAATAGATCTTCAAGAGACCATTGTATTGGGAATCATAAGAGAGAGAGGAAGCCATCTAGCTACTAACTATGGACCCATAGGACTACAATGAACTACTCACGCATCATCGGAGAGGCACCAATGAGGATGATGAACCCCTCCGTGATGGTGTCTAGATTGGACCTATGGTTTGTGGAACTTGCGGAGGCTGGAATTGTGTTTCATCGACTTCCCTAGGGTTTTTGGAATATTGGGGTATTTATAGAGGAAAAAGGCGGTGAGGTAGGCCACCGAGGTGGGCGCAACCCACCCAGGCGCACCCCGGTGGGTTGCGCCCCCCTCGGGGCACCCCTCTGGTACTTCTTTGGCCCATCCCGTGTCTTTTGGCCCAGAAAAATTCTCCAAAAAGTTTGGCTGCGCTTGGACTCCATTTGGTATTGATTTTCTGCGAAGTAAAAAACTAGCAAAAAACAACAACTGGCACTAGGCACTATGTCAATAGGTTAGTGTAAGTGCATCTAGTGCCACCCTTAGTTGGTTTTGGAGTATTGACGACAAACTTGGTTGAGGGACTAATGTGTTTGCGAGAATTGCAGGATAACACAGGTAGTAGTCCCATATTGATTCGGTTTACCTACCAGAGATGACCGCTAAAAATGTGCGAAGACATTGAAGACAATGGTGGTCTGTGAAGATATTCACAGTGAAGATTATGACACGAGAAGACATTCACATGAAGACTATGGAGTGCGAAGATAGAGTTGTTTTGTAGTTTCCTTTTTTACATTGTTGAGCCATAGGAACCACCGTACTATTAAGTGGGGTCCAAGTGAACAAAGTCAGAGTGACTGATGTGATGCTCAACCAAAATCATATGTCTTCGAGCGAAGACAATGAGAGCAAATCTTATCCAGAGCTGGATGAGTCAGCTTTACTCGTAGACCAAGTCAAGCTGCCGCGTGTGTTTGAAATCTGACCGTTGGACACGTGTTAGTTCCTTAGTGACCCAGGGTCATTCCGGACAAATCAGGTCCGGTTGCCCCTGGCTATAAATAGCCCACCCCCTAGACCATAAATTGGTGGTTGCTCAAAGTTAGTGCACGGCTTTTGTCGTTTGAGAGCAACCCACCTCCGAAGCATTTGAGAGAGAGATCCTTGCGAGGACAAAGCCCAAAACACCCAGAGCCAAAGAGTGGTAGGCATCACTGAAGTATTTCTGTCCGCGTGATCTGAAGACTTGTTATACTTGAGGACTATGAATCCTCCAGCCGGTTAAGCGTCGCGTTCTGAGCATCCAAGAGCCATTGTGAATTGCCAGTGACTGAAGTTTGTGAAGGTTTGGAAGTCTACCTTGAAGACTTACCAGAGTGATTGGGCGAGGACTGTGTGTTCTTAGCTCAAGGGGACTAAGGTGAAGACGTGGTCTTCTGAGTTGATTCTCAGCCTCCCTAACCAGACGTACAATTGTCACAGCAACTGGAACCGGTCTACCAAATCCTTGTCCTCTCCAAGAAACTGGTTCTATCCTTCCCATCTCTTTACTTTATAGTTTGTCTTCGTGAAGTCATTGCCTGCTTGCATGATCTGATTGGCTTCACTATGTGAAGACTGTTTGCTATTTGGCTTCATACTATCTTCCATCCTAATCCATACTACCTACCTGCTGATAGTCCTCGTGCTTTCACTTCATTCCTTACTTGACTATGGCTTGTCTAGTGTAGTCTACCTTCCGCTGCATATCAATAGGTTCATTTCTGCTCTTTGTCTTCAAAGCCGCCGTGTTTTGTAGACTTTCATAAAAATCGCCTATTCACCCCCCCTCTAGTCGATAACTAGCACTTTCAATTGGTATCAGAGCAAGGTGCTCCCTTGTTATGTGTGATTCGGTTTAACCACCTAGAGTTTTAGCTATGTCGACTACAGGGATAATCAAGGTCTCCATTACGTGCCCTGTCTTCGATGGCACTGATTACCTCTACTGGAAGAATAATATGCGCATGCATCTTGAAGACATTGATGTCGACCTCTGGTATGTCGTCAAGAACGGTGTTCCCAAGGTCGGTGAAGGTGTCACCGCTGCTGATGTCAAGAGGTTCATTCAATTGGACTCGACCGCCAAGAACATCATCTGTGGTCATCTGGCCAAAGGACAGTATGGCCGTGTGAGTGCTCTGGAAACTGCGAAGCTAGTCTGGGACTAGCTATCCAAGGTCAACGAAGGCATCTCAACCCAGAGAGACTCAAGGATTGATGTTCTTCGCAACCACTTCAAGAGAAACGACAATGAGAATGTCTAGCTCATGTTTGATTGCCTCACTAGTATCACAAATGAGCTTTGTGCACTCGGCGCCACTGAGATCACCAGGCACGAAATCGTCAAGAAGATTTTGAGATCACTTGACAGCTCATTCGACACCCTGGCCCCAATGATTCAAGAACGCCAAGACTTCAAGACTCTCGATCCGTCTCACATACTTGAGAGGCTCAACACATATGAGGTCCAGTTATCTGAGAAAAGAGATATCTATGGTCCCAACTATGGCCGAACTCGCGCTTTGAAGGCAAAGGTTGTTTCCTCATCTGAAGAAGAATCTGATTGCAGTTCTGAGGATCCTGAAGACATTGGAAAGGAGCTTGCTATGCTTGTGAAGAAGTTCCAGAAGTTCACCAAGAAGAAAGGCTTTAGAAAGTCTTCAAGATCCAGCTCAAGAAATGATGAAGCTTCCACTCGTGATCACAAGAAGAGAACATGTCACAAATGCAAGAAACCCGGTCACTACATCTCTGAATGTCCACAGTGGGACAATGTGACCAAGAAGAAGAAGAGCAGGGAATATGATTCTGATGACAAGAAGAAAAAGAAATCCTCAAAGTCTTCGTCGAAGTCTTCATCACACAAGAAGAGATCATCGAGCAAGGCTCGTGCGTTTGTTGGCAAGGAGATGGATTCATAGGAGGAGTCTGCTTCTAAGGAGGCTGAGGTGGAGTCCGAAGAGAAATCTGATTCAGGCGTGGCAAGCATGGCTCTAGCTTCAGCTTATGTCACCAAGTCCATGTAACGCCCCGGATCCGATGCGCCAGGTGTCTGCCAGTTGTTCGTTGTCTTTGCCATGTCATTTTCTTGCGTGTTGCATTTTATCATGGCATCATGTGCATCTCATTTTGCATACGTGTTTGTCTCATGCATCCGAGCATTTTCTCCGTTGTCCGTTTTGCAATCCGGCACTCCTATGCCCTCTGGCGTTCCCCTTTTGTCTCTCGTTGTGAGCGGGTGTTAAACTTTCTCGGAATGGCCCGAGGTTTGCCAAGCGGCCTTGGTATAGCACCGGTAGACCGCCTGTCAAGTTTCGTGTCATTTGGAGTCCGTTTGACACCCCAACGGTTAACCGGGTAAGCCTCTTTTGTCTTGCAGCCCAACACCCCTCCAAAGTGGCCAAAAACCTAGCAAACTCCCCTCCATGCTCTCGGTCGTTCTATCACGATCGTGTGGGTGAAAATCGCACCCCATTTGGAGTCTCCTAGCTCCCTCTACCTATTTAAACACCACTCCCCCGAAATTTCGGATCAAATCAACCCTAACCTAGCCTTCTTCTTCCTCCGCGCGCCAGACACGTCCGCAGCCGACTCCCCAGCCAATCGCCGCCCGCCACCCGTCGCCGCCGCCTCCCTCCACCGCGGGCCTGCCAGGGCCAGATCCGGCCCGCCCGGGCCCGGTCGCTCCGCCGCCCGCCACTGGCCTCGGCGCCAACCGCCGCCGCCCGTCGAGCTCCGGCCACGGAGCCTCGTCGAACCCGACTCCGCCGCCCAGCGCCCGCAGCGTCCGTCGCCGGCGCCGTCCAGCGCGCCTCCCACTCCGGCCGGCGCTTCGCCTCGCCAGCGCCTCCCTCACCGCCCGGCTCCCTGCCCGGCCGCTGCCGGCGCCGCGCCCCTCCCCTCCGGCCTACTCCAACGCCAGATCCGGGGGCCCCATGCTCGGATCCGTCCTCCCCCGGCTTCCCCGACCTCTCCCTCGACTCCGGCCGCCGTCTCCGTCCTTCTCCGGCGAAGTTCCGGCGAGATCCGCCGCCCACGTTAATTTTCCCGCGAGGTCTAAATTCTTCTAAGTCCCGGAATATTTTACATTATCATGCCTTGTTCATCATGCCGTATCTCCGCAACCGTAGATCCATTTCGTGCGTGTAATATGTCATATTATTCTCCATGAGATCCTCTACATTTCACTCCATTGCATCATGTTCGTTTGGGTCCATCTTGATGCGTGAATCATCGTCGCAAGAGTGTTATATGATGTTAATCTGCTGAAACTGTTATAACTTGGTGATTTGTCATTTTTATTGCATTTGATGTATGCATCTTATGAGCTTGATGTCTACATGTGTTTTGAACTATATCATGTATTCCTTACATAGGTGCTTACCATGTATTTTTGTGATCAATGTGGTGACTAGCAAAAGCATGCAAACTAGGCTTCGTAATGTTGCTGTTTTTAGTCCCTGTTCTGCTGTTATTTTGATGCCATGTAAACTTGATGCTACAGAGAGAGTCATGCATATTTTGAGATACTTCAGTAAGAGTGTTTTGAACATATGGTTATGATCTATCCATCCATGCCCCTGATTGCATTTATAGCCTGCTTTAGCTTGTTGTTATATTGCTCCAAAGTTGCTAAATAATGTTGTTGTCAGCCTGTTAGCATTAAGTTCAGTTGTTGCCATGATTGTTATTAGTGATCCATGCACCCTATGAACTTTCTATTGCCATGCTTAGCTTAATAATCATGTCTTCTTACGGTTTGTTTCCTTGCCATGCCATGTATTGCTCAGTGGTGAGTGGTACAAGCTCATCTACATGCCTACTTATCGTTGTTCCTGCCATGTATGAATCTGTAATATAACTTGCCATGTTTACATGGGTGCCATCATATTTTCTGATCCTTTTTGGCTCATGGTTACTAAAGGACTTTTGTTCTATGAAATTAGTAGATTCATTACATGCCTTTGGTTGTCATGTTAAGCTCCTGTAACATGTTCTTTGATAGCTCTGAACATTGCAACCTGATGTTATTTTCTGCAAAGTCTGAACTGTTATTATTTGCAATCTTTCGATGTGTGTTTGAGCATGCTCTAGTGATTTCTGGAGATAGCTCAGTGTTCATGTTTTGTTATGCTTTACCTGTACGTCATGTCCATGCCTTTTGTTTTTATGTTGAGATGCTGTAGCATGTTGTTTTGATGCTTGCAAGAGGCCTAGTTGCTGTTTTGGACAGATTGTTGCTATAACTTAGTGTGTTGAACCGTTGCTCCGTTTTGAGTGTGCTCTATATGAAACTTGCTTGATTTTGCTTGTAGTTTCATATTATCATGTTGCATCCTTGTTTTGAGGTGTTTGCTTGATGTTTGTATGCATTTTGCATCAATGACATGTTTATCTTGTTTTGCTCATATCTTCTAGGCCGTAGCTCCGAACTAAAAGAACTTTATATTTAACTTGATTAGAAACTCGTGTAGATCATCCTTGTGCATCTTAACTTGCTGTTTAACAACTTGAACATAAGGTTTATTCAGATCTGGACCAATTTCGAAATATGCATATGAGGACTTACCGGATTTGTCATATGTTGTTCCCGGCCTCATTTAAACCTGCTTTGATGTGTTGCTCGTGTATATCTCTTGCCATGAGTAGATTCATGTAGCTTTGTCATGCATCATGCTCGGTTGTGCATCATGTCATGTTCATGTGTGGTGTGTTTACCATGTTATGTGCTTCTTTCGATAATTCATGTTTCGTTGCGATCGTGAGGATTCGTTCGTCTACGCTTGGTTTGGCTTCATCCGTTCGTCTTCTTCATGGACTCGTTCTTCTTCCTTGCGGGATTTCAGGCAAGATGACCGTCACCTTGGATCTCATTACTATCATTGCTATGCTAGTTGCTTCGTTCTATCGCTATGCTGCGTTACCTATCACCTGTTCTTCAAGCCTCCCATATTGCCATGAACCTCTAACCTTTGACAACTTTACTATGCAAACCGTTGTTTGGCTATGTTACTGCTTTTGCTTAGACCCTCTTATAGCGTTGCTAGTTGCAGGTGAAGATGAAGATTGCTCCATGTTGGATTATGTTTATGTTTATGTTGGGATATCACAATATCTCTTATATTATTAATGCATATATATACTTGGTAAAGGGTGGAAGACTCGGCCTTATGCCTGGTGTTTTGTTCCACTCTTGCCGCCCTAGTTTCCGTCATACCGGTGTTATGTTCCCGGATGTTGCGTTCCTTACGCGGTTGGGTGATTTATGGGACCCCCTTGGCAGTTCGCTTTGAATAAAACTCCTCCAGCAAGGCCCAACCTTGGTTTTACCATTTGCCTCACCTAGCCCTTTTTCCCTTAGGAGTCGCCCTCTCGAGGGTCATCTTTATTTTACCCCCCCCCCCGGGCCAGTGCTCGTCGTGAGTGTTGGTCCAACCTGTCAACCGTCGGTGGTCACCAGGGGCAACTCTGGGCTGGCCTACCGGAAGTTTGGACGATTCGGTGTGCCCTGGGAACGAGATATGTGCAGCTCCTATCAGGATTTGTTGGCACATTCGGGCGGCTTTGCTGGTCTTGTTTTACCATTGTCGAAATGTCTTGTAAACCGGGATTCCGAGTCTGATCGGGTCTTCCTGGGAGAAGTTATATCCTTCGTTGATCGCGAGAGCTTATCATGGGCTAAGTTGGGACACCTGCAGGGTATAATCTTTCGAAAGCCGTGCCTGCGGTTATAGGCAGATGGGAATTTGTTAATGTCCGGTTGTAGATAACTTGACACCAGATCCGAATTAAAACGCATCAACCATGTGTGTAGCCGTGATGGTCTCTTTTCGGCGGAGTCTGGGAAGTGAACACAGTTTTGGGTTATGTTTGACATAAGTAGGAGTTCAGGATCACTTCTTGATCATTGCTAGCTTCACGACCGTTCCTCTTGCTCTCTTCTCGCTCTTATTTGCGTATGTTAGCCACCATATATGCTTAGTCGCTACTGCAGCCTCACCACTTTATCCCTTCCTTTCCTATTAAGCTTTGCTAGTCTTGATACCCATGGTAATGGGATTGCTGAGTCCTCGTGGCTCACAGGTTACTACAACAACAGTTGCAGGTACAGGTTTATGCGATGATCTTGATGCGAGAGCGATGTTTGCTTGTTTGGAGTTCTTCTTCTGCTTCTTCTTCGATCAGGGGATAGGTTCCAGGTCGGCAGCCTGGGCTAGCAGGGTGGATGTCGTTTGAGTTTCTGCTTGTGTTTCATCCGTAGTGGGATGTTGCTCTTATGTATTGTGATGTTGTATTCGTGTGGCATTGTATGCCTCTTGTATGTATCCCCATCTATTATGTAATGTTGATGTAATGATATCCACCTTGCAAAAGCGTTTCAATATGCGGGTCTATCCTTGGTGGGACCTTCGAGTTCCTTTTGGATAGGGTCGCATATTGGGCGTGACAGTCCATATTCAACACTGAAGACAATGGTCCCGTCACCAACACTGATGCTAATGATGAGGATGAATCTGCTCCCACCTACTGCTTCATGGCACGTGGTGCCAAGGTAAACTCACGCGATGCTTACTTTCAAACATCAAGTGAAGATGACTCTGAATGTGAATCCAAACCTAGCTACAAAACACTTGCTAAAATTGCAACTGAACAACAAAATGCTATGGAACATATTTAAAAATAGCTAGACAAAAGCGATGACCTGTTGGACGCGAAAATGACCCGAAATCAGTCCTTAATTGAAGACATTAAAAATCTTCATGTTAAGTACGAGGAACTCGAAAGTCGTCATGAAACACTCTCAACTACTCATGAAAAGCTCTCCTACGATTATCTTCAAAGGAAGCAAGAGCTTGAGAACTTGAGATCGGCTCATGAAGATCTTCAAAAGGAGAACAAGTCACTCCGTGCTCAACAGATCAGTTCCGCTCAGGAAGGATTTGAACCACCATGTCTAAAATGTCTTGAGCGTACCAATGGTGTCTCTGTTGCTGAGTGTTCTACTGCTGCTACTGTTGCAATATCTTCAACTGCTGATGTGGTAACTAACCCCTCTATTGAGGATACCACTACTATTGCTGATGAGAATGCCAGGTTGAAGACATTGCTTGAGACAGGAATGTACAAAAGTCTCAAAGGGCATCAGACACTATGTGATGTCCTCAAGAAACAGTTACGAACGAAACCCTAGAAAGCAGGTGTTGGGTTCGAGAGGAAAATGAATGTCGATGGTACTTACTAGAAGCCCGAAAGCAAGACCCCAAAACTACATGGGTTGCTGCAAAGGGACCTTCAGTGGATCCATCTACCTTGTCTGGCTTCACTTGTGCTAACCCGATTATCGTTGGTGAATCCTTTGATGCAAACTATAAACTGTTTAAGAATCAGAATGCTGAAGTGTTTGCCAAGTATATTGGTACTAACTGCAGGAATAGACCACCTTTGAAGAAGATCTGGGTGCCCAAAAGTTGTCTTGAGAATCTCCCTGTGAATGTCATCATGACACCACCTGGGAAGAAGACAAACCTCAGACCAAAGGCTTCATACAGAAAGAGGACTCACCAGAGTCAACCTAACGCCAATGTTTTGCATGGAAATCATACTCAGACTTATGAATATGATCGTGTTTCGTCAAACCGCTATGTTCATAAGACCAAGAACTATTCTGCTTATTCTTATGAGTATTATTCACCACCTGCAAGGCTATTTGCTAGGGCTCCAAAGCCGAAGTTCTCAGATGCTGCACTTAGACTCATTGCTTGTAAGCCACCCCTGAAGATGTGGGTGGTTAATAAAAATTAACTCTCTTTTGCATGGAATGGTCTCCAGCCGGAAATCAAAGGCGTCTGATGCTTATGCTACGGACCTAAAACATCTTGTGGGGCGCAAGATAAAATGCCCAAATAGTCTTATTATGTATTTTGTCCCAGGATTCCTTGACAAACATCCTATTTATCCTAACCAAGACCTGAACTTTCATAATCCGCTTGCTCGTCAAATGTTTATGCTTCACAATACCCTTGGTGAAGCGTATCCCCCAAACTGCACTGTAGGGTATGACACCAAAGGCTTCAGAATGGATTATGGATAGTGGATGCACTAACCACATGACTGGTGATCGAAGTCTTCTCATGGATTCAACCCTACGTCCATCTGACAAGAGTCATATCTCATTTGCTGACACTGGTAAAAGCAAGGTTGGGTCTAGGTAGAGTTGCAATCTCAAAGGATCAACACATGGATAAAGTGATGCTTGTTGAATCCCTTGGTTTCAACTTAATGTCTGTCTCAATGCTCTGTAATCTGAACATGATTGTGATATTTGGAAAATATCGTTGCCTTGTGCTTATGGAATCTGACAAATCTCTAGTCTTCGAAGGGTATCGAGAATACGATCTGTACATGGTAGATTTCTCAGCAGGAACACAGTTGGCCGTATGTCTTCTAGCAAAAGCTTCAGAGTGCTGGCTCTGGCATCGGAGGCTAGGGCATGCTGGCATGAGGAACTTGTACACTCCCACGAAGAAGAAGCATGTCGTAGGCATCGAGAGCGTCAAGTTCAAGAAGGATCATCTATGTGGTGCCTACGAAGCTGGAAAGATGACTAGGGCCAAGCATCCCTCGAAGACAATCATGGCGACGTCACGTCCCTTGAGCTGCTTCACATGGACTTATTCGGCCCTACTCACTACTCTACACTTACTACCACTGCTTGCCTCTATGGCTTTGTCATTGTTGATGATTACTCTAGATATACATGGGTGCACATAATCCTCTACAAGAATGAAGTGCAGGATGTCTTCAGACGTTTCGCCAACCATGCCATGACGAACTATGGGATAAAGATCAAGCACATCAAAAGTGACAACCGCACATAATTAAAGAACACCGGTCTCGACACCTATCTTGATACATTGGGCATCACTCATGAGTTCTCAGCTCCATACACACCTCAGCAGAATGGCATCATGGAGTGCAAGAACAGAACCCTCATTGAGATGGCACGGACAATGCTTGATGAGTACAAGACTCCAAGAAAATTTTGGCCTGAAGCCATTGACACTGATGTCACATCATCAACCGTGTTTATCTTCACAAGCTTCTAAAGAAGACATCATACGAGCTACTAACTGGTAAGGAGCCAAATGTCAGCTACTTCATAGTATTTGGTGCTAGGTGCTGGATCAAGGATCCACATCACACTTCAAAATTTGCACCGAAAGCACATGAAGGTTTTATGCTTGGCTACGGAAAGGATTCGCACTCCTACAGAGTCTTCAACCTCTTTCACTATAAAGTGGTTGAAACTGTGGATGTGCGATTCGATGAGACTAATGGCTCGCAAAGAGAGCACCTGCCAAATGCGCTAGATCAAGCCTCGCCGAGTGAATCTATCAAGCTTATGGGCACTGGAGAAATCATACCTTCAGAGGCACATGCTGAGGAAGAAATCATCATTTCTGCACCTAATCAACCTGACGACACTGCTCAGCCTGATGTCAATGCTGAAAATAAAGACAATGGTCAGCAAGAACAAAATCTTCTTCCAGTTCATCCTCGTGTTGCAAATGAAGTACATATTGAGAAGATAATCGACAGCATCAATGCGCGTGGTCCACTCACTCGTTCAAGAGCAACACAGCTAGCAAATTTCTGAGGACACTTTGCATTTGTCTCTATATCTGAACCCAAGAAAGTTGTTGAAGCCTTCATGGAACCTGAATGGATTCAAGCTATGCAAGAAGAGCTTAAACAGTTTGAACTGAACAATGTTTGGGAACTAGTAAAGCGTCCCGATCCTCGCAAGCACAACCTCATAGGCACCAAATAGATCTATCGCAACAAACAAGATGAGCATGGCCAAGTCGTCAGAAACAAGGCTCGTCTAGTTGCTCAAGGTTACACTCAAGTAGAAGGGATTGACTTTGATGAAACATTTGCTCCAGTGGCTAGGCTTGAAGCCATTCGCATACTACTAGCCTATGCCAACCATCACAACATCCTTTTGTATCAAATGGATGTGAAGAGTGCCTTTCTCAATGGCAAGATTCAAGAAGAAGTGTATGTTGCAAAACCACCTGGTTTTGAAGACCCAAAGCATCCTGATATGGTATACAAGCTCAACAAGGCTCTGTATGGTATCAAACAAGCCCCTCGTGCTTGGAATGACACGCTCAAATACTTCCTGAAGAGAAAAGGCTTCAAACCTGGTTCCCTGGATCCCACACTCTTCATGAAGACATATGATGGAGAACTGTTTGTGTGCCAAATCTATGTGGATGACATTATCTTGGTACCTTGACAAGAAATACAGTGATGAGTTTGGACATATGATGCAAGAGCAATATCAGATGTCCATGATGGGTGAGCTAAAATTCTTACTCGGTCTTCAAATCCGTCAGCAGAGCAATGACATCTTCATATCACAAGAGAAATATCACAAAGATTGCCTGAAGAAGTTTGGAATGCAAGATTGCAAAGGATACACGACGCCAATGCCAACCAAAGGTCAATTGGGTCCCGACGACAATTGTAAAGACTTCAATCAGAAGGTATACCACTCCATGATTGGTACTTTACTCTATTTATGTGCATCTAGGCCAGATATAATGCTTAGCATTTGCATGTGTGCCCAATTCCAAGCGGCACCAAAGGAATCGCATCACTTAACCGTGAAGCGAATTCTTCGATATTTGGCTTACACTCCAACACTAGGATTATGGTACCCAAAGGGCTCAGAGTTTGATCTAGCTGGATTCTCAGATGCTGATTATGCTGGAGACAAGGTTGATTGCAAGTCCGCATCAGGCACATGTCACTTCCTTGGACGATCTCTTGTCTGTTGGTCTTCAAAGAAGCAGAACTGTGTATCTCTCTCCACTGCTGAATCCGAATACATTGCTGCTGGATCTTGCTGCGCTCAACTTCTATGGACGAAGCAAACTCTCAAGGATTATGGCATCCACCTAAAGCATGTGCCACTCTACTGCGACAATGAAAGCTCCATCAAGATTGCCAACAACTCAGTTCAACACTCGAAGACAAAGCACATTCAGATTCGTCATCATTTTGTCAGAGATCATGTCATGAAGGAAGATATTGATATCATTCACATTAACACTGATGAGCAACTGGCAGACATCTTCACAAAGCCCTTGTATGAGAAAAGGTTTTGCAAGTTGCGGTGTGAGCTAAATATCTTAGAATCCTCAAATGTCCTGTAATTGGACACACATCCTAACGCTTATGCATGTTGATGACTTAGATGTGCAACACACGAAGTAACGTATATCTTCAATCAATAAAGACATACACTCTAAGTGTGAATACATTAACGAGGAATTTGACTTCGGAGCGCCACGGTAATTGTGCGCCGTGTCTGGATCTAATACTTCCTATACGGTGGGTAACGCCACCACCAAATTCTTATTGGAGTGTTTCGTTTGGCGTCACAATTAGTCTTCGCATTTGGTTTGTCTTCAACATTAATTTGACTTCGAGGTTTATCTTCGCACTGTTGAGTTGGTCTCATATATAACTATATATGCGTGTTCTGTCCTCTACATCATTCACTTATAGCTATGTCTTCGTACTTGAATTATTTTATCTAAGTCAATGTGATCGGAACCTAACCCCTCTATGTGCTTATACCTCAAATTCTATCTATCCAACTCATATGCACTCTATTGAAACCTGTCAATTGTCTTCTCTGAGTCCTTGTCAGCTGAAGACAAAGAGACAAACATTTAAATCTGTTTTTAATGCCATATCCTTTTTGCCTGAATACTGGAGAAGCCGGAATGACCACCCGACAATCCAGGCGTGCGTGGGAACGTGGAACAACTTCCAATAAGTTGCATGCAAGCCACATGTCCTTCAGATGTGAACCGCCAGGGGCACCTGTATAATTACGATGTGATGCCCCTTTCCTTATAAATACGCACACCATGCAGTCAAAATCTCTTCTTCCACCTCGCCACCTCGCTCAAACCCTAGCGCCTCCGCTTGCTAGCGATGACGCCGGAGACGAAGCGCTTAGCTGTCGCGACTTCTTCGACGCCGTCCTCATGTCGGCCGTGGACCTCGTCTTCTCCGCCGCCGCCGTAGGTGTCTTCCGCCGCCAAGTAAGGGCACGGGAGATTGAACTGCTCGGCTTCTAACTCTGCCTCGTCTAGCAGTTCGTCAGCGGTAATTAAATCTCACTTTTTACTGCCTTTTTGATCCGTCAAATCCATCCACTTCAAACAAAAGTGGTTTCTACACTTCCAAGTATGGATCTGTCCTTATCTGCATCTCATATCATGCTAAGAATATTCACTTATGCTTCATAACTAGTTAGATTCCTCACTTGTACTTATTCATGGATTTGTACAAATCTGGAACCAACTCTCTTCAAATAAGTGAATGTCTTCGTTCTGTCACATCCATGGTTCTAGTAATGCCTAGTGTTAGCTTTTGGTGATGCATCATGTTTACTTTTCACAAGAAATTGAAATGGGGATGACTGAAACCCCCAGCACCACCTAACTCAACTAGGGTTACTAAAATACTTCTTCAATAAACCCAAAATGCCCTTCTAAAATGTTCATCATCTTGGCATTGCTCTAGAACCTCTCTCAAAAATGGTGCACATTTTTCTAGGCCATTCTGGATTCTTGAATTAAATCATATGTTATTTGCATTTGGACATTTAAATGCTATAAAATATTTTAAATGTATAAATAATCATAAAATGAAATGTTTACTATAGTATATATTTTCAACAATGGGCCTGAGTAGTTTCATGATTTTTGAGTTAGCTCTAGCATTTTTAATAAACCCTAAAGATAACAGAGAAATAGAAAAACAAAAACAATTAAAAGAGAGAGAGTGAACCACCTGGGCCAACTTACCTGGCCTTCCAGCCCACCACTTCAGCAGCCCAGCCGGGTAAAGCCAGCCCAGCCCACCTCCACCTCCCTATCGTCTTCCACCTCCTGCCAATGGGCAGGAGGGCGTGTGGCCACCGTCTTGGCCCGGCTTGAAACCACCTCCTGCTTACGCCGCTCGAGCCAGCCCGAGTGCCATGCACTCCCCCTCGCCCCCTGCACTTCTCCTCTCTCCCCCTGGATCCGACCCCTCCTCTGCTCCCCTCCCACGCGCACCACCGAGCGGAGCTCGTCGTCATCGTCGCCGTACCCGTGGCCACCGGCTACCCCTCGCCCTGCCGCTGCGCCTAGAAGCTCCGCATCGACGCCCTCGTCCTCCACGTCGACTCGCTCGACGCCGAACGCCCCAAAGCGTCGTCCCCGACCTCGTCTTCCTCGTTCGGCCGCCGAGATCGCCGGCGACCTCCCGTCTCCATCAGCCCCTCCCCGAGCTCGCCGACCCGCTCTTCGTGCTCGCTATAAGCCACTAACAGTCCCCACCCTCTCCGTTCTCTCTGCCACTCGCCGTAGCCACCGCGCCACCCGCACCCGCACGCGCTGCCGCCTCTGCACCGCCGTCGTGGCCACAGCCATGCGGGCTCGAACCCGAGCGCGTCACCGCGTTCGCCACACCCCCAGGAGCCTGCAGCACGTCTCCGCGTCCCCTGCCGTGCATCCTACCGCCGAACCGGGCACGCCCGAGCTCCGGCCGCCGCTGCTGAGCTCGTGGCCATCGTCTCCGGCCCTAGCTTCTTGCTTGCCGCAATAGCGGGTGAGCTTGACTCCCGTAGCCGCTCTCCGCTGTCCATTTGGGCGCCGGAGGAGCAATCCCGAGCCCTCCGCCGCGTTCGGCCTCGCCGGCGGCTAAACGTCGGCGGGTTGACCGCTTTGACCGCCGATGGTTTAGCCCGGTTGACGAGGATTTGACCTCGGTCTATGACATGCGGGCCCATACGATAATTAAACTAGTTTAGGTTTAAACTTAGTTAGTTTAACCTAGGTTAGTGCTAATTAAACTAGGTTAGTTAGTTAGCCACTGACACGTCGGTCCCACTGGTCAGTTTGACCTGGACCGGCTCCGTTGACCTGCTGACATCACACTGACGTCAGGCTGACGCAGTAAATCATTTTCTGGATTAAAAACAATTCAGAAATTCTAGAAATTTGTATAAACTTCTAAAAATCACATAAAATCAACCATAACTCCAAATGAAACATATTATATATGAAAAACTATCAGAAAAATCCAAGGAGTCTGTTTATGGCATTCTCATGCATGTTTGAACAACTTACAGCCACTGTATATGACAATTTGAAAAATGGCATTTGAAATGCCTTACATGGAGTTTGAATTTGAATCTAGTGTTCAAATCAGCTTCACTCAAACTGTTACTAGTTGCATTAGTTCAACCAACAGCATATTTCCATGTCATCGTCATGCATAATATTGTTGCATTCCATTGATTGTGCTTCTTCCCTATTTGTCGGTGTATGTCCCCCCTCGATAGCATGGTTCCGACGATGAGTTCGATGACACCGATGAAGAACTATACTATCTTCAGAAGTGCCAGGCAAGCAAAACCCCCTTGTTCATTCCGATACAATCCCACTCTCTCGCTCCTGCCCTTTTTACTGCATTAGGACAACATCGATTCAACTATTACCTGTTGCGGTAGTTGAACCCTTCCTCTGCATGACCTATCATTGCCACAGTAAATAGATGAAACCCACTAGCATGAGTAGGAGTTGTTTGAGCCCTGATGTGCCTACTCATTCATGCTTGTTTGTAATGCCTGCTACTGCTTAGAGTTGAGTCAGGTCTGATTCATCGAGGATGAATCAGAGGTGTGTGAACATGTCCTATTGTGTGTGTGTGTGCAAAGTGTGTGAACACGATTTGGTAAAGGTAGCGGTGAGAGGCCATGTAGGAGTACATGGTGGGTTGTCTCATTGAAACCGTCCTCAGGAACTGAGTTCTGTGTTTGTGATCCATGAACATTTACTACCACACATTGGGATCCTTAATTGACTCTCTCGGCTTCTTAACCACCCTTGTTCTCTGTCCAGGAGTTGCAACTAGTTTCTGGTGTTTGTAGGATATGTGTTGGAGGCCGTGCGTAGCGCTGACCCTAGGGGTGGGCTATGATGCGGTAGATACACCGTGGCACGATGTACTGGGCGCCCGTTTGGTGTCTCGGGAACCCTGCTCACATCGTTCGGGGCCGTATGTGGAAACCTCGGCCGGACTCCCAGCGGATGGAACCTGAATAGGCGATAAACCTGGACTAGAGACTTGAGTGTTTAGGTAGGCCGTGGCCGACACCCTCGCCAGGCTTCCGCTTGAAGGTTGCCGAGATACATGACGTGTACATGGCGGTAAGTGGCGAGAGCATGTGTGAAGAAGTACACCCCTGCAGGGTTAACATCATCTATTCGAATACCCGTGTGTCATGGTAAAGGACTTCGGGTTGCCTATATCAGTTCATAGATAAGTGAAAGTGGATACTCTAAAATGCGCAAGATAAGCGTGAGTGCTATGGATGGCGTTCTCGTAGGGAGACGAGAGTGGATCCATAGTGGTGTATTGATATGGTGAGTATGTGGACTCGTGTGCGCCACCTCAAAAGAGTTACTTGCAGTCGTAGTTCAGGATAGCCACCGAGTCAAAGCTGGCTTGCTGCAGTTAAACTCCACCACCCCCTTTGTTGATACTGATGCATATGTTGTTAGTTCTGATGTAAGTACTCAGACATGTTAAGCTTCCGCTTGTGCTTTGACTTGTATGCTCTGAATGTTGGGTCATGAGACCCATGTTTGTAATATCTCGCTCCTCAGAGCCTATTGAATAAAATACTTGAGTCATAGAGTTATGTTGTGATGCCATGTTGTATTTACACATATCGAGCATATTGTGTGTATGATTGAAATGCTTGGTATGTGTGGGATCCGACAACCTAGTTGTTTATCCTTGGTAGCCTCTCTTATGGGGAAATGTAGTCGTGTGCTTCCATGAGCCATAGTAGTCCGCTACAGCCCGGTTCACCGGAGTCCTGCTAGCCCAGCACTACTGTTCCGGAACACTTGACTGGCCGGTGTGATTCACTTTGTTCCTGTGTCTGTCCCTTCTGGGAAATGTCACGCGGTGACATATGGAGTCCTGCCTAGCCTGCTACAGCCCGGGTTCCCGGAGTCCTGTTAGCACAGTGCTATAGCCCGGATTCGCACGCTGCTGACCGACATGCTCGATGTTGATTCATGTATGCCTGTCCCTATAAGTTAGTGCCACTTTGGGTTCACGACTAGTCATGTCACCCCGGGTTCTCTGTCATATGGATGCTAGCGGCACTATCATATACGTGAGCCAAAAGGCGCAAACGGTCCCGGACCATGGTAAGGTGACACCCGTGGGAATACCGTGCGTGAGGCCGCAAGGTGATATGAGGTGTTACAGGCTAGATCGATGTGACTTGGAATCGGGGTCCTGACACGCTCTATGAGGTCAATGTATTCAAACTGATTTTTCTTCAAAATCTTATGAGAATGCATATGACCTCTTCCCCTTCCCTCGCATCTCTAATGTTGTCACAGGTACATGTCCGTGGGAGAATCCCTTGGTTCTCATAGTATGCATTCATTTGCAGAGTTCTTACAGCATCATATACACTCCCCTGAAGCCAACTCTTGTCTGACCAGTAGAAGGAAGCCATTCAGTCTGAATATAATGGCCATGGAAAAATCTGTCAAGAAAGGTGGCAGGCAACACAGAAGCAATACAGCTCTAGATCTGCCTCTGGATCTGTATGAATTGTACAAGTCAGATCCTGAGGAAAGTTATGGCCAGCGCAATACTCGAATCCAATGGATTCGAAGATATTGGGCTGAACAGTGAAACAAGTATAACTTCGTAACCCCTGAATATGCAGAGAAGAATGCTATCAAGCGCCCATGTGGAGATATTATGTACAAGAATCTGCAGCCAAAGTCGAAGTCTAAAGCTATTGCTCAAGGCTTCTACCCATGCATGGTCCGAGGACCAAAGCCAGAGAATGCCGACCCATTATCCATGTTATGGTGTCACGAAGACAATCTCTTTAAGCGCAATTATCAATTTGCCAAGGAGTCAGCTGTGAAGAACAAGAAAGATCTTGGACTCAACTTTAATCCTGCTATATCTGCTCCTAGGACGGATGGCACACGCGATGCCAATCGAAATGTCATCGGCCCCTTCACCAACTTCGATGGGCTTCTCTCTCACATAGCTGCTCAGAGGGCCACCGTGGAACAATCAGCTGATGACGCAGACTCAGAAGATGCGCCTGATGTCTACTACACAACCTTTTTCTTGTAGACGTTGTTGGGCCTCCAAGTGCAGAGGTTTGTAGGACAGTAGAAAATTTCCCTCAAGTGGATGACCTAAGGTTTATCAATCCATGGGAGGCGTAGGATGAATATGGTCTCTCTCAAACAACCCTGCAACCAAATAGCAAAGAGTCTCTTGTGTCCTCAACACACCCAATACAATGGTAAATTGTATAGGTGCACTAGTTCGACGAAGAGATGGTGATACAAGTGCAATATGGATAGTAGATATAGGTTTTTGTAATCTGAAAATATAAAAACAGCAAGGTAACTAATGATAAAAGTGAGCACAAATGGTATTGCAATGGGTTGAAACAAGGCCTAGGGTTCATACTTTCACTAGTGCAAGTTCTTTCAACAATAATAACATAATTGGATCATATAACTATCCCTCAACATGCAACAAAGAGTCACTCCAAACTCACTAATAGAGGAGAACAAACGAAGAGATTTTGGTAAGTGCGAAACCACCTCAAAGTTATTCTTTCTGATCGATCTATTCAAGAGTCCGTAGTAAAATAACACGAAGCTATTCTTTCCGTTCGATCTATCCTAGAGTTCGTACTAGAATAACACCTTAAGACACAAATCGACCAAAACCCTAATGCCACCTAGATACTCCAATGTCACCACAAGTATCCGCAGGTATGATTATACGATATGCATCACACAATCTCAGATTCATCTATTAAACCAACACAAAGAACTTCAAAGAGTGCCCCAAAGTTTCTACTGGAGAGTCAAGACGAAAACGTGTGCCAACACCTATGCATAGATTCCCAATGTCACGGAACCCGCAAGTTGATCACCAAAACATACGTCAAGTGAATCAATAGAATACCCCATTGTCACCACGGGTATCCCACGCAATACATACATCAAGTGTTCTCAAATCCTTAAAGACTCAATCCAATGAGATAACTTCAAAGGGAAAACACAATCCATTACAGAGAGTAGAGGGGGAGAAACATCATAAGATCCAAATATAATAGCAAAGCTCACGATACATCAAGATCGTGCCAAATCAAGAACACGAGAAAGATAAGATCAAACACATAGCTACTGGTACATAACCTCAGCCCCGAGGGTGAACTACTCCCTCCTCGTCATGGAGAGCGCCGGGATGATGAAGATGGCCATTGGTGAGGGATCCCCCCTCCAGCAGGTCTTGGGAGCAGGGTCTGATTGGTTTTGGTGGCTCTGAGAGGCTTGCGTGGCGGAACTCCCGATCTAGGTTATTTTCTGGAGGTTTCTGTATCTATAGGAATTATTGGCGTAGGTCTCACGTCAGGGGGGTCTCCGAGTCGTCCACGAGATAGGGGGACGCGCCCAGGGGGGTGGGAACGCCCTCCACCCTTGTGGACGGCCCGGGATTCTTCTGGCCCAACTCTTTTACTCCAGGGGCTTCTTTTGGTCCATAAAAAATCATCAAAAATTGGCACGTCAATTGGAATCCGTTTGGTATTCCTTTTCTGCGATACTAAAAAACAAGGAAAAACAGAAACTGGCGCTGGGCTCTAGGTTAATAGGCTAGTCCCAAAAATCATATAAAATAGCATATAAATGAATATAAAACATCTAGATGGATAATATAATAGCATGGAACAATCAAAAATTATAGATACGTTGGAGACGTATCAAGCATCCCCAAGCTAAATCCATGCTCGCCCTCGAGTAGGTAAATGATAAAAACAGAATTTTTGATGTGGAATGCTACCTAACATATTTATCAATGTAATCTTCTTTATTGTGGCAAGAATATTTAGATCCATAAGTTTCAAGACAAAAGTTTAATATTGACATAAAAATAATAATACTTCAAGCATACTAACCAAGCAATTATGTCTTATCAAAATAACATAGCCAAAGAAAGCTCATCCCTACAAAATCATATAGTTTGGCTATGCTTCATTTTCGTCACACAAAAATGCTCTCATCATGCACAACCCCGATGACAAGCCAAGCAATTGTTTCATACTTCAGTATTCTCAAACTTTTTCAACTTTCACGCAATACATGAGCGTGAGCCATGGACATAGCACTATGGGTGGAACAGAATATGATGATGGGGGTTGTGTGGATAAGACAAAAAAGGAGAAAGTCTCACATCGACGCAGCTAATCAACAGGCTATGGAGATGCCCATCAATTTATGCAAATGCAAGGAGTAGGGAATGCCATGCAACGGATGCACTAGAGCTATAAATGTATGAAAGCTCAACAAAAGAAACTAAGTGGGTGTGCATCCAACTTGCTTGCTCACGAAGACCTAGGGCATTTGAGGAAGCCCATTGTTTGAATATACAAGCAAAGTTCTATAATGAAAAATTCCCACTAGTATATGAGAGTGACAAAACAAGAGACTCTCTATCATGAAGATCATGGTGCTACTCTGAAGCACAAGTGTGGAAAAAGGATAGTAGCATTGTCCCTTCTTATTATATATATTTTTCTTTTTTCATTTGGCCTTTCTTTTTTTATTTGGCCTTTTTTTATTTGGCCTTTCTTTTTTTCTTTTTTTCGGGACAATGCTCTATTAATGATGATCATCACACTTCTATTTATTTACAACTCAAAGATTACAACTCGATACTAGAACAAAGTATGACTCCATATGAATGCCTCCGCGGTGTACCGGGATGTGACATGAAATAAGAGTGACATGTATGAGAAATTATGAATGGTGGCCTTGCCACAAATACGATGTCAACTACATGATCATGCAAGACAATATGACAATGATGAAGTGTGTCATAATGAACGGAACGGTGGAAAGTTGCATGGCAATATATCTTGGAATGGCTATGGAAATGCCATAATAGGTAGGTATGGTGGTTATTTTGAGGAAGATATAAGGAGGCTTATGTGTGATAGAGCGTATCGTATCATGGGGTTTGGATGCACCGGCTAAGTTTGCACCAACTCTCAAGGTGAGAAAGGGCAATGCACGGTACCGAAGAGGCTAGCAATGATGGAAGGGTGAGAGTGCGTATAATCCATGGACTCAACATTAGTCATAAAGAACTCACATACTTATTGCAAAAATGTCGGTGTACAAAAGTAGGGGCTCTCCTTTTGACCCCTTTAGCTGTGCACGGGCAGTCAGAGCCACGCGTCGCAGCCACACATAACAGAGCAGAGGAGGGAAGCCGGAGAGAAGCCGAAGCACAAGACAACCAAAACAACGCCAAGACCAGTAAACACAAGAGGGCAAGAGGGCGAGGTAGACACCCTCGGCAAGATCCTTGCCGAGGCAGCCTCCGCAGCCCCGGCAAGAGCCTTGCCGGGGCAGCCTGCCCGATGCCAGCGGAGTGAGCCACCCTTGAGCACCAAGGGTTCCGAACATCGTCAACCACTACATTGGAACCAGTGCTCGGGAGGCACCTCCGTGGTGGCATGCAGATCTTTGTCAAGATCATAAACACACAAGATCATATGAGGATCAGAAGACGATGACCCTCGGCGGGATCCTAGCCGAGGAAATCCACAAGACCCCCGGCAAGTGCCTTGACGGGGACAACTGCGACGCCACGGCAAGACACTTGCCGGGCCCCCGGCAAGACCCTTGCCGAGGGTGTCAGCAGGGCCACTACTAGGCCCACACCAGCCAAGACTTCGCCGCCGTTCGCATGCATCTGCCAGCCCAACCAGCTGGGCAGGCACCTGCGTGGCAACATGCGGCTTCCAGACCAACTCACCAAACACCTGCGTGGTGGCACGCAGATCTTCATGAAGACCCTGCCACCGCGCCACCTCAGCAGCCAGCCTGCCTACATGGCGCTGCATGCATTGCTGGCATGGGTGTGTGTCGAAGCGAGGCGTAGCGGCGACGGACGGGACGGGCCTCGTTTCCGTCCCCGATAAAGCTAATGGACACCTAAGTTGCGCATTTAATACACTTTGTCCCGTAATGCCGGGCGATAAGCTCGCGCACTGTAGGACTTTCCACCTCGTGTGTGCCACTGTGGCAACCCCTTTTGCCTATAAAAGGAGGCCCGAGGTGACCAGGAGAGGGATTCGGGCTCTTTGGAACTATGCAGCCACCGTAGCTAGTTCGAAAGCTCGAGAACACTCAATACATCCACCATAGCAGGACTAGGGTATTACGCATCCTCGTGGCCCGAACCTGGGTAAACGATCTTTGTGCTAGCTCCTGGACCTGCTCTTCTCACAACCCCGCGTCCGCCGACCGTAGAAGGGATTCCAGTGATCCCATAGGTGTCGTTCTCACCGACATCTTTGGCGCGCCAGGTAGGGGGCGTAGTTGTGAGAATCTGGTCTAGCAGTTAGCCTAGCAGTTCTTCGTCGCCATGGCTCCCAAGAAGAAGGCGGCCACGGCGTCGGTTTCGTTGGGTGCCAGACAACCCGTACCTGTGCGGGCGAGTAGCGGGCCGGTCGCGGACAGGACCCGAGGCACGGCCCATGAGCACCAACATCTCTCTAGCAGTCAGAGCCTGGCGAGCGGCGTCGTTCGTGCGCAAGATGACGGGCCGCACGCAGCAAAATCCAGAGACGAAGCTGCCCCCCCCCCCTCGCAGGCGGCGCGGGGCCCTCCGAGGTCATCGCCGTACCACCCATGGGAGGCGCGGCGACCTCCAAGACGCCCACCCCGGCGCCCACAGTGCGCTCTTCCCATGGTGTGCGAGACGAGCAGTGTCACCATGCCGGTGACCCTGGACACCGCCGTGGGAAGAGCCCTGTGCATCATGTGCGGGACGAAGCAGGCCAGGATGCCCGCCGAAGTGCTGGCGAAAATGGCACGCAGCCCCTGGGCCATGATAGAGCTCCTTCTAACGTGGTTAGAAGTCAAAGCGCACCACAATCCATGCAGCTTTCTCCACCACCCACGCCAGCAGAAGCTTTGGCGCGCGTGCAGCTGCTCCTCGACTTCCCTCCTGCTGCGGAGAAGCTCGACGAGTGGAGAGCCACCATCCAGAGCCTCGTCGCCGTCGCCAATAAAGATGATCCGCGACCGTCGGGGCCCTCGGGCCGGCGCTCCGTCGAGCCACCACATGCCAGCGGTGGGAGGACCAGGGGAGCTGTAGCCACAGTACACTCTCCTCCCCCGCGCCAGTTGCCGCCGGTGCTGGTCCGTCGTGACGACGCATGTGATAACATTTCCACAGCATCGTCCGACCCACGGACCCACCACGACCAGCGCCAAGTTCTTCGAGAAAGAGCCCATGAAGACGCTCGAACCACCATCGAGCGCCGGCGCGATACACGCCACCAGTCGGATAAGCGGGCGGGACCCGCTATGAACCACCCAGCATCGGGGGGCTCCGGCGGCCTACCTTATGAGGTGGGTTTCCTAGCCTTTACCCGAGTTGCGGCAGTTCTAGTGGCCGTCCCTGAGGGAGTCCTAGATTAGGGTGTCCTCGGACATCCGGACTATGTCCTTTGGCCGGACAGTTGGACTATGAAGATACAAGATTGAAGACTTCGACCCGTGTCCGGATGGGACTCTCCTTGGCGTGGACGGCAAGCTTGGCAATACGGATATGTAGATCTCCTCCCTTGTAACCGACTCTGTGTAACCCTATCCCCCTCCGGTGTCTATATAAACCGGAGGGTTTAGTCCGTAGGACAAGAACAATCATACCATAGGCTATCTTCTAGGGTTTAGCCTCTACGATCTCGTGGTAGACTAACTCTTGTAATACTCATATCATCAAGATCAATCAAGCAGGAAGTAGGGTATTACCTCCATCGAGAGGGCCCGAACACAGGTGAACATCGTGTCCCCCGCCTCATGTTACCATCCGCCTTAGACGCACAGTTCGGGGCCCCCTACCCGAGATCCGCCGGTTTTGACACCGACAGTCCCACCGCACGTTCAAGCCCGACGTCAGCGAGAAGTACAACGGCAAGACCCATCCGTCGGAGTTCCTCAGCATCTACACCATCGTGATGCAAGCTGCCGGAGCTCGCGACGACAAGGTGCTTGCCAATTACTTCCCGTTGGCACTGAAGCCCAATGTCATGTCTTGGTTGACGCACTTGCCGGCTGATTCCATTTCTTCTTGGTCGGATCTGTGCCATGAGTTCGTTGGTGCCTTCACCGGAGGCCACCAAGCTCATGGCCAGGCCAGTGATTTGCATATCATTCCCCAGAAGGAAGGGGAAACCCTGCGCAAGTACATCCAGAGGTTCAGCCAGGTGTAGTACAACATCCCCGATGTTCATCCGGCTGCCATGATTAGCGTGTTCCATCAGAACATGCGCAATCGCAAGATGCGCGAAGAGCTGGCGATGAACAAGGTTAAGGATGTGGCCGAACTTTATGTTCTGGCCGATAGGTGCGCCTAGGCTGAAGAGGGAAGGAAGTACCCCGACGAGGACACCAGCGTGGAAACCGACTCTACTGATGAAGACACCGCCGCCCCGACGAAGAAGGGCCGATGTCGCAACAGGAAATGCAAGGGCAAGACCGTGCTTGACGTCGAGGGATCCGATGACACCGGCGCCGCTAAGAAGGCCAAGGCAGATGACCCCGGCAAGGAAATTGCCGGATGCGCCGCTTGCCGGGCCTTGGCGGCTCCTGACAAGCCAGGGGGCTCCGAAAAGAAGTATTGCAAGATCCACCGCACCAAGGGCCACGACCTCCAGAACTGCCTGCAGGTCGAGCTGCTTGCCGAAAAGCAAAAGGCCGAGTATGAGAGGCGAGACAAGGAGAAGGGTCAAGACGGTGCCGAAGGATCCGACAAGAAGCGTGGCGGCCAAGGAGGCCGCCGCGGCATGGATAGCCAGCAAGAGAGGCCCGCCCGGGGCCATGACAGGAAACAAGAAGACGATGATCATGACGAGGACGTCGAGTCCGGCGAGCAAGAGTTTCAGAAGGCTACAGATGCCATGTGCATCGATGGTGGCGCCTCGCTGCATGCTACCTCTTGAGCACTGCGTTGGTTTTCCCTTGAAGAGGAAAGGTTGATGCAGTAAAGTAGCGTAAGTATTTCCCTCAGTTTTTGAGAACCAAGGTATCAATCCAGTAGGAGATCACGCTCGAGTCTCACGCACCTACACAAACAAATAAGAACCTTGCAACCAACGCGATAAAGGGGTTGTCAATCCCTTCACGGTCACTTACGAGAGTGAGATCTGATAGATATGATAAGATATTTTTTTGGTATTTTTATGATAAAGATGCAAAGTAAAATAAACCGCAATATAAATAGCTAAGTGTTGGAAGATTAATATGATGGAAAATAGAGCCAGGGGCCATAGGTTTCACTAGTGGCTTCTCTCAAGAGCAAAAGCATTACGGTGGGTAAACAAATTACTGTCGAGCAATTGATAGAATTGAGCATAGTTATGAGAATATCTAGGTATGATCATGTATATAGGCATCACGTCCGTGACAAGTAGACCGACTCCTGCCTGCATCTACTACTATTACTCCACACATCAACTGCTATCCAGCATGCATCTAGAGTATTAAGTTCATAAGAACGTAGTAACGCTTTAAGCAAGATGACATGATGTAGAGGGATAAACTCATGCAATATGATATAAACCCCATCTTTTTATCCTCGATGGCAACAATACAATACGTGTTGTTTCCCTTTCTGTCACTGGGATCGAGCACCGCAAGATTGAACCCAAAGATAAGCACTTCTCCCACTGCAAGACAGATCAATCTAGTAGGCCAAACCAAACTGATAATTCGAAGAGACTTGCAAAGATAACCAATCATACATAAAACAATTCAGAGGAGATTCAAATATTGTTCATAGATAAACTTGATCATAAACCCACAATTCATCGGATCTCAACAAACACACCGCAAAATAAGATTACATTGAATATATCTCCAAGAGAATCGAGGAGAACTTTGTATTGAGATCCAAAGAGAGAGAAGAAGCCATCTAGCTAATAACTATGGACCCGAAGGTCTGAGGTAAACTACTCACACATCATCGGAGAGGCTATGGTGTTGATGTAGAAGCCCTCCGTGATCAATGCACCCTCCGGCGGAGTGCCGGAAAAGGCCCCAAGATGAGATCTCACGGGTACAGAAGGTTGCGGCGGTGGAATTAGGTTTTTGTGGATGCCTCTGATGGTTTGGGGGTACATAGGTATATATAGGAGGAAGAAGTACGTCGGTGGAGCAACATGGGCCACATGAGGGTGGAGGGCGCGCTTGGGAGGGGGGGGGGGGGGTAGGCGCGCCCCTGACTCGTGCTCTCCCCGTTGATTTCTTTACGTAGACTCCAAGTCCTCTGGATCATGTTTGTTCCGAAAATCACGTTCCCGAAGGTTTCACTCCGTTTGGACTCCGTTTGATATTCTTTTACGTGAAACCTTTGAAATAGGCAAAAAACAGCAATTTGGGCTGGGCCTCCGGTTAATAGATTAGTCCCAAAAATAATATAAAATTGTGTAATAAAGCCCATTAAACATCCAAAACAGAATATAATATAGCATGGAACAATCAAAAATTATAGATACGTTGGAGACGTATCAAGCATCCCCAAGCTTAATTCCTTCTCGTCCTCGAGTAGGTAAATGACGAAAACAGAATTTTTGATGTGGAATGCTACTTGGTATAATTTTCAATGTAATTCTCTTAATTGTGGTATGAATGTTCAGATTCGAATGATTCAAAATAAAAGTCTAATATTGACATAAAAATAATGATACTTCAAGCATACTAACTAAGCAATTATGTCTTCTCAAAATAACATGGCCAAAGAAAGTTATCCCTACAAAATCATATAGTCTGGCTATGCTCTATCTTCATCACACAAAGTATTTAATCATGCACAACCCGATGACAAGCCAAGCAATTGTTTCATACTTTTGGTGTTCTCAAACTTCTCAATCTTCACGCAATACATGAGCGTGAGCCATGGACATAGCACTATATGTGGAATAGAATGGTGGTTGTGGGGAAGACAAAAAGTAAAAGATAGTCTCACATCAACTAGGCGTATCAACAGGCTATGGAGATGCCCATCAATAGCTATCAATGTGAGTGAGTAGGGATTGCCATGCAACGGATCCACTAGAGCTATAAGTATATGAAAGCTCAACAAAACAAACTAAGTGGGTGTGCATCCAACTCGCTTGCTCACGAAGACCTAGGGCATTTTGAGGAAGCCCATCATTGGAATATACATGCCAAGTTCTATAATGTAAAATTCCCACTAGTATATGAAAATGACAACATAGAAGACTCTCTATCATGAAGATCATGGTGCTACTTTGAAGCACAAGTGTTGTAAAAGGATAGTAGCATTGTCCCTTCTCTCTTTTTCTCTCATTTTTTAATTTTTTGGGCCTTTTCTCTTTTTTTATGGCCTCTTTTTTTAGACCGGAGTCTCATCCCGACTTATGGGGGAATCGTAGTCTCCATCATCCTTTCCTCACTTGGGACAATGCTCTAATAATGATGATCATCACACTTTTATTTTCTCTACAACTCAAAACTTAGAACAAAATATGACTCTATGTGGATGCCTCCGGCGGTGTATGGGGATATGCAATGAATCAAGAGTGACATGTATGAAAGAATTATGAACGGTGGCTTTGCCACAAATACGATGTCAACTACATGATCATGCAAAGCAATATGACAATGATGAAGCGTGTCATATATTCGGATCGGTGGTTAGTTGCATGGGAATATATCTCGGAATGGCTATGGAAATGCCATGATAGGTAGGTATGGTGGCTGTTTTGAGGAAGGTATATGGTGGGTGTATGATACCAGTGAAAAGTGTGCGGTATTAGGGAGGCTAGCAATGGTGGAAGGATGAGAGTTCGTATAATCCATGGACTCAACATTAGTCATAAAGAACTCATATACTTGTTGCAAAAATCTACAAGTTATCAAAGCAAAGTATTAAGCGCATGCTCCTAGGGGGATAGATTGGTAGGAAAAGACCATCGCTCGTCCCCGACCGCCACTCATAAGGAAGACAATCAATAAATAAATCATGCTCCGACTTCATCACATAACGGTTCACCATACGTGCATGCTATGGGAATCACAAACTTTAACACAAGTATTTCTCAAATTCACAACTACTCAACTAGCATGACTCTAATATCACCATCTTCATATCTCAAAACAATTATCAAGCATCAAACTTCTCATAGTATTCAACACACTCATAAGAAAAATTTTACTATTCTTGAATACCAAGTATACTAGGATTATTCAAGCCAATTACCATGATATTTAAGGCTCTCAAAATAATCTAAGTGAAGCATGAGAGATCAATAGTTTCTATAAAACAAATCCACCACCGTGCTCTAAAAGATATAAGTGAAGCACTAGAGCAAAACTATATAACTCAAAACATATAAGCGAAGCACATAGAGTAACAACAACAACAACAACAACAACAACAACAACAATAAAGCCTTTAGTCCGAAGCAAATTGGGGTAGGCTAGAGGTGAAACCCATAAGATCTCGCAACCAACTCATGGCTCTGGCACATGGATAGCAAGCTTCCATGCACCCCTGTCCATAGCTAGTTCTTCGGTGATACTCCAATCCTTTAGGTCTCTCTTTGCATGGCAAGCATCCGACATCCCCGGTGTTCCCAGGGAGGTGATTGAGCACCACCTAGTTGTCTGTCCTCATACGCAGCCAGTCAAGCAGAAGGTCAGGAAGCAGGCTCTGGAAAGGCAAGAGTTTATCGCAGAAGAGATCAGGAAGTTGGAAGCAGCAGGCTTGGTGAGGGGAGTGCTCCATCCGACATGGTTGGCCAATCCGGTGGTGGTGCGCAAGGCAAACGGGAAGTGGAGGCTGTGTATTGACTACACATATATCAATAAGGCTTGTCCTAAGGACCCCTTCCTGTTGCCACGCATCGACCAGATTGTTGACTCCATGACTGGGTGTGATCTGTTATCATTCCTCGACGCCTACTCGGGCTACCACCAGATCTTCATGACAAGAGAAGACGAAGAGAAGACAGCATTCATCACCCCGTGTGGTACATATTGCTTTTTACGGATGCCTTTCGGGTTGAAGAGTGTTGGCTCAACGTTTGCAAGAGCGGTGCAAATTTGTTTTGAACCCTAGCTACATAGAAATATGGAAGCATACATGGATGACATAGTGGTCAAAACCAAGGACAAGGCAACTCTTGTACAAGACTTACAAGAGACGTTTGCCAACCTGCGCAAGATCAACCTCAAGTTGAACCCTGAGAAGTGTGTCTTCGGTGTTCCGTTCGGCAAACTTCTCGGGTTCTTTGTGTCGCAGCGTGGGATCGAGGCAAACCCACACAAGATCAAGGCTACCGAGCTCAAGGATGTGCGTCGGCTCACTGGCTCCGTTGCCGCCATGAGCCGATTCATCTCCAAGTCTGTCGAGCGCGCCCTTCCCTTTTTCAAGATTTTGAAAAGGGCAGGCCCTATGGAGTGGACCCCAGAGGCCGAAGTAGCACTGCAGGATCTGAAGAAATACCTCTCTTCTACACCAGTACTGGTGGCGCCTAAACTGAAAGAGCCATTGTTGCTGTATCTGGCGGTGACGAATCAAGTGGTCAGCGCCACGCTGGTGGCACAAAGGGAGGTCGACGAAGAGGCAGTGGCAACAGCAGGACCGGCGGATGGCACGTCAGAAATTACCCCGGTAGGGCCTGGTGCCGGCAAGGCAAGGCCCCCGGTAGAGTCTGACACCATCGGGACAGGGCCCGCGCAGCCAAATGTAGTGGTGCAGAAGAAGAAGATGATGCAGCACCCGGTTTACTTTGTCAGCTCCCTCTTGCAGGGGGCCAGGTCAAGGTACTCCGGTGTGCAGAAATTGCTCTTCAGCCTCCTTATGGCCTCGAGGAAGCTACATCATTACTTCCAAGCCCATGAGATCACTGTCGTCACTCGCCTCCCGTTGCAACGGATACTGCCCAACCCAGACGCAACCGGAAGGATTGTGGAGTGGGCCTTGGAGTTTTCAAGCTTTGGGTTGAAGTTTGAAAGTACTTCGACAATCCAGAGCGGAGTCTTTGCGGAGTTCATTGCTGAGTAGACCTCAAAGCCCGACGAAGAAATCCAGGAGACCGCTCTCCCCGGCAAGGAAGCAAGTCGCGACTGGATCATGTACTTTGATGGGGCTTTCTCGCTGCAAGGCGCCGGTGCCCGGTGTCTTGCTTCGCACCCACCGGAGAGCACCTCAAGTATGTGATCCAGATGCACTTTCCCAGGGAGATGTCCACAAACAACACTACTGAGTATGAGGGGCTGCTTGCCGGTCTCAGGATCGCGGTAGACCTCGGGGTTAAGAAGCTCATCGTCAGGGGTGATTCACAGCTTGTCGTCAGACAAGTCAACAGAGATTATCAGAGCTCATTGATGGAGGCCTACGTAGATGAGGTGAGGAAGCTGGAGGAGCGCTTCCACGGTATACAAGCGGAGCACGTTCCCCGAGCGGAGAACGACATCGCAGATTACCTGTCAAAGCGTGTTGCATTCGAGCTACCTGTGGAACCAGGTACATTTCTGCTTCGGTTAACTCAACCATCCGTCAAACCATCAACGGAACAGAGCAAGCGGAGGAAATCAGGCCCCGACAAGTACTTTCCCGCTGAGCCCCCAGGGGTCGCCGGCAAGGGTATTGCCACGGATTCTGAGCCTGCCGAGGGGCAGCTGGCTCCGACAGGGCGCCAAGCCCTGGCCGTAGAGACGACCGCCTCCATGGCAGAAGAGATGCCTTTGGTCCTTGCCGTCGAGCCCCAGGCTCCGGCATGGGCACAGCATACCGTCCGTTTCCTCTAGACAGGGGAACTTCCTGAGGAGCAAGAAGAAGCAGAAAAAGTAGCCCGTTGGTCTGCCTTATACCAGTTCATCGACGACGTCCTGTACAGGAAGAGACCGAACGGTGTGAAATTAAAGTGCATCCCCCGGGAGGAAGGGCTGGAGCTGTTGGCAGAGATACATGGAGGCATGTGGCTCCTACATAGGGTCGAGGGCCCTTGTTGGTAAGGCATTCCGGCAAGGATTCTTCTGGCCCACTGCCCTCCAGGATGCGACGGCACTAGTAACCAGTTGTGAAGCGTGCCAGTTCCATTCAAAGAAGCTTCATCAACCAGCTCAAGCCCTTCAAACAATTCCTCTCTCCTGGCCGTTTTGATGCAGGGGCTCTCGACATCTTGGGCCCTTTCCCTCATGTTTGTCGGGGCTTTGAGTACTTATGCGTTGCAATCGACAAGTTCACAAAGTGGCCGGAGGTGGAGGCAAAGCGATGAGGAAGGTTCTTGCCGCGATCGGCCGTCAAGTTCTTCAAAGGGCTAGTCTGCCGTTTTGGTGAGCCAGACAGAGTCATCACCGACAACGGCACGCAGTTCACAAGCCACACTTCATGCAATACATCCAAGACCTCGGCAGCAACGTCTGTTTCGCTTCCATGGCACATCCACGGAGCAACGGCTAGGCGGAGAGGGCAAATGCTGAAGTATTGTGAGGCCTGAGGACAAAGACTTTTGACAGGATGCACAAGAGCAGAAGGCGCTGGATTGATGAGTTACCGGCGGTTCTTTGGTCGATCAGAACGACGCCAAATCAAGCCACCGGCCAGACACCTTTTGCCATGGTATACGGTCAGCCTGTGCATTCGGTTTTTTCGGTTTGATTCGGTTCGGTTTATACGGTTTTCGGTTTTATACGGTTTTTATACTTCGGTTTATACGGTTTTATACAAAATACGGTTCGATTTAAGTAATAACCATTTAGTTTCGGTTTGGTTTCGGTAATAACCAAAATAACCAAAGTTGACGCGAATTTGAATTACATTTTTTTTCTCAAAAGAAAATTGGTGTTGTCCCCAAATAATGGTACTAGGCTACTATTACCACCAGGGACGTACATGCATGTAGAGCTAAAGCTAGCCCACATGCGTACTTATGTTAACCCATTAAGATTTAAGAGTATAGACCATTGACTTTTCAAGCTGACATGACGTGATGATTATAGTGCATAAGATCGCTACATGCATACCTGTACTAAGACTTGAATTTCTTAAAAAAGGAGACCCGAATTGACATTTTTCTAGGCAAATCCGAATTGACATGCAAGAGCCCATGTCCCATCACAAAAGCAAGCCCACGTGCACATAATTAACTATGAAGCCCACTCAGCCTACCAGCTCAGGCTCTGACCGCCAGCCGAACACATGAATAATCTCCACCGTCTGTCGTTGCTGCGTGGTGATGAGTTCCCGTGAGAATAGTCCCACCTTCTTTTGGCCGGCTAGCTGGTTATATAATGGAGCGGCCTTGCAGTAGACAAACGCACACAGCTCTGCGCCTCCTTCTTTTGGCCCTTGCGTGCACATTTTTTCCAGTTCGGTTAATTCGGTTAAACCGATCAGTTTTCGGTTTTTAACCGAATAAACCGAGGATCAAATGGTTTCTATATTTCAAAACTGAAATTGAAACTGAAAACTGAAAAAACCGAAATTTGGTTTCGGTTTGGTTTTTTTGGTTCGGTTTTTGGTTTTCGGTTCGGTTTTGCACACCCTGAGTATACGGGGCAGAAGTAGTTCTCCCCACGGAACTCACGTATGGGTCACCTCGAGTGCTCGCTTACGACGAGCTTGAGCAAGAGCAATTGCGGCGGGATGACGCAACGCTCCTTGAGGAAGATCGTCTTCGGGCGGCTGTGAGAGCAGCACACTACCAGCAAGCCTTGCGCCGCTACCATAGCCGCAAGGTTCATGCCCGAAGCTTTGAGGAAGGCGACCTTGTTCTTGGTAGCGTTCGGTCGGCCAAGAATTCCAACAAGTTGACGCCTTGAAGTGGGAAGGCCCTTATCGGGTAATATGAGTCACCAGGTGCCCGCGCAGTCCTCGAGAACCGAAGACGCCGTCCCAGTGAGCAACTCCTGGAACATCGAACATCTTCGCAAGTTTTACCCGTAAGGCGCGGCTGCCGGGCCTCCCGGCAAGCCACCTTTTGTACAAGCTTTGTCGGCAAGGCATGTAACCCTCTGTACAAAGCCAGGCGCAGACCCTGAGCATAAATAAACGAAGCGCTGGCGCCCTAAGTTATAGCATGCATGCTAGGTTTAAGTCTCTCCCTCGGTTAGGGTTGGTAGTGCTTGGCGGCGACTAACCCCTAGCCTAGAGGTCGAGTTCGCGTCTTTCTGTCTTCTTTGGTTCACAGGGCACACGGACACTTCTGCTGAGCCGCTTGGGAGAAAGAGGACGAACCGGCGCCCTGGCCCCAGCAAGCCGAGACTGCCGGGGGCTGAAGACACAGGGATCCAACCCCTGCAAGCCAAGGTTGTCGGGGGCTGCGGATTCAGATAAGTCTTTCATCCCCTGTTATGCATTTTCGTATAGAACTGGGACATGTGAAACCGCGTTTATATTCTTAAACCACTGTGCTCCCCTTTTCCTGTACCCAAGAGTTATCCCCCTGGGTCGGAACTTGGTCGTAGTCGCGGTGGCAAGAAAATAAACGAGGGGCCTAACTCTACTTCACCCCTGCCTCCGCCAAAAGCGTGAGAATGGTCGACTCCAGTGGGGGGACGGCAAGGCCTGTTGCCGGGCAACAATGTTTATCTTAAAAGTAACAAGGATTCATCCCTTGGCATGGGCCTCGCTCACGCACAAAGAAACCCGACAAACACCCTTTTTCATTAAAAACATCCCATACAGGTACAATTCATATGGAATTAAAAACATGAGCAAGGGGATTACAAGTCTTAAAATTAACAAGTGTCCGCACGCTTACAAACTAAAAAGAGATAAGGTGCCCGTAATCCCTTTCTTGTCCCTCTCCTCAGAAGGTGGAACAAGACAGCAGGAGGGTAAAAGGGGCGCCTAGGCGAGGTGCGAGGAGCAGAAGGCACCAAGAGAACATCTTGGTGCCGAGAAAGGAGCTGGAAGACGAGGCAGCGGGCTGGCAATACGCGACGAAGGCGTCGGTGTCCGCGTACTCCGACTTGACGGCCGCCACCCGCCTTCTTTGGCCCTCCTATGCCAGCCGCCCAAGGAGACGACGGGGAGCGCCCCGATGGAGAGCTTGTCGAGGAAGGCCCTCGGCAGGGCGCGTGGCCGAGGGAGGGGCGGCGCGGTCAGTCGAAGTCGGAGTCGGCATCTTGCCGCTCGACTCCCTCATCGTCGTTGTCGCTGTCCTCCTCGTCACTCCCGCTCGAGGAGGAATCTTCATCGTCGGAGGAGCTCTCCACGCAGCACTTTAGGCGAGTTCCAAGATCTCTGAAGACCTTGATGGAGAGCAGGTCGTCCTCCATTAACTTGAAGTAGAGGACGAGCCCCGCCGTCAGGCTATGGATGTGAGAAAATGTCTTCCACCCGCGACGGAGGTACATAACATGAGGAGCGGGGAAGTCGACGTCGACCTGCGTGCCGCCGTTCCCGCAGCCCCTCATGTGCAATCTGAGGGTCTGGGGCAGGTCAAGCTCCATTTCCCGAGAAAATGGGGTAGGGAGAAGGAGACGACGACGCGGTGGTCGGCGCATCCTGGTGAAGAACTCCCGAGGCTGGTCCCCGACGTGGCCCTCCATCACGGGCGGCATCGCCGGCGGAGGCACGGCCATCGCGCCGCCTCGTCCCCCTCTCCCCCGACCGTCGCGGCAACCTCGGCCTCACCCCCTCCCCCTTCCTCTCATGGCCGGCTCCGCCGCCGCGAGCTCGTGGGAAGGAGGAACGCGCTGTCGAGCAGCGACCCTTGCCCCCACCGTTGAAGGGTCTGCGCCCCCTCTCGCCATGATGGGTGGAAGGGAGGAGCGGAAGTGGAAGAAGATGGATACTGGGAGAATGTGGAAGTGCCGTCCCCCTCCCCCCTTCTTATAAAGGGGCGGGGTCGAGGCTCGGCTGCCCCTCTCAACCAATCCGGTCATCGGGGGCGCAGGGAATCAGGACCGACCCGCTGCCCAAATCGGCGACAGCCCGGTTTCTCGCCTCCACCGCCTGCCACCTACATGAAAGGCACGTGGCGAGCAAGCAGAGTCGAAGGGACGGGTGAGGCAACCGTTCCCCACCACGTGATCATGGGGCGTGGGTGCCTTGAAGACCGCGACCCGAGTCCACTCAGTAAATGAGCGGCGCCTCCACGCCTCCCTCTTTTTATGGGGAAGGCGTGAGCCGCCTCTTTACTGCGATGTGACGCATGCGTGCGGGAGCCGCCCCACGCATGACGCCCACGTCGCGCACGATCCTACACGTCGCGTGTTGAACGTGAGACATGGGGAAGCGCAGTGGATCAAACAGTTACTACGGAAAAATCCGCTCCACCTAGCCGCGCATCGTTCTGGGCCTGGCCCAACAACGCATCGCGCTTATGTGTGGCCTAGGCCCGGGGGCTCCTGTCAGTGTAAAAAAGTAGGGGCTCTCTTTTTGACCCCTTTACTTGTGCACGGGCAGTCAGTGCCACGCGCGCGGCCACACTTAACAGAGCAGAGGAGGGAGGCCGAAGAGAAGCCGAAGCACAAGACAACCAAAACAACGCCAAGACCAGGAAACACAAGAGGGCAAGAGGGCGAGGTTCTTGCCCAGGCAGCCTCCAAAGCCCCGGCAAGAGCCTTGCCGGGGCAGCCTACCCGATGCTAGAAGAGTGAGCCACCCTTGAGCACCAAGGGTTCCGAACGCCGTCAACCACTACATTGGAACCAGGGCTCGGGAGGCACCTCCGTGGTGGCATGCAGATCTTTTTCAAGATCATAAACACACAAGATCAGATGAGGATCAGAAGACGATGACCCTCGGCGGGATCCTAGCTGAGGAAATCCACAAGACACACGGCAAGCGCCTTGCCGGGGACAATCGCGACACCACGGCAAGACCCTTGCCGAGGGCGTCAGCAGGGCCACTGCTAGGCCCGCACCAGCCAAGACTCCGCCGCCATTCACATGCAGCTGTCAGCCCAACCAGTTGGGCAGGCACCTGCATGGCAACATGCGGCTTCTAGACCAACTCAGCAGGCACCTGCGTGGTGGAACGCAGATCTTCGTGAAGACCCTGCCACCGCGCCACCTCATCAGCCTGCCTGCCTACATGGCGCTGCATGCATCGCTGGCATGGGTGTGTGTCGAAGCGAGGCGGAGCGGCGACAGACGCGACATGCCTCGTTCCCGTCCCCGATAAAGCTAATGGAAACCTAAGTAGCGCATTTAATGCACTTTGTCCCGTAATGCTGGGCGATAAGCTTGCGCATTGTAGGCCTTTCCACCTCCTGTGTGCCACTGTGGCAACCCCTTTTGCCTATAAAAGGAGGCCCGAGGCGACCAGGAGAGGGATTCGGGCTCTTTGGAACTACGCAGCCACCGTAGCTAGTTCGAAAGCTCGAGAACACTCAATAAATCCAGCATAGCAGGACTAGGGTATTACGCATCCTCGCAGCCCGAACCTAGGTAAACGATCTTTGTGCTAGCTCCTGGACCTGCTCTTCTCACAACCCCGCGCCCGCCGACCGTAGAAGGGATTCCAGTGATCCCATAGGTGTCGTTCTCACCGACACAAAATCTACAAGTCATCGAAACCAAGCACTACACGCATGCTCCTAGGGGGATAGATTGGTAGGAAAATACCATCGCTCGTCCCCGACTACCACTCATAAGGAAAGCAATCAAAGAACACCTCATGCTTCAAATTTGTCACACAACGTTTACCATACGTGCATGCTACGGGACTTGCAAACCTCAACATAAGTATTTCTCAATTCCACAATTACTCAACTAGCATGACTCTAACATTACCATCTTCATATCTCAAAACAATCATCAAGTATCAAACTTCTCATAGTATTCAATGCACTCTATATGAAAGTTTTTATTATACCCATCTTGAATGCCCATCATATTAGGACTAATTTTATAACCAAAGCAAATTACCATGCTGTTCTAAAAGACTCTCAAAACAATATAAGTGAAGCATGAGAGTTCATCTATTTCTTCAAAATAAAACCACCTCCGTGCTCTAAAAAGATATAAGTGAAGCACTTGAGCAAATGACAAACTACTCCGAAAGATATAAGTGAAGATCAATGAGTAGTCGAATAATTATGTACTATGTGAATACTATCTAACATTTAAGAATTTCAGATCTTGTTATTTTATTCAAACAACAAGCAAAACAAAAGAAAATAAAATGACGCTCCAAGCAAAACACATATCATGTGGTGGATAAAAATATAGCTCCAAGTCAAGTTACCGGTGAACGAAGACGAAAGAGGGGATGCCATCCGGGGCATCCCCAAGCTTAGGCTCTTGGTTGTCCTTGAATATTACCTTGGGGTTCCTTGGGCATCCCCAATCTTAGGCTCTTGCCACTCCTTATTCCATAGTCCATCGGATCTTTACCCAAAACTTGAAAACTTTACAACACAAAACTCAACAGAAAACTCGTAAGCTCGATTAGTATAAGAAAATAAAACCACCACTTAGGTACTGTTGTGAACTCACTCTAAACTCATATTGGTGCAATATCTACTGTATTCCAACTTCTCTATGGTTCATACCCTCTGATACTACTCATAGATTCATCAAAAATAAGCAAAAAACACAATGAAGACAGAATCTGTCAAAAACAGAACAGTCTGTAGTAATCTGTGTCATTCGAATACTTCTGTAAATCCAAAAATTCTCAAATAAATTGGTGTACCTAAGGAATTTGTCTATTAATCATCTGCAACCTAAAATCACTCTTCTGTAAAAAATGGTAGCTAATCTCGTGAGCGCAAAAGTTTCTGTTTTTTACAGCAAGATCGCAAAGACTTCACCCAAGTGTTCCCAAAGGTTCTACTTGGAACAAACACTAACTAAAACATAAAACCACATCTAAACATAAGCTAGATGGATTATTTATTACTAAACAGGAGCAAAAGGCAAAGAACAAAAATAAAATTGGGTTGCCTCCCAACAAGCGCTAACGTTTAACGCCCCTAGCTAGGCATGATGATTTCAATGATGCTCACATAAAAGATAAGAATTGAAACATAAAGAGAGAATCATGAAGAATATGACTATCACATTTAAGTCTAACCCACTTCCTATGCATAGGGATTTTGTGAGCAAACAACTTATGGGAACAATAATCAACTAGCATAGGAAGGCAAAACAAGCATAACTTCAAGATTTTAAGCACATAGAGAAGAAACTTGATATTATTGCAATTCCTACAAGCATATGTTCCTCCCTCATAATAATTTTCAGTAGCATCATGAATGAATTCAACAATATAACTATCATGTAAAGCATTATTTTCATGATCCCCAAGCATATAAATTTTATTACTCTCCACATAAGCGAATTTCTTCTCATGAATAATAGTGGGAGAAAACTAAACAAAATAATTGTTATGTGAGGCATAATCCAATTGAAAACTAAAATCATGATGACAAGTTTCATGGTTATCATTATTCTTAATAGCATACAAGTCATCACAATAATCATCATTGATAGCAACTTTGTTCTCATAACCAATTGGAACCTCTTCCGAAATAGTGGAATCGTCACTAAATAAAGTCATGACCTCTCCAAATCTAGTTTCATAACTATCACAATAAGATTCAACACCCTCCAAAATAGTGGGATCATTACTTCCTAGAGTTGACACTCTTCCAAACCCACTTTCATAAATATAATCATCATAAATAGGAGGCATGCTATCATCATAATAAATTTGCATATCAAAACTTGGGGGACGAAAAATATCATCTTCATCAAACATAGCATCCCCAAGCTTGTGGCTTTGCATATCATTAGCATCATGGATATTCAAGGAATTCGTACTAAAAACATTGCAATCATGCTCATCATTCACATATTTTATGCCAAGTATTCTATGTAATTCTTCTTCTAGTACTTGAGCACAATTTTCCTTCACATCATTTTCACGAAAGACATTAAAAAAGTGAAACATATGAGGCACCCTTAATTCCATTTTTTGTGTAGTTTTCTTTTATAGAATAAACTAGTGATAAAACAAGAAACAAAAAGATTCGATTGCAAGATCTAAAGATATACCTTCAAGCACTAACCTCCCCGGCAACGGCGCCAGAAACTGCTTCATGTCTACTACACAACCTTCTTCTTGTAGACATTGTTGGGCCTCCTAGTGCAGAGGTTTGTAGGACAGTACAAAATTTCCCTCAAGTGGATGACCTAAGGTTTATCAATCCGTGGGAGGCGTAGGATGAAGATGGTCTCTTTCAAACAACCCTGCAACCAAATAGCAAAGAGTCTCTTGTGTCCCCAACACACCCAATACAATGGTAAATTGTATAGGTGCACTAGTTCGAAGAGATGGTGATACAAGTGCAATATGGATGGTAGATATAGGTTTTTGTAATCTGAAAATATAAAAACAACAAGGTAACTAATGATAAAAGTGAGCACGAACGGTATTGCAATGCTAGGAAACAAGGCCTAGGGTTCATACTTTCACTAGTGCAAGTTCTCTCAACAATAATAACATAATTGGATCATATAACTATCCCTCAACATGCAACAAAGAGTCACTCCAAAGTCACTAATAGAGGAGAACAAGCGAAGAGAATATTGTAGGGTACGAAACCACCTCAAAGTTATTCTTTCTGATCAATCAAATCAAGAGTCCATAGTAAAATAACACGAAGCTATTCTTTCCGTTCGATCTATCCTAGAGTTCGCACTAGAATAACACCTTAAGACACAAATCAACCAAAACCCTAATGTCACCTAGATAGTCCAATGTCACCACAAGTATCCGCGGGTATGATTATACGATATGCGTCACACAATCTCAGATTCATCTATTAAACCAACACAAAGAACTTCAAAGAGTGCCCCAAAGTTTCTACCGGAGAGTCAAGACGAAAACGTGTGCCAACCCCTATGCATAGATTCCCAAGGTCACGGAACCCGCAAGTTGGTCACCAAAACATATATCAAGTGGATCAATAGAATACCCCATTGTCACCATGGGTATCCCACGCAAGACATACATCAAGTGTTCTCAAATCCTTAAAGACTCAATCCAATGAGATAACTTCAAAGGGAAAACTCAATCCATTACAAGACAGTAGAGGGGGAGAAACATCACAGGATCCAACTATAATAGCAAAGCTCGCGATACATCAAGATCGTGCCAAATCAAGAACACGAGAAAGAGAGAGAGATCAAACACATAGCTACTGGTAGATACCCTTAGCCCCGAGGGTGAACTACTCCCTCCTCGTCATGGAGAGCGCCAGGATGATGAAGATGGCCACCGGTGAGGGATCCCCCCTCCGGTAGGGTGCCGGAACGGGGTCCTGATTGGTTTTTGGTGGCTACAGAGGCTTGCAGTGGCGGAACTCCCAATCTAGGTTATTTTCTGGAGGTTTATGTATTTATAGGAATTTTTTGCCGTAGGTCTCATGTCAGGGGGGGTCTCCGAGTCGTCCACGAGATAGGGGACGCGCCCAGGGGGGTGGGTGCGCCCCCCACCCTCGTGGACGGCCCGAGACTCTTCTGGCCCAACTCTTTTACTCCGGGGGCTTCTTTTGGTCCATAAAAAATCATCAAAAATTGGCACGTCAATTGGACTCCATTTGGTATTCCTTTTCTGCGATACTCAAAACAAGGAAAAAACATAAACTGGCACTGGGCTCTAGGTTAATAGGTTAGTCCCAAAAACCATATAAAATAGCATATAAATCCATATAAAACATCCTAGATGGATAATTTAATAGCATGGAACAATAAAAAATTATAGATACGTTGGAGACGTATCAGCGCCTTCTCCACCAAAGCAAAAGAAAACAAAGTCAAAAGCTTCGAAGCCCTCTGTCACACCAAAAGCTTCGACTGTGAAGCCGTTGACCACTGCACCTCCTGAACCCAGTGTGCAGTCTGAAGATTTGTCTCGTGCCTCCAAGAAGGCCATGAAGTCCAAGAAAACCAAGAAGCCCAAGAAGATTTCTGGGCATGAACTGACTCCTGCCGCCGTTCTGCGCAACGAGGATGACACCATTGATCTGTCCAGTGATGAAGATCTTGGTGATGAAGCCCTTGAGATGTTGATCAAGAGCAAGCAAGAGGTGGAGATCTTCAACGATCTGCCCCTCTTTGATGTTGACATTCTGAACAACTTCATCAATGAGTGGTTTAATGACCAAAGCATCAGTATTGATGATCCTCGGTTGCCCGTGGATATCAGCATCACGTTTCACGGAGCCATTGCCAATGAAGTGGCCCTATCTCAGAAAATTGTTGAATCAAGAACAAGATTGACTATGAGAAGGTTCATTTCAAGAAGAACATGGCCAAGCTCAGTGTGGCAGATGTTCAAATCTTCAAGAAGATGTTCCATGACCTCAAAGAGGAGTTCCACAAGAAGCATGATGAAGCTAAAGGCTCAAGAGAGTGCATGAAGTACTTCGCACAGAAATATGTTCAAGCCCACAATGAAGCTGAAAAGCGCAAAGCTCTTGGGCGTCCTGGCATCGATCCCAGGATAGCTGCAAAGCAAAAGAAGAAGTCTCATAGGCCCAAATCAAGCACCAAGGCAGGAAGAACCTCACATTGTATTCCCTGCCAGTATGACAGGCTCGAAGCCTAAGGTCACCTCAGCAGCTTCAGAGCTAAAGAATACAAGGGCAGCTAAAGCCGAGGCTAGGAAACGCAAGCACAAGGATGCTTCTGATAATTCCCCATCCAAGAAGAAGTTGAAGGCAAAGTCTTCAAAGAAAGAGCGTGCTGCCGCCTCTGGGCCCCTCAACGTTGAACCCATTTCTGTTTCCCTCCCAACCTCAACCAATCAAGAGTGTCGTCTTGTGATCAATGAGCCTGCTTCCACAGAGGCTCCTGAAGATGAGGAAGTTCCAGCTATTGACCCCATCACAGCTGAAGACATTGGTCGTGAAGACAATGTTGAAGATGATGTAGTCCTTCCTCAACTCGAGCCCCAATCGGTATCATCGCCTGCTCCAACGAGCAGTGAACTAATCAACATTGGTCGTTCATTGACGCCAATTGCTCAGGATGACTCATGGGCCGAGAGCCCACAACAAGACACCCCCATTCATGACGAGACACCCAGAACACCACCACCTCAAGTCATCACTCCGGTGCTTGACGACGATAACTACATGGTGCAGACCACTCCCTCACCAAAGGTGTTGCCCGCATTTCGCAGGCTTCACAAAGGCCCCAGGCCACAGGTCACCATGTCAAGCATTCCGGAAGGGGAAGTGCACCAAAGCTCAGTAGCACGTAAAGTGTTTCCTGAAACCACCCCTACTGCGAATGTCTCGTGTCTGAAGCTAAAGTTGCTAAAGACATTCCGGCTGCATCAGCCGATGACGAAGATGAAGAAGAAAGAGTTGCCACACCCCCTGCTCCTGATCAAGTCATTCTCGAGGAGAATGTGATTGTGCCCGACCCTCCTGTTATTGAACAAAGGGAGGTTGAAACCACTGAGGATACCACAAAAAATGCTACTGACGCCAATGGCGCTGTCATGGCTGAAGATAATATGGAGCCTGAAGCCAATGTGGATGTTGAAGCCATTGTTCCACCTCCAAGGCCTCACACCATTGAATAGGCATTTGATCATGGACAGCTGGTCACTATAAAATGGCCTATTATGGTTCCTCCCACTGCTCCTGGACCACAGTATGACTACCATGTGGAGCAGAGGCCTCAAGTTCACAAGCCCAAGCCACGGCTGCCAAGGCTTCCAGGTGTTGCGACTACACCAGGTTCTTTTAGCATGAACAGCTTCAGAGCACACAACACCTTCTTTGACAGTGCCAAGAATCCCTACTCGGAGCCAAAGATCTCTTCCGATCAATTTTGGAGCCATCAGCAGCGCAGCTATTACTCCTGCATTCTATACAATCAAGAGTGAATCTTTCCACACATGCATCTTGATTGTGAAGCTATTGCTGGGCTGCCCTGTCTTGAAGAAGCTCTTGACTGCTTAAGAGAGGTTGGTCTTCTGCATTTGTAACATACAAAGAGCACTGGAATGAAGAGCTTCTGCTGTAGTTCTATGCCACACTTCATATTCATGGCTACAACAGGGATCCGAAGACATGGATCCTTGAGTGGATGTCAGGTGATGTGCATCATGAAGCCAAAGCTCAATACATCATTGAGCCTACTTCCCTGCCCACTCCAGGTGAGTTGTACGAGCCTAGTTGTCAGCTTCACAGAAATGAACTGAAGAGTATCTTTCAGAGGCCCAAACCCAATATGAGTCAGATGCTCAACATGATGAAGCCATTGCCTCAAGATGTTGAATACCCCAAAGAGTTCTTCATGAAGGACCTCGAGTACTTGCCACGCACAGGTTATCAAATTCTAAGGCGTACTATGTGGCCAATCAAGGGACATTCTTCTGAAGCCAAACTTGAAGGAGCCATGAAGACTTTGGTATTTTATATCATCAATGGCATCAGATTCAATACCCGGGATTTCTTCATCAGACAACTAGCTGCATCTGGGATTGATCTGTTTGGCTTGAAGTTTTATGCTCCATGGGTGATGCGCCTGATCAAGCTCCATTCTTCTGTTGACTATCAGTCCTTAGCACGCAACTGTTGGTGTACAAAAGAAGGGGCGCACCTTTGTACCCCTTTACCTGTGCACGGGCAGTCGGAGCCGCGCCCACGGCCACACCAAGCAGAGCAGGGGAGGTGAACCAAGGCAAAACCGAAGCCCAAGACAGCCAGAGCAACACCAAGACCAAGAACGCAAAGAAGCAGAGGGGCGGAGCAGTTTCCCTTGGCGAGACCCTTGCCGGGGCAGCGCGCCCAAACACCAACAGGGCAAGCCACCCTTGAGCCCACGTCCCCAACACCATCAGCCACATGGGGCCAGGGCTCGGGAGGCGTCTCTGTGGTGGCATGCAGATCTTTGTGAAGACATATTCAAGATCAGATAAGGATTAGAAGACAACGATCCTCGGCAAGATCCTTGCCGAGGAGAGCCACGAGACCCCGGCAAGATTCTTGCCGGGGACGACAGCGCGCCACGGCAAGACCCTTGCCAGGCCCCCCGGCAAGGCTCTCGCCGAAGACGCCAGCAGGGCCACTGCTAGGCCCGCACCAGCCAAGTCTCCACCGCCGTTCGCATGCAGCTGCTAGCCCAAACCAGCTGGGCAGGCACCTGCGTGGCAACATGCAGCTTCCAGGCCAGCTCAGCAGGCGCCTGCATGGCGGCATGCAGATCTTTGTGAAGACCCTACCACCGCGCCACCTCAGCTGCCTGCTCGCCTTACATGGCATCGCATTTAATCGCCGCTGTATGGCGTGTCGAAGCGAGGAGGAGTGGTGAGGACGGGACGGGCCTCGCCCCCGTCCCCGATAAAGCTAGGGGACACCTCAGTGGCGCATTAAATGCGACTTGTCCTGTAATACGAGCGATAAGCTCGCAATACTGTACGCCTTTCCACCTCCTGTATGCCACTGTGGCAGCCCCTTTCGACTATAAAAGGAGGCCCATGGCATACTGGAGAAGGATTCGGCTCTTTCGAACCATGCACTCACCATAGCTAGTTCAAGAGCTCAAGAACTCTCTGAAATACACCCACCAAAGCAGGACTAGAGTTTTACGCATCCTTGCGGCCCGAACATGGGTAAACGATCCTTGCCGACTCACGATCCTGCTCTTCTTGCAACCCTGCGCCCCGGCAACCGTAGTAGGGATTCTTGTGATCCCATAGGTGTCGTTCCACACCGACATCTTTGGCGCGCCAGGTAGGGGGCGCAATTGTGAGGATCTGGCCTAGTAGTAATTGGCCTAGCAGTTCCTCATCGCCATGACTCCCAAGAAGGAGATGGCCAGGAGAAAAAGGGCGCCGCCTGCGAACACGAAGGACGCCAGCGCGGCAGCAGAAAAGCTAAGTCATTTGGAACTTTGAGTTACTTCTTTTTATATATAAGGTTATCGTCCTCGGAGATCTTGCCTATGTATGAGAAACCTGCACGCAAAGGGGCCCTCCCGCAATTGGCAACGCCCTTGTTCTGTTTTGAGTCCGCTCAACAGCTCAAAGCGGCCGCGGCCGAGAGTGGTGGGGTAGCCTTCAAGACTTGGCAACACTCCCGACTCGACTCGAGTCAAACTCGACAGCCGGGCGGCCGCTAAGGGTGCGAGGTGGTTTGCCTGGCAGCAAGCACACCCAGCAGGCCAATGGGGATCCATCCCCAAGACACTGCCCTGGGTTTACGGGCCGGCAAACCTACCCGGTTAGCGTAGGGTGGACACACAAAGGAAAATCAAGAGGGAAAATAACATGCACGATACTAAAAGTGTTGCAGAGTCATATTACATCAAATTGTTGCTGCGGTTCTAACTAGAGATAGAAATTGTCTTGGTTGTGAACCTGCAGCGGCGATAAGAAACGGGGTGCCTAATCCTGGCGCTGGCCCTCCACCCTCAAAATTCCGCCGACACGGCTGATGATGGGCTTGATGCGCTCCCTGAGCGGCGTGAGGTCGGTACCTTCCGGCAAGCTCTCCAGCGCGGCGTCGAAGTCGAGGTCGGGGTACCAGTGTGCCACCTTGGTGAGAACCTTGGTCATGGCGCCTTGGGAAAGCCTCCGGGCCTCGTAGGCCAGCGAGGCCGCCCGGTTGGCGTGAAGCTGCTCCAGGGCCCCGAGAACACACTCGAAGAACAAGGTCAGCTTGGCGTTGTTGGTCCCGCTGCGCTCTGGGGCATACCTCACGCTTGGCATCCCCAAGGTAACCAACTACGCGGTGATCCTGCCGGCAACGTCCTCGAGGCGGCCGATCCATCGGTTCACGCCCTCCTTGAAATCCTTGTGCTCGACGGCCTCGTTCTTCTGCAGCTGCTTCTCGGTCTCCAACTCCTTGGCCAGGATCCCCTCTCGGGTTTTGGCCTCCGCAAGCATCCCCTCGAGGCCCTCCAGCTTCAGTGTGAGGTCCTTGACGGACTTGTTAGCCTCGGAGAGCTCCCCAGCCTTGCTGATGGCCGCGCCCTGCGCCTCCGTCAGGGCGCTGTTGAGCATGTCCTTGTCCTGGGATAGCTTCAGGGCCTGCTCATTCAGCCCGTCCCGCTCCGCCTCCAGCTCCTTCACCTTATCGGCGTGAACCTGGGCCTGGGCATCGAGCGCCTCTTTGTGCCTCTGCTCCAGCTCACTGGTCCGCTGCAAGACAAGCTTCTCCACCTCTTCATCCTTGCCGTGAAGCGTGGCGGCAAGCTTCTCCTCGCGTGCGGCGAGGTCCTCTTCCTGAGAGTTCAGCGCGGCCTGGTGCTGGGTTCGGGCGGCCTCGGCTGCCGCGGCCAAGCCCGCCGCCTCTCGGAGCCTTCTCGATGTCGGCCCGGCTTCATGGTGAGCTCCACATCACGCTTGGCCAGCTCGCCTGGCGGCCTTTCACTCGTCGCGAGCCCCGCGGAACCAGTCCTGCGTCTCGGCGACGCACTTCTGGAGGTCCGCCTCCGCCTTCTCCACCATCGCCGTCCTGGACTTAGCCTTGTCCAGGCGGGCGCGGTGGAGTGCCTGGAGCTTCCGGAAGCTGGCGCCCATGGCGTGGAGGAGCCGCTCTTCCTGCGAGCCATCGCCACCAACGCTCGGATCGTCGACGACCTCAAGCCCGGCGGCGGCAAGCACTTCACCGTCGAACACCTCTCCCTCGACGGGTGCCCTGGTGCTTGACGCGCCTGGAAGGTGGATGAACAAGTCGTCACTCACCCTCAGGTACTTGTCGGAGCCGGAAGCAGCAGAGGAGGAAGGCTGGTCATCAGCCACCTCCTCCTCCTCCTCGGCAGCGGCCCTGCCGGCCTCCCCGGTAGGCCCCTTGCCGGACTCCTCAGCGGTGGCCTTGTCGGCCTCCCCGGCAGGCCCCTTGGCAGCGTCCTCAGCAGCACCCTCGGCGGCCTCCTCGGCGGCGATCCTCTCAGTGTCCATCTTGGACGCCTTGGCGACGTCCTCGATGACGGCGTCCACGTCCTCTGGGTTCACCGAGGAGGAATCTGGACATCGAAGAAGGGGGTGAGGTAAGGCCAAGACCAAGGGTCAGCAAGAAAGAAAAAGGAACAGGGACGAGAGGCGAGCGACTTACCAGCGCCCGTGCCAGGCTGGTTAAAAGGAGTCCCCTCCCCGCCAACATTTGGCGTCGAGGCAAAGCCGCCAGCACCCAAGTTCTCCTCCTCCTCCTCCATGTGTGTAGGCTCGGTGCTTGGCGCCCTTGCCGGAGACGCCCCTTGGGGTGGCGTGGTTGATGGGGACGGCGTGTTGGGAGTAGCCCTCTGCGGCTCCTCCTGCTGTCGCTCCCCCTCCATACCCGGCAAGGTCAGCACCAAAGTATCGTACCCCTGACACATGTCGACGAGGGGAGGGTAATGAACTTACGCTGGGGGCTGTGCCAGGGGCTGCTGTCCGGGCTACTCAACACCACCAGTGGCGCCCTTGAAGTACCAAATGGGGCTGGCCGCTCACGAGGTCTTGGCCCTCTACACCCTTTGGGCCAGCGTCTCCGCGTCCCTGCGAAGATGAGAACAAGTCAAGACAAGCGACACAGATCGAGGAGACAGAGATGACGAGAAGAGGCTAGATACTCACTAGTCGTCCTCCTCCTCCTCTGTTGTTTTCCTCTTCCTCCTTGGGCCGAGGGATCCGAAGTCGAAGGTGACCCCCGCGTCGGTGTCTGTCGGAGGAGGGGAGGAAGGCGGAGTCTGGTCGGGCTTGGGCTAAGAGGAGGCAGATGCTCTCTTCTTTGCCGTCGCGGCCTTCACCACTTTCTTCACCGCTGTGGCCCTCGTCTGGCGCGCAGACTCCTCTGAGGACTTCGGCCGTCGCGCCACCTTGACGGGCCGCACCGGCTCGCCAGAAGTGGCCCGCCGCAGGACTCGCCCTCTCCCTGTGGCCGGAGGGTTAACAGCCCCGGCCTCCTCCTCCGACGACGACTCGTCGGCCGCATCCTCAATCAGAGGAGCCTCGATGCCGGCGTTGCTTGAAGGCTTCTCAAATCTCGAACACGTCAACTGTCGAGGGGAAGAGGGCGGATTGTGTCCGCTGCACTGCCTGCTGATATCTACTACGCAACCTTCTTCTTGTAGACGTTGTTGGTCCTCCAAGTGCAGAGGTTTGTAGGACAGTAGCAAATTTCCCTCAAGTGGATGACCTAAGGTTTATCAATCCGTGGGAGGCGTAGGATGAATATGGTCTCTCTCAAGCAACCCTGCAACCAAATAACAAAGAGTCTCTTGTGTCCCCAACACACCCAATACAATGGTAAATTGTATAGGTGCACTAGTTCGGCGAAGAGATGGTGATACAAGTGATATGGATGGTAGAAATAGGTTTTTGTAATCTGAAAATATAAAAACAGCAAGGTAACTAATGATAAAAGTGAGCGTAAACGGTGTTGCAATGTTAGGAAACAAGGCATAGGGTTCATACTTTCACTAGTGCAAGTTCTCTCAACAATAATAACATAATTGGATAATATAACTATACCTCAACATGCAACAAAGAGTCACTCCAAAGTCACTAATAGCGGAGAACAAACGAAGAGATTACGGTAGGGTACGAAACCACCTCAAAGTTATTCTTTCCAATCAATCCGTTGGGCTATTCCTATAAGTGCCACAAACAGCCCTAGAGTTCATACTATAATAACGCCTTAAGACACAAATCAACCAAAACCCTAATGTCACCTAGATACTCCAATGTCACCTCAAGTATCCGTGGGTATGATTATACGATATGCATCACACAATCTCAGATTCATCTATTCAACCAACACATAGAACCTCAAAGAGTGCCCCAAAGTTTCTACCGGAGAATCAAGACAAAAACGTGTGCCAACCCCTATGCATAGGTTCATGGGCGGAACCCGCAAGTTGATCACCAAAACATACATCAAGTGAATCACGTGATATCACATTGTCACCACAGATACGCACGGCAAGACATACATCAAGTGTTCTCAAATCTTTAAAGACTGAATCCGATAAGATTACTTCGAAGGGAAAACTCAATCCATTAAAAGAGAGTAGAGGGGGAGAAGCAACATAAGATCAAACTATAATAGCAAAGCTCGCGATACATCAAGATCGTGCCAAATTAAGAACACGAGAGAGAGAGATGAAACACATAGCTACTGGTACATACCCTCTGCCCCGAGGGTGAACTACTCGCTCCTCGTCATCGAGAACGCCGGGATGATGAAGATGGCCCCCGGTGAGGGTTCCCCCCTCCGGCAGGGTGCCGGAACTGGGTCCCGATTGGCTTTTGGTGGCTACAGAGGCTTGCGGCGGCGGAAACCCGATCTATTCTGTTCCCCGAAGTTTTTAGGGTATATGGGTATATATAGGAGGAAGAAGTACGTCAGGGAGCCACGAGGGGCCCATGAGGGTGGAGGGCGTGCCTGGGGGGGGCTACCTCGTGGCTTCCTTGCTGCTTCTTTGACATGGACTCCAAGTCTCCCCAATTGCTTTCCTTCCAAAAATAAATTCTCCAGAAGATTTCATTCCGTTTCGACTCCGTTTGATATTCCTTTTCTTTGAAACACTGAAACAAGGGAAAAAACAGGAACTGGCACTGGGCTCTGGGTCAACAGGTTAGTCCCAAAAGTAATATAAAAGTGTAAATAAAGCCCATAAACATCCAAAACACATAATATAATAGCATGGAACAATCAAAAATTATAGATACGTTGGAGACGTATCAGCATCCCCAAGCTTAATTCCTGCTCGTCCTCGAGTAGGTAAATAATAAAAATAGAATTTTTGATGTGGAATGCTACTTGGCATAATTTCAATATAATTCTTCTTAATTGTGGTATGAATATTCAGATCCGAAAGATTCAAGATAAAAGTTCATATTGACATAAAATTAATAATACTTCAAGCATACTAACTAAGCAATTATGTCTTCTCAAAATAACATGGCCAAAGAAAGTTTATCCCTACAAAATCATATAGTTTAGTCATGCTCCATTTTCGTCACACAAGAATGCTCTCATCATGCACAACCCCGATGACAAGCCAAGCAATTGTTTCATACTTTAGTAATCTCAAACTTTATAAACCTTCACGCAATATATGAGCGCGAGCCATGGATATAGCACTATGGGTGGAATAGAATATGATGATAGGGGTTATGTGGAGAAGACAAAAAAGGAGAAGATCTCACATCAACGAGGCTAATCAATGGGCTATGGAGATGCCAAACGATTGATGTTAACGCAAGGAGTAGGGATTGCCATGCAACGGATGCACTAGAGCTATAAATGTGTGAAATCTCAACAAAATAAACTAAGTGGGTGTGCGTCCAACTTGCTTGCTCACGAAGACCTAGGGCACTTGAGGAGGCCCATTGTTGGAATATACAAGCCAAGTTCTATAATGAAAAATTCCCACTAGTATATGAAAGTGACAAAACAAGAGACTCTCTATCATGAAGATTATGGTGCTACTTTGAAGCACAAGTGTGGAAAAAGGATAGTAGCATTGCCCCTTTTATATAAAAAAAATTGGGCCTTCTTTTTTTTGCCTTTCTCTTTTTTTTGGGACAATGCTCTATTAAATGATGATCATCACACTTCTATTTATTTACAACTCAATGATTACAACTCGATACTAGAACAAAGTATGACTCTATATGAATGCCTCCGGAGGTGTACCGGGATATGCAATGACTCATGAGTGACATGTATGAAAGAATTATGAACGGTGGCTTTGCCACGAATATGATATCAACTACATGATCATGCTAAGCAATATGACAATGATGAACGTGTCATGAAAAACGGAACGGTGGAAAGTTGCATGGCAATATATCTCGGAATGGCTATGGAAATGCCATAATAGGTAGGTATAGTGGCTGTTTTGAGGAAGATATAAGGAGTTTTATGTTTGAAAGAGCGTATCATATCACGGGGTTTCGATGCACCGGCAAAGTTTGCACCAACTCTCAATGTGAGAAAGGGCAATGCACGGTACAGAAGAGGCTAGCATTGATGGAAGGATGAGAGTGCGTATAATCCATGGACTCAACATTAGTCATAAAGAACTCACATAGTTATTGCAAAAATCTACAAGCCATGAAACAACCAAAGCACTACGCGCATGCTCCTAGGGGGATAGATTGGTAGGAAAAGACCATCGCTCGTCCCTGACCGCCACTCATAAGGAAGACAATCAAATAACACCTCATGTTTCAAATTTGTTACATAACGTTTACCATACGTGCATGCTACGGGACTTGCAAACTTCAACACAAGCATTTCTCAAATTCACAACTACTCAACTAGCACGACTTTAATATTATTACCTCCATATCTCAAAACAATCATCAAGCATCAAACTTCTCTTAGTATTCAACACACTCATAAGAAACTTTTTACTAGTCTTGAATACCTAGCATATTAAGATTAAGCAAATTAACATGCTATTTAAGACTCTTAAAATAATCTAAGTGAAGCATGAGAGATCATCTATTTCTTCCAAATAAAACCACCATTGTGCTCTAAAAGATATAAGTGAAGCACTAGAGCAAACAACAAACTACTCCAAAAGATATAAGTGAAGATCAATGAGTAGTTGAATAATTATACCACTATGTGAAGACTCTCCCATTTAATAATTTCAGATACTACTATTTTATTCAAACAGCAAGCAAAGCTAACGAAAATAAAATGACGCTCCAAGCAAAACACATATCATGTGGTGAATAAAAATATAGCTCCAAGTAAAGTTACCGATGAACGAAGACGAAAGAGGGGATGCCTTCCGGGGCATCCCCAAGCTTAGGCTCTTGGTTGTCCTTGAATATTACCTCGGGGTGCCTTGGGCATCCCCAAGCTTAGGCTCTTGCCACTACTTATTCCATAGTCCATCGAATCTTTACTCAAAACTTGAAAACTTCACAACACAAAACTTAACAGAAAATGTCGTGAGCTCTGTTAGCGAACAAAACACCACTTAATGGTACTGTAATGAACTCATTATTTATTTGCATTGGTGTTAAATCTACTGTATTCCAAGTTCTCTATGGTTTATAAACTATTTTACTAGCCATAGATTCATCAAAATAAGCAAACAACACACGAAAAACAGAATCTATCAAAAACAGAATAGTCTGTAGTAATCTGTATCAAACGTATACTTATGGAACTCCAAAAATTCTAAAATAAATTGGTGGACCTGAGTAATTTGTCTAGTAATCATCTGCAAAAATAATCAACTAAATATCACTCTCCAGTAAAAAGTTTTAGCTAATCTCGTGAGCGCTAAAGTTTCTGTTTTTTACAGCATGATCATAAAGACTTCACCCAAGTCTTCCCAAAGGTTCTACTTGGCACAAACACTAATTAAAACATAAAACCACATCTAAAAAGAGGCTAGATGGATTATTTATTCCTAAATAGAACCAAAAATCAAGAAACTAAAATAAAATTGGGTTGCCTCCCAACAAGCGCTATCGTTTAACGCCCCTAGCTAGGCATGATGATTTCAATGATGCTCACATAAAAGATAAGAATTGAAACATAAAGAGAGCATCATGAAGCATATGAGAAGCACATTTAAGTCTAACCCACTTCCTATGCATAGGGATTTTGGGAGCAAACAATTTATGGGAACAATAATCAACTAGCATAGGAAGGCAAAACAAGCATAACTTCAAAACTTTAAGCACATAGAGAGGAAATTTGATATTATTGCAATTCCTACAATCATATGTTCCTCCCTCATAATAATTTTCAGTAGCATCGTGAATGAATTCAACAATATAACCAGAACCTAAAGCATTCTTTTCATGATCTACTTGCATAGAAATTTTACTACTCTCCACATAAGCAAAACTCTTCTGATTCGGAATAGTGGGAGTATCATAAGAAACTTGAATACTATAAATTGTTTCCACAATAAAAGAGTAATGTTCAGTAAAAGGGTAATCATAATCATGACAAGTTTTATAAATATAATCATCACTACTTTTTATAGCATAAGTTTCATCACAATAATCATCATAAGTAGCAACTTTGTTCTCATCATAATCGATTGAAACCTCTTCCAAAATAGTGGATACATCACTAAATAAAGTCATGACCTCTCCAAATCCACTTTCATAAATATTATAAGATTCAACATCCTCCAAAATAGTGGGATCATTACTTCCTAAAGTTGACACTCTTCCAAACCCACTTTCATCAATATAATTATCATAGGTAGAAGGCATGCTATCATCATAACAACTTTGCATATCAAAACTTGGGAGGCTAAAAATATCATCATTATTAAACATAGCATCCCCAAGCTTGGGACAAACATTAATTTTAGCAAATATATTCTCGAATATGACATCCTCATCAAACATAGCTTCCCCAAGCTTGGGCCTTTTCATATCATAAGCATAATCACTCTCATCATTAATAGTATGGATAGCACCAATAGTATAGCAATTATCATATTCTTCCAAGAAAGTGCCAAAAATATTTTCAAGATCATAAGAAGTATCATTATCTTCCCAATCATAATCATCACAACAAGCAATAGGCATAACGAGATCATCATCAAGTGCATCATCTTCCACAATTATTTTTGATTCATTTTCACGGGGCACAACAATAATAGGAGCAACATTATTTGGGAGGGATACCTTTTACCTCTCTTCCCTTTTCTTTTCTTCTTCTTCACCTCCTGTGTGGGTTCAATCCTCTTTTTGGAGCTCCTTATTTATGAGATTGGTTGAATAGAAAGCTCCTCCTCGTTACCTGATTCATCATAAGAAATAATAGGAGGATATTGGGAAGTCTCTTCCCTTTCATTAGTGTTCTCTTCATCTTCTATTTGCTTTCTTTTCTTTATGTAATTGGCAATATAAGGATTTTCAATGCAATTCACGGCACAATACATATAAATTTCTTCTAGATCAATATTGAAGAATTTCTCGAGGTTATATTCTGGAATAATCTTAGTTTGATGTTTCATTTCTTCATAACCCAAAAGCAAACTAAGTTCATTATAATGTTCAAGGGAAATCAAGTCATCACAACTTTTGGACAAGATTCGATCATGAAACAATTTGCATTTTATATTTAAATGACAATGTTCATTGCAAAGTTCACAAGTACGGCTAAGGTATTTTAAATTTTCAGCACTAACATTTAGCCTTTCTTGCAACCATTTAGTTTCTAAATGCTTATGCCTCTTACAATATCTATCTTCCCTATTTGGTGTGTACTTGCAAACCCAATGCACTCCACAAAAATTGACATGTTTATAGGAGACATTTTCATCATAACTAGCGCAATCATCATTAGTACTATGGATATTCAAGGAGTTCATACTAAAAACATTGCAATCATGCTCATCATTAAAAGATTTAGTGCCAAACATTTAATGCATTCTTCTTCTAACACTTTGGCACAATTTTCCTTTCCATCATACTCACTAAAGATATTAAAAAGATGAAGCGGATGAGACAAACTCAATTCCATTTTTTTTGTAGTTTCTTTATAGACTAAACTAGTGCTAAAACAAGAAATAAAAAGATTCGATTGCAAGATCTAAATATATACCTTCAAGCACTCACCTCCCCGGCAACGGCACCAGAAACTGCTTGATGTCTACTACGCAACCTTCTTCTTGTAGACGATGTTGGGCCTCCAAGTGCAGAGATTTGTAGGACAGTAGCAAATTTCCCTCAAGTGGATGACCTAAGGTTTATCAATCCATGGGAGGCGTAGGATGAAGATGGTCTCTCTCAAGCAACCCTGCAACCAAATAACAAAGAGTCTCTTGTGTCCCCAACACACCCAATACAATGGTAAATTGTATAGGTGCACTAGTTCAGCGAAGAGATGGTGATACAAGTGCAATATGGATGGTAGAAATAGGTTTTTGTAATCTGTAAATATAAAAACAGCAAGGTAACTAATGATAAAAGTGAGCGTAAACGGTATTGCAATGTTAGGAAACAAGGCCTAGGGTTCATACTTTCACTAGTGCAAGTTCTCTCAACAATAATAACATAACTGGATCATATAACTATCCCTCAACATGCAACAAAGAGTCACTCCAAAGTCATTAATAGCGGAGAACAAACGAAGAGATTATGGTAGGGTACGAAACCACCTCAAAGTTATTCTTTCCAATCAATCTGTTGGGCTATTCCTATAAGTGCCACAAATAGCCCTAGAGTTCATACTAGAATAACGCCTTAAGACACAAATCAACCAAAACCCTAATGTCACCTAGATACTCCAATGTCACCTCAAGTATCCGTGGGTATGATTATACGATATGCATCACACAATCTTAGATTCATCTATTCAACCAACACATAGAACCTCAAAGAGAGGCGATAAGAGAAGAAGTGGCACAGGAAGATGGGTCGCGCCCTCGGCCAAACCGAAGAGTTACTAAGCCGACACTAGTCCACGACAACGAGTGGACCACGTGAATCTTTAACGGCTATAAAGGAAGCAGATCGAGGACGGCATTGATAGCTTGGAAGGATAGGCGGCTTCGACCGAGAGGCGATATGATAGAGAGTGAGTGGTTAGTCTGAATTTCCAGCTTGCAATCTCTGAATTCTGGTTGAAACTCCATGAATGATAGCTTGATCTAGTTCGAGAACTCACACAAGTATTCACAGTTTTTACATATCTGATCATGAAAATATTACGAGAATGTTACATGTCGACAGTCGATCGGAAGGGATTTCACAGTGACCCCCGCCTCCCCATATCCCTTCGATTTCGTTTGCACAAATCTTGACATAGAATCCTGGCCACGTCGGATTTGCAAACTTGTTCGCTATAAGAGAAATGCCAGTGAACCATATATTCAAAGTACTGGAGCTAGCCCACTACCTAGCGGCACACCCCTTTGCTTGAGGTCATCTGGGCTCTAATCTCAATCCCTCCTTTTACCTTTTTTTTCACCAGATGGCATTTTCTCTAGGAAAAATTCTATGTTACATGGCATTATTTATTTATTTAATATATGACATTTTTTATATTAAGAGTGGCATTTTTGTCTTAAGAGATGGCATTTCTAATTTTTAAGAGATGGCATTTTTTAATACTAAGAGATGGCATTTTAATTTTCTTAAGAGATGGCAATTTTAATATGAAGAGGCGGCATTTTTTATTATTAAGATATGGAATTTTTATTTTTTTAAGAGATGGCAATTTTAGTATTAAGATTGGGGGAGCCCACACCCTCCACACGGAATGAATGAGATCAGACGAGGTGAGGCCTTCAAACTGAGCCTTGTAGACCGAGAAAGCAGATTACATCCCATCCTTAGTGAACTTTCAAATAATCGATTCTTTCACCATCTGTTGAAGATGTGTTTTGGGGTTTGAAAATGCAAAAGTTAGATATTTTTACATCTACATCTTCTATTGAAGATACTCTAAGAAGTAAATATGCACTAAATATTTGAAACCCTTTTCTGCATAGAGAAGCTAGATTCAACATGATCTTCCACGGAACTTGAGCATCTCCGGGATATATATCAGACAAATATTGATCTTCGTTTCGGAAACGGCACGCGAAAGATATTGACATGGGGACGGCGATCCCAAATCATGCACATGGCAACCAACTCCTCCTAGGTTGTGGAGTGTGGATGCATCACAAGGAAGCCTCATCCGACGGTGGCAGCTATGCCCAGGTGTGTTGCAGCTGCTCCGGTGATGACGGCTTTCTCCACTGGTGGACTGCACCCGTGTCGGGGTTTCGACTCGCCTCCTTTGGCCATGGCTCTCTTCGACGAGGTGGTAGTCTGTGGTGGTTTGCTTCGCTGTCGATGTAGATCCTTGGTGACATTCGGCTTGCGGTGGTGGCCTCGCAATGGATTGCGGTGACCATCGAAAGGTCATTGTGAGGGTTCCTCTCTTTAGACCCGATGGTTGACTTTGACAGGGAGAAGCAAACTATCAACGACGACTTGACACAGAGGGATGATTGTGCAGTGGCGGCGGTCATGCATCGCGCAAGCATGTAGCTGCTGGGATCGTGGAAAAGTGGTGGCGACCACACATGAGTGACTTTGATGGTTGTGCTACTTGAGCACATGCTCTCGAGCTCTGGGGTGAAAACCTAGGTGCAACCGAGTTGGTTATACCTGGCAATGACGATGTTTTATGTCGTTACCTTGTTGAAGGCATTGCTCGGATATGCTCAGAGTGGTTCTTCGGGGTGAAAACCTAGATTCAGACTTTGGGTGGTTGGATCCGGTGATGACGACACTTGAGTGTTGCTCCCTTCCTGAAGGTGTTGCTGTTGAAGAACCTCATTGTCCGTGTGATGTCATGAGATGATCGGTGCAGATAAGGTCATTAATATAGTTTGCCGATCGCGGATCTGATCGCTTTGGGGTTTCTCTTTTTTTTCCTTGCCCATGCATAGCTTTGGTCTTACATGACTTTGCTATTTGATGGCGAGTTTTTGCGTGCGTGTGTTGGTGTTGGCTGTGTGCATCTTAGCTATGCAGAGGTTGGGTGTATGCTCATTGCGTTTGTATTCTCTTGATGCTCCATTTTGAGCCAATAAAATTTCATCCTTTGTCGGAAAAATGCACATGGCAACCCATTATTTCTTGTTATCAGTGAAGAGGTCTGCCCACAAAGTCCTGGCTCGGGTCGATCGAGCCTGTTGACCTCGGACGCGTGGATTCGCTACCTAGTCGAATGGACCAGGTCCGTCGATCCGCACTAGTCCACTAACAATCAGGCTTGATTGGGGCTTTACTTGATTTTCCTAAAAGTGATGAGCACACACATTAGCAGCATGGAGGCACTAGGATAGGTATCAATCACAATCTGCATGCAAACTACTACCACAATCTGCCCTTGCTCCTGGGCAAAGCCCAAATCATCGCGCTGAAAGTTCTCCCCCACGTTCTCCTCCGCCTCCCTACCCGTTCCCGCGTGTGGCGGTGGCACTGTGCTCGCTGCCACACGCCAGAATATGCAACACGGCATTGTCAACCGATGTTTCCGAGCCAAATTTTCTCCGCACCGCGCCCTGGTTTCCCGGAGAAGGCCGGGCGTCACTGCTGCAGCGCCGGGCGCCGGCCGACCTCCCATGCGTTCCACGGAGCGCTCACGGTCGCTGTCCACCCCTCTTTTCCTCTCCGGGCCCGTCACGTCGGCGCGTCCGAGACGACAAAACTAGGAGCAGATAAGCACACCTCTCATGAATCCTGATCAATAATTCCTTCAATCCCGAACAGGAGAGAGGAGAGGTGAAAAGCACATGACAACAAGAGGGTCCTCGGCTTACATCACCAGGGCACACTAGAAAAGTTCGGCAGCTAACCAAATACGAGACGAGGATGTCGAGCGGCTCGAGCGGCGACTCGTGCGGCGACGTGGAGGTGCGGTGGCAGGTCTCCTTCGCCGCCGATTTCGCAACGCGCACGCTCACGTTCCACGACGGCTAGATCCTGCTACGTCGAGATGCCCTCCGTCTGGTTCTCAAGGATTCGCGAGGGGTCACGGTGGACGCGCGGTACCTGCGCGCGACAGAGGAGATCGACATCGATGGTGTCGTAGCCTTCCCGTGCCACTTCGCGAGAGTACACGATCGGCTGCCGTCGGCGAGCCGGCCTTTGAGATCCACCGCGGCGCCTGGTGCGGTTCAGCCCAAAAAAAACTAGATCAAGGGAGCGGTTCGGTCTGATACGGGTCCAAGCTTTCCCAACCGCCCGCCAATGGCAGATGGGCGTCACGCGGGGAGGCATCCAACCCTTCACTCCCCCCCCCCCCCCCCGCAGCCACGCAGCGGAGGTATAAATCCCACGCCCCGGCCCGTGCTTGACCTAGATATTTCTTTCTCCCACTTCTGGGCGGCAGAGAGAAACCCTAGATCTAGGTCAACAGAGTCATTTGGGTGGTGGAGAGGCAAGGTGGGGGGAGACTCGAGATCCTTCATTGCGGTGGCCGCCTCCTCTCCCATGGCGACGGAGGAGGGACGCTGCTATCAGGGAGACCGGCGCGAGGCAATGGGTGGAGGAAGAACTGGTCGTGGGATGGGTCGGATCCCCGGGCACGGCAACGGCCGCGGGGGCGACAAGAGCAAGTTCTCATGGCGGCGCGACGACGACGGGGGCCACACCAACTCCCACTCTAACTCGTCCAAGGCCGCGTCGGCGTCAGATGACACACCTAGATGGGAGGAGGCTGTGGGGAGGCATCGGGAGATCCATGATGGCGGGGTGTGGGTTCAGAAAGCGCAGGCGTCCTCGGGCTTGGGCGGCGCCAGTGCAGACCAACGCGCCCCTCCACCGCAGCAGCGCCCTCATGGGAAACAGAACCAGGTGCACCCTACCAAGAATCCCGATCTCTGTCCCATCTGCAAGTCCCCTGAGCACCCTCCTGCGTGCTGCTCGCGAGCTTTCTGTGAGCGTTGCAACAAATTAGGTCATCTAGCCTCTGTTTGTGTCGAATTTCTTCCTCGGGAGTGCATTGCCCCTATGTGTGCTTTTCAGTCAAAAGGGCAGGGGTTTTACTATATACATGATTCTTGTACTGCTAACCAGGTGAAGGAGAGGGCCAATAGTATTGTGGTTACTATCATAGAAGGGGAAACATCGACCCGCCAAATGGAGCTTGACCTTAGTGATTACTTGGCTACGGGTTGGCGCTGTTCAGCCCATGCTATTGGCCCAGGAGTCTTTGTTGTGAGATTTCCTAATCCCAGAGCAGTAGCGCAAATTTGTTATGTGGGAAAGGTCACTCTTAAGAAAAGTGGGGTTGTGATTCATGCCACACAGTGGTCGTCTGTTGTGGGGGCCAAGGGAGTCATGGAGGTAGCCTGGGTTAAAGTCAGTAATGTTCCTCTGGACAAAAGAAGTGAAAAAAACATGGCTTATGTTACATATTTGGTGGGTGTTCCTCTTGAGATAGATGGTGCTACTCTACACCGTCCTAGCTCTGTTCGTGTTAAAATGGGGTGCAGAAACATTGATGAAATCCCTGTTGTTGCTGAGGCAGTTTTAGGAGGGCACTTCTATGATTTTTTCTATGAAGTGGAGCAAGTGCTGACTAGAGATCCTATCAGAGAAAAACAAGCAACTGAGATATCTCAGGAACCTCATCAGAATGGGGAAAAAGAGGGGGCTAAACACGCGGCTCCTGGAGCTAGGATGACCAGTTTCTCTCCCGGACTTGGACAGGCCCCTTCCACGTCCAAGGGAGGGAGACAGGACATCATTCGGGAGTCGCAGGAGAGTGTGGAATCCGATGATTCCTTACACACTACTTTGTTGATCGACACTTTGGCTCAAGAACAGAACCTGAGAGAGGAGAGTGTAAGTATCCTTGACAATGGCAGAAAATATGATAATATTTTGACTAGTAATGGGCAGAAATCCTACTCTGATTTTGTGAGATCATCCACACAGGTGGGTGAGATGGAGGAATACAAAAAAGACAAGCTGGGTGGGAGCAACAACTACAGAGTGGAACTACCGGATGAGGTGGCGGAAGATGAGGTGATTCCTACCCCTCCTCTAGTCACCGAAGAGAACCTTTGCTTCAGTTCGCGTAATGTGCAGAACAAGATGGAGAGGATGGAGGAAAAGGTTGTAGCAGCAGTGAAGAAGAGAAATATGGAAGGTATTCATAATAGCCCAAACTCTTTTGAAGCTTTGTCTAATCCTGATTTAATTCTTAGGGAGGTTAAGATGGGTGTTGATATTCCTGACACAGATTTTAATTGCATTGATATCTTGAGAGAACTTGAAAAATGTCGTATTAGTGAACCTCAGGAGGAAAAGAAAGAGGATAATATTAATGTGGAGATCCCTATGATCCTTACTAATGCCAAAGGGGATAAAACCCCATTGAGCCTGAGGTGGGGTGATGAAAATGATGTAGAGGAAGAGAACTTTACTGTTGTTAAATCCAGGAAGAAGAGGGATAGGAAAGTTAATGTGGTGATATCCAAACCTGTGACCATGAGTCAAAAAAATGGTGTTTCCTTAATGAAAAAAGAGGGTAATCCTACTCTGCCTCCTAGTAGGATTACCAGAAGGGGTAAAAACAATGTGATTAAATGAATGGAATGTTTTGGAATTGCAGAGGAGCAGGAAAAAAAGGAATGACTACCTGCTTCTCTGATCTAATTAGAGATCATTCCCTTGACTTTATAGGTCTGCAAGAAACCATGAAGAAAAAATGCTCTCCTAAATTTTTAAAAAAGGTGGACCCCTTGGATAGATATACCTGGAACTGGACCCCCTCTATTGGCAAGTCAGGTGGCATCCTTTGTGGTGTCAAGAAAGAAAACCTTGATATTATCTCCTGGGTACCTGGTAGCTTCCTTCTTCAAGCTAATATATATGATATCAAAAATAAATGCGTTTGGGCTCTTGTAGTTGTTTATGGGGCAGCTCAATATGATAGGAAAGATGAATTCTTAAACGAGCTAGTCACTACCTGTTCTCAGATCAATGTCCCCTATATAGTGGGTGGTGATTTCAATATTTTACGATACAGGGAGGAAAAAAAACATGACTCATTCCCATTACACAGACAAGTTTAACTTTGTTATTCAATCCTTGAATTTAAGAGAAATTCATATGGGAGGGGGGAAATATACATGGTCCAATAAACAAAAACACCCTACTTTGGAAAAATTGGACAGAATCCTTATGAGCTTCAAATGGGAGGATTTATTCCCTTTGGTGTCTGTTCGTAAGTTGGTGAGAGACACTTCAGATCACAACCCTTCGCTTCTGACCACGGAACCTGTGAAACCTAGCCCCTCTCACAATCGGGAGTTTAGATTTGAGCTGAGCTGGCTCAAGAATGTAGAGTTTTATATCAAGGCTAAGAAGATATGGGAGCAACCTGTGCATTCTGAGGATCCCATCGATATCTTGAACATTAAACTCAAATGGATCAAGAAATACTTCAAGGGATGGGGAGCTCATTCCTTTGGACATGCAAGAAAAAGGAAAAAACAAATTAAAGATGAACTAGAGAGGATTGAGAGGTTGGAAGAAAGTGGCCCCCTTGACCCTGAAATTTATGAAAAAAGGACCTCCTTGTGTGCGGAGTTAAGCGATCTCCTTGTTATGGAAGAGTTGTTCTGGTTACAACATTCCAATGAGCGGTGGCTGCTCAAAGGAGATAGTAACACAGCTTTCTATCACAGAATTGCTAATGGTAGGAAGAGGAAAAATACTATTCACTCGTTCACAGCGGGGGAGGTGACCATTGAGGGCACGGAAAACCTACTAAAACATGCAACCTCTTATTATAAGGAACTGTTTGGTTCGGCTAGGGGCAACATGTTCCACTTATCTCCTGAAACCTGGTCCGAAGAAGAAAAACTTAATGAGGATGACAATACCCTTCTCACGAGCGAATTCACAGAAGAAGAAGTGAAAAAAGCACTGTTTGGGATGGGGTGCAATCGTGCACCAGGGCCGGATAACATTCTAGCAGAGTTTTATATGTATTGTTGGGATTTTGTCAAGAGTGATATAATGCGCCTGTTCGAAGCTTTCCACTCAAATAATCTTGACATAGCCCGCCTGAACTATGGAGTAATTACGCTTATTCCAAAGATGAAAGGCAAAGAAAATCCAACAAAGTACCGCCCATATGTCTCCTAAGATGTCCCTATAAACTTATCACCAAGGTTACGGATAACCGAGTGGCGATCTTTGCTGATAAATTGATTAGCAAACACCAGAATGCTTTCATTAAGCACATGAACATCATGGATGGTATTCTTACGTTGCACGAAGTTTTGCACCATACTCACCAGAAAAAGAGAGTTGGTGTGGTGCTGAAGTTAGACTTTGAAAAAGCCTATGACAAAATCGATTGGGAATTCCTGCTTGAGTGTCATCGTGATCGAGGCTTTGGTACAACTTGGTGTGGCTGGATTAGAAAAATTCTTTACAATGGCACTGTCAGTGTCAAACTAAATAATGAAAAAGGCCCATACTTGCAAAGCCACAAGGGGGTACGCCAAGGTGACCCCCACTCTCCTTTTCTCTTTAACCTGGCAGTCGAGACACTGTCAAAAATGATCCGCAATGCGCAGAAAGAAAAACTCCTTACTGGATTGGCTTCGGATCTTATCATAGATGGGGTAGCCATCCTCCAATATGCAGATGACACTGTCATTTGCCTGGAACATGATAAGAAAGCTGCTATTAATCTGAAGTTGTTGATTTATATCTTTGAACTCATGTCAGGGCTTAAGATTAATTTCCTCAAAAGTGAAATATTATGTGTCGGAGGGGATGATAATAATCTAGCCTTCTACGCAGACTTGTTTAATTGTCAGATTGGTCACTTCCCAATGAAATATTTGGGCGTGCCAGTCAGCTATTCGACCCTTCGCCTTTGACCTTTGGGACTTTGCTGATGAAAGATTCCTGCACTGCTGCGAGTCCTGGATAGACAACGCGGCCTCGTCGGGAGGGAGGCTTATCCTTCTGAATTCCTCTCTTACCAGCATCATCTACTTTTACATGTCCATGTTTTTGCTGTCTAAAATGGTCACTGAAAAACTGGACAAGCACCGTAAACGCTTCTTTTGGCAAGAACATGAGGGTCGCAAGAGATATCACCTGGTTAAATGGTCCATAATATGTAGAACTAAGAACAAGGGTCGACTGGGGGTGAAAGACCTTCGAAAACAGAACATCAGTCTCCTCACCAAGTGGTGGTGGAAACTAGAAACACAGCAGGGGCTGTGCCAAGAAGTGATCCGAGCGAAATACTTGAGAAAGGATACGGTAACTTCGATCAAAAGCAGATTCAGTGATTCCCCTATCTGGAAAGCCATTATGAAAGTAAAAGAATATTATTTGGCCGGTCGTAAAGTGATTCTGAACTCGGGCAATCTTGCCAGGGTGTGGAAGGATCCCTTGCGTGATGAGCTCCCTATGGAGCAGAAATACCCTATGATGTATAGCATTTGTAATCAGCAAGAGATTACGGTGGAAAAGTTTAGAAAGGGAGTGGGGGATGACTTCTTCCGGAGACAGCTTCATTCAGCCCTGTTGGGTCAGTGGAATGAACTCAAGATCACTGTTAATTCTTGGGTATTGTCGGAGGAGCCTGATCAAGTGGTTTGGACTCTGGGCAATAAGAGAAAATTCACAACCAGGTCGGTCTATGACTATCTGGAGAGAAACATCGCAGGAAGTAACTATAGGTGGATCTGGCAGGCGAAGATCCCTTTGAAAATTCAAATTTTCATGTGGCAAACCTTCCAGGATGCCATCTTGACTAGACATGTCATGAGTAGGAGACGATGGGCTGGCAACCCTAAATGTTCCTTCTGTTGGAACAGAGAGACCTCAAAGCATCTGTTCTTCACGTGTCCTGTGGCCAGGGTGGTCTGGAGGACGGTGGGTTGTGTTTTGGGTACGGACACTTGTCCGGATAATATATGGCAATACTTCTCGTGGTGCTATATTTTCCTCCCTGATGGGGAAAAGTTCTACACTTTCGTGCTTGTACTGCAGTGTCTTGGGCTATATGAAATTGCCGAAACCAAGCCACCTTTGAACAAAAAAGTTAAAGACTCCTTTTGCTGTGATTTATTCTGCTTGTGGCTTCATCTCTTATTGGGCAGGGATGATGACCGAACGGACCGGAGGCGATGGAGAGAGGTGCCAAACTGCTAAGAGCCAAAGACGTCAAACATGATGAGGATCACAAGGCGTCAAAGTAGAGAACTCAAGATTGAGGGAGTGAGAAGTTGCCTGAGCTGGATCGTGCTTCATTTTGGTCCTACGCCATTGGCTCTGATCTTGAATCATGCTGCTCCTGTGTGAGCTTTTCGTTTTGCTCCTGCGTGAGCCTTTCAGATGTCGTTAAACCTCGCTTGATATTTCTGTTTAGGACTAGTTCGTGGTTGGGTGTCCTTGGGTTTTCGCCCCACGGTAAGCTGCTCGATGACGAGTGCTTGCAGTGGGTTTCCCAAGGATGCGTTGAACTCGCTTCCCCTTTCCTGTTTCCTTAGTGTCTGCAGTGTGAAAAAACCTTGTATTTCCGTTATGTCAAAGTAATGAAAAGGGTTATGCCCGGTTCAAAAAAACAGGAGAGAGGAGAGGTGCTTTCCATCAGCACACTGGACTAGATTCCCGGGCACGGCCACACATTGCTGATTGGCGCGAGTCTTGACCAGTAGTATTAACGTGAAACAGGCCGGGATAAGCATGACAGAGGTGCGACGTGGACGAATGGGCGATGCTGGAAGGTTAGCTTAACCAACTCAATGGAATGGATCAGATCAGACCTTGTGAGCGACGCCTGCACTGCACTAAGGCACTAACCCGGGCAAAAGCCACCGATAATGCAGCCGCCAGCAGCAAAGCACCCGTATTCGCGCCCAAACAGAGCCCCAGCCCCAGCCGGTGGTGTGATGTGATGAGACGCTGGAAAGACGGTTGCTGCTAACAAATTGGCCGGGTTGGTGCGGCGAGCCATCCGTCCGGCTCCATCAACTAGCTTTGACATGTGAGCGAGCGAGCGAGCCAGCGTCCCGCACCCAACCTCGTACCCGGGCTGGGTTGGGGACGAGCCGGTGAGCGGCTCGCCGAACCGGCCCGGGCGTATGCGTCGACCGACGCGACGCTCTCCCCTGTGCCCCGTCATCGCAGAGGACGAAAGGGAAGGTTCTCTGGCGCACTAGCCCGGGCAATTCCGTCCGTTTCATTGGGTCCGCATCACTGAACCAACGCCGAGCTTTGGGACGGATCACCCGCGATTAATGAACGCTCGTCCTACTACATCTACCGCTCAATTCCGAGTAAGTACTAGTACAAATTCTTTTATTTTTAGGACAGTTTTGTACGATTATCGCGGACCGAATTGAGGCATGCGGCGGCAAATCACACTCTAAAAATGCGCTGACAGCCTGACATCTCATGACATCGTGCATCACTGAACAAACATATGAAATGTGCTCCACGCAAGTGAAGAGTGAATTAAATGTGTTCATGCCTGAGAGCTGCATAGCGGAGTGGAGCGGAGCGTCGGAACTCCCAATGGAGGGCATCTCGAGATCTCCAAACTCCCACTGCGTGCTTGCTAGCTGGACAACAGGGCTGGTAGTAGTACTACTAGTATAGCAGAATGTAATTCCGCTAGTGATAGATTAATCTCGAGTCAAACCCAAGTAATCTTGTTTAACCTGCCACCACCCAGACCCAGGCACCCACCCTGATTGATTGGTTACCAACACGGAGTAACAAATCGGAATTGCGAACTGAAATGAGGAAACAAAAGTAGAAATGCGCAATCCAGAAGAAGTGATATTGGTCTCTGGCAAGCTGTAACAACTAGGGAATCGACGATGGTGATTTCGAGCTGAACATGCTGTTATCTCCTTTTTTTCCGGGTTTTACAGATATGGGCAGAGGCCAGAGGGATCTATCTATGTCTGGATCCTAACTCAGCTGCAGTAGCTCCTTTTCCCGGCGAGGTGGCCGGCGGCGGGCTGAGAAGAGGTCAGATGGGGAGGCCCGCGGCGTGGTCTCAGAAGATGTCGAGGACGTCGAGGATGGCGGCGTTGCAGAGCGGGCAGCGGCCGCGGCCGGCGAGGAGCTCGCGGGCGCAGGCGCGGCAGAAGGTATGGCCGCACGGGATGAAGGCCGCGCCCTTGGCCCGCGCCATGCACACGCAGCAGCAGCCGGCGCCTCGCCCCGTCTCCGGGAGCTCCGCGTCGTCCTCCGGCACCAGCGCGTCCTGCGACGACGGCTCCGACGCGGCGACCGCCTGGTCCTGCTCCTGCTGCACTGTGGCGCCGGCGCTCCACTGCCTCTCCGTCTGCTCCAGCAGCGCCATGAGGGACACCTCTCCCCTGCTCCTCCTCTTCCTCCTCCCGATCCGTCGGCGGCTGAGGCGGCGACGCCTCCGGAGGCGTCACCGGGGCGGCCACGGGTCTAGTCAACGCGGGGCCCGGGGCAGGGGTGGTCTGCGGGGCCGGCAGGGACACCGCGCGGCGGACGAACGGGTCAGCGGCGGCGACCACGGCGTGCGAGGCGGGAGGGGCCGGCTGGTCGTCGCGGATGATGTCGAGCAGCGTCCGCGCCGCGGCGGCCGCGACGGCGACGCTGGAGGAGGGCGGCGAGGAGGCGGCCCGGCGGTCGGCCTGCATGGCCGAGGCGAGGGTGACCGCGGCGGCGCGGCGGCCGTCGTCCTCGTCGCGCAGCTTGAGCAGGTCGCGGAGGTTGCAGGAGCCCGGCTGCCCGGGCGGCGTGGCGGCGGGCGGGCCCACGGCGGCCAGCTGGTCCGCCAGCGTGACGCTGCGCCGCAGCACCCTCCCCTCCATCTCGGCCGGTGTCTGGGCAAAGGCAGTCGCCCGAGGTGGAAGAAGAGGACAAGGCGGGGAAAGGAAAAGGAAGCGCCTATTATTCTTCGGTCTAGCCAGCAGCGGCAGGGCGTCGGGTTAATGAAGGGCGTGGCGCGCGTGAGAGCGTGTATCGTATCGGCGAAGGGAGCGGCGTGCTGTGGTGTGGATCTTGACGATTTCGGGGCGGAATCGCGGGGGGTTCGGCTCGCGCCCGGTTGCGCACCGGTTTGGAAGGGAGTAAATAAAGGCGGGGGAGGGGAGGGAGGGGAGGGGGGAGTGGACTCGACGTATGATGACTGCAATACAGTGCAGTGCAGTGCGGCAGGGGGAGCGAGGCGAGGCGAGGCGTGGGATCTGTCGGAGGCACGCTCGCGTGCCGTGCCATGCCGAGAAGGCGAGATCCATGGATGGTGTTGGGGATTTTGACGAGAATTGGTTCGATTTGATGAGTGATCTGGTCCAGTTGGCAGTTTCTCAGGAATCTGGCTCCAATCGCTAGCTATTCTGACGTCGCCATCTGTGCGGCACGCCGGTGCGCCGACCGGCTGGCTCGAATCTGGCTCAGTACTCACGACTCGCCAATCTGTTTCGATCGGGTGGAAAAACAAAGGACTGTCAAAAAGGTTAAAGCACATTTTTTACTCGTTGGAAATTCCACCATATATAGCGACACTGTCGCTGGCGCTGCGGGGTGAGGAAAGTTCCAAGTCGCCATCCATCCCAGCCAACGCATGCAACCTTCGCTTGCATTCCAATCTCCCTCCCTCTCCCTCACATCGGTGGCAGACTGGCAGTAGCATCTGCGGCCCAGAAGCAACCAAAGCAGCCCACACTCTCCACTGGAGCCACCAGCACACACAAAGCTGCTCAACACTGAGGCTACTAAAAACAAATCTGCTCAAACACATAAACACCCACAGGAACCAACTGTTGAGCACCTCAGCGATTTTTTTTTAAAACGAAATCAGCTTCAGCCTACCAGTTCAGTAAGGCAGCAAGTTCTCAGAGCATGCTCCCCATCCAGAAAAAAAAACAAGTTCAGAACCCTGCATGCTTATTTTCAGAGGTGTATCTAATTGCAGAATACAAAAAATATCCGGTGTCTTCCTACGTGTATTCAATCTCGTTTCTCACAAAAAATATTCAGTGTCGTACCTATCCCATGTCGTTCTGACAAGAATTACTATACTTTCATGGACAGAAAAAAAATGCTTCTCTCCAGCTGACCACGCTACAAGTTGCAACCAATGCAAAATCATGCAACTGCAATGACCCAGCCCGCCAAAATCAACAAAATTGGACTGGACGACAGACTCTATAGACTATGTAAGTAGGACGGTACACCAGGCCATCAAAACACCTTCTGCTTCTTTTGTCAGTGCCCTTCTGATTGCTTAGTTGGGTACAATGCCGGACATGCATCAGTCCTCCATCCTCTCGTAGAAAAGCATGTATGCCTCGCAGCCGAGAACTTTTTCTAGGGAGACTTCCTAGATGTCGAGATCGCTTGCACGAACCCATGAGGAAGAACCACTGCTCTGATGGTTGTGACCTGCCCCCCGCACATAAGCAATGTAGTGCCCTCCATTCATTTGATGCCCTTTGTGCTCAATGACACCAACTAGACGGTAGCTGCAATTATCTTTGTCCTCAGAACTGAAGGCAAGACAAAATCAAAATAGTTAACCCATCTGTAAGGATTTCAGTTAGCAAGAAACTGATGATTAGCTCGAGTACCAACAATGGCCTGTCTTTCTTGAAAACAACAAAATGCCACTCTATCAGATAAACAGACAGCACTTAAGTGACTGATTCGAATACCAAGAAATTAAGGCCACTGCAAGATGTATACCTATCTAACGTTGAAAATACTAATCCAGAAATATAATAACTTCGACAAAAATAAAAGGTGGTCAAGGTTAGGCATAACCACCAAAAAGACCAGAAAATGTCACCATAATAACTTTTCATGATATGATAAGTTTAGAACATGACCATAACTTCGCCAGTGATACACTGCTATGTTGAATAGAATTTGTGGCAGACAGCCAGTATAGCTGATACATATTCAAATACAATTATATCATTATACAAAAAACTAGTTTCAATCAATGTACATGGTTCTGGTCCAAATGAGTCTGAGTGAACACTAAAATTCAGTTGATACTCAAATCGCAAAATGCATGGTACATGGTCCAAACTAGTTTCACTCAAATTGTCACCATATTTCCTTTTTCATATGCAACAAAAATAGGATAGCTTTTCGCAAATACTCCCTCTGTAAACTAATGTAAGATCTTTTAGATCACTACTTTAGTGATCTAAAATATCTTATATTAGTTTACAGAGGGTGTAACAAATAAATAAATAGGATAGCTGTTACCTATTGGCATTTACAAGAGTTGGAGCCCACAAGCACTGAAATAGATGTGATTGCAAGACTACATGGTTAAATGGGCAAGTTGTGTTCAAAGGCACAAATTAACACTGTATGCATTGGAAATGCAGTTTAGACTGATGCAGCTTCAGGGTATGTCCGGATTGTGACCAAAGTCTACCCGATTAATTTTCTGGCATGAAAAAAAAAGCCTGGACTTGTCTGATGGTTGCCAACCTTTTTGGAATGCCCATGCTTTTTTGCCCACTCTAGTTTATTTTTGTAGCCAATTTTGGCCAACTCATGGGCAAGCAAAACCTCAACCAAAATTTTGGCTGGCCAACCTTTTAGTAGGGCAACCTTGGGCATAAACCAAACATGCCCTTAGATTGTCTTGCTGATTTGATAACAAATCTTTCCCTGGTAACTATAAGACTGGTTTTGTTTGCTCACATTTCTTTAATCTAAATCATGTTACTCTTCCAGTGAGAAACAAGAGTGAAGATATCCTAACCTAACTCTGCTAAGGAAAATTAAGATGATCATGCCAGGAAATTACCACTATGTGTGCCAATCATTCATTTGCACAATCTTAAGAGCCTGCTTATTTCAGATATCTACTGATCAAGATTAAAAAAAACTAATGTGCACACAGTACACAATATTCCATACACAACGAGAACATCATGAAAAATGTACTGTCTGAATGATCCTTTGATCTACAATGCCAGCGTCTTTTAAATCTCTTTTTTTTTTCAAAGAGAAGGCATTCTATGGCAAGTAGGAAGAAACTATGAAACAAAGTAGTTATTTGCTTACTTAAAGATCAGAAACTTATCAGAATTGACATAGAAGAAAGGTATTACATATGGCTGTGTAGAAGTGTGAGAAGTCGGTACCTGGGGTCCATGAATGGTCCAAGATGAAGAATCTCCTTAAAGCTCACATGCCCTCTCAGTTTAGAAAGATCATTGCTGTATCTCTTGAATGGAATGATTAATACAGCTGGTAGCTTGTTAATCAACTGTGTTCGAATTGCACAACTGTTGCCATCTTTCTGCTCATTTTGGTTTTCCTCCATTTCTTGGGCAATATGATCATCCAGCATTGCCTGCTTCGTACAACCCTGATTTTGAGTGCTGGTATCCGGACTATCCTGAGCACTGAGCAGGTCAGTCTGTTTATCAGCTGGAAGCCCAGCTTCTTGTACACCTTGATCAATTTCAGCTTTTTCATTGGCTGTGCTGCAAGAGGCGGAGTCCTTTTCACCACAGCTCGTCCCTGAAGTGATTTCTTCAGTAGTTATGTTTTCAGAGAGTATAACTTGATGATGTACATCTGAACGATATGGTTGCCTACTTGGAGATTCTACGGACAAGCTATTACAGTCACTAGATCGCTCACTTGGGCATGTTTTCCTGTCTGACAGCTCAGTCTGATCTCCATCAACAGTCGTATTTATATTGGTGCTTGCCATGATCTGTTCAGCAACCTTGGAACAGTTCTCACAACGTTCCTTCACTCGACGCGCAAACAGTTCCAGGCAGTCCTCAATCGACACAAGAGAGTTCATATGTTCGGCCTCATCATGAACAATATCACTGCTCTGAGCTTCCTCCTTTTCTTTGGTAGTAACTTTTACTGAGTAAGTCGTCTCCTTATCTTCTGGATTGCGAGAATCTATTGTTGCTTCCTCCATTCCTTCAGTGTCATCAAATAAGTCAGGAATGAAATCCAAAATTTCTATTGGCACCTCATTGATCTCTTGTGGGACATCATTCTTCTGAGTCTGCATATGACCGTGTACAACATCCTTCACTTCGCTAGAATCTGCAGATTCAAACATACAGGGCTTAGTATTAGCAAGACCATGCAACCAGAAGCCCTCACTCATCCTTTGCATAGAATCTTTATTTCCCACACTTTAAGCTGTTTATCTTTTTCGACAGTTCCAAACACGCTTAAGTTAACCAACCATTTGGAGTAACACCAACTGTATGATGGTAAGGACTAAAGACCCTGGGCTTCCCATGGCAGTTTGAATTACTACACTACGGTGAACACCTTTGCCATGTTAAGACTGCTGAAAACATCCTGTCGGATTTTATGTAGCCACCCCAAAGGTTATCCTGCTATTTCTTCTATCCATGTGTAAAACGTCCATAACAATTACCATCATAACAATTGTGCACACTTTAAGCTGTTTATTTTTTTCCGACAGTATCCAAACACACTTAAGTTGACCAACCATTTGGAGTAACACCTACTGTATGATGGTAAGGACTCAAGACCCTGGTCTTCCCATGGCAGTTTGAACTACTACACTACGGTGAACACCTTTGCCATGTTAAAACTGCTGAAACATCCTGTCAGATATTATGTAGTCACCCAAAAAGATTTTCCTGCTATTTCTTTTATCCATGTGTAAAGTCCATGACAGTTTTCTCTGGTTAGCTAGTAATGAAGCTCCATTCCAAAAAGTACCATTTGCTTGTTTTCAGAGACATAGCAAATAATACTAGTAGATCACACAATTGCGCATGTTCCTGCATTCTTTCCTCAAAAGTTGTATGATCTCAGACGCTCAACATTGCCTTTTAAGTTGAGTACAGGAGCGCATAGGCTTACCAACTTGCAAAGGCCTGGGGATTTTCTCCATTGCCCCATCTCCCAATCCTGAACCAGGAATAGGAGAAGTACTGCCTTCAGCAATTGTTTGAATCTTATTATCTTCATCACTCTTGTCAGTTTGAGATCCGTGGCTTTTGTTCCTTGGTGGTGATGCAACGCTTCTGGCTGGAGGATCCTTCTCTGGAAGTGACAAATAGAGTTCACTGAAATCAACGGGTTTAGGATCACTAGGCAGGCACCTTTGGCAGGATGTGGTCTCAAACAGCTGACCCCCGAAAAGAGAAACGTGAAATGTAGGAAACACTTCACCCCCTTGCAAGACATGCTCACCATTTTCCTCCTCCACCTCCGCATCCACAGCATTGATTAAAGACAGAAGGAACTCATGGCTGTCTTCCATCTTCCAGGCCTCGAACCGATTCGGATAACGGTCACGCATAGCTGTCAGTATCATGCATGGGTCCAGCATGCCTCTGGCATCATTCGAAATGCGTGTCTCTACGAACAACTGCTGCAGGTGCAGTCCAATGCTCCCCAAATGAGCATCCCGACTTCGAATCTTTGTCCTCAGCTTACCAAGCGCAAGGAGGCACTGCAGCGTTGCATTCATGTAGCATGTTTCTCCATGGTTCGGCATCCCTCTGATAACGTAGCCATCACCATTAGCATACCCAGACGCAACATCGTCCATTGCAATTCTGGGCACCCTTTGGCACTCATCCTTTGCAATGCCGGACACCGATCCCCAGCCATCCTTTGCAACGCTATCCCCTGGCATCTGCTAATCCTTTTCGTTTCTGGCCGCCACTGCATAGTCATCTTTTCTCCAGTCACTGAGCCTCATAGGGCGTGCACACATGAAGCAGTATCCCAAATTCGGTTCATCGCAGCACTGAGCAACCCAATGCTGGTGCTCGCTGGCGTGCCAGCGGGCGTGTCCCTGCGGATCATCCCTGTCCACCGGCCACCCAGAGCAGAAGAAATAGGCGCAGTCTATGCACTTCATCATCCCTTGGTCGTCCTCACTGGCTCCCTCCCAGGTCGTCTTGCAGTTACGATGCTGGCACTTCCGAGGCTCCTTGAGGACCTGGTTTGCGACCTTGAGATCATGTACAACCATATCCAGGTCGAAGCGTATGTGCTCGCACCGCCCGCCGTCGTCCATACTGTCGCTGCTGGTCCCCGCCTCCCATTCCCCGGACGATGGCCACTCGTCGCTCGACTCCGTCGGAGACGCAGGCGCGTCGCTGCATCCAGGACCAGCCAGCGGGTCCAGGCGCGGGGATTTCTGCGGGCTGTCGGACGACTCCTCCGCCCTCTCCCTCTTCTCCTCTACCATCACGCCTGTCGCCTGGAAACTAAGAAACAACAAGAATGAGTCAAGTGAATTCTGAACCCCCAAACAGAACCGTACGGACTAGAGATTGAACAAAGGACGAGAAACAAACAGACGAAATTTGCTGACGCCAAAACCCTGAAGAATCGCAGCTAGCACCAAGAGTTAGCAGCGCCATGAAATTTGAGAACGAGAAAAAACTCCACCAACAAGTCGAGAAGAAATCGAACATTCCGCTAGCGAGCATCAAGAGTTAGCAGCGCCATGAACTTTCCTGAACCAAAAATCCTGAAGAATCGGAAAACGAGAAGAAAAAAAACTTCACCAGCAATTCGAGAAGAAATCCAACATTTTGGTAGCGAGCATCAACCATCAAGAGCTTCGCAACTTAATTACGGCGGAAAAGCAACCGAGAACGCCAGCGAGGCGGAGGACAAGGAAAACCTCCCCCGTCAACACACGAAGAATCCGAGCATTGCGGCGGAGAAACACACAAGAGCGGCGCCGCGGATCAGATTCGGGGACCGAGAGAGAAACCCACAGGTCCACCAACACCACGGGATCAAGCAAGCAAGCCAAGCACGCGCGCACCCAGCGACGCGGGGTTCGGGGGGGAGGCGAGGCTTACCAGGAGACGGCGAGGGAGAGGGCCTTGGAGGAAGAACCCGAGCAGCCGGAGGAGGCGTCCGCGACGAGGCCGAGAGAGGGTGGAGGAGGAGGAGGGAGGTGGGGAGGAGCGGGAGGCGGTTTCGCTGGTCGGGGACGGTGGCGGGCGCCGGGGCGGGTTTGTTGGGCTGGCTGAGGAAATGTTGCGGCCGTGCGTGCCGGCCGAATGCTATGCTTGGGGTTTGGACTTTGGACCCCTTTGACGGCGCTAATCGTCCTTCTAGAAAGATCACGAGTCCGTGAATGCGTGTGGCAGCGGGCCAGGCCCGCTGGGCCTAGTTCAGGAGACCCATGTCCAACTTGATCTCAACTTTTTTCTCAATGAGCCAAACCATTTTTTTAGGGAAAGATTGCAATTATATTAAAATATCATCACAGTAATTACAATCAGATAGCACCAGCAATGCCAAATCCAGTGGTAGTTGGCCCATATAGACAGCCCACCTACCACTGATCTGGGTTAGCTTGGCTAATTCATGAGCAAACTTGTTGCCACCTCTCCCTATCTTTCGAAAGACAATGTTCGATCTATCTTGCATAAGTTCCCTAATCACTATATAATGCTCTCTCCAAGCTGCTAAAAGGGTTGCAGTGGACAAAATGTTCGAAATAACCGCAACACAATCAGATTCAACGATGATCTTTTCATTTCCTAACTCAAGAGCAGCCTTCAGCCCAGTGACACACGCACAAACTTCAGCCTCTTCGATACTCGCATAGGCCTGGAGTTTTATGCCCTCAACTCTAACAAGTCTGCCCATGTAATCTCTTATAATGTACCCAGCAATAGATTCACCCGAATTGGCTACAAACGCAGCATCCGTGTTTACTTTCGGCCATCTCACTGGAGGTCTAGTCCAATTAGACTTTCCCGCAAGGCTTGGTCTAGATTTGTTCAACACTGGCATATGCCACTTCTGGGGAGTAGTCGCATCAACCGGCTTCTTTCCCTTATCATAAGTGGCGAGCATTCACCCGAAAAAGTCACAATGTAGTTTTGCAGGAATCTAACCGAATCTATAATGGAGCGCTGCCCTTGGTTGTGGACCACATCATTTTGAAGGAACCAAGCACGCCGTAACACTAGAAGCACCAAACCCCGCTGCCTTGATTTTATTTTTGCAAGGAGGATTAGAAGCCAATCAGGCCCGTAGTAATTAAAAACCCTTTCCTCTGGAAGATCCCACACCCCTCGCATCTGATCTCGTAAGGCCCGGGCTTTGGTACACTCCACCACAACATGAAAACTGTTCTCCTCTGCCATACCACATATATTGCACGCACCATCTATCTCCAGATTCCTTTTGCATTTGTTCCGCTTTGTAGGAAGATTATCACATGCCAACCTCCAACCAAAGGACCGGGCCTTGTTTGGGATATCAGCATTCCACACCAACTTACACATATTCATGTCCCCCTTAGGAGCATTGCTACTTCCGGTCCGGTTGTCATTACAGTGCTTCAAATTATATGCCAGCTTGTAGGCACTACGGATAGAGAAATGCCTGGACGATTCATAGTGCCAAGCCGGAGCATCCTCCATCTCATGTATAGGGATCTTTAACTTTAAGATCACCTCCGCATCATTTGGCCAAAACACCTCTCTCACCAACTCCTCATTCCATTCCTTACTCTCAGGTAAGAAGAGATCACACACTTTGCGAGTCCTGAACCGTTTCCTGTTGCCAATAATTTTTAGGGATGGTTCTTTAGGAAGCCAATTGTCCCTCCAAATACAGATGGAATTTCCATTTCCAATCCTCTAGATTACTCCTTTCCTAATAGCTCCACCAAATTTGATTCCCCTCCACGCTTGTGATGCTTCACCAGAGAACACTGTGTCAAGGACATTGCCGATAGGGTAGCACCTTGCTTTGAAGAGGCGGGCACATAAACTCTCTGGCGACTGGATTAATCTCCAAGCCTGTCACGCTAAGAGAGCCTGGTTGAAGCAACAAGTGTCGCGAAAACCCATCCCCCCCTGGGTTTTAGGTTTGATCAAGCATTATCAAGAGGCCCAATGAACCCTCCTCTATCCTTGCTCTTCCCCCAGAAGAATTGCCTAATGACTTTCATATAATCTTCATGGAAACTCATCGGCATCTTGAACACACTCATCGTGTAAGTGGGAAGCACCTGTGCAACGGATTTGATGAGAACCTCTTTGACGGTGTCCTGAACTAGGGGGTACTCACCACGTCGTCTCTCGATCTGTTAAATTGGGCCGAGGACCCCCATGGCCGTATACTCATGGGCCAGTCCGGACAGCTGCCGCATACAAGGAAGATTCCACAAGACTTGACGATCAAGACAAGGACTCCTCCCCACCGGCGCATTCGGCTAGGACTCTTGTTATCCTAGGCCTCTGGTGCATTATATAAACCGAGGCCAGACTAGTCGATAGAGATATATACAACAATCATACCATAGGCTAGCTTCTAGGGTTTAGCCTCTACGATCTCGTGGTGGATATACTCTTGTACTACCCATATCATCAATATTAATCAAGCAGGAAGTAGGGTTTTACCTCCATCGAGAGGGCCCGAACACAGGTAAACATCGTGTCCCTTGCTTCCTGTTACCATCCGCCTTTAGACGCACGATTCGAGACCCCTACCCGAGATCCACGGTTTTGACACCGACATTGGTGCTTTCATTGAGAGTTCCGCTGTGTGTTCGGCAAAAGGTCGATGGCTCGCCTGCAGATCAAGCTGCGACTTCGCATCTTCGTCACCACCGACCGGGTCACCTTGGTTCGACCAAAGACTGCGCCCTACCTCCGATCGTCATGTTCGGATGAGGGCCTTCATCAACATCAGCTCCGATCTCTATCAAGATCATGGAGGAATCATCCGGGGAGCCCGGGGGCTCAACGTCAACATTGCCCTCGGGCGACAATGCTGTTTTTCTGGATAGCGAACTTGTGTCCGCCGCCACCGCCTCCTCAAGTGTCGTTTTAACAATTGCTTCGGTGGAATTGTACGGAATTGAGTCTACAACAACCCTGGAAAATTTCGTCGAGTTCCGATGGAGGAATCTCTGGCAATCCGCGATATACCGGAGCCCTGTTAAATCTGGACGAGAATCTGGATGAGTTTAGGGTGTGGTGTCCAGCTTCTAGCTCGGACGTCCTTTGGAAGATCCAACCGTTGATCAGCTGCGGAATTCCTATATCTACCACCCCTCAAAATTTCAGCTCGATCCGACCGTCCAAACTCCGGGAACCTTCCGATTAGTGCATCACTTTTCGGATCTGTTTTCTGCGCGAAAGCGAATCCGACCCGAGTTCGTCTTTTTTATGAACGGGATTCGGACATCCTTTTGAAGGAAGTTTTGTATGGGGTATTGTGTTTTGTTCCGAACACATCCCACTAACTTTAAAATCTTTTGAACATGATCTTCAACATCATGCGGTGTCAAACCAGTCCGGCAATATTGCTCCACTACCGACCGACTGCGCTAAACACGTCGTCACTTTGTTGAGCCGAGCTCAACTTCCTCGGATCATCATCTCGGCAAGCCAAACAAGAGTTCGGCATCGGAAAGGGTAAATCATCACCAACATCGCCGCCCTAGGGATTACACGGAGCAGGCACACCGGCCTCGCCGCACGATCACTTCATCAAGTCGACATGGACCACGTCACGACCTGCATCGGTAGGGCCGCACTGTAGCTCCTTTGAGCCGGTGTCCATCACGTCGACCTACTCCGACTCATCGGTTGACATCGAGGCTTTGACATCTCGGCTGGACCGGGGGCTTCGCCATCTCTTCATCAACCTATACTCCAGAGACTTCAGCGTCACTAGCCGACCAGCTTCGTCACGTTAGCTGGACCGAGGGCTTTGCCCTGGCAAGCCAACCTTTGCCAGCATTGCCATGTCGTCGCTTTATCACCCGTCAGGCAATGTGTGCGCGGATCGAGTCCTAATTTTGGGAATCACCTTTCTTCGGATTGCTACAATAAATAAACCAGGTGCTATTAATCCTAGTATTTTTTGCTTGTTTGGGTTCATTTTTCCCAAGGAATTATTGCTCTGGCTTGTCCATCATATGTACGCAGGTCTATCAAATGGTGGCCGCATTAACGACGTTCACATGATGGTTCGGTCAGTTTCCGTACATAGTCCGTGACGCCGCATCCAAACTTCGGACCGACCTGTGAATTCAGGCTTTGCCACGCCTTTACCGCATCACGCTGACGCCCTGCATCGACATTGACTTCGGCGCCAGGCCATATTTCTTTTATTACTCACTTTGCATAAATTATTTATTATGCAACATTTTTATTATTATTACTATTATCCCCGGTCTGCACTATTTTTTGTGCACAGGAAAATGATCCAGACGGACTACATCCTTTGGCGTCACCTTGGCTGGACGGGGGGCTTCGTCAACACTTCATTACCCCATGCCGGGGACTTCGGCATCACTCTGCCGGCCTGCATTGACCGTGCTATGTCACCACTTCGGAGTGTCGAGCTCTTTGCTCCACCACCTCGGGACCGGCTTGGGGGATGGAACCTTGTCCCGCATCAAGCTCGGACCACGTCATCAATACCGAACACATTAACCAGCTAAGTTTCCTTCACGCTCAAAGTTTTAAAATTTTAACTTATGTTCGGTTCGACCAAGCATTATACTTTTTTTTGGAAAAACTTGCTTGTAAAAAAATTCCTTGTCCAAACTTTGTTTGTGACGCACAAATTCAAATACCCCGTTTACTTGGGGGCTCCCTTGCTGGAGCTTTTCCTCTTGCATATGATTATACTTGTAACCGTTCCTTGTTTGTGTATTACGCCACAATATGCACCATATTGACCTAAGTGATTTGGTAAGCTGGGTTGCCTTGCTCTGTGTTTACCCCTACATTCCGATTGTTCGGCTAGGGAGTAAAGGAGCACCTCTGCGATTGTCACGATCGAGTTACCCGAGCCGGACCTCAGACTGGGTGAAGCTGAAAGCTAGCGCTCTTACTGTTTTCAATTATGGTCGGCACACAACGGAACTCATGAGTACAAAAAATCTATTGCACAAGTCTCATATTAACAATGAGCACCGAAGAAAGGTACCGGTGGGGGTACTATTTTCTGAGCGCGCTTTGTCTGTTACAACCTTATGACCTGATTGCCTGGTTATCGGAAACACCGTCGATATTCTTGACAGGTGGAGTACATAACACTTTTCGGTCCTTGACCGAAGAGGGAGAAGCCGACGGTCGGTTAAGACGCGTTTAAAGTTCGGGTGAACATAGATATGATATAAGTACTTGGTACATACAATCATTCTTTTACCCAAGTCACTCGGGGGCTCTTAAATTTATGTGAGCTGTTTTATAATAAGTGTTCTTCTTCTTAGTCGTTGCAAAGTCCTTTTTCTCTCACTCCTTTTTTCGACGCGAGTGTGCGGTCAATAGCCGGGGCGCCTAATTTCTCTCTCGAAGCCGCTAAAGTTTGCTAAACTGGCCTAACAAGAAGTACTCCGCCTCGGGATAGGAGGTTGAAGCCATAGGCTGACCCGCTTGAAGTCTCAATATAGGATGTGTCATGTTAAAGCACGACAGAAACACCTTTTTTTTTCTAAGACCAATTTTCGATTTGGCAATCGAACACTTGATCTAGTTCGGACATTAAACTTTTGAATAAGTTTTTGGCTTTTCGAGCCTATGGCACTTTTAAACTATTTGTGCGTTTCCAGCATTAGTCTCGCAGTGCAACGCCAGACACCTTTAGGGATTCGGCAAAAACATTCTCGGATATTGCCATATATGCATCGGTTTCGAATTGTGTCTTCGGTCAATAGTTGAGTTGCCCGGCTCCTGTGCTTGCCTCCTATGTTCCGCTTTGTTCGGCTAGGTGTGCCAAGGGAGAACCACTACGATTGTGCTTCCAGCTCACATGGTCAAACACCTCAGTGGAGAAAGCCGAAAACTGACTGTCACAATAGGCGTAAACTGGTCAGCGATCCGATGACTATGTTAAAAGACGGGTCGTTCATAACATTGGCCGAAGTGTTTAGGCTTGACATCGGCTGTCTCCGAACACTAACCGGGGGCTCATAGCTAGCTTCCCCAGTATAAAGCTCATATGACTAAGCGAAAGTTATAAAGCCAAGATATCTGATTGCCTCGTTTCTGCTAACACAACCGCCTTCGGGCACCGAGACATCGGCTAAGGGTTGTTTTGTTAGTACGGAAAGACCCTGTGTAGTATCTACCAAGGGGTAGAAGCCGACGATGGGCCATTTTCAACTGATAAAACGGTCACAATGGAGTCAAAATAATGATGTAAAGTACTTGGATACATAGAATCATTACACATAATATGTGATTTTACTCTGGATATCGATCCTTAATTCAGCCACCCGTGCCCACATTAAGGCTCGGGGCCTACTGGGCTTCGTGCTCATTATTTATAAATATTAAAAGGGGCACACCGATCCCATGATCTGGTGTTGCCACCCGACAAGTGCCTCGGGGGCTACTGCATTCTTATTCAATGCAGAGAATTCAAAGTGCTCAATGTTCGTCTTGAACAAACTATGCGCATACATGTCTTCGGACAATAATAGGTACCATATGGACCTATCCAGCGTCGAACTAGTATATTGCGGCGACTTCTCACGACCCTCTCTCAGGGATCCATTCGCTGATCACTATTATCTCTAATATATTACACTGCGTTTTTATTCCTATGTATGCTGCCGAGCTATGAATTGATCCTCAGGCCGATTTCGCGAATCGACACGAGTCTCGTGGGCCATCGGGAACAACGGTTTTTATGCTTGCCTTCAGGTGCATCTCGGTTTTATTGATACACACCTTGAGGGCTATTGGATATATATCGGCAGGGAATAAACTGCACCACCTCGGAAGCAGTCCGGCATAGAGCTCGGGCGCCAGTGGCTGGCTCCACAGAGGGCATTTCCGGTATTAAGTTTAGCTATACTCTTTCAACTTTTTTGAACCAAGATGATCTGTGACATCTTGGATATAGTCCGGCGTTGGAGCTCGGATACAGTCCGGCGTTGGAGCTTGGACACAGTCCAGCGTTGGAGCTCGGATACATTTCGGCGTTGGAGCTCGGAAGCAGTCCGGAATTGGTGCTCGGCTGCAAAAGATACCTCGAATGCAGTGCGGCGTTGGAGCTCGGATGCAAGAGGACACTGCCTCCCGGGAAAAACTTCAAACCCGAGGTAGGTCATAAAAATAACAAGGCATTGATAAAGGCCGGAAACTTAAAGGGGCTCCTCGGATACCCGACGTGTAAACTCTTTGGATGCACTTCAGCGATCCTCAAGATCGAAGATGAGAAGATTTGTTGAACTAGTTTTCAAGACCGATGAACGAAGATGAAGAACAGTTCGGAAGAATCGAGGAGCGTCCCTGAGGGAGTTCCGGACTAGGGGGTGTCCGGATAGCCGAACTATCATCATCGGCCGGACTCCAAGACTATGAAGATACAAGATTGAAGACTCCGTCCCGTGTCCGGATGGGATTTTCCTTGGCGTGGAAGGCAAGCTTGGCGATACGGATATGTAGATCTCCTACCATTGTAACCGACTCTGTGTAACCCTAGCCCTCTCCGGTGTCTATATAAACCGGATGGCTTTAGTCCATAGGACGAACAACAATGATACCATAGGCTAGCTTCTAGGGTTTAGCCTCTTTGATCTCGTGGTAGATCCACTCTTGTAACACACATCATCAATATTAATCAAGCAGGACGTAGGGTTTTACCTCCATCAAGAGGGCCCGAACCTGGGTAAAACATCGTGTCCCTTGTCTCCTGTTACCATCCGCCTAGACGCACAGTTCGGGACCCCCTACCCGAGATCCGCCGGTTTTGACACCGACATTGGTGCTTTCATTGAGAGTTCCTCTGTGTCGTCACCGATAGGTTCGATGGCTTTTTCGACCATCATCAACGACGCGGTCTAGGGTGAGACTTTTCTCCCCGGACAGATCTTCGCGTTCGGAGGCTTTGCGCTGCGGGCCAATTCGCTTGGCCATCTGGAGCAGATCGAAAGCTACGCCCCTTGCCGTCAGGTCAGATTTGGAAGTTTAAACTATACGGCCGATATCCGTAGAGACTTGATCTTCGACGGATTCGAGCCGCAGCCAAGCGCCGCCTTGTCTCGATGGGCATGATCTAGCTCTGCGAGCGATTGCCCTAGAGGTCACTTTGAATCCGCTCCGACCCTTAATCCGAGCTGGATTCCCTATCGAGGACGAGTGGTTGGACACCGCCTCGGGGCTTTAATCTCTATGGCGATCGAGGCGAACTCCGTCCCGTCGCTGCGAAGACCTCCACTCAGGTGTCGGACTCAACCCTCCGCGCCCTTGCTAATCGAATCAGATTGGCGCCCGTTATGGAGTTCACGACGCGGACATCTTTCAAAGACTCGCCCTTTGGCGACATCCTGAATTCACTAAAGTCTCTCTCTTTATCCGGAGAGCCCTGGCCGGACTGCGGTCAGGACGGTTGGGATGCGGACGACGAAGAAATTCAAAGCCCACCCACCGCCCACTTTGTAGCCGCTGTCGACGATCTAACCGACATGATAGACTACGACTTCAAGACATCGACGGTATGGACGACGGCGATGCCGAGACGAACAAGAACCAGCGCCTACCGCACCGGAAAGCCACCTCATCATATGACATATACATGGTGGATATCCCAAAGGATGGGAATGGCGAAGGAGCAGAGGAGGATGACCCTCCAAGAAACAGCCCAAGCGCCGGCGTCGCCGGCGCCGCTCTAAATCCCGCCACGGCAAGAATGAAGATTCCGGCACCGGAGATAACAATACACCGGACAAAGGTGCGAAGATAATCCACTCCAAAGCAAGATCCAAATAGCAGGAGGATGGAGACGCCAGACCTCACGAGAGCGGCGAGAAGAAGAGGTAGAGGATTATATGCCTCCCTCCGAAGACGAAGCAAGCCTCAACGACAATGAATTCGTCGTGCCTGAGGATTCCGTCGAACAAGAGCGTTTTAGACGCAGGCTTATGGCCACAGCGAACAGCCTCAAGAAAAAGCGACAACGACTTAGAGCTGATCGGGATCTCGCTAGCCGACAGATGGACTGAAGTCCTCACGGCCGAAGAGCATGAGCTCGAACGCCCCTCCAAAAGTTACCCTAAACGCAAGCTGCTCCCTCGATTAGAGGAGGAGGCTTATGAACCCGCATCACCAGGAGACAATACGGCTGACCGACCACCCCGTGGTCGCGACGGAAGAGGCCTCTAGGCCCTTCACTAGAACCGTACCCGGCATCGCTCAAAAGCACACGGCCACAGGGGAACGCTCCGGACCTGCGAGATATATTGGAGGGCAAGGCAAGACAATCAAGATCGATCTATGGATCGCGTGGGCGCCCCACGGTACATGACGACAACCGTCGCGCCGGACACAGTAAGTCCGGCCAGGCCGAACAAAACAAACAAAGCTCTTTTGAGCTCCGTCGTGATATCGCCCAGTACAGAGGCGCCGTATACCCACTATGCTTCACAGACGAAGTAATGGATCATCAAATCCCCGAAGGGTTTAAACCCGTCAATATTGAATCCTATGATGGCACAACAGAACCCGCGGTTTGGATCGAAGACTATCTCCTTCACATCCACATGGCCCGCGGTGACGATCTTCACGTCATCAAATACCTCCCCCTCAAGCTTAAAGGACCAGCCCGACATTGGCTCAACAACTTGCCAGCAGAGTCAATTGGGAGCTGGGAGGACCTGGAAGCCGCATTCCTCGATAACTTCGAGGCGGTTATGTGCGACCACTAGACGGCGATGACCTAAGCCACATAATTCAGCAGCCAGACGAATCGGCGGACAATTACGGACACGGTTCTTAACTAAGAAAAACCAAATCGCCGATCGTCCGGATCACGGAGGCCCTCGCGGCCTTCAAGCATAACATCTGCGAGGAGTGGCTTGCCCGACACCTAGGACAGAAAAGCCGAAATCCATGGCAGCCCTCACACCACTCATGACCCGCTTCTGGCGGGTGAGGACAGGCTAGCACGCAGCAACAACCTCGGCAAAAATTACGGCGGTCCGGACTTCAAGGACCGAAATGGCAGGCCGCGTCGTAACAAAAACAAACGCCGCATTAACGGCGACCATATTGAGGATACAGCAATCAATGCCGGATTCAGAGGCTCTAAACCCGGTCAGTGAAAAAGCCATTCAAAAGAACTACTCCGGGTCCGTCCAATTTGGACCGGATACTCGACCGCTTGTGCGGATACACGGCACCCCGAAAAGCCAGCTTAACCACACCAACAGGGACTGTTGGGTATTCAACAGCAGCAAGTTAATTGCCGAAAACAATGACAAGGGGCTACATAGCAATGACGAGGACGAGACCCAACCGCCGAACAATAAAGGACAGAAGGGTTTCCCCCCACAGGTGCGGACGGTGAACATGATATACGCAATGCACATACCCAAAAGGGAGCGGAAGCGTGCACTCAGGGATGTCTACGCGATGGAGCCAGTTGCCCAGTTCAATCCATGGTCCTCTGCCCGATCACTTTAGACCGAAGGGACCACCCCACCAAGATCCGCCACGGCGGATTCGCCAGACCGGTCTTAGACCCAATCGTTGATGGATTTCACCTAACGAGTCCCGATGGACGGCGGTAGCAGCTGAACCTTTGTATCAGGATACAAAGGCGCAAAATGGGCATAGACCCTCAAGGATTAAACCTACCAAAATGACCTTTAAAGGCGTCATACCGGTGTAGAAGCCAATTGTACAGGCTCAATTACACCGGAAGTGGTCTTCGGATCCCTAGATAACTTTCGAGCGAGGAGTTAATCTTGACATAGTCCCGTTCATGGCGGCTATCATGCCTTGCTCGGACGTGCAGCGTTGCAAAGTTCAACGCGGTGCCGCACTACGCATACCTCAAGCTCAAGATGCCAGGCCCTCGAGGAGTCATCACGGTCAACGGAAACACCGAACGTTCTCTCCGCACGGAGGAACATCTGCTCTCGGCGAAGTGCAATGCAGCCTCTTAAGGTAATTCTCGAGTCCGGCCGTTAAGCGGCCGGACACTAAGCGCGCTGGAGTAACTTACAACAAGACCACAGCACGTTCCAAGCACGCCAGCGTAGCGATGCGGCCCCAACCCCAGCTCCTGCGAAACGTCAAAGCAGGTCCTTCGCGTACACCATTACGCTCTGAAGATACCATGGGCATGGGGAGAGGGGCACGACCACAATAAACCCAGACTGCGGCTCAACCACACCAGGGGCTCTCAAGTGTGTCGTTCCTTTTTCTTTTCTTTTTACCTTTTACCTTTTACCCACAGGACTCCGTTTGTCAAAGGCCCTGTCCGGCAGCAGACCTGCCGAACTCACGATGCAACAGCCAGGGAAGGATAAATGCTACAACGAATATACAGGTGGTCTCCATTACAAGCATTTTTATACACCAATCTGCAGCCTACCCCTAGAGGGGGACATGTTTGACAGTCCCATACCTTGCTTATCGCACTTTTTGTATCGTTCTGCATTCGTAGCAGCACTTATTTAATAAAACAATGCAGCACCTTTTTGCTTATAATTGCATTTCTTTTTCATACATATGTTCATTCACGGCATGTTGCATCCGTACACGTTGGTACGGCTAATATACACCAGGGGCTTATGTTTCCCGCATTATGGTATGATGAGTCCGAACACTTTCACAAGTGCGGCACCCGAACTTATAGCACTATATGCATCGGCTCGAATCATGTCTTGGGTCAATAGTTGGGTTTGCCCGGCTCCCATGTTTTGGTACCTTACGTTCCGTTATATCGGCTAAGGTAGCACTGGGAGAACCATCGCGGTTCCGCCTCAGCTTGAGCTGGGTTAACGCCTCGGAGAAAGCTAAAACTGACCGTCATGATGAGGCGAGACCCGTCGCTGTTCGAGAGGTTTTTGCAGTCCTTAAAGACTTATGTCGCTTAGAGCGAGGAGCCGGATCTTGTCTGCCAAGGCGTGGATAGCGCCCCAAATTCGGCCTTCCGAAGACTAGGGGCTTCGCCGACATTTAAAATTATAGAATTTTATGGCTAAGTGAGAGTGTTCAAGCATTGTAAGTCCGGTTGCCTTGTTCGTTGTGTTGAGCGCCTCCCTAGATGGACCCAAAAATGGGAACAAGAGCGCTCAAGTTTATCCCGAACACCCCAACACTCGTGGCATGGGGGCTGAAGCCGACGACTTGCCATCTCTCAGATTTGATAAACAGCCGCACAGAAGGTAATATTTTAAATTAACAAGCGTTTCTTAGCGCATATGAACTAAGTTTTTAGCGCGCATGATAACAAAATGCGAGTCTACTCAAATATTACATCTTTGGAGCACTCACCCGCAATAGTGCGGGCGCCTTCAAAGACACTCTTATAATACATCTCGGTCGATGCGATGCCCCTTGCCCTCACGGTGGCGGATCCGTCACAAGCTTACGGGCATCCATCTTGCCCCATGCACCTTTGCGGCGGGCAAGGGCCCGACAGGCACCCTCAATACAAGCGGAATGCTTGATGACTTCTACCCACAGCATGCATCCATCACCGCCGACCAGTCAAGTAGCTCCTGTGCATGGCCTCCTTAGGCCACCCGAACTATGAGGCCCTTCATGGCCTGTTCGGCCGCCTTTATGGAGCTCGACCAGCTGCTTCAGCTGGTCGCTATAAGGGCACGGATGTCCGCCTCAAAGACATCTGAGACCGTAAGACCTTCTCCGTCGAGCTCCCTCCTCGGCCCAAGAGAATGCGGCAAGATCGGACACGCTGCAAGGAAGATCTACGAACGCCTCTGGAGAGCTCAATTCGGGTAAGCAATGTAATTAACACTCACATGCTTACTTTGCATGAAAAATGCCTTACCGCTGCTATTTTCTTCACCGCCTCAACCTCTGGAGGGCCTTGTAGGCTTCGGCCTTAGCGGCTTTGGCACTCGCAAGAGTTGCTGCAAGCTTCAGAACTCTCGAAGTCTTGAGTCACGCCCAAGCTCTCATGTTTTTTCACGAGATCCCGGAGCTCTTGCTGTACCTCCGCCACCCGCGCCTCCTGCTTCTCTCGCTCGGTCCGCTCCATGGCGCATTATGCTCGGCCGCCACTGCCTCCTTCTGTGGTCGCCACCTCGTTAGTGGCCCCTACAATACCCACGTTATCCTTGTCATTTTTCTTGCAACCAAATCCTTTTCAGAAGGTACAATTTTCATAAGGTATTACTCACCTTCTTTTTCCTCGAGCTGCTTCTTGGCATGGCCGAGCTCGTTCTCGGACCGCCGAGGTTTTCCTTCAAAGTATTGACCTCCCTTGATCATTGCGGCGGAGGTCAAGAAAGATAGCCTGCAATCCCATATTGACATATTTTTTATGACTCCTGCGTTTATCTTTCTAAAGATCCTCAGTCCGCTTTTCTTTCCAACACCGATCCGAGCATCGTGGGCTACCGTCTATGCGGTACCATTTTACATATATTGAAATTCTTACCTCAAAGCCTCGTTAGAAGGCTGTTGCAGGCTTCGGTCACCCGCTCTTGGCGAGCTGAACCTTTCAATCACCGCACTCATAACAAAGGCGGTGTTCCTCTTCGATGGAGGCGCCGTTGAGTGCCTCCAAGAAATTATGCGGCACCTCCGGTTGGACGGAGGCAGCCGGGCGTCATGGGTCTTGCCCTTCTTACGAAGGGGTCGCCCGCCGGACTTGAGCCACTTTGTGGCCTCCGGGCTGAGTCCGTGCAAAGTCCGGAGTGTGTCTGTGACACCTTCGGGCCTCCTCCTCTGGCGGGTCCCTTTCGGGATCCCACCTCGGCATCGTCCATGCACGGGGTGGAGGCGATCGGAAGGGAATCCATATCCGACGCACCCAAGGACCCACTCGACGAAACGGGAAGATCATCCTTGGGCGGACTGCAGGGTTGTATGCGGCATTAGAAAGACATTATGTGGCGAAAAGAAAAAAATCTTGAAGTTACTCGGGAGTCCGGATACTTACGATCTCGCCAGGGGCTTGGCCCTTGGAGGCCAGTCCTCGTCGTCACTGACGTTGGCGGAGCAGTCCGGGGGAAGATTTTTTCCTTCTTGGACCTTCGGCCTCCCTTGTTGGGGAGGCCTTCCTTTCTTTCCTCCCCCGGGAGATGCTTTCTTCTTCTCCTCCTCGCCTTGGTGGGAGGAGTCGGCCTGATTCATCATCCGATAGCACCTGAAAACGGGAACTCTTCCGAGTCCCGTGGCCGTCTTCTTGGCCTTCTTCTCCGGCACCACGTGGTGCCGGAGCCAGCAGCCCGTTAGGCGGGCGTCCGCTGGGTCCTCTCCGGCAATGGGGCAGACAGATAATCCGCTCGGCCTTCACCAGCCATTCTGTCAAAGGTAAAGGGAGTTTAGATCCCGCATAGAGCCAAACTATGGAAAACAAGTGGTGAAATCACTTACCTCGTCATTTGGGAGCTGCGGCGGAATCCGCGATCTTGGTAGCGGATGCGGGAGCTTCAGCGCCTTGAACAGCACCTTCCGGACATCTTCGTGACGTAGTGTCGAAGAGCCCGCCAGGGTCCGGTGCTGCGCCGGATCAAACTCCCACATGTTGAAGCCCGTCATTGGCACGGAGAATCCGGCGGATGAGCATGACTGGACTACGTTGACAAGCTTGAGCTTCTTGTCCACCACCTGGATACAGGCTTGGAGTCCGGTCAGCTCCTCCTAATCCCGAAATCCGCCACTCTCTTTCCGGAGGTGAGCCGTGTAGGGATGCCGGATCTGAATTGGGGCCGCTGCCCAATCAGTGGTCACGCTCGGTGATGTAGAACCACCCCGATTGCCACCCCTTGATGGTTTCCATGAAAGTGCCCTCCAGCCACGTAACGTGGGACATCCTACCCACCATGGCGCCCAAGACTCCGCTTGGCTGCCCTTCACAACCTTGACTTGACACTGAAGGTCTTGAGCCACAAGCCGAAGTGGGGCTGGATGTAGAGGAAGGCCTCACACACGACGATAAACGCCGAGATGTTGAGGATGAAATTCGGGGCCAGATCATGGAAATCTAGGCCGTAGTAGAACATGAGCCCCCGGACAAAGGGATGAAGCGGGAAGCCCAGCCCGCCGAGGAAATGGGGAAGAAATACTACCCTCTCATGGGGCCTGGGGTTGGGGACGAGCTCTCCCTCGTCGGGGAGCCGATGCGCGATGTTGCTGGACAAATATCCGGCGTCGCGCGGCTTCTGGATCTGCCCCTCCATAATGGAGGAGGCCATCCACTTGCCTCCCGCTCTGGACATAGTTGGAGAAGGTTGAGGCGAGAAGTGCGGACTTGGGCGCTGGAGCTCGAGTTCGCGAGATGGATAAGCCAAGGAGGAAGAAGGCGCAGGTAAAAGGGTTGGATCTTTATCCCCTTATATGGGCGGATGAAACATGTGTCCCCACCGCCCGGTAAAACTCGCTTATCTCCAAAGCGCCACAATCAATGGCGCGGTTGGGTTACCCACGTCCGTATTGATGGGAATCCCGGAATAAGGGGACACAATCGCCTCGACAAGACGCGTGCCAAGGAAACCGCTTCGCTAAACGCGCCGAGGTGGAACAATAAAACAATTTGAGTAAAGGCTTGGTAGCGGTGCGACGTCACGCCACGAATCACGTCGCAGATTGATCTTGTGTAATATTATTCTCTCTACGGTGGTATGTGGAATTTATTTTTGCGAGCGGACACTATCCTGGTGTTCACAATCTTCTATAAATTATTCGGAGGAAGAACCCGCCTTGCAATGCCGAAGACAACATGCGCACCGGACTCGTCGTCATTGAAGCCTGGTTCAGGGCTACCGAGGAGTTCGGACTAGGGGTGTCCGGATAGCGAACTATCATCATCGGCGGACTCCAAGACTATGAAGATACAAGTTTGATGACTTCGTCCCGTGTCCGGATGGGATTTTCCTTGGCGTGTAAGGCAAGCTTGGCGATAGGGATTTGTAGTTCTCCTACCATTTTAACCGACTACATGTAACCCTAGCCCTCTCCGGTGTCTATATAAACCGGATGGCTTTAGTCCATAGGACGAACAACAATCATAACATAGGCTAGCTTCTAGGGTTTAGCCTCTTTGATCTCGTGGTAGATCCACTCTTGTAACACACATCATCAATAGTAATCAAGCAGGACGTAGGGTTTTACCTCCATCAAGAGGGCCCGAACCTGGGTAAAACATCGTGTCCCTTGTCTCCTGTTACCATCCGCCTAGACGCACAGTTCGGGACCCCCTACTCGAGATCCGCCGGTTTTGACACCGACAGTCCCTAACTTGAAGACCGGTTCAGGGGGCTACTGACGGTGTCCTGGACTAGGGGGTACTCACCACGTCGTCTCCCGATCTGTTAGATTGGGCCGAGGACCCCCATGGCTGTATACTCATGGGCGATCCGGACAAATTGCCGCATACAAGGAAGATTCCACAAGACTTGGCGATCAAGACAAGGACTCCTCCCCACCGGCGTATTCGGCTAGGACTCTTGTTATCCTAGGCCTCTGGTGCATTATATAAAACGAGGCCAGACTAGTCGATAGAGATATATACAACAATCATACCATAGGCTAGCTTCTAGGGTTTAGCCTCTACGATCTCGTGGTGGATCTACTCTTGTACTACCCATATCATCAATATTAATCAAGCAGGAAGTAGGGTTTTACCTCCATCGAGAGGGCCCGAACCTGGGTAAACATCGTGTCCCTTGCTTCATGTTACCATCTGCCTTAGACGCACAGTTCGGGACCCCCTACCCGAGATCCGCCGGTTTTGACACCGACACTCTTTTGCAGCCATGGCCATATATTTTTCATTTCAGTCTGAGAGTCTTCTGCTGAGCCTATCATTAATAGGCTGAAACTTCTCAGCCTTCATCTGCCCTTCCGGCACGGGGAGCCCTAGGTATTTCTCCTCAAAAGTACAATTTTGGACACGAAGAACTTCCTTCACTTCTTCCAACCTAGTTATAGGGCACTCATAACTGAAAAGGATGGAACATTTCTCATGGATAACCAGTTGGCCTGTGCTCCTAACAAACTCCCGAATTGCCATTTTTACCACAGAAGCTTGCTGACTATTTGCTTTGAAAATAGGTAATATCATCAGCAAAAAATAAGTGAGATATCCCAGGGGCAGAACGCGCAATCTTTAGTTCTCCGGGTTCACCCTTATTTACCGCATTCTTCAGTAATCTGGAAAGACCATCGGCGTCAAAGAGCAACAGGTAGGGAGAAAGAGGATTACCCTAATGTAAACCTCTGTAAGGGGAGAACTCCTCCGAAAGCTCCCCATTCACTTTTATAGCATAACGGACAGAAGTGACACACGCCATGACCCAACTCACCCATCTGGGGTTGGAACCCAACTTAGTGAGCACACCCAGTCCACACGGTCATAAGCTTTTGAAAGGTCCATCTTGAATGCGCAGAAAGAGTCACTTGCACTAGTGGAGAAAAGCCTAGCTATGGCATGCCAAAAACTGCCTTGCTGGCGTAGACACATGACACCACTAATATGGTGCCATTGCTAAAAAATACTGGTGGCGTTGGAGGACACGTCAGCAGTATCGTACATCGTTCTGACGTATCACCACCAAAGACCGCACTAAGTTCATCTTAACTCTGGCGTGCCTACTTGTCCAACGCCAGCAAATGATTTTTTGGCTATAAAAAAATTGCTCATCAACACTAGCTACTTACTTAATAGATACTAATGGACACAATATACTCATCAACACTAGGTACTTACTTAACAGATAATCATTACAAAAGAGGCTCATGAACTCAACAAGTTGATATTAAACTTCACAAAAGTTGCTCACTCAAGTACTCTAGTTACTCGATCATCATCAACTAATAAGATAAACTAGCTAGCTACTTAAAAACTAATCTTCATCAAGGAGTATCCCAGTTGGCGAAGCTTCTTCAATCCCTATGTCCTTCTCTTCTAAAATGATCTATGTCCATCTTCAGGTCAATCCTCTCAGCTCTGAGGAGTCTCCTCTCCTCCTTTAGTTTATCCTAATCCTCGATGAGCTTATCCCTCTCGTCCCTAAGCTGATTAGTCTCCTTAACGACCCGAATAGTCTCCTTGTGTAGCTCTTTAATCTCCACCTTTAGCTCGTCATTTGCCCCTTGCATGCTCTTGGTGACATACTCATAAGTGTCTAAGAATTCATTGTTGGCCATATCCACATTGCACACCGACTCGTTGTTGCCTCCAGAATTGGCCATGACCTACAAACACATCGCGTATACGATCATGATAACATGCAATTTCATATCACGAATATTGACACAAATGTAAAGTAGTTCAAATATTGCAATGTATAGAACTAATTAAACTAGATAGCATGTGGTGACCTACAACATCAAATTGCATAGCAAACTAGATATGTTGGTTATAGAGGATCAATCAATAGAAAAAGCTCGACAAGTGCCAGACTTTTAACTTCCAATGCTATTTTCTATTTATTCTAGAACCAGATGATAGTTATAACAAATTATCAGCCTAAAAAAATTGGACATGAGGATTTTCCTTGATTTCTTCAGTGCACATTTCTAAGGAAACTACGTACCAAAACTCCCATTCTACACATAACACATTCTATCCATTCTACTAAATATATCATTTTCTACTAAACTAGCTCAGATCCGCCACCGGAGGGAGATGCGCATTTACCATATCCATTGATATATAAACCAATCATCTACTCCATCTATCAACAATAATTTTCTAGACCAGATCCGCCACTGGAGGGAGACGCGCTTGGGAAGGGGAAGAAGATCCGCGAGGGGGGGGGGGAGAGGGGAGATCTCACCTCCTTTGCCGGAGTTGGCGGAGGCCGCACAGTTCCGGCGGTGAAGAGCGGCGTGGTCGAGCGGCAGCGAAAGCAGCGCTGGTCGAGAAGGGGGACGAAGAAGAAAAGTGTGTTCGATGTGAGTTCATAGTGAATCTGACTTACTGATTTTTTACTAGACATAGCACTTTTTGCTGGCGTTGGCCTAATGGGTAGTGCTTGAAGGAAATATGCCCTAGAGGCAATAATAAAGTTGTTATTTATATTTCCTTATATCATGATAAATATTTATTATTCATGCTAGCATTGTATTAACCAGAAACTTGATACATGTGTGGATACATAGACAAAACACAGTGTCCCTAGTATGCCTCTATAGACTAGCTCGTTAATCAAAGATGGTTAAGTTTCCTAACCATAGACATGTTTTGTCATTTGATGAATGGGATCACATCATTAGGAGAATGATGTGATGGACAAGACCCATCCGTTAGCTTAGCATAATGATGGTTAAGTTTTATTGCTATTGCTTTCTTCATGACTTATACATATTCCTTTGACTATGAGATTATGCAACTCCCGAGTACCGGAGGAATACCTTGTGCGCTATCAAACGTCACAACGTAACTAGGTGATTATAAAGATGCTCTACAGGTATCTCCGAAGGTGTTTGTTGGGTTGGCATAGATCGAGATTAGGATTTGTCACTCCGAGTATCGGAGAGGTATCTCTGGGCCCTCTCGGTAATGCACATCATGATAAGCCTTGAAAGCAATGTGACTAATGAGTTAGTTACGGGATGATGCATTACGGAATGAGTAAAGAGATCTGCCAGTAACGATATTGAACTAGGTATGAAGATACCGACGACCGAATCTTGGGCAAGTAACATACCGATGCAAAGGGAATGACGTATGTTGTCATTACGGTTTGACCGATAAAGATCTTCGTAGAATATGTAGGAACCAATATGAGCATCCAGGTTCCGCTATTGGTTATTGACCGGAGAGGTGTCTCAATCATGTCTACATAGTTCTCGAATCCGTAGGGTCCGCATGCTTAACGTTCGATGACGATTTGTATTATGTGAGTTATGTGATTTGGTGACCGAATGTTGTTCGGAGTCCCGGATGAGATCACGTACATGAAAATGAGTCTCAAAATGGTCGAGAGGTAAATATTGACTTATTGGATGATAGTATTCGGACAACGGAAGTGTTTTGGACTGTATCAGGTACATATCGGAGTACCGGGCGGGTTACCGGAACCTCCCGGGGGAAGATATGGGCCATATGAGGGAGGCACACCAGCCCACATAGGGGTGGAGTGCCCCCCCCCACAAGGGATAATCCGAATTGGACTAGGGGAGGGGGCGGCGCCCCCCTTTCCTTCTCCTCCTCTCTCTCCTTCCCCTTTTCCCTTCCGGTAAAAGGAAAGGGGGGGCGCGAATCCTACTAGGAGCCCAAGTAGGACTTCTCCTACTTGGGGCACGCCTAGGGCCGGCCTCCTCCCCTCTCCCCCCTTAAAATACGGGGGTGGGGGCGCCTCTAACACACATCAATAGTTGTTAGCCGTGTGCGGCGCCCCCTCCACAGTTTACGCCTCCGGTCATATTCACGTAGGGGTTAGGCGAAGCCCTGCACGGATCACTTCACCATCACCGTCACCATGCCGTCGTGCTGACGGAACTCTCCCTCGACACTTTGCTGGATCAAGAGTTCGAGGGACGTCATCGAGCTGAACGTGTGCAGAACTCGGAGGTACCATATGTTCGGTGCTTGATCGGTCAAAATAAGAAGAAGTTCGACTACATCAACCGCGTTGTCAAACGCTTCCGCTTTCGGTCTACGAGGGTACATGGACACACTCCCCCCTCTCGTTGCTATGCATCTCCTAGATAGATCTTGCGTGAGCGTAGGCATTTTTTTGAAATTGCATGCTACGTTCCCCAACAGTGGTATCAGAGCTAGGTCTATGCATAGATGATATGCACGAGTAGAACACAAAGAGTTGTGGGCGGTGATAGTCATACTGCTTACCACTAATGATTTATTTTGATTCAGCGGTATTGTTGGATGAAGCGGCCCAGACCAACCTTACATGACCACGTTCATGAGACCGGTTCCACCGGCAGACATGCAACTAGTTTTGCATAAAGGTGGCTGGCGGGTGTCTGTTTCTCCAAATTTAGTTGTATCAAATTTGACTACGGCCGGTCCTTGTTCAAGGTTATAACAACAAACTTGACGAAACACTATTGTGGTTTTGATGCGTAGGTAAGAACAGTTCTTACTAGAAGCCCGTAGCAGCCACATAAAACTTGCAACAACAAAGTAGAGGATGTTTAACTTGTTTTTGCAGGGCATGTTGTGATGTGATATGGTCAAGACAAGATGTGATATACTTTGTTGTATGAGATGATCATGTTTTGTAAAAGTTATCGGCAACTAGCAGGAACCTTATGGTTGTCGCTTTATTGTATGAAATGCAATCGCCATGTAATTGCTTTACTTTATCACTATGCGTTAGTGATATTTGTAGAAGCAATAGTTGGCGAGACGACAACGATGCTGCGATGGAGATCAAGGTGTCAAGCCGGTGACGATGGAAATCATGACGGTGGTTTGGAGATGGAGATCAAAGGCACAAGATGATGATGGCCATATCATGTCACAAATTTTGATTGCATGTGATGTTTATCTTTTATGCATCTTATTTTGCTTAGTACGGCGGTAGCATTATAAGATGATCCCTCACTAAAAATTTCAAGGTATAAGTGTTCTATGTGAGCATGCACCATTGTGACAGTTCGTCGTGCCGAGACACCACACGATGATCGGGTGTGATAAGCTCTATGTTCACATACAACGGGTGCAAGACAGTTTTGCACATGCGGAATACTAGGGTTAAACTTGACGAGCCTAGCATGTACAGACATGGTCTCGAAACACTGGATACTGAAAGGTCGAACGTGAATCATAAAGTAGATATTATCAACATAGAGATGTTCACGATTGAAAACTACTCCATCTCACGTGATGATCGGACATGGTTTAGTTGATATGGATCACGTGATCATTTAGATGACTTGAGGGATGTCTATCTAAGTGGGAGTTCTTAAGTAATATGATTAATTGAACTTAATTTATCATGAACTTAGTCCTGATAGTTTTTGCATATCTATGTTGTAGATCAATGGCCCGTGCTACTGTTCCCTTGAATCTTAATGCATTCCTAGAGAAAGCTAAGTTGAAAGATGATGGTAGGAACTACACAGACTGGGTTTGTAACTTGAGGATTATCCTCATTGCTGCACAGAAGAATTATGTCATTGATGCACCGCTAGGTGACAAGCCCCCTCCCGCTAATGTAGACGCTTTGAACGTCTGGCAGACGCGGTCTGATGACTACTCTATAGTTTAGTGTGCCATGCTTTACGGCTTAGATTTGGGTCTTCAAAGACATTTTGAACGTCATGGACCATATGAGATGTTCCAGGAGTTGAAGTTAATATTTCAAGCAAATGCCCGAGTTGAGAGATATGAAGTCTCCAACAAGTTCTATAGTTGCAAGATGGAGGAGAGCAATTCTGTCAGTGAACACATACTCAGAATGCCTGGGTACCATAACCACTTGACTCAGCTGGGAGTTAATCTTCCAGATGATAGTGTTATTGACAGAGTTCTTCAATCACTACCACCAAGCTACAAAGGCTTTGTGATGAACTATAATATGCAAGGGATGGATAGGACAATTCCCGAGCTCTTCGTTATGCTCAAAGCGGCAGAGGTAGAAATCAAGAAAGAGCATCAAGAGTTGATGGTTAACAAGACTACTAGTTTCAACAAAAAGGGCAAGGGAAAGAAGGGGAACTTCAAGAAGAATGGCAAGCAAGTTGTCACTCCCGGGAAGAAGCCCAAGTCTGTGTGACGCCCGGATAATTAAGCTACAGTAACCCTCGACTAATGATGCCACATCACCATGATTAGTGTTGATAATCTCATGTTGATTCAAGCCCGATTCAAATTCAAATTTAAAATAAAGTAAAATTATTTCTTTCTTCAAACGGTAACACAAAATTGTGCGGTGGGTTACAAATATTCACTAACAATTTTTCATGAAACAATTAACATTTTTCAAAATATAAAATTGCCCCTTGATATAAAACAGTGGACAAACAACACCTTTTTTTATCCCATTTAAATATAAACTCAAACTTAATAAATTATTTTGAACCCAAACTTTTTCTGGTAGTGCAAAATAATCCATAGAAATTATATGGCAAGGTTTTAAATTTAAAGAAAAGTATTTTGATGCAAAAAGAAAGTACAAAACAGTAGCTAAATAAATAAACAAAAAGGTAAATGGAAAATTACTAGTAAAAGAGAAAGGAACCTAATCTACTGGGCCCGTTGGCCCATCTAGCAAAACGGCCCAGGGCAACCCCCCACTTGCCTCCCACCTCTCGCTACAAGAGACAGAGGCGCCGTGGCGGCCATCCGCCGGTGATGGCCGTGCGTGGCGGCCATCCGCCCCTTGCCTCCGCCTATAAAGTCGTTGTCGTTGACCCCCCCTGCAAGCCCAACGCCGTCATCGCCATGGCCCCTGTCGATCCCGTGGCCACTGCCCTCCCCGTCGCCTAGGACTGCGCCAGAAGCTCCTCCTACCTCCGTTGCTTCCTCTACGCTGAGAATGCGAGCCAAGTTCCTCTACTTCGACCGGATCGAGTCGTTCCCCTTCTCTGCACCGCCGACGCCATTGCCGGAACTCGTCGCCTCCGAGCCTCCCCCGAGCCCGCTATGCACCCTATAGGCTCACTGTGAGCTCCTTCCCCATTCCCCTGCTTTCGCCCTCGATTCGTTGCCGTAGCCACCGTCCCCGAGCTCGTCCGAGCTCCCGCGCACGCGTACGTGCGTGCTTGCTGCCACTGCTCTCTGTCTGCGGCTTCTCTGCTGCTCTCACGCTGCTGCTACCTTCTGTTGCTGCTGCGCTGTTTGCTGCTACTGCTGTCCGCTTGCTACTGCCCCGCCACCGCTGCTACTACCCCGCGGCCCCCGTGCGCCCCGGCCATGCCTTGGCGCCTTGTGGCGCTTCGTGGGAGCATACTGCTGCCCGCGCGCCAGCTGCCGCTCGCTCGTCCGTGCCCTCGGCCCGCTCCCGACGTCGCCCGCTCGCGACCACCACTATCCCGCGCCGACCCGCTTTCCCCGCCTCCGCCATCCCCCGCCGTCCGTGCCCCGGGCTGCTGCAGCTCGCCGGACCCGCCACTCGCCTCCGCTCCGCTTCCAGTCGCCCGCTGCTGCTCCTCGCGCGCGCACGTCGCCCCGCTCGTCGTCTCTACTAGAGACCGCCGGCGGTGACCAACCGCCACATGACCATCTGCGACCTCCGCTCGATTCTACCCCTCCGCCGCTTCCCCTGGCCGGCGTCATGGGCACCGGCGGCCGTGTCGATGGCCTCGTCCGAACCAGCGCTCAGGCTCGCCCCTAGTCAGGCGCGTCCGTTACCGCTAACGCTCGTCGCCCGATCCACTATAGGCCATTGGGCCTATGGCACGAAGGTCCCACAGCCCCAGAACGAAATGTATTTTTAAGAATTAAAAAATACATTAATTAATTAATTAGTTACTTAACTTAATTAATTAGTTTAAGTAACTTAATCACTTAGCTAAACTAATTAAAACTATTTACTTAATCTTAGTCAATGACAGTGGGACCCATCCGTCAGTTTGACTAGGTCAAATCGATAGTTTGAATGCTGACATCACCCTGACATCTTGCTGACGTCATGATTACATTTTCAAATAAAATTAATTATGTTAATTCTAAAAAGGAATTAAATCTTTAAAAATCAATATAAAATAATCCGTAACTCAGATGAAAATACTTTGTACATGAAAGTTGCTCAGAACGACGAGACGAATCTGGATACGCAGCCCGTTCGTCCGCCACACATCCCTAGCATAGCGGACACGCAACTTTCCCCCTCCGGTTCATCTGTCCGAAAAGGCGAAACACCGGGGATACTTTCTCGGATGTTTTCCCCCTTAGCCGGTATCACCTCCTACTGCGTTAGGGCACTCCTAGCACCGTTACTTGTCATGTCATGCATCAATATGCATCTGTTTGCATTGTATTCATTGTTTCTTCCCCCTCTTTCTCTCTTGTAGACTACGAGACTGATGCTACTGCTGGTGCCCCGATCGATTACGGTGTTGACGACCCTTCTTGCCAGAGCAACCAGGCAAGCCCCCCTTGATCACCAGATATCGCCTATTCCTTCTCTCTGCTTGCATTAGAGTAGTGTAGCATGTTACCGCTTTCCGTTAATCCTATTCTGCTGCATAGCCTGTCATTGTTGCTACAGCTGTTATCCTTACCTGCTATCCTAAATGCTTAGTATAGGATGCTAGTATTTCATCAGTGGCCCTACATTCTTGTCCGTCTGCCATGATATACTGTCGGGCCGTGATCACTCGGGAGGTGATCACGGGTATATACATACATACATACTATACAGGTGGTGACTAAAGTCGGGTCGGCTCGTAGAGTACACGCATGTGATTCCGATGTGGGGGCTGAAAGGACAGGTGGCTCCATCCAGGTAGTGGTGGGCCTGAGTTCCCGACGGCCCCCGACTGTTACTTTGTGGCGGAGCGACAGGGCAGGTTGAGACCACCTAGGAGAGAGGTTGGGCCTGACCCTGGTCGGCGTCCATGGTTACATCAATTAACACGCTTAACGAGATCTTGGTATTTGATCTGAGTCTGGCCACTGGCCTATACACACTAACCAACTACGCGGGAACAGTTATGGGCACTCGACGTCATGGTATCAGCCGAAGCCTTCTTGACGTCAGCGACTGAGCGGCGCACGCCGTGTTGGACCGCGTAATGCAACTTCCTTTGAAATGGAGGTTGCTAGGTCTGCTCACTGGCCGCCCACGCAATGTGCAGGTGTGCAATGGGCGATGGGCCCAGACCTCTGCGCCATAGGATTTAGACCGGTGTGCTGAGCTCTCTGTTGTGCCTAGGTGGGGCTGCGACGTGTTGATCTGTCGAGGCTGGGCATGACCCAGGAAAGTGTGTCCGGCCAAAGGGGATCGAGCGTGTTGGGTTATGTGGTCCACCCTGCTACGTCTTGAGCTTGCGTTGGTTTTCCCCGAAGAGGAGAGGATGATGCAGCAGAGTAGCATAAGTATTTCCCTTAGTTTTTGAGAACCAAGGTATCAATCCAGTAGGAGGCCACGTGCGAGTCCCTCGTACCTACACAAAACAAATAGCTCCTCGCAACCAACGCGAATAGGGGTTGTCAATCCCTTCACGGTCACTTACGAGTGAGATCGATAGAGATGATAGATAATATTTTGGTATTTTTGGTATAAAGATGCAAAGTAAAATAAAAATCAAAGTAAAAAAGCAAAGCAATAATAAAGCGTAGGAAGATTATGATGAGAATAGACCCGGGGGCCATAGATTTCACTAGTGGCTTCTCTCAAGAGCGTAGGTATTTTACGGTGGGTGAATGAATTACTGTTGAGCAATTGACAAAATTGAGCATAGTTATGAGAATATCTAGGTATGATCATGTATATAGGCATCACGTCTGAGACAAGTAGACCGACTCATGCCTGCATCTACTACTATTACTCCACTCATCGACCGCTATCCAGCATGCATCTAGAGTATTAAGTTAATGAAAACAGAGTAACGCCTTAAGCAAGATGACATGATGTAGAGGAATAAATTCATGCAATATGATAAATACCCCATCTTGTTATCCTCGATGGCAACAATACAATACGTGCCTTGCAACCCTTTACATCCTTTGGGTAAGGACACCGCAAGATTGAACCAAAGCTAAACACTTCTCCCATTGCAAGAACTACCAATCTAGTTGGCCAAACCAAACGGATAATTCGAAGATACTTGCAAAGATAACCAATCATACATAAAAGAATTTAGAGAAGATTCAAATATTGCTCATAGATAATCTTGATCATAAACCCACAATTCATCGGTCTCAACAAACATACCGCAAAAAGAAGATTACATCGAATAGATCTCCACGAGAGAGGGGGAGAACATTGTATTGAGATCCAAAAAGAGAGAAGAAGCCATCTAACTACTAACTATGGACCCGAAGGTCTGAGGTAAACTACTCACACTTCATCTGAGAGGCTATGGTGATGATGTAGAAGCCCTCCATGGTGGATTCCCGTTCCGGCGGAGCTCCGGAACAGGCCCCGAGATGGGATCTCGTGGATACAGAAAGTTGCGGTGGTGGAATTAGGTTTTTGGCTCCGTATCGGGTACATAGGTATATATAGAAGGAAGGAGTACGTCGGTGGAGCTTCGAGGGGCCCACGAGGCAGGGGGCGCGCCCTAGGGGGGTGCGCCCTCCATCGTTGTGGCCGCCTCGTGGCTTTCTTGACGAAGGGTCCAAGTCTCCTGGATCTTATCTGATGAGAAAATCATGTTCCCGAAGATTTCATTCCGTTTGGACTCCGTTTGATATTCCGTTTCTTCGAAACACTGAAATAGGCAAAAACAACAATTCTGGGCTGGGCCTCCAGTTAATAGGTTAGTCCCAAAAGTAATATAAAAGTGGAAAATAAAGCCCAATATAGTCCAAAACAATATATAATATAGCATGGAGCAATCAAAAATTATAGATACGTTGGAGACGTATCAGGCATCCCAAGAGAAATTCCTGCTCGTCCTCGAGTAGGTAAATGATAAAAAGAGAATTTTTGATGCGGAGTGCTGCTTGGCATAATTTCAATGTAACTCTTCTTAATTGTGGTATGAATATTCAGATCCGAAAGATTCAAGACAAAAGTTCATATTGACATAAAAATAATAATACTTCAAGCATACTAACAAAGCAATTATGTCTTCTCAAAATAACATGGCCAAAGAAAGTTATCCCTACAAAATCATATAGTCTGGCTATGCTCTATCTTCACCACACAAAGTATTTAAGTCATGCACAACCCGATGACAAGCCAAGCAATTGTTTCATACTTTGATGTTCTCAAACTTTTTCAATCTTCACGCAATATATGAGCGTGAGCCGTGGACATAGCACTATAGGTGGAATAGAATAGTGGTTGTGGAGAAGACAAAAAAGGAGAAGATAGTCTCACATCAACTAGACGTATCAACGGGCTATGGAGATGCCCATCAATAGATATCAATGTGAGTGAGTAGGGATTGCCATGCAACGGATGCACTAGAGCTATAAGTATATGAAAGCTCAACAAAAGAAACTAAGTGGGTGTGCATCCAACTCGCTTGCTCACGAAGACCTAGGGCATTTTGAGGAAGCCCATCATTGGAATATACAAGCCAAGTTCTATAATGAAAAATTCCCACTAGTATATGAAAGTGACAAAATGAGAGACTCACTATCATGAAGATCATGGTGCTACTTTGAAGCACAAGTGTGGTAAAAGGATAGTAACATTGTCCCTTCTCTCTTTTTCTCTCATTTTTTTTCATCTCTTTTTTTTCATCTCTTTTTTTCTTTTCTTTTTTTCGTCCGGAGTCTCATCCCGACTTATGGGGGAATCATAGTCTCCATCATCCTTTCCTCACTTGGGACAATGCTCTAAAAATGATGATCATCATACTTTTATTTTTCTTACAACTCAACAATTACAACTCGATACTTAGAACAAAATATGACTCTATATGAATGCCTCCGGCGATGTACCGGGATATGCAATGAATCAAGAGTGACATGTATGAAAGAATTATGAACAGTGGCTTTGCCACAAATACGATGTCAACTACATGATCATGCTAGCAATATGACAATAATGGAGCGTGTCATAATAAGCGAATAAAGTGGAAAGTTGCATGGCAATATATCTCGGAATGGCTATGGAAATGCCATGATAGGTAGGTATGGTGGCTGTTTTGAGGAAGGTATATGGTGGATGTATGATACCGGCGAAAGGTGCACGGTACTAGAGAGGCTAGCAATGGTGGAAGGATGGGAAAAGTGCGTACAATCCATGGACTCAACATTAGTCATAAAGAACTCATATACTTTTTACTATTCTTGAATACCAAGCATATTAGGATTATTTAAGCAAATTACCATGCTAGTTAAGACTCTCAAAATAATCTAAGTGAAGCATGAGAGATCAATAGTTTCTTTAAAACAAATCCACCACCGTGCTCTAAAAGATATAAGTGAAGTACTAGAGCGAAACTATAAAGCTCAAAAGATACAAGTGAAGCACATAGAGCAAAACTATCAAGCTCAAAAGATATAAGTGAAGCATGTAGAGTATTCTAACAAATTCCAATTCATGTATGGCTCTCTAAAAAGGTGTGTACAGCAAGGATGATTGTGGTAAACTAACAGGCAAAGACGCAAATAATACAAGACGCTCCAAGCAAAACACATATCATGTGGTGAATAAAAAGATAGCTCCAAGTAAAGTTACCGATGGAAGTGGATTTAAAGAGGGATGCCTTCCGGGGCATCCCCAAGCTTTGACTTTTTGGTGTCCTTGTATTATATTGGGGGTGCCATGGGCATCCCCAAGCTTAGGCTCTTGCCACTCCTTGTTCCACAATCCATCAAAAATAATTCACCCAATACTTGAAAACTTCACAACACAAAACTCAACAGAAATCTCGTGAGCTCCGTTAGCGAAAGAAAACAAAAGACCACTTCAAGGTACTGTAATGAAATAATTATTTATTTATATTGGTGTTAACCTACTGTATTCCAACTTATCTATGGATAATAAACTATTTTATTAGCCATAGACTCATCAAAATAAGCAAACAACACACGAAAAACAGAATCTGTCAAAAACAGAATAGTCTATAGTAATATGCAACTAATGCAAACTTCTGGAACTCCAAAAGTTCAGCCAACATAGGAAGACCTAGGCAATTTGTTTATTGATCAGAAGCAATTTGAATCACTATTTTATCAAGTTCTGGCGATTTTTAACAATTGTTTTCGTGAACCGTAAGTTTCTGGAAATTACAGCAAGATCAAATAACTATCATCCAAGAAGATCCTATAGGTTTAACTTGGCACAAACACTAACTAAAACATAAAACCACATCTAAACAGAAGGTAGATGGATTATTTATTCCTAAACAGAAACAAAAACTAAAAATAAAATTGGGTTGCCTCCCAACAAGCGCTATCGTTTAACGCCCCTAGCTAGGCATAAAAGCAAGGATAGATCTAGGTATTGCCATCTTTGGTAGGCAATCCATAAGTGGCTCTCATGATAGATTCATATGGTAATTTTATCTTATTTCTAGGGAAGTGTTCCATGCCTTTCTTTAATGGAAATTGGAATCTAATATTCCCTTCTTTCATATCAATAATTGCACCAATCGTTCTAAGGAAAGGTCTACCAAGAATAATAGGACATGAAGGATTGCAATCTATATCAAGAACGATAAAGTCTATGGGCACATAATTCCTATTTTCAACAATAAGAACATCATTAATTCTTCCCATAGGTTTCTTAATAGTGGAATCCACAAGGTGCAAGTTTAGAGAGCAATCATCGAAATCACAGAAATCTAGCAAATCACACAAAGTTTTGGGAATAGTGGAAACACTAGCACCCAAATCACATAAAGCATAAAATTCATGATCCTTAATCTTAATTTTAATAGTTGGTTCCCACTCATCATAAAGTTTTCTAGGGATAGAGACTTCCAACTCAAGTTTTTCCTCATAAGATTGCATCAAGGCATCAACGATATGTTTAGTAAACGCTTTATTTTGACTATAAGCATGCGGAGAATTTAGCACGGATTGCAACAAGGAAATACAATCAATTAAAGAGCAACTTTCATAATTAAATTCCTTGAAATCCAAAATAGTGGGTTTAGCAACATCTAAGGTTTTACTTTCTTCAATCCCACTTTTATCAATTTTAGCATCATAATCTAAAAGCTCCAAATTTTTAGAACGCCTTCTAGGTAAGGGTGACTCATATTCAATCTCATCATTATCAAGATTCATATTGCAAATCAAGGATTTAATGGGAGACACATCAATAACTTTTAGATCTTCATCTTGATTTTCATGGAAATTGGAAGAACACGCTTTAATAAAGGCATCTTTCATAGCACGCATCCTAGCGGTTCTTTCCTTGCACTCATCAATTGAAGTTCTCATGGATTTGAGAGACTCATTGATATCATGCTTAGGAGGAATAGATCTAAGCTTTAAAGAATCAACATCAAGAGAAATTCTATCAACGTTCCTAGCCAATTCATCAACTTTAAGTAATTTCTCTTCAAGCAAAGCATTAAAATTCTTTTTTGAATTCATAAACTCTTTAACACTATTCTCAAATTCAGAGGGAATCTTATTAAAATTTCCATAAGAGTTGTTGTAGGAATGTCCATAATTATTAGAAGGATTACTAGGATAGGGCCTAGGATAAAAATTCCCTCTATATGCGTTGTTACCAAAATTATTCCTACCAACAAAATTCACATCCGTAGATTCATTATTGTTCTCAATCAAAGTAGACAAAGGCATATCATTAGGATCGGAAGAAACACTCTTAATAGCAAATAATTTCATAAGTTCATCCATCTTTCCACTCAAAACATTGATTTCTTCTATTGCATGCACCTTTTTATTAGTAGATCTTTTAGTGTGCCATTGAGAATAATTAACCATAATATTATCTAGGAGTTTAGTAGCATCTCCTAAAGTGATTTCCATAGAAGTGCCTCCCGCGGCCGAATCTAAAAGGTTTCTAGAAGCAAAATTCAATCCGGCATAATTTTTTGTATAATCATCCACAAGTTTAAACCATGAGTAGGGCAATTACGTATCATTAATTTCATTCTCTCCCAAGCTTGTGCAACATGTTCATGATCAAGTTGCTTAAAATTCATAATATCGTTCCTAAGAGAGATGATCTTAGCGGGAGGAAAATACTTAGAGATAAAAGCATCCTTGCACTTGTTCCAAGAATCAATACTATTTTTAGGCAAAGACGAAAACCAAGCTTTAGCACGATCTCTAAGCGAAAAAGGAAATAGCTTCAATTTAACAACATCATTGTCAACATCTTTCTTCTTTTGCATATCACATAAATCCACGAAGCTATTTAGATGAGTAGCAGCATCTTCACTAGGAAGGCCGGCGAATTGATCTTTCATAACAAGATTCAATAAAGCAACATTGATTTCACAAGATTCAGTATTGGCAAGAGGAGCAATCGGAGTGCTAAGGAAATCATTGTTGTTGGTATTGGTAAAGTCACACAATTTGGTATTATCTTGAGCCATAGTGACAAGCAAGCAATCCAACACACGAGCAAACAGAAAAAGACAAGCAAAAAGAGAGGAGGAGATTGGGAAAGAGAGGGCGAATAAAACGGCAAGGGTGAAGTGGGGGAGAGGAAAACGAGAGGCAAATGGCAAATAATGTAAGGCGAGAGATAAGGGATTGTGATGGGTACTTGGTATGTTGACTTTTGCGTAGACTCCCAAGAACGGGCGCCAAAAATCCTTCTTGCTACATCTTGAGCTTGCGTTGGTTTTCCCCGAAGAGGAGAGGATGATGCAACAGAGTAGCATAAGTATTTCCCTTAGTTTTTGAGAACCAAGGTATCAATCCAGTAGGAGGCCACGCGCAAGTCCCTCGTACCTACACAAAACAAATAGCTCCTCGCAACCAACGCGAATAGGGGTTGTCAATCCCTTCACGGTCACTTACGAGAGTGAGATCTGATAGAGATGATAGATAATATTTTTGGTATTTTTAGTATAAAGATGCAAAGTAAAATAAAAATCAAAGTAAAAAAACAAAGAAATAATAAAGCGTAGGAAGATTAATATGATGAGAATAGACCCGGGGGCCATAGATTTCACTAGTGGCTTCTCTCAAGAGCATAGGTATTTTACGGTGGGTGAATGAATTACTGTTGAGCAATTGACAAAATTGAGCATAGTTATGAGAATATCTAGGTATGATCATGTATATAGGCATCACGTCCGAGACAATTAGACCGACTCCTGCCTGCATCTACTACTATTACTCCACTCATCGACCGCTATCCAGGATGCATCTAGAGTATTAAGTTAATGAAAATAGAGTAACGCCTTAAGCAAGATGACATGATGTAGAGGAATAAATTCATGCAATATGATAAATACCCCATCTTGTTATCCTCGATGGCAACAATACAATACGTGCCTTGCAACCCTTTACATCCTTTGGGTAAGGACACCTCAAGATTGAACCCAAAGATAAACACTTCTCCCATTGCAAGAACTACCAATCTAGTTGGCCAAACCAAACGGATAATCCGAAGAGACTTGCAAAGATAACCAATCATACATAAAAGAATTCAGAGAAGATTCAAAAATTGCTAATAGATAATCTTGATCATAAACCCACAATTCATCGGTCTCAACAAACACATCGCAAAAATAAGATTACATCGAATAGATCTCCACGAGAGAGGGGGAGAACATTGTATTGAGATCCAAAAAGAGAGAAGAAGCCATCTAGCTACTAACTATGGACCCGAAGGTCTGAGGTAAACTACTCACACTTGATCGGAGAGGCTATGGTGATGTTGTTGTAGCCCTCCGTGGTGGATTCCCCTTCGGGCGGAGCTCCGGAACAGAGCCCCAAGATGGGATCTCGTGGATCTGTAAAAGTTGCGGTGATGGAATTAGGTTTTGGCTCCAGATCTGATCTGTTGGAGGTACGAGGTATATATAGGAGGAAGAATGCGTCGGTGGAGCTTGAGGGGCCCACGAGGCGGGCGCGCCCTAGGGGCGCCTCCACCTAAATGGCCGCCTCGTCAACTTTCTTCTGGAGGGTCCAAGTCTCCTGGATCTTATCTGATGAGAAAATCACGTTCCCGAAGATTTCATTCCGTTTGGACTCCGTTTGATATTCCATTTTTTCGAAACACTAAAATAGGCAAAAAACAGTAATTCTGGGCTGGGCCTCCGGTTAATAGGTTAGTCCCAAAAGTAATATAAAAGTGGAAAATAAAGCCCAATATAGTACAAAACAATAGATAATATAGCATGGAGCAATAAAAAATTATAGATACGTTGGAGACGTATCACACCCCTGCAGGGAAGTTTATCTATTCGAATAGCCGTGTCCCTCGGTAAAAGGACGACCCGGAGTTGTACCTTGACCTTATGACAACTAGAACCGGATACTTAATAAAACACACCCTTTCAAGTGCCAGATACAACCCGGTGATCACTCTCTCACAGGGCGATAAGGAGGGGATCGCCGGGTAGGATTATGCTATGCGATGATACTTGGTGAACTCACCATCTACTCTTTTCTACATGCTGCAAGATGGAGGCTGCCAGAAGCGTAGTCTTTGTCAGGACTAGCTATCCCCCTCTTATTCTGGCATTTTGCAGTTCAGTCCATCGATATTGCCCCTTTACACAGATACCCATGCATATGTAGTGTAGATCCTTGCTTGCAAGTACTTTGGATGAGTACTCACGGTTGCTTTCCCCCTCCTTTCCCCTTTCTATACCTGCTTGTCGCAACCAGATGCTGGAGTCCAGGAGCCAGAGGATCCCGAGAATGATTCTACGTGGAGTTCGACTTCGAGGAGTAGTTAGGAGGTCCCAGGTAGGAGGCCTTGCCTTTTCGATCGTTGCTACTTTTGTGCTAGCCTTCTTAAGGCAATCTTGTTTAACTTATGTCTGTACTCAGACATTATTGCTTCCGCTGACTCTTGTATATTCAAGCTTATGTATTCGAGCCTTCGAGGCCCCTGGCTTGCAATATAAAGCTTGTATTATTTTAATTTGTGTCTAGAGTTGTGTTGTGATATCTTCCCATGAGTCCTTGATCTTGATCGTACACATTTGCGTGTATGATTAGTGTACGGTCAAATCGGGGGCGTCACAAGTTGGTATCAGAGCCGACTGCCTGTAGGAATCCCCCTTCCAAACTCCTTGGCCGAGTTGAGTCTAGATTTTGCAAAACTTTTACTAACATGGCTCTGTGCCTTACGGGCCCACGTCGCCATTGGGTGGTATTAGGATCTTTTATTCCTCGACCTATACTCTGGGATTCTGATCTCTCTCCTATTCGGGTTTAATGAATTTACTAAAATCTAACTTTAGGTTCTCGAAAATACTTTCTCCCGAAGAGCCCCTTCAGACCAGATGATCGTTGGCTGCACCAGAAGATTTCAAAGATACTCTCCGATATTCTCTCGAGACTTTGTGCCCATTGCTTTTGCAATTCCCTACCACCGAAATATCCCTATGGATAACTACCTACATTTGTCATTCATACATTCATGCCCAATTGATCTTGTTATTACAAGATACACCAAAATTTTCTCTATTGTTCCGAGAATACTTTGTGCCTACTGCCTTGTAGTTCTTTGCCACCTTAATACCCCTACGGATAATTTCTCGCACTTATCGAGTATCCGCTCATCCCTAGATGATTCATGTATTTCACAAAATTCTTTGAAATACCATTTGGTCTACCGAAAATCCTGAGCAGCCTATTGCTGCTGAAATTCTTGCTTGCTTGCGTTATGGTTAATACCATAAATCTCGTAATCTTATTGGCATCCCTCGTCATTTTTATTTTGAGTCTGTTGATTCAATATGTTCCGAATGCTCGCAATCCTCAACCAGATCCTAGAATTCATCCTTCCGGCTCAGACGTCATTTTAAACATGTGCTGGATCTCGACCAATCAAATTGTCGTCGATTGTACCCATAAGCCTACTCAACTTATCCATCCTTAATCAGAGCGTTTGCTTCTGATCCCTTGATTTGGAAATCTTAATTCCTTTGCATTTGAGCTTTGAATTAATCAGTTGTTTCCATAATCCGATGCCCTTTCGTTCCTTCTTCCTCTGATAGAGTACCAATACTCGCATCCGCTCCATTGTAGACCACACGACCCCCTTGTTGGATTATTATTCGACAGTTTCCACTACAAAAAAATACACTTCCGTGATGATACGTGTTTGTCACAGTAGGTCGCGTTTTTTGTCATGCATGTACATCCATGACAAATTTATGATGTAATCAAGATAGTCATACATGTGTCGTAGAAGTGTTCCATGACATTACCAAAATTATCATCACGGAAGTGTCCACTTCCATGACGATAAATCGCGCGTCACAGAAGTGCTTTCGTCAAGGGTGACCGACACGTGGCATCCACCGTAACGGAACGCCGTTAAGCTATTGGATCGGGTTTTGGATCTGATAACCCGTTAACAGCCCCGACCAATGGGGATTTTCCACGTGTAAAATCATCATTGGCTGGAGGAAACACGTGTCGGCTCAACGTTGGGACAGATGTCATCCGCTCGTTGGGAGGAAACACGTATCGGCTCAACGTTGCGACACATGGCACAACCCAACAGAGGCCCATTCATGTGAAAAGGCCGGCCCGTTTGACTTGGTCAAAAGGTGGCAGGCCGGCCCACGGAAAGCCTGTTAACGGCATGTTCGCATATAGCCCATTTACAGCCTGCTAACCCAGGGCCCGTTATGCCCTATCCGAATTAGGCCCAGTAGCGTCATCTGGGCCGTCCAATATGATTCTAGCTCGTTTTAACTTCCGGCCCATGTGTGGCCCATGACTTCTTTCGGCCCATATGAGGCCCTTTGTAACTCTTGGCCCATTAACGGCCCCGTGGTGAACCGCCCGTAATGAACAAAGTGTATCACTTTATACCCATTAACGGCCCGTTATTCTATTGGGCGTTTCCAGCCCAAGTTATCTTTCGCCTTCTCGGGCCCATTGATTCTTGGGCTCATTTGCAAGATTCGGTTACATACGGCCCATTCTTGTCATTTTACGCTTGTGGGCCAAATTCAGCTGTCGTTACGATAGCCCATGTGCGGACCGTTAATACGTTGGGCGTTTTCATGTAAAAAACCCGCTATTGTTTTCATAGAGTTATCAACACGGCCTATTAACGGCCCGTTATGGTCCACGAATTGTACGGCCCATGATTGGCGAAATGATGATACGCCCCGTAGAAGGCCCTTTGGATCTACGGCCCGTATGAGGCCCATGGATATACGGCCCGTAGAAGGCCCATGGACCCTATGGCCCATAGAAGGCCCATGGACCCTAAGGCCCGTATAGAAGGCCGATGGATCCTACGGCCCGTATAGAAGGCCAATGGATCCTACGGCGGACGAAGACCCATGGATCGCACGGCTGCAGGAGGCCCATGGTTACAACAGTCCGTGTGTTGGCATGATTATTTTGGCCTAGTTACCAAAAATAGGCTATTGTGGCTACTAGAAAACACAGAAAAAGAACTGCAGTGACTACAAGCAAACAACTAAACAAGACAATAAGGAAATAAATAAGCAAGCAATTAAGGCTAGCCTATTACCGCTATTACACATATTACATCCACTGGGCATCAAAGTTCACCACCAGTGCAAATATAGGGAACAAAGCAGCATATTACATACACTGGCCGTCAAAATTGGCCACCAGTGCAAATAAACGCGGCAAGAAACAAGAGCATAAGCGAAACAACTTCGAAGAGCTCAAGAAACGTTATCCTCGGTATCCACCATGTGGCAATAAGCTTAGCAAGCTGATTATCTTTGTCCTGTTTGGCGCTAAAATCCTCCAACGCTTGTCGTTGCACCGTAAAGTATGCATCCGAATGCTCCAGGACTTCCATGATCCTTCCGCTTCTTGTCGCAGCATAGCTGATCGATGTCTTTCATCTTGTAGTTGAGACTCAAGAAACCGAACTGATTCAGACAGTGAGTTTGAATAGCTTGTGCAAGCGGTAGTGGCCAGTAACTCGAACACTAAACCAAGATAGGACTTTGGGGTTGTCTCGCTGTCTTCAAGATATTCTTCCTTAGCTGTTTTATCGACTTTGTTGGAGACCAACAAGGATGTGTCACTATCCACGAACCTTATCTCGCATTACTTCCTTTACCATTGCTTAATAAGGCACTCTTCCCCAATATTCTGTCAGCATTCTAAAAGAAGAATCAAGCAGATACATAACAAGTTTAGCATGTACTAGTATATGAAACTCATTTCGGTGAACCAGTTCATTAGTAAGGTGGACAGGATTAAACTACCAAGTCTTCTATTGCCAAGTACTAGTACATAATAAAAGCATCAAACAAACATATATCTATGTCCTATGGTCACTTCATTGTCTTGCCAAATCAAAATAGAGACACGGTTCAAATCATATCAGTTCAAGACAAAGCAACGGTGAAAGAATACAAAGCGTGGGAAACTCCACGGCACAACAAGATTTCAGATGGGTACCACGGGTCTACATGTACAACAACACTATTGGCTCTGTTGTGATGCTAGTAATGTGCATGATATGAAAGTCAACTATATACACAATTGAAATTGAAATCAAAAGAGCTATTGATAAGAGAAAACCTGTTAAAGAAATATGCGTGAACATACCTGCTGTGCCATTGGAGTTTCGATTGGATCATTCAATTTTAAAAAAAATTCGTATCAGTAAATACAGTGATACAAGAGCAAAGCAATCATAGTTAAAAAGGCGCGCCTAAGCGAGCGCTTAAGCGCGCCTAGGCTCTAGGCGTTGGCAAAACGCATTGCGCATAACTACGCTTAATCTGTGCATAACTGCGCATAAGCATGCGCTTTGGTCAGTAAAGCGCAAGGCGGTGGCAAAACGCACAATTAACGCCTAGCGATTTTTTGAACTATGATAGCAATGGAATCTTAAATTAGAACAGTTGTTCTTCAGGTTTAGGCACTTGTTCTACATGAACAGAGTACAGTAAGACGCAAGAATATAATACTTAAAAATATAAAATGAGCTCATAGACCTTACCACATTCTTGGTCCGGGACCAAGATGTAACAAGGCGTTCCCGATCATCGCCCAAAGAATGTGTCTCGTGGAGAACGTAAGGGAATTTGATGAGTTTCTTTGCCGGTGAAGTACGCTTTTCTTGTGTAATTCCGACATCGTCACCAAGCATTCTTGAAGATAGCAGAGGTATTAGCACAGGTTACCTCATCCCGAAGTTTCCAAATCGGTCCTTCTCTATAGAGAAAAATGGGAAAATTTGCTGTATTATAACCATCATGGAGGTAGGATGTATGGGACGAAGCAAAGTAATTGCCATGAATAACATTACTTACACATAACTCTGGACAAACACCTGAATCGGCATTTTCCTTCATCTTCAAAGATAATATTTCCAAGACGGAAGATACGCACATACGATTTAACAACATCAAATGCGATAGATGCTAAACTACGACTAGCTGGTTGTGCTTCCTCCACGTGAATAGGTGTACTAACTGGTGGAGTTGGGGTTCGCCGTGATAATCTTGGCCCTTTGGGCACTTTGGAGCTGCCTTACTAACTGCTCTTGTTTGGGAGCTCTGTGGTGGAGATGGTCTTTGTGTCAATAGGAACCGAGTTACTATCGGTACCGTGGTTGGGGTTAGATTGGGTGAAGCTGGTTCTCTGTCCATCGCAGTAGGGGTACAATCTGCGAGAGTTTGGGTTATGTGTGGTAGGGCTGGTTCTTGTGCATGTACAATCGGGGTGCTATCTCCACCAAGAGGTAGCACTGCTTTATTTGAAGACCGTGTTTTTATTTCGTTAGATACTGGCATCACCCGCTCCAATTCAAATGGCTGATAAACAGGAAACATACTTGGATGTAAAGACATTGTATGAGAGACAGATGCAATAGATAGTGTGGAAAAAAGGGGCATGAAATAGTTGACATGTATATTGTTTAACTAAAACGGATAGCATGACATAATTTCACATATATGATGTCTATCTAAACTGGATAGCATAGCATAACATAATTCAAAGATATGATGAATAACTAAACAGGATCTCATGAAATAATTCACCTACATGTTATCTAAGTAATCAGGATCGCATCATTTAATTCACATATGTGATTTATATGCTAAACAGAGGGCATTCGATATGATGTCTGAACTAAGAACATGGTGTTGAATATTGTGTATATGATGTCTAAACTATGCAATGCAAGACACCGTATGCATGATATTAGCGATATAACCGTGCCAAGTTAGAGCATACACCTCGGTGGGGGAATAGGACTAGTCATCTGTCTCGAATCCATCTCCGAGGAGCTATCAGGACCCAACAAGAGATCTGCTGGCTGTGTAGCACTGCTCGCTCAAGGCCTTGTTCTCACTCCAGATTTTTCCATCTCCCACCCAAATGGCTGATTCACGGGAAGAGTAGTTTAATGTACAAACATTGTCGACAAATGGAAATGTAATGAAGAAAAGGATGGGCAAGATATCATTCAAATATATGATGCACGATTAAGCAGGATGGTATTGCACATTTCACATATATTATGGCTGGCTAAAAGACATGAGATCGCATAATTCCCATATATGATATAGAAACTAAACAGGTGGCATTACGTAACATGTCTAAACTAAGCAAATGACATATATGATGTCAAAAGTAGGCATCAGAAGACAACATATGCATGATATGACTAACATCATCATGCCAAGGTAGAGCAAACACCTTGGGGGTAAATAGGAGTGGTCGTGGCGTCGAATCCACCTCGTAATGATATCTTCCTCTTGATTACAACTGGAGAGGGTGGGGAGGAGGGTTTGCCATTAAACCCACCATGGAGCGATGTCGCATGACATTGTATTGCCACAAGAAAACTCTTCTCTTTTTCTCTACATGTTCAGCATGACTGTGTACATATCTGACATGCATATGAAAAAATATGGTGAGATTATGTAAGGAGAGCATGCATAAATTTAGAGTGATGGTAACAACCAGTGGATGGAGCCAAAAATAATGATAGCAGGCTGATGATTGCTTTAAATTAATAAAAAGACATATGATGATTGCTTTACTATTTGTTTCCCACCCAAGACGAACAACATAGGCATACCCTAGGTGAACCAGATATTAGATGACATACTATTCATTGCTGCCTCGATATGTGCCCCACAACTAATTTAGAACTCAAGTTTTAACATTAATTTGGACCTGACTTGGGAGTCCAAGAGCTGAACAGGACGATAAAGTAGCAGGTAAGTTTAAGAAATGCATAACATAAGCAAAAACAAAAGAGTGCGACCTCTCTTGTGGACCCGTGTACTCCTCAGGTTCATCTGCTGAGTCGATGATGGTGATGCCGTTGCGGTGGGTGCCGGCGGCAGGGAAGGAGATCTGAGGCGGCGAAAAGGCGGTCGAGTCACGATGTCCGGTTTGGTGGATGCTTACGTCGATGGAGCAGCTCAGGTGAGGTGGACGACGTCGCAGCAGGAGCAGGACAAACCACACAAAGTTCCCTTCGACACGTACCTGTAACTGAAGTAATTCTGTAAGAGCTCATTTGGCTTGCATGATTCTTAAAATGCAGGGATAGGAAAAACACCGGAATAGGATAGGAAAATGCACATGGTAAACAGAGCATTTGTAAACACGGGATTTCTATCAACTTGGGTGTTTGGTTTACGAGAATTGGAAGAGCAGAGGAATGCAAAGAAACATGGCCAAAATAAAGTGAAACCATATGAAAGTGTGTACAGTTAGAATGTTATTACGGCACTAATGCACTTGGTCTTGTTTTCATGCATAGGATTTTGAAAAGTAGGTCCAGGTGGATGTTTTGCTTCATTCCTTTCAACAAAATGCATGAATAATTGAATGGTAGAGTGCCAATTGGAAAATTCCCTATTGCTATGCTTTTCCATTGAACCAAAATAGCCCTAATGGATCGACGTGAATGTATAGTAATAAGTGATGCAACAAGTGTACAACCTCTTTGCCATAGCCGTGTCGACCTCAGCATCATTGGCTTGGTCATTTGAAGCGATTGAGCCAGAGGTGGCTGTCGAAGGTATGGAGGAAGATCCGAGGAATGCAGAGATGGCGTCCGAGCCTTTGCTCTGTTGTGATGGATCATTCTGTCGTTGGAGCAGCTCCAGTGAGTCGTAAGACGTCAAGGCTGAAGCACCATAAGACAGACATCGTCAATCTCAAGTGGGATTCTAATAGCATCTCCAATAGATGATGTAAAATTAACATCACCAAAAACCACCTGACTACAACAGATGAGGTAAAAACTGTTGACTCTGAAATGAACTATCGAAACTGAAATTTACTGTGGAATCTGAATGCTACTTTCGGCTGAGCATAAAGGTAGCAGAGAGGCACTTGACATGTAGTTTAGGGAGGCCTGCGGTTCATCTTCAACCTGCACCCCCACGAGCACTTGACCACCACCGGCGAACCGCCGGCCCAGGCGCCATCTCGCCGCCTGAAACAACTTCGCCATCGCCTCGGCCAGCCCTCTAGGCCCCCGCCCCACCCCGAACCCTAAGATAGATAGTGGGGTACCTCTCCAGTGAGCCCCGTCCCAGCTGCGGGTGGTTCTTCCTTAACTCCGTGAGCCCCCAACCCCGAAAATCGATCGACCCAAAAAGTCGATTCAATGATCAAGTGTGGCTTAATCTAAGCAAAGCAGACCTGGCGAGGGAGAGCAGCGGCGGCTGGGCGAGCGAGTGATCGAAAGCGAGAGCCGAGCAGCAAAGAATAAAGATGAGCGAGCAAGAGAGCCAGAGGAGCATCGCAGATCCGGCCGGTATGGATGTCGCCACCAAGGGGCCTCGTGACCGGGGAGAGCCGCCATGGAGATGTCGCCAGCGGCGCCGCTTCAAGGTAGCCGCTCCATGGGGTGCGGGATGGAGCACCGTCGGCGCCGGGAGGTCGAGTTAAGGAGAAGGTGCGCTGCGATGAGTGTACAACCTCTTTGGTGGCGCCGAGTAGGCCTCGGCTTCGTCCGAGGAGTCGGTGAGGATGCTGCGGTTCCGGTGGAGCAGGTTAAGGCGGTGTTGTGGGGATGGAGCAGCCGCGATAGACGAGGCGATCGTTGGAGCAGCTCCTTGGAGGTGGAGGACGGGGCGGCTGAACCGGCGGGACGGTGAGATGGACGACGGATCCTCATCCGGGGAGGTGGACGAGGGACGTCGAGCTGTTGCGGTGGACGACGTCATTGGGGAGGAGGCTCCGGCTGGGCAGCGGTGACGTGGCGGACGGAGGAGGATGGGGTTTCGCGGCTGGAGCGTAGAGGTTATGGCGGCCTGGGATTTCGAATGGCGAAAATGGGGGCGATGGGAGGGGGTGAAGCATGACTTAGTGACGCGCTTGTCCAAAATGTAGGGTGTGTTACAAAAATACCCCCACCGATTTGAACTAGGGGCCCTTTTGGCTCAGTATTAGAAGGGGGATTTCGTGTGTCGGGATTTGGCAGCTGGAGGGAGTTTTCGCGCGCGTTGTAATTTCGGGATAGCAAGGCGCGGGTTGTGAAGGCGCCAGTTTTGGGAGCACGATATCTGAATTTTCGGGATATAACAAGACGCGGGTTGAATTTTAGGGACAAGCCTAACATGTAGTAATATTGTACTTGTACGCACCAAATCAATTCGCACTTCCCTCAACCAAAAAGAAAATGAAAAAAAATAAAACTATTCGCACCACACAAAGAGAGAGTCTTGCCCCGTTTTACTATACAAATGCTATTCAAAGCTACTCCATCCTTCCATCTATATAGGGCCTAATGCGTTTTTCGATGCTAACTTTGACCAAATATTAGAGCAATGATATATGACATGCAACTTACACAAAGCACACCGTTAACTTCGTCTGTGAAAGGTTCTTTCAATGATATAATTTTCACTTTGTACATGTCATGTACTATTAATCTTGTCAATAGTCAAAGGCGGTCTTAAAAATCTCATTACGGCCTATATAGATGGAAGGAGGGAGTATGAATCCATGTTATGTCCGATTAAATTTTTTCGCTTGCTGTATAATGCATGTAACCTACTCATACCAACATTTTAGTGCATTCCAAATGTCTATACTACCGCTGCAATTCGAACTAAATTTGAATTCGTTTCTCTATTTCAATAAGAATCTACAATCATGATTGTTGCCAACTTCAACCATCATTCGTGGTATTACCTTAATAACACACCACATGATTACTATAGAGATAGATATGAACTATGTGTACTACGTGAACTCAATTCTATTTTTGAATACACTTGATGTTGATTCCAAATAATAGTACATTTGATGTACTAACTATATATTCATAATCTAAACCATGTTCCATATGTACACCGTGTTTATCACACAAAGTATAGTGCCCCGCCCCCTACATTATGACAAGTATTTAGACCTGAGTTGCAAAAGCCACACATTAGCCCAAATTATAATCAATGTTCTACATTATGATATCTTCTTTCAAGTATCCGTATCCACTTTTTATAATGAATTATGATCTTTGTTCGCCTTTTACACCTTCACGGTCCTCTTCTATTTGTAGCTAGCTAGCGCTTAACTTTCTATCGTGCATGCACACGCCGCCCCCTCACACACCCTTAGCGCATTCTCCATCGCAAGACGTTCATTATTTCTCTTTAGGTCATCCACCAGCCGGTGTGTGTAGGCCCGGCTCCTTCTTTCTCGCACACACGGTCGATATACCTCTCTAGCCAAGTGTGCCTACAACAAACACATATATACTTCCCCTCTTCTCTTCTCACCGTCCATGCCCCCATATGTCCAATACGATTCCACACAGGTGCACACTCCCGCCCCTATTTTCATTAATCACATGCTCACACACTCCTCCCCCTCGACATGGTAGGCCTCTCGCACCACCTCCTAGCCATACCCTCTCCCCCTGTCTGCCTCTCTGGACCTTATTTGCTTCTAACACATGCAGGCGTGTATATGAACTGATCTCCTTACATATAGCCAGGTCGACTATAATTCGTTTTCACCAACCACCAATACACTTACCTCGCTAGTTATGTCTCTCCTTTTCTCGGACACACGATGGTTGATCTTCCTATGTAGTTACGCATGCTTACCACAACCATATATTCTTCCCTCATCATCCTTGAATACCTCCTGACCCGTCTCTCACACGCACGTGCATAGGCATGCAGACATCCCCGCCCTCTCTTATTGATATTGCACTCATACCCTCCGTTTGTCTAGCAGGCCTCTCCCACCATTTTTGAGACGCCACTCCACCACCAACCCTCCGATGCTCTACCTTTGTCTTTTTCCCAACCTTATTCCTCTGCTATACATATCCATGGATGTCGGTCGATCTCCCTCAATACATAGCTAGGTCTCTCTCCTTCCCCACACATATACTAGTCGACCGGTCTCTACCCCCCCCACACACACACACCGATAGTCGAACATTGTAGGTAGGTATCCATGCCACGGAGAAGAACTGCACCGGCCCTCTCAAATTCCAGTAGGCCAGCCGCCCTGTATCTTTGACGTGGGCAAACACAAATTCGATGACACTCTTTATCGATTGCGCAGCCACACACTTCATCCCTGTTTTCAGTTCTATCGATATCTCATGTCGATGACTCCATTTCACACACATTGCATATGTTACGTTTTCTAATTGAGATATCATCAACACATTGCCTCTGTTTCGCACAAACCATCTCCCTCACACCCACCCACGTACGTACCTGCACCTAAAGAAGAAGTGCATGCAGGACACACGTACTCATGTCTCGTTCCTGGCCACACCCGCGCGGGTACATGGTGGAGTTCGTTTCTGTACGAAAAGGCAGCCCACGTGATAATTTGACGCGTGTAGCGGTTGTTTACTCGAAGGAGGGTTTAGTACCACGCCTAGAATATAAAACGATTGCCTTGGGGAAAATGGAAAAATGGGTTTGTCTCTCGTCACACCATCTCACACAAGGCCGCCGTGGCCTCTCTCTCTCAGCGTTGGTCAGTGATCCGGCCGCATCCCGTCTGCCGGCGGAAAGGGAGGATGTGCATCGTCTCTCCGTTCGACGTCGTTGAGGCAGCTCGTCCCGATCTGCGGTACCCGCCGTTCTCTCTGACCAAGCTCCGGCGCGGTAGGGCCTTCGCCACTTGCTCGTTGCCGCGGTATGGGCAGATCCGGCCGCGGCGCCCTCCTAGTAACATCCCGACGACCCTCAGGTACAGCTTCCTCCGTCCTTGCTCCACTGCTCATCTTCCCACGTTGCTGCATGTGGATCTTCTTTAGTTGTTTGCTTAAATCGTATCTCGGCCGACGTACTTTCCATCTTGCAATCTCGTCCTCAAACTATTTTTGATAAACCACCATGTGCTATCTTTCCCTTTTTACATGGAACATGCTTCTTTTTTGTCGGAGTATGTGTCTTCAACTCGTGTTATTGAGCAGTAATTTTTCCTTTCGACCTCCTTTTGCAAACAGGGCTATCCATTTTCACCTCATTGCTATTGCGACCTTTTGGTGAACTGCACAAATCACTTTCCTGAAGAGTGTTTTGTGCAGTTCCATAAAATGTCACACGGCAACGCTTTTTACATTTACGTGGGACTGCGAAAAGGGAGATTGGTTTTGCTATCCTCCTCATCCAACTCCGTGCCTAATCTTCTCCAACAAGAAGTTAGTCCTAAAGAGAGATCGTAGAGGTGATCGGCTTCTATTTATGTGTGTTATGTTTCATCATCTAGTTCCACTATTATTGTAATCACATTGACTGGATATCTTTGCAAACAGGGATGGTCCGCCCGATTTTAGTGGAGCTGCACAAAATGATCGGATTGTGGTGTCCTTCATACACCTCTTTTTGGCTACAGAGCTGGGTGAAACTAGCTGCCAAGCAATGAACACCGTGCCAAGGAAATGGAGCCATGCCTACAAACAGCATCGATCAATTATATTTTTTCTTTATTTGTACACCTTCTCACAACTTTGTCTTCGGGCCAGTGATGTGAATATTACGCTGATCTGCGAACCATTGAGATGCATTAGCCATGGTAGTTTCATTTGTATTTGATGGAATATTGTAACGAGAGAATCTCGAGGCAAGACACATGAATCCTAAGTTGAAACCTTTTTTTTCCTCAAGGGAACCAGAGTTGAAACCTTCATAGCATCACAGTACAATTTCATCAAAATTATGCGTACATATAAACAAATCCTGAAGGATTGATAGCAATGCAGAAACAATTCAACTTCGTTTCGCCGACATGTTGGACATCCTTCATCTGGCTCCACCTGCCATGCAGCAATATTGAGTGCACAACACAACTTCAGGGAAAGATTCACCCCGGTCGTTGCACCACAGTAGTAATGGCTAGTGAGCAGTCAAATCACAGAGCCCCACCTTCGCCACGGTAAGTTGCTCGGACGAAGCAACCATCATTTCTCTGTTCCTTGAATCCGCTGGTACTCCCATATTCCCACAGTAATAAGTTGCTCGGGTGAATCAACCATCACTATATCCGCTCACGTGTGATGACCACAGGAGCTATCCATTCAGATTGCATGTTAAAAAAAATAAAGGTCGATAACTAATGCGACAAACTTAAAAAAAAACTAATGCGGCACCTTGGGCCAACGCGGCGAGATCGCATTTTGCACGAGAAATTACACACCATGTTTCGTTGACATGTGGTCCCGTTCCAACATATCAGTGAGACGAGGCGAGTAGTAGGAGTATTTCTGAACCGACGTGTAGGCCGGGGCGCCCCTTCGTGAACCGTGGCAAACTGGCAACCGTCCACCGACTCTTCTCCTTTCCCTCTTGATTTGGAACTACTGTCGCACGCTCTTCCTCTCCCTCCTCCATTTTCCTTCAGCCCTTCACCCTTTCTTCTGCCATTGTGATCGTATTCTCCATGGAGGGAACAGGACGGAAACGACCCCGTTATTCTTGCCCCGATCTAAAAGATGACGTGGTGGAGGAACTCATTGATCGGTGCGATGTCATCACCTTGGCTAGCATGGCAGGTTCGTTCAAGCCCATTCTTGACTCAACTAATAACATCATTATAAGGAACCCAAAAGTCAAGGAGCGGTTTGATCTCCCCTATCTTCTTCGCCGTGACCCTGATGACTGGCGCCGTCACGACGGAGGACTCGCCCTATGCAAGTTGATGCCGCTTGATAATGATACGTATGATGTTAAGATGCCATCGCTTGAGGGCAAGGCTTGGGCAGGCGCAAATGGAGATTGGGTTGTTTACATTGGGTCCAATCATGAAGTGGGAACTTGTGAATGTGTACACTCGTGACCGGGTTCCACTTCCAAAAATCTCAGCAGACTGCCCAGAGGTTGAGCACACCGGTATTGTACGCATGTTAAAATACAATCATGGTGACTATCTTCTACGGAAGATAGCAATTTCTCGAGTTCCCAACCGCTCTAGGAATTACAACAACTATGAAGTTGTTGCTATCTTCGACAAGCTTGTTGCCGTCGTTGCTGGTTTACTCGATGGACATTGCTCAAAAATCAGTTTCTGTACACGCATGAGTACTGTGATGCAATTCAATACGAGGGCTCTGTGTTTGCTGCCACCACTCATGGCACTGTTTTTGCATGGAATCGCTATGATTTCGGTACGTTTGTCTTCCACCGTAATTATAATTGTTTCATCCACATGCATGCGGGTTAGCAAGTTTCCCTTTACTAATTAACCTTCTTCTTGTGTTTCCAAGGTCCTGTGAACATTCCACCACCTATACTTGAAGATTTTTATAACCAAGGGGAGATGACGATGGTGATGATCACGAGCATGAGGACGAGCAGCGCCCATATACTCTTTGGCGCTGACAACTAATTCCGAGGATCACCTCTTTTGTGTGTATACAGCCCATCGATGATGTTCTTGCTAAGGAAGCAGGTGTAGTCTCCCATGGTCGCACTCTCCGGACCTATTCCAACACCCGTTGCATGGTATTCGGGATGGATACTAGTGTGCTAGCGCCAACACCTTCTCCCTGGTACAAAATTGATAGTCTTGGAGAAAACGCGCTCTTCCTTGGACAAAGCTATCCGATGATGGTGAAAGGCGATCCAATTGCTGTTGACACAACGTTACTAGCACCATTTATGAGAAGCAACTGTGTCTATACCTCGGACATTAGCGTGGTTCCCTACCCTGGTACTGATATAGTAGGCCGCTTCAGCCTGGATGATCAGTCCTGCGTTGGTCTCGAGATCGACAATAGATGCCCCGTCCCAGAGAATCACTTGTGGTTCAAAGCAAGCGTTTCCAACGCCGAGGAATGGTTGAGTTGAAGTTCATTCCATTGCTTGTTATTTGTTGTGTGGTGAAAACTTTAGTATTTATAATGTATCCTCGTTGTCGATGTGGTTTGATGACCTGTTGTATGTAATAAAATGATATGCATGTGATAAACTTACTAAATTTATGAATGGCTTTGGAATTGCTTCTGTGAGTGAGTGGTGCGACGAGGCAATTTTTTTTTTCCGAATACATAATTGTACGTGCATTGCAACAGGTTATCGGATGAGGCCAATCAACAATAGTAGTACACTATTTGTACTAGCTTCACATGCTTCGCGCGTCGTGCGGGTGTTTTTACTGTAGCCATATTGTACGTAACCAGCACCTCGAATCCTCGATACTAGTACTATATAGTAAGTAGTAGGAGTAGTAGGGTGGCATGGGCCAGAACAAGCATTCACGTCCAGGAGTACGGCACACGCCACCAGCATGACATCCATCTGACACCATATTTCTTGGAGTCCGTGCTAGAGCAATCTCTTCAACCTCATCGTTTCTCTAACTCAGCCATCATACAAGCAAGCGAGGTGGGGTTTGCCGATAGTCGGTTTCCTCAAGCTGCGGTCCCACTTGTAAGGCCAACTCCAACGCTCTATCAATATATGGATGTACTCTTCTTCCCAATACAAAAACTTGCATCCATTCTACTCCCTCCGTTGCACAATACATGCCTTCTACTACCTCCGTCCTGGTTTATAGGTCCCCTTTGAAGTTTGTGTCAAATTTTGACTAAAGATTTAACTAACAAAATGTTAATGCATGTCAAGAAAAGTTATCTCATTGGATTCGTATTTGAACATAGTTTTCAAAAATATAATGTTTGGTGATATGCGTAAACATTTTGTTAGTTTAATCTATGGTCAAAATTTGGTGAAATATAATGGGGACCAATAAACCCGGACGGAGGTAGTATTTGTCAAAATATATATGTATCTAGACATGTTTTAGTATATAGGAACATCCATTTTTGGACAAATGGAAGTCAAGTATTTTGGAACGGAGGGAGTACACAATAATTTTTTTAAATTAGCACAACTAGTCTAATCCGAGAGCACAACCAAAGATTTGGTCAGGTTCTTCCTCCTTTTGCCGACATGTGGGACATCCAGCATCCAGGTCGTGTCATGAAAGAAAATAGAGTGGTACTAGTAGTTGATAAGTTGAAGCCACGAGATGTGCATCTTGGGTTAAACTGTAAATAGAATCTTACTACTCTTGAGTAACTCCAAAAGCGTCCACCGAAGATCTTTATTGGATTTGTTTTTCATCGCCAGTACGTCGAGGTGAAAGATGTGCAGGTTCAGTGGGTCCTCTTGCGTTTTCACTGACATGTGGGGCCGCATGTGAGCAAACAGACAATGGGCTCCGCGCGTCCGCTGGCTGGCTGAGAAGAGAGATAGAGGAGGGCTAAGCACGAACTGCAGGAAATTTGTTCTACGTAACCAGCACCTTGATATTCGCATGTGGTTGTTTCTAGAATAAAAAAAGGAGGTACCCCTACTTATGTTACTCCCACTACGCCTAGCCTAAGGTTAGTAGGTGACCTTGCGCTTGGCTCTTCGCCTCTTCCGGAAGTCGATGGTTCTACAGTAGTGCTTCTGGCAATCTGACACCAAATGAACAGCTGCACGTCCACCGCTTGTAAGCAAACGTTTCTCCTCGTGCTGCGAGCCCACCGCGCACGCGTTGGCGAGGGAGAAGGCGTAATCAAGCTTCTCGTCGTTCTGTGAGTTGACGGGACACATCAAAGTTATTTACTAGTAGTACGTACTCTCTCCAAAAAAGGGCTGACCATGTCATTCCTACCATCCTGTGCTCTGTCGTTGAGTACATGCACTATTCACGTGCCATCGAGGAGAAAACATATTGCGTAGGTGCCATCAAAGTGCACGACTCACTTACGAAAAAGGGTTTCCCCCCCGCTTCCCCCCCGCACGACTCACTTATGCACTGCTTATCTGATTATCTCCATTTTCTTGCATGACACGTGCACCTTGATGCTAGATGTCTCGCGTGTTGGGAAAATGATGAACAAAGCTCAGGTAAAAGAAAAGAGTTGAAGAGCATTGATTCCCGACGACCGAGGAGGAGCAAGGAACCTTGCGCGTTTTCCCTTGTTTTTTGCCGCCTGCCCACCTATAAACAACTAAAAGAACATGAACTTTTCGCTAACCACTAGAAAAGATACATCAGGATGCTAAGTTGAAGATGTTTTATACTCCCTCCGTTCCCAAATATAAGTCTTTTTAGATATTTCAATAAGGGACTACATACGAAACAAAATGAGGGAATCTACACTCTAAAATATGTCTGCATACATCCGTATGTTGTAGTCTATTTGAAATGGCTAGAAAGACTTATATTTAGGAACGGAGGGAGTAGTTTATATTGAATTATTGATAACCACGCAACAAGCCTCGCATGTATACAAGCCAATGCACTAACTCCATCCGATCCAACTCATGCACATACGCGCACAACATGGAGCACACAACGCACGTACACAAGACGTGCATGCACACACGCTCTGCCGCAGAATGCACGTGAATAACACATGCATGCGCACACACTCGGGTGCATGGAGGCGTCGCCATCCGCGGTGACGTCCGGTTCGCCGTGCTACGGGCGAAGCTTCGCGACGCAACGGGCAAGATACGCATCTCTTGCAGCACCTCTTTGCTGTCGTTGCTCAACTACTAGTCAGAGACGAAGACGACCGCAACCTCGGCCTTAGAGCTAGCACCGATGGAAAAACACGCACGCTGCACGCACACGAGCACATACGGAGTGCCCACGACGTGGTGGTGGAAAGGCCCCCGATCGCCTCTACTCCTTCACAAGACGTTGTCTATCAAGGCGGCTGCATGCTAATGATGATGTGGGTGAGATCTTCTAGGACTCAGATGATGACAAGGAAAATAATGAGACACAAGGTGACGTACACCGTCAAGGTCCACGGTCAAGGGGGTGCTAGTAAGTGCTTAGATGTGCTTAGAGCAAGTACAATAGAGCTGAGTCAGCGGGCTATAAGGAATAAACTATAGTATATTTCTGCTTAGTTGGAGGAAAGAGAAGAGGAGAGAGAAGGTAAGCGGGCTCTTCATGAAGAGCCAGCTCTAGCACGTGCTCCTAGGCACTTTGTGAGAATGAAAGGTGGGCCACGTAACAAAAAAGTAGTAGTACACTCTTTTGATCTACTATTGTACATGTTGACTATAAGATGGGCTGTAGATGACATGGCATCGGCTTATAGCCAGCAGCTGGCTATACTATTAATGCTCTTTAGATGAGGTGCTAAGTGCATTAAATGGCTTAGTAACTCAAGTCTTCAATGCATAGGTGCTTAGTTTATTGGTGCCACATCATATTTTATGCCTACGTGGCAGGCTTAGCAACTATACATGGTGGAGCACTGGAGAGGCCAAGGCTGGTCATAGTGGGGAGTAACTTGTATCAGAACATATTACTATGTTACTCTAAACATCTCTATAAACCGGAAAGGAGGGAGTAGTAACATAGACTAGTGTCATATGCAGACTATGGGAGCACATGACATTTCCCCGTCCGGACCGATCCCAAGTTGGCTTCTCACCTTCTTGGCCCAACAAAAACCCCTCCCCCCTCCCGCACGCGCTTCCCTCCCGGCGCAAGCTAAGCCCGCCGCTCCACATTGATGGCAAGTCAGGGTGACACGACCTCTCACTGCTTCCGCCGTTGAAGCGGCGCGCCGACCGAGGGCACCGCCCGCTGCATGCCCGGCATTTTAGACTACACAGTGGATAGTAACTTTTAGAGCAAGTACTACAATTAGATGACATAAGCAGGCTATAAGGATTTAAATATAGTATTTGTGCTTAGTTGAAGGAGAGAGAAGAGGAGAGAGAAGAGAAGCGGATTGTAAACGTGTAGCCGGTTGTACTCCAACATACTTTGTGAGACAAAAGGTGGGGCCATTATTAATGATATTGTATTTATACTAAAGGGACTAACGGACGCCTTAATTACTCCGTTTTTTGAGACAATCCTCGGTGGGGCTATTATTGACTCTTTTTTTGAGCTATTATTGACTTGGACGTGGGGTTGGGGGGCCAAAGGCCTACTATTATACTCGCACGACCGTCCTGACATGCTCTACCCTAGCCGCCGCTGTATCATATGGTTTCGCACCGTTCCAGATCTTAGCGCCGCCACGCAATTCTTCTCCAGCCCTCCTTCCGGCGTGCACCGCGAGAAGGACAACGATCACGAACCCCGCCTTTCGTGATCCCAGACGGAGAGGGGCGATCAGGTTTTGGGGAGCACACTCTGTGGATCGCTGCCACGAGGACTTCCTCAACGACAGCCTTCTTCCCGACCTCGGTAACCTCTTCATCAACGACATGAGTGATAACATCAACCACATCGGTTCTGCTCATTGTACAAAGATGTGATTACATCCTCTGGTTTAGTCCGCATCATTACTTTGATGTTTGCAATTGTCGTCATGATCTATTTACTGCTGTTTCAGATTAAATCTCATAATAAATTGCTCATATATTCAACAATCCAATCCAAAAACCTGATCACAGGCAATTTACTCCGAGTGCTTTTGCTGCGCTTTGAAGCCGCCTACTTTTAAGGGGGTGCAATATAAAAGGTGGCGCACAAGAGCAGTATATTGGTTTCAGATCATGTACTGCTATGACGCCACTAAGGGTAAGCCTGAGGGTGATCTTAATTCTACACAACAGGAAGCTTTTCAGAACATGGATACCCTCTTCAAAGCCGCCCTGCTGAGTGTTCTTGACGATTCCATTGTGGATGCATATATGTCGTTTGACAGCGGCAAAAACATGTGGGCTGCGCTTGAGGCCACGTTTGGGCCCTCGGGCGCTGGCAATGAGTTGTACCTCATGGAGCAATTCTGTGACTACAAGATGACTGATGAGCGCTCTGTTGTTCAGCAGACTCATGAGATATAATCACTCTCTAAGGAACTTGAGTACTTTAAGTGTGTGTTGCCGGACAAATTTGTTGCTGGGACCATCATTGCCAAGCTTCCACCTTCGTGGAACGATTTTGCTACTTCTCTGAAAAACAAGAGACATGCGTTTTCTGTTTTGGATCTCAGTAGCACTCTTGATTTTGAGGAGAAGGCGAGAGAAAAAGACACATGTGCTCGGGTGAGGGAGCTTCTAGTGCCCACATGGTACACGAGAAGAACTTCCAGCCCAACCAGCCCCAAAACAACAAGAACAAATCCCAGGGGAAAGGCAAGTTTGATGCAAAGAACAAGCCATCACATTCTACCAAATTCAAGAAGAATTCTCATAATGGGAAGGGATACAAACCTCAATTTTGGTAGCACCGCACAAAATTTATATGGCTGCATCTACCTGCTGTCAGCTAACCTCATGGTGCTCCAGGTATTCCTACATTCGTAACTAGGTACAATGACCACCGCAAGATGAAATTAGCTTATTCGTACGTTGACTTGTTGAATGCAGTGCGGAACGATCCTGTCATGTGTGGAGGAGCAAACAAGCAGTGCAGCCAAGGTGGAAATCAACCAAGGACTTATGAAATTATATGTAATCTTCCTCGTAGGTCAAGATCCCTTCGTCCAGATGATCGTGTTTTGTCGTGCCGAGCTATTGATATGTGCTACTGTTTTGCAACACTGTTTAAGTATAGCTACTGTTTTCCTATCTTTTCAGATTCAGGACAATGAATATGATATCAGGGGAACTGCACAATATGGATCCATGTTGAGTCATCTCTATTGCCTCATGTGTTTGCTGCAAATGTGTCAGCATCAATTGCAAGATGAGGCAGCTAGCTAGCCGTGGAGTTGCCAACATGCTCAAAGTGCTCGCAACATTGAGTATAAACAAGCATGCCCAGGAAATTAGTGCGTGCGCAGGGAGGCCCTTTGCTCAGAGAAGCATGGAAATTAAACTAACTAATTTTTGTTTTCTTAAGGTTTATCAAACACACAAGAAGAAAACTAGAAAAAGAAATTTAAACTAGCATGGATAATACAATGAAAGAGTATGAGCACCGACGACTAGTGTGTGAACATGAATGTAAAGTCGGTGAGAAATACGATTACTGCAAGCTTAGGCTTTTGGCCTAAGTTGGTCTAGTACCAAGGACCGCCGCTACTCTCCCCGGTGTAATGGGAGGTGTAATCAGGATACCATCGGCTGGTCATCTCCGGATCCCAATCGGATGAGATGATGCACGATAAGGGTCCAGCTCAGGTTTCGGCTCAGGTTCAGGTTCTGGAGTAAAAGCTTGAGCTCGATGATTGTTCACCGCTTCTGGTGTGACAAAAAAATTATCTGCAGTCAAATCAAACAACAGAGGCGCAGGCAAAATAATAATCTCATTGTATTTCTTATTAAATCTAAGGTTATACAAGAGCATCTTCTCTTCGTTGTCAACAATAAACTTGTGTGCTACCATGCTCTTGTAATCTAAAATGTGAGGAGGTAATTTTGTCTCCTCCTCCACATGGTGCCTAATGGGTATCTGAAAATGTTCAATTGAGACGTGCAGCATAGATACCTCCAAATATGGGGCCTTTTATGCGATTCAGGGCTAGCCGTTTAGCAACGACGGCACCCATACTAAAAGTATTGTCTCCTAGCAAAGCATGTTGAAGAATAATAATATCCGAACGCTCAAATTTCCACTATTTCCACGACCAATCAAGCATCTACTAGCAAATATGGCAAAGTAGCGTAAAACAGGAAAGTGTATGCTAGAGACTTTTGCCTCAGAGCCCTTCTTTGGCTCTTCCACAGCAATAGTTTTAACAAAGCCATCCACATCTTCACTATGGGGTTCCTCTAATTCTCCCTCATAAGGTATCCTACATACCGCACAAAAGTGACGTAAAGAAATTTCTTTGAATTCACCATATAAATTAAATGATACTGCAGGCAGTGGCTTCTTAGGATAATAATAAAAGTTTTGCACGGAAGTATTGGTAACTAAGAGATACTGATCGATTCGGTCGTTGACGAAACCGGTGAGGCCTGCAGTCTCGATTAAAACATGAAAATCTTCATGAATTCCGACTTCTTTCAAGAAATCCTTGCATGGCCATTCACACGACCGTACTTCCGCTAAGCGAGGAAGATTATACTTGGGTTTTTCCTTCTCTTTGTCTTGTTTTTCCTTAGAGCTTTGGCTAGAAGAGCCTTTAAAGAGCCTCCTTAACATTTTCTGAAAATTTCTGAACTTTTAGTAACTTCAAAACAAAAGTGAATAAAAATGAACAAGATTGATAGCAACTACTCCTACAAGTGCCTAGAGCCTATATCATGCATTGGAATTGCTTGGGACCTCAAAAATTTAACATGCAAGCTCAAGAACATGGTCACCTATGCAGAAATTTTTTGCAATGAATAAAGCACTAGAACAAAAACTAATTGGACCAATGGATGAGTCACATACCAAGCAACAATCTCCCAAAGCAGTTTTGTGAATGGAGCTTTGAGCTAAGAGATAAAAAATCACAGCAAAATGAGCTAGAACTCGTGCTTGAGCTGGATGGGGATTTTTTTGGGTGGAAGATGAAGTGTGTGGGTGCTGGCATAAGTGGAGGGGGCCACCAGGGGCCCACGAGACAGGGGGCACGCCCTACAGGTGGGGGGGGGGCACCCTCCTCTCTCGTGGCCTGGTGCTTGGCCCTCCTGCAGTGTTTTCAGTGCCTAAAATCCTCAAATATTCCAGAAAAAATCATACTAGATTTGCAGGGCATTTGGAGCACTTTTATTTTTGGACTATTTTTTAATGCATGGATAACTCAGAAAACAGACGGATAATACTAATTTTGCTTTATTTATTCTAAATAACATAAAGTAAAAGGAGGGTACAGAAGGTTGTGCCTTCTAGTTTCATCCATCTCGTGATCATCAAAATGAATCCACTAACAAGGTTGATCAAGTCTTGTTAACAAACTCATTCCGAATAACATGGAACCGGAGAAATTTCGAATAACACTAAGTTACCTCAACGGGGATATGAAAATCCCCAACAATAATGATATCATACTTTTTCTTGGCAGTAGGGAGAGGAAATTCAAAACCTCCAAAAATGATATTGGAACTTTTTCAATAGAATTGATGCTATGAACTTGAGATTGTTTCCTCGGAAAATGTACCGTATGCTCATTGCCATTAACATGAAAAGTGACATTGCCTTTGTTGTAATCAATAACAGCCCCTGCAGTATTAAGAAAAGGTCTACCAAGGATAATAGACATACTATCATCCTCGGGAATATCAAGAATAACAAAGTCCGTTAAGATAGTGACATTTGCAACCACAACAGGCACATCCTCACAAATACCGGCAGGTATAGCAGTTGATTTATCAGCCATTTGCAAAGATATTTCAGTAGGTGTCAACTTATTCAATTCAAGTCTATGATATAAAGAGAGAGGCATAACACTAACACCGGCTCCAAGATCACATAAAGCAGTTCTAACATAATTTCTTTTAATAGAGCATGGTATAGTTGGTACACCGGATCTCCAAGTTTCTTTGGTATTCCACCTTTAAAAGTGTAATTAGCAAGCATGGTGGAAATTTCAGCTTCGGTATCTTTCTTTTATTTGTGATGATATCCTTCATATACTTAGCATAAGGATTTACTTTAAGCATATCAGGTTAAGCGCATACGTAAGAAAATAGGTCTAATCATTTCAGCAAAGCGCTCAAAATCCTCATCATCCTTTGACTTGGATGGTTTAGGAGGAAAGGGCATGGGTTTACGAACCCATGGTTCTCTTTCTTTACCGTGCTTCCTAGCAACAAAATCTCTCTTATCATAACGTTGATTCTTTGATTGTGGGTTATCAAGATCAACAACAGGTTCAATCTCTACATCATTGTCTTTGCTAGGTTGAGCATCAACATGAACATTATCATTAACATTATCACTAGGTTCATGTTCATCACCTGATTGTATTTCAAAGATCGTAAATAGAAATATCATTGGGATTCTCCGGTGTGTCTCTTATGTGTTCACTAGAAGCATGCAAAGTTCTATCGTTTTTCTTCTTCTTCTTTTTAGAAGAACTAGGTGCCTCTAAATTATTTCTTTGAGAATGTTGCTCGATCCTCTTAGGGTGGCCTTCAGGATACAAAGGTTCCTGAGTCATTCTACCAGTTCTAGTAGCCACTCTAACAGCAAAGTCATTTTTATTTTTTAATTCATCAAGCAAATCATTTTGAGCTTTGAGTACTTGCTCAGCTTGAGTAGCAACCATAGAAGCATATTTGCTAACGCGGTGAAGTTCATCTTTAACTCTAGCCAGATTATCACCTACGCTGCCTTATCTCGAAAAGCATTGTTCTTTAACTCTCTACCAACATAAGCATTAAAACTTTCTTGCCTAGCCATAAAGTCATCAAATTCATCTAAGCATGGGCTATGAAATTTAGTAGAGGGTATTTCAACTTTATCATATCTATAGAGAGAATTTACCTTTACTACCGTGGTCGGGTTATCAAGACAATGTGGTTCTTCAAAGGTAAATTAAGACCATGTATTTCTTCAATAGGAGGTAAATTCTTAACATCTTCACTTTAATACATTTTTCTTTCATTGATTTCTTTGCCTCTTGCATATCTACATGATCGAAATAAAACACCTCTCTTCTTCGGAGTGGGTTTAGGAATAGGCTCAAGAGTTGGCTCAATTGGTTCAGGAATTACTTCAGGAACTGGCTCGGGAAGAGTCCAATTATTTTCATTAGTCAACATATTATTCAATAGTATTTCAGCTTCGTCGACTGTTCTTTCCCTGAAAACAAAACCAACACAACTATCCAAGTAGTCCTTGGAAGCATCGGTTAGTCCATTATAAAATATATCAAGTATTTCATTTTTCTTAAGAGGATGATTAGGCAAAGCATTAAGTAACTGGAGAAGCCTCCCCCAAGCTTGTGGGAGACTCTCTTCTTTGATTTGCACAAAATTATATATTTCCGGCAAGGCAGCATGTTTCTTATGAGCAGGGAAATATTTAGCAGAGAAGTAATAAATCATATCCTGGGGACTACGCACACAACCAGGAGCAAGAGAATTATACCAAGTCTTAGCATCACCCTTTAATGAGAACGGAAATATCTTAAGGATATATAAATAGCGAGACTTCTCATCATGAGTAAACAGGTGGCTATATCATTCAACTCGGTAAGATGTGCCACAACAGTTTCAGATTCAAGGCCATAAAAGGATCAGATTCAACTAAAGTAATAATATCGTGGATCAACAGAGAATTCATAATCCTTATCAAGAATACGTATAGGTGAAGTAGCAAACGCGGGATCGGGTTTCATTCTAGCATTAAGAGATTGCTGCATCCATTTAGCTAATAATTTCTTAAGATCATTTCTATCATTGCAAGCAAGGATTTCCAGAGCAGCTTTTTCATTCATAACATAACCCTTAGGAACAACAGGTAAAACATAATCATTGGGTGAACCTTCATCATCACTATCATCAATAATAGGTTCTTCAATATTTTCATCCCCCCTAACTCTAGCAAGTTGTTCATCTAGAAATTCACCTAATGGCAAAGTAGTATCACGCACAGAAGTAGTTTCATCATGCATAGTACAAGTGGCATCATCAATAACATGTGACATATCAGAACTAGATTGCAGTTCCTTACCTCCCCTTGTAGTTGAGGGCAAAATCTTGGTCTTAGCGTCTTTAAAGTTCTTCATAGTGATCAACAGATATAAATCCCAAGTGACTCAGAGAATAGAGCTATGCTCCCAAGAACGGGCGCCGTAAACTGGTCTTGATAACCCACAAGTATAGGGGATCGCAACAGCTTCCGAGGGTAGAGTATTCAACCCAAATTTATTGATTCGACACAAGGGGGGCCAAAGAATATGCTTGAGTATTAGCAGTTGAGTTGTCAATTCAACCACACCTGGATAACTTAGTATCTGCAGCAAAGTGTTTAGTAGCAAAAGTGGTATGATAGTAAAGGTAACGATAGCAAAAGTAAAGATAAATGGTTTTGGGTTTTTGTAGTAATTGTAATAGTAGCAACGGAAAAGTAAATAAGCGAAGAGCAATATATGAAAAGCTCGTAGGCAATGGATCAGTGATGGATAATTATGCCGGATGTGATTCCTCATGCAATAGTTATAACGTAGGGTGATATAGAACTAGCTCCAATTCATCAATGTAATGTAGGTATGTATTCCGTAAATAGTCATATGTGCTTATGGAAAAGAACTTGTATGACATATTTTGTCCTACCCTCCCATGGCAGCGGGGTCCTTGCGGAAACTAAGGGATATTAAGGCCTCCTTTTGATAGAGAACTGGAACAAAGCATTAGCACATAGTGAATACATGAACTCCTCAAACTATGGTCATCACCGAGAAGTATCCCGATTATTGTCACTTCGGGATTGTCGGATCATAACACATAATAGGTGACTATAGACTTGCAAGATAAGATCAAGAACACACATATATTCATGAAAACATAATAGGTTCAGATCTGAAATCATGGCACTCGGGCCCTAGTGACAAGCATTAAGCATAGCAAAGTCATAGCAACATCAATCTCGTAACATAGTGGATACTAGGGATCAAACCCTAACAAAACTAACTTGATTACATGGTAAATCTCATCCAACCCATCATCGTCCAGCAAGCCTACGATGGAATTACTCACGCACGGCGGTGAGCATCATGAAATTGGTGATGAAGGATGGTTGATGATGACGACGGCGACGAATCCCCCTCTCTAGAGCCACGAATGGACTCCAGATCAGCCCTCCCGAGAGAGATTAGGGCTTGGCGGCGGCTCCGTGTCGTAAAACGCGATGAGACTTTCTCCTGATTTTTTCTCCCCGAGACGGAATATATGGAGTTGGAGTTGAGGTCGGAGGAGGTCCAGGGGGCCCACGAGATAGGGGGCGCGCCCTACAGGGGGGGCCTGTCTCGTGGACAGGCCCTGGGCCCCCTGGTGTATTTCTTTCGCCCAATAATTCTTATAAATTCCAAAAAGTGCCTCCGTGGATTTCCAGGACATTCCGAGAACTTTTCTTTTCTACACATAAAACAACATCATGGTAGTTCTGCTGAAAACAGCGCCAGTCCGGGTTAGTTTCATTCAAATCATGCAAGTTAGAGTCCAAAACAAGGGCAAAAGTGTTTGGAAAAGTAGATACGTTGGAGATGTATCAGCGGCGCGGGCGGCACCTTTCGTCGCCCCTTCCTCCTGTGCCCCCGGCTTGGGCGTACAAGGGTAGCGGATACCCTGGAGGAGGCCGCTCGCACCAAGGCCTCGTCACCACCTGCATCGCTGCCTCGTCATGAGGAACCGACCTCTTCTTCGGCGGGAGCGGCCCTGGATCATCGTGGGGAGCCTTTCCTTTCTCGTCAGCGGAGAATCTTCGGATCGGCGCCATCGGAGCTGCAACTAGCAATGGAGCAGAGGAAGAAATAAGCGAGCGAACAAGGAAGAGATGGGCGATGGTGGTTTCCGCCTCAGAGCGACCCGACCGAATGGATCAAGTCTCGTGCTCGATGTCATCCCCGGATCAAGAATGCCGACACCACACAAGATTTCGAAGGATTTATAACAGAGTAGCAATCACACACTTATTACAATCGAATGTCTCAAGAGAGAACTTAATAAAATAAATATGGCTTAAGGCCATCTAATACGATAAGAGCGGAAGGCTTGGAAGAATAAGCGAGTCCATCAACTCCAACGTTATCACTGAGTATAGAACCACGACCTATGCACCTTACTCGTCGTCTGAAAAGTCTGCAACATGAAATGTTGCAGCCCGAAAACGGGTCAGCACATGGAATATGCTGGCAATGTAACACATAGAGAATAATGGAATGATAAGCCTATACTACATGCATATATGGCTGGTGGAAAGCTCTACGGTTACAATTTTGCATAAAGCCAATTTTTCCCTACTGCACAGGAATAAATTTATTTAACTATTATGGTGGTTGTGAAACATTGAGAATGGTTGACAGCATTCTCAATCCCAATTAAAAGTACTCATTAACAAACCCAACAATATTAATTAGAAGTAACATGATGAGATTCACATGATATCCGGTACTAGATACTCAAGATGTCCATAACCGGGGACACGGCTAACCATGATTAGTTTATACACTCTGCAGAGGTTTATGCACTTTTCCCCACAAGACTCGATCGCCTCCGCTTTGGTTTCTCGCACTACATGGTGTTTGATAAACGGATGACCGAGACATAGTCTTCGTAAGCGCTTAGCACCTTACATGTGGGTAGACCGTACCAACCTACATCCCCTACATCAGCTAGCCTACCCGTAAGAGTTCGCACAACTTAATCAACTATGCCAGAGCCCATAATGGCTTGTGGCTGCACACGGAAGTTTCTAGTTTGAATAATCTCATGATCCCTTTGAGCCCGGGTGGCGGTCCAAGAAATACAGTAAAGTCCTCGATAGAAACCAGTGCCTCAATCCACCCAGATGTGTGTTTAAGTTGCCACCTTAAATAAACCATTAATTAACAATCTCACATCTGTCATGGAATACACTCACCCAATCCACGTCTACTAGCATAGCATAGCATAATAAGCAAACGTAGAAGTAACTCCCAAGGGTTTATAATAAAACAGGTAATAGGTACTACCTCATCTACTTCCCATCCCACAATTTAAATAGATCCTAATCATGCAAGTGTTTGAGGAATAGATCTAATGCATAAAAACTGGTTATGAGAAGAGTATGATCAAAGTGTTACTTGCCTTGCTGATGATCCGCGAAACATAGAGATTCGAAGTAACAAGCGGCGCACTCCTGGTATTTATCGCAGACAAACAAACAAGCATACAATAAGTACTCATCTAATGCACAGGTAAAACTAAAATAGATCTAACCAGGCAGTTCATCTTAAGAACTCCGGTTTGCAAAAAGAATCAAATCAAACGAAGCAACGAAAGTCAAACGGCGGAAGAAAACAACTTTGTTTTACTAATCTGGATCTAGGTCAAATTTTACAGATGCAAAAACTTGTTTAAGTAGATTATTCGGAAAGAGGGTTTCGAGACGAAACTCAAAGCGCTTGAATCGCCTGATTCCGATAAACGAGCGAAAAGTTATACTAAAACGAAAATCGGATCTGGAATCGCGATCAGAAAAATCGCAGATTAAATCCGAGAAAAAGAAAAATACGACGAACAGATTCGTACTGAAAAAAAATAAAAAAAAATAAAAAAAATAATTAAAAAGACCGAAAAAACCCGAAGAAAACCGGTCGGTTTTTTTCTAAAAAAATAAAAATCGGCACGGAAATCGAGGCGCGGCGAACCTCGTAAGGCGCCCTGCTCTGGCGGGGCGGCGGCGGCGGCGGCGAACTCCGGTGGCTGGGCTGGGGCTCGGGTGGGCTGGGGCTCCTGGGCGGCCGCTATTTAAAAGGCGCCCAGGCGGAGTCCCGCTGGTACGGCCTGGTAAGGCGATTCGTTTTAATAAAACATTACAGAGAAAAAAAATCAAAAGAAGTATCAAACGGACTCCAAAAATCCCGAAATAAATTTTCCCCGGTTTCTAAAATCAAGCCGGATTTAATGAACATTTATTTGGGGCCTAAATGCAATTTTGAAAAACATGCATTTTTATTAAATTCAAATAAAAAGGCGAAAAACTCCAAAATAAAATATTATTTGATTTTATTATTAAATCTTCATTATTTCTTTATTTTGGGAAAGTCATTTTATTCCCTCTCGCATATTTTTGTAATAGAAATAATTGAAGATAAAATAATTAAAATCAACGATCCTATTTTCAAATTTGAGAAAACTCAAATATGAAAATAACAAAAGTCCCCAACTCTCCGAGGGTCCTTGAGTTGTGTAGAATTTTCTAGGATCGAGCAAAATGCAAAGAAAATGCAATGAAAAATATGATATGCAATGATGCTCTATGTATAACATTCCAAATTAAAAATTTGGGATGTTACAGCCCCCCTCCCCATTTATAACGGAAGAAGGCCAACCAGCGCTCCCCACGATCATAGGTAATGATGGTTTTTGCTTGCATGTCGCAGGGACTTGTCAAGTCGAGCAGTTGCCGAGGCAGCGTGGGGAAGCGAAGACGCCCACGTCCAATCAACCACCACGCATCAACCGAGGCCGCAGGCTTTGGGTCCCATGGCGCCCAAGGCTTGACCTTTGGCTTCGCCTCGAAGCCAAGCCCGAGCGCGCCTTGGGCCCGAGGGCTACTGTCGGCGTTCTGAGAACGGGGGTCCCCAGACTTGCCTGCCTGCGGCCCACGGTGTGGCTATGCTAGCAGGCCTGTACGGCCCATCTCCGTCAATGAGGCATTCAAGACCTTCGCGAGGGGCCAAGCCTCGCGAGGGGGATGGCACAAGACCTCCTCAGGAGCGGCCTCACCAGGCCGCCTCGCGAGGAGCGGAGAAATCAAGGCGGGGCAAACCTCGTGTGGCTCTCATGACGTGAGCCATGACGATCAAGATCAGGCGGGCTCGAGCGCCCGCGGCATCCTTGTTTCCTCTTTGGCGCTAAGGAGGCAGGCGCAGGCACGGAGTACCGAGGCATCAAGCAAAGGTTTCCATATCGGTGCAACAAGACCAAGACCGGCAGGACGGCAGGACGGAGGTCACCATGGAGCCCAAGACGGCGTCATCACTAGAGCCTTTCGCAGGCGAAGACCGCTTTTGTCAGGATAAGTTGTACTAGCTGTCCCCTTTCAAATTGGCCGTTGTTGGCTCCCTTCCCGCTCAATATTTGGGGAGAGGACCAGGGCCTATATAAGTAGAACTAGCCACCAAAGTAGGGGCATCTGATCTTGAGCCAATCCTTAGCCACACACCGAGCACAAGAACACCCCAACCTCAGGAGGTTGTTCTTCCCCTTGTATTGTTCATCATCAGCCCAAGAGGCAATCCACCACCACCACACTGGAGTAGGGTATTACACCACAACGGTGGCCTGAACCAGTATAAATCTTGTGTCTTTGTGTTGTGAGCTCGTCGAGTTCGTCCGCGAGATCTTAGAGAGCTAGGGCATAGGTCGGTAGGGAGGAAATCTCCGCGCGCACCCGAGTGTTCGAACCTTAAGGGTTTTGCCGGAACCCGTGATCCAACAAAGTGGTTGGCTATCTCTAATAAAATAGAAGAATCAGGGTGTGCTATAATAAGTCTGCAAGAAACTAAAAGAGAACACTTTAATAGCCCTTACGTCAAGAACTTCTCGCCCAAGAGAATAAATAAATTTGAGTATGTCCCATCTGTTGGTGCCTCAAGAGGATTGTTGGTTGCTTAGAATGATAATGTTTTCCAGGGCGAGTGCCTTTTTAAAAACAACTTCTCCATATCTATCAGATTTACTTTAGTGCATAATGGAAGCTCTTGGATTCTCACAAACATTTATGGGCTCTATGAAAATATAGGCATAATCAATTTTTAAACTGGTTCAAAGACATTCAAATGTCAGATGATACTAAGTGGATCATTGTAGGGGACTTCAATTATATAAGATATCCCACTGATAGAAATGATGGAGCAGGGGATACTTACAATATGATGCAGTTCAATGAGGCCATTAGTTCACTCGCACTAGTGGAGATCCCTCTCAAAGGCAGAAAGTACACTTGGATCAATATGCAGCAAGCACCTCTATTGGAAAAGATTGACTGGGTTTTCACCTCAGAGCATTGGTCAAATGATTATCCTAACACGTTAGTCACTCCTTTGGCAAAACCAGTGTATGATCATTCTCCCATAGTCATCTCCATTGGCACAAATATCCCAAAATCCAGTCTATTCAGATTTGAGAATTTTTAGTTGCAGCACAACAGCTTCAAAGACACAGTCAAAAATATTTGGAGTCAACTCTTACAAGAGAGTGATAGTTCCAAATTAATCACAACAAAATTTAGGAGACTTAGGAAGGGACTTAAGATTTGGAGCAAGCATTTGTCAAATCTTGCTGGGAATATTCAAGCTACCAATGCTACAATTTTAATGTGGGACACTTTTGAGGAATACAAAGCCTTGACAGTGATTGATAAAAATGGAAGAGATTTGTTAAAAGAACACATTCTAATACTGCTTTCATTCCAGAGAATCTACTGGAAGCAAAGAGCAACTAGCAAATGGGTTAAATTTGGGGATGAGAATTCAAAAAAAAAAATCAAGCTAAAGCCACAATCAAATACAGAAACAATTATATCCATATGCTACAAGATGAGCAAGGCACTGAGCATACTGAGCACCATTCAAAGGCTTCCATTCTTTGGAAATCCTTTAAAGAAAGAATAGGGCAATCTGCTCCCACAAATGACCACCTCAACATCATTTCTCTCATCAAAAGAATGGATGGTCTAAGTGATCTTGAAAGGCCTTTTTCAAGAAAGGAAATTGATGATGTGGTGAAGCATTTACCATCTGATAAAGCACCAGGGCCTGATGAATTTAATGGGGATTTCATCAAATCTTGTTGGGATATAATTTCTGAGGATTTCTACAAGCTTATTGAGGACTTTTATGAAGGGCATATTTCTCTTCAAAGTATAAACTCTTCTTACATCACACTTATATCCAAGAAGGATAACCCCACCAGTCCAAATGATTTCAGACCCATCTCCCTACTGAATTGCAAAATCAAAATCATTACAAAGCTTTTGGCCAACAGATTGCAAGGCATTGTTTTAAAAAATGTGCATGCTAACCAATATGGTTTCCTCAAGAAAAGAACAATCCAAGACTGTCTGGGATGGGCTTTTGAATACCTGCACATGTGTCGGCAATCCAAAAATCCTACAGTGGTGCTTAAGCTGGATTTTGCCAAGGCCTTTGATTTCATTGAGCATGATGCTATTATTGCTGTCATGAAAGCTAGAGGCTTTGGAAACAGATGGATTCACTGGATTAATATGATTCTATCATCTGCTTCTTCTGTTGTTTTGCTTAATGGAGTGCGTGGAAAGGTGTTTCATTGTAAAAGGGGGGTAAGACAAGGAGATCCTTTATCCCCCCCCCCTTCTCCTTGTTCTGGTGGCAGATCTTTTACAGTCTATTCTAAATGAGGCCAATCAGCATGATATTATTTCAGCCCCAATCAGCAGTCAAGCTTGTCCACAATACCCTGTAATCCAATATGTAGATGATACTCTCTTAGTACTCCCTGCAATTCCAGCACAGATATCTCAAGTCCAAAATCTCATCAGCCACTACTCAGCATTCACTGGTCTTAAAGTCAATTATGAGAAATCCATGTTGGTCCCCATCAATGTTCCTGAGCAACTTATAAACCTTATGTTGGGTATTTTAGGGTGCTCAAGGGGATCTTTCCCTTTCACCTATTTGGGGCTACCTTTGAGCACTAGCAGGCTAAGGATAGAAGACTTTCATCCCATCATGCAAAGGATTGAAACAAGACTGATAGGGTGCTCCACCATGCTTTCATATGATGGCACAATTCCGTTGATCAAGTCTATTTTCTTAGCTCTTCCAACCTTCTTCATGTGCACTTTAGCTTTGCCACAAGGAGTGATTGATTAGATTAATAAGTATCTCAAAAACTTCTTCTGGAGAAAGTTTGGGATGGAAGACAGAGGTACTGCCCTAATTACATGGACAAAAGTGTGTAAGCCTAAGAAGCAAGAAGGCCTATGAATTCTAGACATTGGCACACACAATAAAGCCCTTCTCATGAAGAATATCTTCAAATTTTTGAACAAAGAAGAGATTCCCTGGATTAAACTGATTTGGTTAAAATATTACAGTCTAAACATGCCATTGGGAAAAATGGAAGGATCTTCATGGTGGAGGGCACACCTGGCATTCTGGACAGAATTCAAAGAAGCAAGCACATCCAAAGTTTCTTCAGGTACATCTACTCTTTTTTGGAAAGATAATTGGTCAGGAGAACCAATTCAAAACAAGTTTCCTGAACTGCACTCATTTGCAATAGATGACTCCATCTCTGTGCACAATTTTAACCTGCCTCAAGACCTTACAGTGCATTTTCACTTGCCAATGTCAACTACATCATATGAGAGTACAATCTCTTTCAAGAAATCCTCCCACAGATAGATGAAAATGGAAAGGACATATGGATTACCAATGGCGTAGCTAACAAATACTCATCCATGAGTATGTATAATAAATTGATGGGAGAATAGGAAGGACGTCCCTTTTTCAACATGATTTGGTCTAGCTCCAGCAGGCTCAAACACAAGATTTTCCTATGGTTGGGCACAATGCAGAATCAATACTAGGTCTTTTCTTCAAAGAAAGGGCATGCACCTAGATGATGCATCATGTCCAAACTCTAACCATGGTGCTGAAGAAACCCCAATGCACTTGTTCTGGGACTGTCACTTTGCACAAGATTGCTGGAATACCATTATTCCAGGCAGGAAAAGAGGAACCTCTATCTTTGAAGACATAAATCTTGCAAAGCTTCAGCTTCCCAAGCTTTTTGCCGTAGAAATAGTCATGTTGGGATGTTGGAACCTCTGGACACAACGTAATGACAAGATCTTCAGACAGCAACAGTAGTCTATGCAAGCTTGGCACTTCTATTTTAAGAAAGATCTTAAATTGCTCATGTTCAAAGTGAAAGAGAAATATTTCCAGGAGCTCTCAAACTGGATTAGACGCAACTTGTAATATAATGATCATGTTTCCTAGAGCTGGCATTGGCTAGAACCTTTGGGGGTTCACCATGTAATTTGTAACATAATTTTATTTTAATATAATTTTACCGTAGAACTATTGTTCTACGGTTTTTGGGTAAAAATACTAGTCACCATTTGCCAACTTATTACTGAATCTAACTTGCCTCATTTGGAAATGGTTCAATTTATACTCTTGTGTAAATATGGTTATCTAACATAATATTCTAGAAAGCACTATTTTGATACTCCCTCCATTCACTTTTATAAGTTGTTTCAGACAACTGAAAATGAGCTACTTTGCACCTTGTCTAAAATGTCTTCAAAACCTTATAAAAGTGAATAGAGGGGGTAGTAATATTAGTTAGATAATACACTTCTAGAGATCTCTACAATGATATATTTGATAATATTAAAATATACCAACACATGTGAATACTGATAACCCACAAGTATAGGGGATCAATTGTAGCCTCTTTCGATAAGTAAGAGTGTCGAACCCAACGAGGAGCTAAAGGTAGAACAAATATTCCCTCAAGTTCTATCAACCACCGATACAACTCTACGCACGCTTAATGTTCAATTTACCTAGAACAAGTATTAAACTAGAAGTACTTTGTAGGTGTTTTTGGATAGGTTTGCAAGATAATAAAGAGCATGTAAATAAAAACTAGGGGCTGTTTAAATAAAGACACAATAAAGTAAATATAGCGAGTGTGGAAAAGTGGTGGTAGGAGTTGCGAAATTGTCCCTAAGCAATTGACTACTTTACTAGACTGATAGCAAGTTTTATGTGGGAGAGGCCACTGCTAGCATGTCATCCCTGACTTGAAATTCTATGCACTTATGATTGGAACTATTAGATGGCATCCTCAACTACTAACATTCATTAAGGTAAAACCCAACCATAGCATTAAGATATATTGGTCCCCCTTCAATCCCGTATGCATCAATTTCTATGCTAGGTTGAAGCTTGTGTCACTCTTGCCCTCCAATACATAGTCCTATCAACATACAACTAACCCTATGGTGTGATCCACGCGCGCGCTCATATGATGGGCACCAAAGGACAACAACATAACCACAAGCAAATTAAATCAATCGTAGCAACTCATCAACCACCGATAGAACAACGAAAATCTACTCAGACATCATAGGATGACAACACATCATTGGATAATAATATAAGCATAAAACACCATGTTAAAGTAGAGGGTACAGCGGGTTGCGGGAGGGTGGACCGCTGTAGATAGAGGGGGGAAGGTAATGGAGATGTTGGTGAAGATGATGGAGGTGTTGGTGTAGATCGCGGTGATGATGATGGCCCCGGCAGCGTTCCGGCGCCACCGGGAGAGAGGGGGAGAGAGGCCCCCTTCTTCTTCTTCTTTCTTGACCTTCTCCCTAGATGGGAGAAGGGTTTCCCCTCTGGTCCATGGTCTCCATGGCGTGGGAGGGGCGAGAGCCCCTCCAAGATTGGATCTGTCTCTCTGTCACTCTCTGTTTCTGCGTTCTGGGATTATGCCCTTTCACCGTTTCTTTTATAACCGGAGATCCGTAACTCCGATTGGATTGAAACCTTCGCCCAGGTTTTTCTCCGAAAATTAGCTTTCTTGCGGCCAAAGAAGAGCAGCAACCGCCTTACGGGGTGCCCACGAGGGTCAGGGGCGCGCCCCCCTTCCTCGTGGCCACCTCGGGCACTGTCTCGCGTTGATTCTTCCTCCCATATTTCCCAAATATTCCAAAAATATTCTCCGTCCGTTTTCTGTTTGGATTCCGTTTGATATGGGGTTTCCGCGAAACATAAAACATGCAACAAATGTGAACTCGCACTTGCAATCGGATCAATATGTTAGTCCCAAAAATAGTATAAAAGTTGCCAAAAGTATATGAAAGTTGTATAATATTGGCATGGAACAATAAAAATTATAGATACGACGGGACGACAAGATCCCCAAGCTTAATTCCTGCTCGTTCTCGAGTAAGTAAATGATAAAAAAGATAATTTTTGATGTGGAATGCTACCTAGCATAATATTGATCACATAATCTAATCATGGCACGAATATTAAGACACAAGTGATTCAAAGAAATAGTCTATCATTTGACATTAAGCCAATAATACTTCAAGCATACTAATAAAGCAATCATGTCTTTTCAAAATAACATGGCCAAAGAAAGTTATACCTACCAAAACATATAGTCTGGCTATGCTCCATCTTCACCACACAAAATATTCAAATCATGCACAACCCCGATGAAAAGCCGAGCAATTGGTTCATACTTTTTAACGCGCTTCAGCTTTTTCAACCCTCACGCAATACATGAGAGCAAGCCATGGACATAGCACTATAGGTGGAATAGAATATGATGATGGGCGTTATGTGGAGAAGACAAAAGAGGAGAAAGTCTCACATCGACGCGGCTAATCAACGGGCTATGGAGATGCCCATCAATTGATGTCAATGTGAGGAGTAGGGATTGCCATGCAACGGATGCCTAGAGCTATAAGTGTATGAAAGCTCAAACTGGAAACTAAGTGGGTGTGCATCCAACTTGCTTGCTCATGAAGACCTCGGGCATTTGAGGAAGCCCATCATCGGAATATACAAGCCAAGTTCTATAATGAAAATTCCCACTAGTATATGAAAGTGACAAAATAAGAGACTCTCTATCATGAAGAACATGGTGCTACCTTGAAGCATAAGTACAATAAAAGGATAGTAACATTGCCCTTTTTTTGCGGGCTTCTTTGGCCCCCTATTTTTTATTTAGGCTTCTTTGGCCTCTCTTTTTTTTATGGGGCAATTCTCTAATAATGATGATCATCACACTTTTATTTACTTACAACTCAATATTACAACTCGATACTAGAACAAAGATATGACTCTATATGAATGCCTCCGTGATGTACCGGGATGTACAATGATCTAGCGTAGCAATGACATCAAAAACGGACAAGCCATGAAAACATCATGCTAGCTATCTTGCGATCATGCAAAGCAATATGACAATAAATGCTCAAGTCATGTATATGATGATGATGGAAGTTGCATGGCAATATATCTCGGAATTGCTATGGAAATGCCATAATAGGTAGGTATGGTGGCTGTTTTGAGGAAGATATAATGAGGCTTATGTGTGATAGAGCGTATCATATCACGTGGTTTGGATGCACCGGCGAAGTTTGCACCAACTCTCGAGGTGAGAAAGGGCAATGCACTGCAATCAAGAGGCTAGCAATGATTGAAGGGTGAGAGTGCATATAATCCATGGACTCACATTAGTCATAAAGAACTCATATACTTATTACAAAAGTTTATTATCCCTCGAAGCAAAGTACTACTACGCATGCCCCTAGGGGGATAGATTGGTAGGAAAAGACCATCGCTCGTCCCCGACCGCCACTCATAAGGAAGACAATCAATAAATACCTCATGCTCCAACTTCGTTACATAACGGTTCACCATACGTGCATGCTACGGGAATCACAAACTTCAACACAAGTATTTCTACAAGCCACAACTACCCACTAGCATGACTCTAATATCACCATCTTTATATCGCAAAACTATTGCAAGGAATCAAATATATCATATTCAGTGATCTACAAGTTTCATGTAGGATTTTATGACTGATCATGTGAATGACCAGTTCCTGTCATCTCTCTAAATAGATATAAGTGAAGCAAGAGAGTTTAATTCTTTCTACAAAATATATGCCTGCGCTCTAACAAGTATAAGTGAAGCAAAAGAGCATTCTACAAATGGCGGTTTTCTATGTGAAGAGAAACAGGCAATCCAAACTTCAAATGATATAAGTGAAGCACATGAAGCATTCTATAAAGCCATACTCAAAGGATATAAGAGAAGTTCAATGAGCATTCTATAAATCAATCAAGGACTATCTCATACCAGCATGGTGCATAAAATAAAAATGAAAACTAAATGCGAAAGACGCTCCAAGATTTGCACATATCGCATGAACGAAACGAATCCGAAAACATACCGATACTTGTTGAAGAAAGAGGGGATGCCTTCCGGGGCATTCCCAAGCTTAGACGCTTGAGTCTCCTTGAATATTTACTTGGGGTGCCTTGGGAATCCCCAAGCTTTAGCTTTTGCCTCTCCTCCTTCTCCTCATATCGAGACATCCTCGATCTTTGAACACTTCATCCACACAAAACTTCAACAGAAAACTCGGTAAGATCCGTTAGTATAATAAAGCAAATCACTACTCTAAGTATTGTTGCAAACCAATTCATATTTTGTTTTGGCATTGTAGCTATTGTAATATAACTTTTTCATGGCTTAATCCACTGATATAAATCGATAGTTTCATCAAAACAAGCAAACTATGCATCAAAAACAGAATCGGTCTAAAACAGAACAGTCTGTAATAATCTGAACATTCACCATATTTCTGATACTTGAATTTTTTTGCCAAAATTAGGAAAAATAAAAGATTTGTATATAAAGACATTCCAAAAAGAATCAGAACCTTTTGACGTTCCAGTAAGAAATGTAAAATCGCGCACTACAGACAAAAGTTTCTGTCCTATACCGTACAAACCAACAAGCATTGTAAACATCCTAATGGCAAACCTTGGCACATTATTTTCATAATACAATGTAATTGTACAAGGGGATAACTATTTTTGTTGAAAAGTTTATGTAATCAAGATTCACAAAGTTTCAGTGAGCATGAACAAAGTTCAGGGCTAGCTCCCACTTCAACAATGCTTGTCTTTCTTACTTTCACTTTCCTTTTTGAAAAGTTTTAGGTTCCCCTCTTTATTTATTTTTGTTTTTAAACTATATAAAAGCACTAAACAGAAATAAATGACTCTCTAAAAATTCCTGGTTGTCTCCCTGGCAGCGCTTTCTTCAAAGCCATTAAGCTAGGCATATAGTCAGTGGCGGATCTAGGATTTTAAACCAGGGTGGTCCACATAAAAAAATTAGAACAAATATGACATTTGTACATTCTAATTAGTTTAACAATACCACTTAGAATTATAAATAGATCAATATGGTTGAATGTGGTTTTACAGACATACTACAATTCTTAATTATGTCTTTTTCTACACTTGCTCTTGAGTAAACTCATGGTAGAAAATTAACACTTATCGTCACTTGACGAAGCAATAGTAAGTCTAGAAGCAAGTACACCAAATTTTGATATATATGCCTCTTTGTTTGAAATTGGGTCTCGACAAAATTGAAACCGTGGTTGCTATACGCCTCAAAGGAAGCCAACCTGCCAAGGAGCGGGATGGATGTGAAGAGCCAAGGAGCATACCTCTACTGAATGAATGTAGTATGCTCTACACGCGCCACAGCTGAAAAATTCAGAATTCTTACCAAATATCTAGTCAATCTCCATGTAAATTCGTCTAAATCAGAGCAACAATGGGCTAGGGAATGGGCGGATGGATTACCTCTCTCGAGAAAAGGCAACGGGCTGAGCGGCCGAGCGGACTAGGCACTAGTCATGGCGGCCTTCTTGTAAGGCTAAACAATAGCCAAGCGGGCGGCAGGCAAGGCCGGATGGATGGGACAATGCAGCGACGGGCGGTGACGGTCGGGGAGAGGCACTAGGTCTGGTTTCCTGGTGGGCGTGGCTGCGTGCGGGTCTGGACGTGCATTATGCTGTTGTTGGGCTTTTTCCCCCAGTGGCCGATTTCCTCGTAACATATGGTATACAAGCCGTTTAAAATCCTGTGGGTGGGCCGCGCCCACCACGCCACCTCATAGCTCCGCCCCTACATATAGTGCTCAAATAATGGATCCACCCGGATCCCAAGGTATATCAAAGCCAATTTTTATTAGCAAAGATTTGGCATTTAGTAGTGAGCACAAAGCAACATATATCAAGCAATAATGAAGTCTAACTCTCTTCCTATGCATCGGCATGTCATAAAACAATAATGCATGCACACATAGTAAAGGCCAATGCATAGTATAAACAGTTTCTTGCAATTTTATCATATTGGAAACATGGAGATGCGGAGATGTAGTTCCTCTCTCATAATAATTGCAAGTAGGAGCAGCAAGCACATGCATATTATATCTATCAAAATCATCATGTGCAACAGTAAAAGGCAACCCATCAGTATAATCCTTAATAAAGGCAAACTTCTTTGATATAGTGTAGTCGGGAGAATTCAAAAAGATAATAGGACTATCATGCGTGGGTGCAATGGCAGCAATTTCATGTTTAACATAAGGAACTATAGAAAGTTCATCTCCATAAGCATAATTCATATTGGCATCTTGGCCACAAGCTTAGCAAGCATCATCAAAAAAGGATATTTGAAGAGAATCAACGGGATCATAACAGTCATCATAGCAATCATCCTTCAGTAAGCACGAAGGGAAATTAAATAATGTATGAGTTGAAGAGTTACTCTCATTAGAAGGTGGGCACGGGTGATCAATCCGCTCTTCCTCCTTTTTTTTCTTCGCTCTCCTCCTCATCTTTTTCATCCAATGAGCTCACAGTTTCATCTTCCATAGACTCCTGCAAAATATTAGTCTCTTCTTGGATAGCAGAGACTTTCTCAATAAATGCATCAATATCGGAATTGTATTCATAATTCTCATAGCAATATTTAAGGATAGCTAAATTTTCAGGTCTATAAACAACATCATAAAGACTTTCACACTCTTTAAATACAGATTCAATTTCATAAGCACCCATAAAAGCAACAAATTCTTCTATTTGTTCCACATCATAGTAATCATATATACCTCCGGCATAAGAAGCCAAGGTTTCATTATCATTAAATTTGCATGAAAAGGGAAGGTGTGGATACTTCATCCTAGAGCAACAAGTATAATCATATCTCAAGCATAGTTGCCTAGCATACCACTTGAACATATAAATTTAATCCCATAATAGTTTCAATTTTTGAGTCAAGTGATAATCCCTAAAGTATTCACGTTGGTCCAACGTGTCTCCCATTACATAATTGAATGAGGTTTTCTCAGGATTATCAAAGTAGTACATAATATTTTTCACATAATGATCATTGAGGGAGTCCTGGATTAGGGGGTGTCCGGATAGCCGGACTATGACCTTTGGCCGGACTCCTGGACTATGAAGATACAAGATTGAAGACTTCGTCCCGTGTCTGGATGGGACTTTCCTTGGCGTGGAAGGCAAGCTTGGCGATACGGATATGTATATCTCCTACCATTGTAACCGACTCCGTGTAACCCTAACCCTCTTCGGTGCCTATATAAACCGGAGGGTTTTAGTCCCAGGATCTAACAACAATCATACCATAGGCTAGCTTCTAGGGTTTAGCCTCTCCGATCTCGTGGTAGATCTACTCTTGTACTACCCATATCATCAATATTAATCAAGCAGGAGTAGGGTTTTACCTCCATCGAGAGGGCCCGAACCTGGGTAAAACATCGTGTCCCTTGTCTCCTATTACCATCCGCCTAGACGCACAGTTCGGGACCCCCTACCCGAGATCCGCCGGTTTTGACACCGACATTGGTGCTTTCATTGAGAGTTCCTCTGTGTCGTCCTTAGGCCCGATGGCTCCTCCGATCATCAACAACGATGCGCCTGTGGTGAGACCTTTCTCCTGGACAGATCTTCAGATTCGCGGCTTTGCATTGCGGGCCAATTCGCTTGGCCATCCGGAGCATATTGAAAGCTACGCCCGCCATCGTGTCGATTTGAAGTTTGAACTACACGGCCGACATCCGCGGAGACTTGATCTTCGACGGGTTCGAGCCACGACCAAGCGTGCAGACTTGTCCCGGCGGGCATGATCTATCTCCGCCACGGACAAGGTCCCGGAGGCCGCACTGCAGTCCGCTCCGACCTTTAGCTCGAGCCGACCGCTACCGATCGAGGATGGGTGGCTGGACACCGCCTCGGGGCTGCGATCTCCACGGCGATTGAGCCAGACACCTACCCCGCCCTTGCGGCTTCGTGACTCAAGGTGCCGGACTCCTCTCCGGACTCCGAGCCTTCCGCTTCCTACCAATCGAATCCGATTGGGCGCCGATCATGGAATTCATCGCCGCGGACATCTTTCAAGACTCGCCCTTTGGCGACATCCTGAATTCACTAAAGTCTCTCTCTTTATCGGAGAGCCTGGCCGGATTATGGTCGAAGGTTGGGATGCGACGACGAAGAAAATCAAAGCCCACCCACCACCCACTTCAGAGCCACCGCCGATGATTTAACCGACATGCTCGACTTCGACTCAAGACATCGACGGTATGGATGACGGCGCAGAGACGACCAAGAACCAGCACCCATGTGGCAATCGGAAGGCCACCTCGTCATATGACATATACATGGTGGACATCCCAAAAGATGGGAATGGCGATGGAACAACGGAGGATGACCCTCCAAGAAACAGCCTAAGCAAGGCCACAAGGCTGTTTCTAAATCCCGCCACAAAGAAAACGGTGATTCCGGCACGGAGATAATAACACCGGACAAGGTTGAAGACAACCCCCTCCAGCAAGATTCAGTGCAGGAGGACGGAGAAGCCAGCCCTCATGAGAGAGCGGCAGAAAAAGAGGTAGAGGACGATAATTACATACCTCCCTCCGAAGATGAGGCAAGCCTCGACGACGACGAATTTGTCGTGCCCGAGGATCCTGTCGAACAAGAGCGTTTCAAACGCAGGCTCATGGCCACGGCAAGCAGCCTCAAGAAAAGGCACCAACAGCTTAGAGCTGACCAAGATTTGCTAGCTGACAGATGGACTGAATTCCTTGCGGCAGAAGAGTATGAACTCGAGCGCCCCTCGAAGAGCTACCCAAGACGCATGCTGCTACCCCGATTAGAGGAGGAAGCACCTAAACCTACATCACCGGTGCATGATATGGCTGACTGGCCACCTCGTGGCCGCGACAAAGAGGCCTCTCCGCCCTCAATTCAAGCCGCACCCCGTCGCCGCTCAAAAAATACAAAGGCACGGGGAAATGCGCCAGACCTGCGAGATATATTGGAGGACAAGGCAAGGCAGACAAGATCAATCTATCGATCGCGTTGGCGCCCCACAACACGTGTGATTTATAACCGTCACGCCGGATATAGCAACTCCGCCGGGCCGAACACAGATGAGATGAGCTCATTTGAGCTACGCCGTGATATAGCCCAATACATGAGGCACCAGACACCCGCTATGCTTCACAGATGAAGTGATGGATCATCAAATCTCGAGGGTTTTAAACCCATAAACATTGAATCATACGATGGCACAACAGATCCTGCGGTTTGGATCGAGGACTATCTCCTTCACATCCACATGGCCCGCGGTGATGATCTACACGCCATCAAATACCTCCCACTCAAGCTTAAAGGACCAGCCCGGCATTGGCTTAACAGCTTGCCAAAGAAAGTCAATCGGTTGTTGGGAAGACCTGGAAGCCGCATTCCTCGACAATTTCTGTGGCACATATGTGCGACCACCAGACGCCGATGACCTAAGCCACATAATTCAGCAGCTAGAGGAATCGCCGACAATTCCGACACGGTTCCTAACCAAGAAAAATCAAATCGCCGATTGTCCGGATGCCGAGGCCCTTGCAGCCTTCAAACACAACATCCGCGACGAGTGGCTTGCCCGGCACCTAGGACAGAAAAGCCAAATCCATGGCAGCCCTCACAACACTCATGACCCACTTTTGCTGGAGAGGACAACTGGCTAGCTCGTAGTAACAACATGACCAAGAGCCCCGTAATTCAATACCAAGGACAAGAGTGGCGGTCGGCGTCGCAACAAGCACAAGCGCCACATTAACGGGCGATAATGCCGAGGATACGGCAGTCAATGCCGGATTCAGAGGCTCTAAACCCGTCGCCGAAAAAGCCATTTAAAAGAAATACTCCGGCCCGTCCCAATTTGGACCGAATACTTTCGATCGCCGTGCGGATACATGGCACCCTCGAAAACCAGCCAATCACACCAACAGGGATTGTTGGGTGTTCAAGCAGCAGGCAAGTTAAATGCCGAAAACAATGACAAGGGGTTGCATAGCGATGACGAGGAGGAGCCCCGCCACGAACAATAGAGGACAGAAGGATTCCTTCGCAAGTGCGGACGATGAACATGATATACGCAACCCACATACCCAAAAGGGAGCGGAAGCATGCACTAAGGGACGATATGTGATGGAGCCACGCCCCAAAGTTCAACCCGCTGCCTTCCCGCCCGATCACTTTTGATCAAGGGACCACCCCACTAGCATCCGCCATGGCGGATTCGCCGCATTGGTTCTAGACCCAATCATAGATGGATTTCACCTCACTAGAGTCCTAATGAATGGCGGCAGCAAATGAACCTGCTTTATCGTGATACAAGGCGCAAAATGGGCATAGACCCAAAAGGATTAAACCCACAAAGACGACCTTCAAAGGCGTCATACCAGGGTAGAGGCCAAATGTATGTGCTCGATTACACTTGAAGTGGTCTTCGGATCCCAGATAACTTCCGGAGCGAGGAGTTAATCTTCGACATAGTCCCGTTCCGCAGCGGCTATCATGCACTGCTCGGACGAACCGCATTTGCAAAGTTCAATGCGGTGCCGCACTACGCATATCTCAAGCTCAAGATGCCAAGTCCTCAAGGAGTCATTACGGTGAATGGAAACACCGAACGCTCTCTCCGGACGGAGGAGCATACGGCGGCCCTCTCGGCGGAAGTGCAAAGTAGCCTCTTAAGGCAATTCTCGAGTCCGGCTATTAAAACGCCCGGACACCGTCAAGCGCGCCCAGAGTAACCTACAACAAGACCGCCTGGCACGTTCCGAGCACGCATAGCAATGCGGCCCAAGCCCCAGCCCTCGCGAAATCGCGAAACCAGTATTACGCGTACATAATTACGCTCTGGAAATACAATGGGCATAGGGAAGGAGCACGACCACGGCATGCCCAGAATGCGGCTCAACCACACCAAGGGCTCCTGATTGTGTCATTCTTTTTTTTAACTTTCACGACTCCGTTCTCACGAAGCCCTGTCCGGCATTAGAATCGCCGAACACACGATGCAACAGCCAAGGAAGCAGAAAGCTACGTCGAGTGTCCAGGTGGTCTCTATTACGAGCAATATATCTGTTTTACACAACATTCCGCGGCTTACCCCTGGAGGGAGACATGTTAAAAGTCCCGTCCTTGCTTATCGTGACTATTTGTATCGCTACGCTCTTACAGCAGCCCTTTTGAATAAACAATATATAGCTTCTGCCTATTATTGATTTCCCTTATATATATATATATATATATATATATATATATATATATATATATATGTTCATTTATGACATTGTGAAACCGAACACTTTGGTATGTGCAAAACACAAGGGGCTTATGAACCCCATAACATTGTGTGATAAGTCCGAACACTTTCACAAGTGCGGCACCTCAACTTATAGCATTATATGCATCGGCTCGAATCATGTCTTGGGTCAATAGTTGGGTTTGCCTGCTCGCATGTTTTGGTACCTTACGTTCCATTGTATCGGCTAAGGTAGCGTTGGGAGAACCACTGCGATTGTGCCCCGGTTGAGCTGGGTTAAGCACCTCAGTGGAGAAAGCTAAAACTGACCGTCATGATAGGGCGAGAGCCGGTCGCTGTTCGAGAGGTTTTCGAGTCCCTAAAGACTTATGCCGCTTAGAGCGAGGAGTCGGCATTGTCTGGCCTAGGCGTGGATAGCACCCCGAACTCGGTCTTCCGAATACCAGGGGCTTCGCCGAAATTTAGAACTATAGAATTCTATGGCTAAGCGAGAGTGTTCAAGCATTATAGTCTGGTTGCCTTGTTCGTTGTGTTGAGCGCCTCCCTCAAAGGACCCAAGAATGGGAACAAGAGCGCTCAAGTTCATCCCAAACACCCCAGCACTCGTGGCATGGGGGCTGAAGCCAACGACTCGCCATCTCTCAAATTTAATACACGGCCGCATGTAAGGTAATATCTTAAATTAAAAAGTGTTGCTTAGCGCATATGAACATGTTTTCAGCGACAGGATAACAAATGCAGTCTACTAAAAATTATATCTTTGGAGCATTCATCCGCTATAAGTGCACCTTCAGACGCCCTCATAATATATTTCAGCTTGCGATGCTCCTTCTTCGGTGGTGGTCCGTCCTTCACAAGCTTCTCGGTGTCCATCTTGCCCCAAAGTGCACCTTAGCAAGGGCAAGGGCCCAACGGGCACCTTCGATGCAGACGGAGCGCTGATGACTTCAACCCATGGACAAAGCTTCCACCACCGCCTCACCACCAAGTAGCTCACAGCATGGCTTTCTTCGGCCACACCAACTATGAGGCCCCTCATGGCCTGTTCGGCCACCTTATGGAGCTCGACCAGTTGCTTCAACCGGGTCGCTTAGGGGCACTCGATGTCCGCCTCGATATCGAGACCGTAACACCTTCTCCGTCGAGCTCCCCTCCTCGGCTCGGTAGAATGCGGCAGCATCAACCACACTGCAGGGCAGATCTGCGAATGCTCCTGGAGAGCTCCGGATTCGGGTAAGCAACATATAATTCACTTTCACATGTTTGCTTTGCATATAGAATGCCTTACCCGCCGCTATCTTCTTCATCGCCTCAATCTCCTGGAGGGCTTTTTGGGCTTCGGCCTTAGCGGCCTTGGCGCTCTCAAGGGCCGTGGCGAGCTCGGACTCCCGAGTCTTTGAGTCACGCTCCAAACTCTCGTGCTTTTCCACGAGAGCCTGGAGCTCTTGCCGCACCTCCGCCACCAGCGCCTCCTGCTTTCCTCGCTCGGTGCGCTCCGCGGCCGCATTGCTTTCGGCCCGGGACACCGCCTCCTTCAGGGTCGCCACCTCGTTAATGGCCCCTGCAATATTCATGTTATTCCTGTCATTTTTTGCAAACACATCTTTTAAATACTCCCATAAGGTATTACTTACCTTCCTTGTCCTCGAGCTGCTTTTTGGCAAGTCCGAGCTCGTTGTCGGACTGCTCGAGGCTCTGCTTCAATGCACCAACCTCCGCAGTCAGTGCGGCAGAGGTCAGCAGTGCAGCCTGCATTCTCATATTGACATACTTATGTTAGACTCTCACAGATATCTTCTTAGATCCTCGCCTGGCTTTTTTCTTTCCGAACACCAAACCGAGCATCGTGGGCTACCGTCTATGCGGTAATATTTTTATACATACCTCAAAGCCTGTTAGAAGGCTGGCACATAAGCTTTACCCCGCTCTTGGCGGATCGAATTTTCCGGATCACCACACTCATAACGATGCGGTGCTCCTCGTTGATGGAAGCGCCGTTAAGCGCCTCCATCAAATCATTCGGTGCCTCCGGTTGGACGGAGGTCACCGACGTCATGATCTTGCCCTTCTTACGGCGGGGTCGCCGTCGGACTCCGGAACCAGAAGGTTCGATGCAGACGGAGTCCGGCGCAGGTCGGACTTGAAGCCCTTCGGGTTTTATCCCTTTGAGCCCGGATTCCGGAGGTCGCTTTGCGGCGCCTCCATAGCCACCTCCTCCTGCTGGGCCCTTTGGGACTCCACCCGGCGTCGTCACATGGCGGGAGGAGACGAGGCGGTCGGAAGTGAGGTGCTATTCACCTCCGACGAATCCAGGGAGCCGCTCGACGAATCGTCGAGCCCATCCTTGGGCGGGCTGCATGATTATATCCAGCATTATAGGATGTTGTGCGACAAATGAAACGCCACGAGTTATTCTGGGGTCCGGACACTTATGATCTTGCTGTGGCTTGGCCCTTGAGCCCACCCTCTTCGCCGTCGTCGACATTGGCGGTGTAGTCCGGAGGAGGGTCCTTCCTTCTGACCCTTGGCCTCCCGGTTGGGGCGGCCTTCCTTTTCTTCTCTCCCCCCGCTGGGGGAGAGGCCTCTTTTTCCTCCTCCTCGTCTTCGCGGGAGGAGTCCGCCTCAGCATCATCGGATGATGAGTCCGATAATACCTGGCGCCGGGAGCTCCTTCGAGTTCCCCTGGCCTTCTTCTTGGCCTTCTTTTCCGGCACCACGTGAGGTGCCGGAACCAGCAGCCCCGTCAATTGGGCGTCCGCTGGGTCTTCCGGCAAGGGAGCGGACGGTCGATCTGTCCGGACGTCTTCACCGATCTGTCAAAGGTGAGGGAGTTTTAGATCCCGCATAGAGTCAAACTATGAAAAAGAGTCCCATAAAGGGTAAAATAACTTACCTCACCGGCTTGATGTTGCGAGCTGAATCCGCGATCTTCCGTCATGATCCGAGAGCTTCGGGCGCCTTTTGAACAGCACCTTCCGTGCATCTTCGTGCATAGTGTCAAGAGTCGGTTCAAGGTTCGTGTCAGGCCGGATCAAACTCCCACAAATTGAAGTCCTGTTGCTGGCATGGGAGAATCCGGCGGATGAGCATCACCTGGATTACGTTGACAAGCTTGAGATTCTTGTCCACCAGGTTTCGGACGCAGGTTTGGAGTCCGGCCAGCTCTTCCGAACTGCCCCACGTCAGGCCCGTCTCTTTCCGTGAGGTGAGCCGTGTGGGGAAGCCAGATCGGAATTCGGGGGCCGCCGCCCATTGAGAGTCGCGTCGCTCGGTGATATAGAACCACCCCGATTGCCACCCCTTTATGGTCTCCACAAAGGAGCCCTCGAGCCATAGGACGTTGGCCATCCCGCCCACCATGGCGCCTCCGCACTGGCTTAGCGGCCGCCCACTACCTTCGGCTTGACATTGAAGGTCTTCAGCCATAAGCCGAAGTGGGGCTGGATGCAGGAAGGGAAGGCCTCGCATACCTGACGATAAACGCCGAGATGTTGAGGATGAAATTGAGCCAGATCATGGAAATCTAGGCCGTAGTAGAACATGAGCCCCTGGACGAATGGGTGAAGTGGAAACCCTAGTCCATGGAGGAAGTGGGGAGGAACACCACCCTCTCATGGGGCCTGGGGTGGGGATGAGCTGCCCTCATTGGGGAGCCTATGCGCGATGTCGCTGGACAAGTATCCGCCTTCCGCAGCTTTTTGATGTGCCCCTCCGTGACGGAGGAGGCCATCCACTTGCCTCACGCTCCGGACATAGTTGGAGAAGGTTGAGGTGGGATGTGCGGACTTGGGCGCTGGAGCTCGAGTGCGCGGAAATGGATAAGCAAAGGAGGAAGAAGGCGTGTGTGAAAAAGCAGATTCTTATCCCCTTATATGGACGGACAAAGCTATGCGTCCCCACCGGCCTGATAAAACTCGCTTATCTCCCAAGTGCCGTAATCAATGGCGCGGTTGGGTTACCCACGCCCGTATTGATGAGAATCCCATAATAAGGGGACACGATCTCTGCTTTGACAAGACGTGCCAAGGAAACCGCCTCGCTAAACACGCTGAGGTTGGGCAGTAAAAACGATTCGAATAAAGGCTTGGCCGTGGTGTGATGTCATTGCGGGATACGTCAGCAGATTGAACTTGTGTAAATGTTATTCTCTCTACGGTGTTATGTGGAACTTATTTTGCAAAGCCGGACACTATCGTTGTGTTCAAAATCTCCTATGAAGTATTCGGAGGAGCAACCCGCCTTGCAGTGTCGAAGACAATATGCGCGTCGGACCCGTCGTCATTGAAGCCTGGTTCAGGGGCTACTGAGGGAGTCCTGGATTAGGGGGTCTCCAGATAGCCGGACTATGACCTTTGGCCGGACTCCTGGACTATGAAGATACAAGATTGAAGACTTCGTCCCGTGTCTGGATGGGACTTTCCTTGGCATGGAAGGCAAGCTTGGCGATACGGATATGTAGATCTCCTACCATTGTAACCGACTCTGTAACCCTAACCCTATTCGGTGCCTATATAAACCGGAGGGTTTTAGTCCATAGGACGAACAAAAATCATACCATAGGCTAGCTTCTAGGGTTTAGCCTCTCTGATCTCGTGGTAGATCTACTCTTGTACTACCCATATCATCAATATTAATCAAGGTGAGTAGGGTTTTACCTCCATCGAGAGGGCCCGAACCTGGGTAAAAACATCGTGTCCCTTGTCTCCTGTTACCATCCGCCTAGACGCACAGTTCGGGACCCCCTACCCGAGATCCGCCGGTTTTGACACCGACAATCATCGAGGGTTTTAGGAGGTTCCCCATCTCCATGAGTAGTAAGTACACCTAATCTTTTTGGTATTTCGTGTTCCATAGCCATGACTAAAGATATAGATACTCTAAGAACAACAAATAAAAATTACTTAGTGATAAAGCAAACAAGCACACACGAGAATATTCACCCCATGCTATGACTCCCCGGCAACGGCGCCAGAAAAAGGTCTTGATAACCCACAAGTACAGGGGACCAATTGTAGCCACTTTTGATAAGTAAGAGTGTCGAACCCGACGAGGAGCTAAAGGTAGAACAAATATTCCCTCAAGTTCTATCGACCACTGATACAACTCTACGCACGCTTAATGTTTGCTTTACCTAGAACAAGTATTAAACTAGAAGTACTTTGTAGGTGTTTTGGATAGGTTTGCAAGATAATAAAGAGCACGTAAATAAAAACTAGGGGATGTTTAGATAAAGATACAATGAAGTAAATATAGCGAGTGTGGAAAAGTGGTGGTAGGAGTTGCGAAATTGTCCCTAAGCAATTGACTACTTTACTAGACTGATAGCAAGTTTTATGTGGGAGAGGCCACTGCTAGCATGTCATCCCTGACTTGCAATTCTATGCACTTATGATTGGAACTATTAGCAAGCATCCGCAACTACTAACGTTCATTAAGGTAAAACCCAACCATAGCATTAAGATATATTGGTCCCCCTTCAATCCCGTGATGCATCAATTTCTATGCTAGGTTGAAGCTTGTGTCACTCTTGCCTCCAATACATAGTCCTATCAACATACAACTAACCCTATGGTGTGATCCACGGCGGCTCATATGATGGGCACCAAAGGACAGCAACATAACCACAAGCAAATTAAATCAATCATAGCAATTCATCAACCAACGATAGGACAACGAAAATCTACTCAGATATCATAGGATGGCAACACATCATTGGATAATAATATGAAGCATAAAGCAGCATGTTCAAGTAGAGCGTACAGCGGCTTGCGGGAGAGTGGAATGTTGTAGATAGAGGGGGGAAGGTGATGGAGATGTTGGTGAAGATGATGGAGGTGTTGGTGTAGATCGCGGTGATGATGATGGCCCCGGCGGCGTTCCGGCGCCACCGGGAGAGAGGGGGAGAGAGCCCCCTTCTTCTTCTTCTTCCTTGACCTTCTCCCTAGATGGGAGAGGGTTTCCCCTCTGGTCCATGGTCTCCATGGCGTGGGAGGGGCGAGATCCCCACCGAGATTGGATCTGTCTCTGTCTCTCTCTGCTTCTGCTCGGGATTCTCGCCTTTCACTGCTTTCTTTTATAACCGGAGATCCAGAATCTCCGATTGGATTGAAACCTTCGTCCAGATTTTTCTCCAAAAATTAGCTTTCTTGCGGCCAAAGAAGAGCAGCAACCACCTTACGGGGTGCCCACGAGGGTCAGGGGCACGCCCCCCTGACTCGTGGCCACCTCGGGCACCGTCTCGCGTTGATTCTTCCTCCCATATTTCCCAAATATTCCAAAAATATTCTCTGTCTGTTTTTATTCTGTTTGGATTCCGTTTGATATGGGGTTTCTGCGAAACATAAAACATGCAACAAACAGAAACTGGAACTGGGCACTAGATCAATATGTTAGTCCAAAAAATAGTATAAAAAGTTGCCAAAAGTATATGAAAGTTGTATAATATTGACATGGAACAATAAAAAATTATAGATACGACGGAGACGTATCAAATACACACAAATATATAGATATGTACTATACAATTTATTTATATACAAATTTCCAACTTTTATTTAAACACAAGTTTTGGTTAAACATACAATTAAAATTTCGCAGAGTTGATTTTTTTAAGTGAAACACATTAAAAATGATACAAAAGGAATGACACAAGTAATATTACACAAGTTGTTATGTGGTTACTCGACTAAATAATGGAAATTGAAGTCATCAATGTATTAGTATGATAAAATAGTTTTAGATAAACATTTGGTATAAAATTCTTATTTTAATGTGCCCCGGCTCCAAAAATTGATTGGACGCCCCTACTTACACGACGAGTGATCAGCCATGAGAAGGATCAACGCACGGGCCTGCTGTGGTGGTCGACGGACATTGTGGTGCCCTGCAACAATTTTTGATGCTTGTTGGTTACCTCCATGGTATCTTACTTGGCACTGTCCTCAGGGAGGAACCTAATCTCAAATATATTCGTCTGCCTGTGAAGGTTCCCATTGGTGACCCGGCAGACCCTGAATTGGGCACTAGCCCGCATCTGTTCCTCTCGTGAGTATGGAGGATCTTTGTTTGCTCTACTTTGCATCGAGAGATGATGGTGATGCAAACGGTACCGGTGCCGATACATGGATTGTTGCAATTGACTTGTTCAATTTTTTTTGAAATCATCCTTTATATGTACGCAATCATCCTCTACATGTGCTATAGTAGACGGAATTTCCAACTACTATGATGATGGTGACATGGCATCCAAAAACATTGTTGTTGATGATGCATTCATTCCGTGTGAGATTTTCAAGTACATAAAAAAGGTGACCCAAACGAGGTTGGACATGTCTTAAGTTGAACGTTGAATACTTAACCATCAATATTGTTTTAAATATATAGATTGGGATCTTGAAAACCATATTCGTATATTTGTCTTGAGAATTAATTTCACACTATTATAGTTTTGTTCTTGTTGACTTGGTGTACATGTACCTAGTGCAATGGGAACTAGTGGTCAAGTTATATCCTGAAGACTGTATCAATGTCCAAAACACACCAATTTTGGGTACCGGATGGAGTACATAGCATGCCCAAGTGCAGGGTGCAAATTGCTACAGAATCAGAGAATGTACATGTACCATTTTATTTGAATGCATGTTCATAAATCAGTCTGTTTTTCTTTTCTATTTCAAAAAATTGCATCTGTGTTCTTTTAATTGCATGTGCACCCCTGCTTTTTTTTCTCAACCTTTCTAAAAACTTGTTTTCAAAAGGGCTCAACTCATCAGAGTGACCAACATTTAAGTTTTACTTTATGGATCATTCTCACATAATTCATGCTTGAATTAGTTGTGCCCGATACATTGCTTTATTTAGTCATGATAATGAATTGATTTTGGGAACTTTTTCTTAGAATATGTAATATTGAGAAGAAAGATACTTTGAAGTTTGAACTAAAACCACGACACTTATTTTGGATCATGAGGAGTAGAAAACAATGTTTTCCAGATTTTTTTAGCTATTATCTTAGGAAGAAAGGTAGAAAACAAAATAGATGCAAGTTCCCGTTGTTGATACTTGACCCGGTGTTGAGATTCCAACTGTCTACCAAACTAGCAGCAATAGACTTTGTGGTGTTTTTTTAAATGGAGGCAAAAGTTTTTGCCTCGTATATTAATTGAGGGGAAAGAGTTTTGTTACAGCACACCTTTACAACCAAAAGCATTACTCCCCCAAAATTATGTTTCCTAACTTCTTAGATCCCACTTTGACCCGAAGTAATGCCTCTTTTTAAATCACATTTAAAAGAATGGGAGGTGGAGCGCTCTTCTGACGAAAGATATGTGCATTTCTCTCATTCTAAATTTTCCAACTCACAAGCATGGTGAGAGAAGCCATAGCCTTTTGATGAGGAATGTTGGCACGCGAAGAGTTGATCCACCAATCTTGCATGGAGTTTTTCAAGTGCCATGGAGAGGTATCAATATTCCCAATATGAATCCAATCATTGACGAGGCTCCAAAGTTGAAGCATGAAGAGACACTTGTAGAAAACATGCGGTCCGGATTCTTGTTCTCTCTTGCAAAGTGGGCATAGGCCGCAATTTGGCCACCCTCTCTTTGCCAACCGGACGACCGTCGAAATCATATCTTGTATAACTAGCCACACAAAGAATTTGGCCTAGGGGCAAGCCTTCCACACCGCTTAGTCCATAGGGGAGAGAATGTTCCCTAAAATTTTGTGCCTTGTAAGTGGATGCCGCAGAGTAGTGGCCACTAACAATGTGCTTCCAAAGAATGTCATCCTCCATGAGACTGTCCAATTGGAAGTCGTAGATGAGGGACCAAAGGACCACAAACTCATGGATTTGATCGCAAGAGGATTCGGGAGTGAGTTTGATTTTGGCAATCCAAACGTTCTCCATAAGTGACTCGCGCACCTTCCCCTTCTTCCTCGAAGATGCTTCAAAACTAAGGGGGCAATATCTTTCGGCTTCCTCCCAAGAACCCAAGGGGAGTCCCAAAAGGAAGTCCTTGCACCATTCCCAACCGTGGTGGGGGCGGAGGAGTAGAAGAAATCGAGGTCCACTTCATCACAAGGGTTGCCCATGCCCACCCAAAGCTTGGAAGACTCTTTCCATTCATACCAAGGCCATCTCAACCTAAGTGCCCGCGTGAATTTGTTGGTGTTGAGGACCCCTAGTCCTCCATAAGCCAAGGGCTTGCACATGTCTCCCAATTGACCTTGCATTTAGCTTCGGTAGTCTTGTCCGTCTTGGACCACAAAAAGGCCCTTTCGAGCTTGTTAACATTGTGGATCGTGCTTGAGGGGCAATTAGCGGTGTAATGAAGAACAACACCTGAGAGGTTAACACCGACTTGACGAGGTTGGTGCTTCCGATGGTGGTGATGTTTTGTCCCTCCCACGGGACAAGCTTCTTGGCCACCTTGTCCACCAAGAATTGGAAGTGATGGAGAGTGGGAGATCCAAATACGTGGTCTTTCTCTGTCGGGCCATGGCGGAGGCGGACGGCGAGGGAAGAGATATGCAGAGAGGGAGAGAAGTGGATGGGCTTGGGCTGACCATGCGGAGAGGGAGGAATCCGATGTGGCTAGGGTTGGGGGTTGTCGTCCGGCTTAAATAGCCGGACTTTGGCCCTCGGGCGGTGAGTCTGAGCGGCGCCACGCGGTATTCACGTCATCACTAGAGAAGATGCCCGTCAAACTGTTGGGTTTTTGGGTGATTTCGTGTGGAACCCGGTCGTCAATTCGACGTGGCAGACGCACCGGGCCGCCCCATATTCGCCCCAGATTTGAGTTGAATATGAGATATGCCGGTCAGCTCCTATGTTTGAGACCGGTTTAAGGTGTCTGTGTGGGTCGTTTCTTATTACACTAGGTCGCTCGTCCTAGTGTTTGAGACCGGCTTGAGGCGTCTGGCCATAGATGTTGTGTAGAAGGTTAGCTCGAGGTCAAGTGCTTAGAGTTTAGGCCGTGACCCAGTGTCTAGATGCATTGAGGGTCCTTTTAACTGGTTGTGCTGCACAGAAACTTATAAGTAAATTGATGTGCCTTAGAGCAACTCCAATGGGGCGACCCATTTCGTCCGTCGCCGTCCGTTTGGGTCGGCGCGGACAGAAAAGTCGGCCCAACGCGCCGACCCAAACGGACGCGCGTCCGCTTTCGTCCGCCTGCCGACCCATTCCCGACCCATTTTTGAGCCGGATTTGCATCGGCACGGACACAAGACGGACGTGCGCGCGCTCGCCCTCTCTCCTTCCCGGGCCTGCTGATCGGTGGCACATTGGCCTCTCCACATCAAACAGCACACCCTCGCCCGCATGCTTCGTCGCTGACGCCGCCGGCCATTTTTTCCGATAGAAAAAGGATACATAGATAGTTCTAGCGTACACAGATAAAAGAAAAGACCAACTACTCATCGCTTTCCGACTCTGACTCGGTAATGTCCTCCTCCGACATCTGAATGTAGGCGTCAGCATGCTGCTCGTCTTTGAAGTCCCACCCCGACGTTTCTCGTAGCTTCAGTTTCAATTGAGCGGCCTGCTTCCGCGCACGCTTGTCCTCCCGATAGGCGGCTCGCTCCGTCCTCCTCGCTTCCCTCTTCATCCTCCTTTGCTTGTAGAACTGGCGCTCGTCGATGATGTCTTGCGGGAAGCGTTCGCGCCACACCACCATGGCTTCCACGTCCATCTCGGCGATGGCGAGGGGACGTTGTCGCCTCCGGTGGACACGACGATCCTCGTCAGTGAAAAGCCGCGGGAGAGGCGCGAGATCCTGCGCCCGTTGGCTCAACACGTCGGGAAAATTCATATCCCGACGAGGCCTCAGGAGGCGCCATGCCACCGCGTCGTGCGCGCGGGCCGCCTCCTCTGTGGCGTTGAAGGTGCCGAGCATGAGGCGTTTCTCGCCAAACCAGATCTCGGAGGAAAAGGCGCCGGAGCGGCGCTTGCGGACTCCGCGAAAATCCGAAGCGCCCAGGCGGCCCATCGACATGGTGGCGCAGAGGCGGCGAGACTAGTGAGAGGGGGCGAGACGAGTGGGCGGCGGACAGAGTGTGGAGGGAGTGTCTTCTTATAACGAGCGCCGCCACAAGGGCGCTGCTGAACCTTTTCCCTGCGGCGCCGAGCGCTTAAAACCAACGCTACGCTTAGGCCGCTTTCCCCATGCGCGAACCTTTCCTGCTACCTGAGCGCCAAAACCAGAAGCGACGGCATGGCCACATGATCTAAAGCGCTGCTGTCATGAATCGTTCATATGACCGCCGACCCAAATCTAAAAGAGGGCGGACGGCGGGCGGGCGGCCGACCCAAACGGACAAAAAGCGGACAAAAGCGCCTTCCATTTGGGCCGGCCCGTTGGAGTTGCTCTTAATGCAGCAATGTAGCATTGGAATTTTGTTTATCAAATCCTGAAAATGTATACCCTTATTCAGAAATTTTACAAATATTACCCCATTGTCCACGTGTAGAACGAAGAGAGACAGCGTTCCTATGTTGGTCGACAAGGTCTTCTAACGGCCGAAAATGCCGATCCACCACCGGAGACCTTCGTTCTCCACACGACCGAAGAGCTAGATTTTATTTTCCCGTGGACATAGACCTACTATACTCGCTACTCCGACACACATAATCCACGCATCCAGAAGAAGAGGCTGAGAACAATCATCAACTGTTATCTGAAGGTGTTATTAATTGGAGAATACTACCCATCACAACAATATTCAAAGGGACATGCTCCATGTTTTCCACTGTCCTACACAGTCAATGTTGTTCTTTTTCTCGATAAGGAGTCAATGTTGTTCTAACAAAACAGATCCAGTATTCTTTTTTTTTCACCAAAAAATGAGTTTCTCATGGACAGAAAAATGGTTATGTTCACCGCAAAAAAAGAAAAATGGTATGAACAGTGTGAACAGACCATCCGACCTGCAATCTACATGCTGCAACCGATGCAAAGTCCTGCAATGAGTCAGCCAATGCAACAAAATTGGACGTGGTGACGACTCTGTGTATCTATCTACACTTGGCAATTGCCATGCTTGCTAATCTCAAACTTCAGCATCCTTTCTCGTTGTCCATCTGGTCTGGTTAGTTGGTGGGGCTCCCAGATATGCCTCGGCCATCCATCCTCTCATAGAAAAGCATGTACGCCTCACACCTGAGAACTTCTTCTAGAGGGACTTCCTTGATGTCGCGATCGGTTGCGCAAACCCATGAGGAAGAACCACTGCTCTGCTCCTTGCGACCTGCCTTCACATAAGTAACGTAGTGCCCTACATTCAAGGCGTGGCCATGGTGCTCAATGACACCGACTAGGCGATAGCTGGAGTTACCTTTGTCCTCGGAACTGAAGAGTAGAAAAAAGTAATAAACTGTTGGAATTTGCTAGTGGGCTTTTGCCCAAAGCCCAACTAAATTTCTGAAATTCTCTTGGCCCATTCATGCACACATGTGAGTGGAGTGAGTGAGGCTAAAGTTTAGTCCCACCTCATAAGTTGAGAGAGAGTTGCACCTCTTTATAAGGTGAGCTCCTACCACTTGTATGAGCATGAGAAGAGGAGACCTACACGCGCGCTCCTCCTCCTCGCTCGCCACGCCACGCCTCGTCACGACGCGCCGCGGGTTGCGGGATTGAGCCGAGCCGAGGACAGAGCTATGCACGTTGTCTATATTTTTGCTGCTCGGGAAAAATTAATGAGTCATTAATTACTGAACCGTTTCCGATTCTTTTGGATTGTGACGACTCGGACCCCACGACCTACCCGGCCCGCACTATATAGTAAGGCAGACGTCTATCCTAGCCGCCGCCGCTTCGTATGGTTTCTCACCACCGTTCCAGTCCATTGCGCCGCCGATCAAGTCTTCTCCATCCTTCCTTTCGGCGTGCACCGGGAGAAGGGACAGCAGGCCTCCGGAACCCCGCCTCTCGTGATCCTCAGACGGGAGAGGGGCGATCAGGTTTTGGGAGCGACTTCGCGACCATCGGGCAGCGACGACTTCATGAACGCATTTACTTCTTCCCGATCTCGGCAACCTCATCCTCGACGACACAACGTCAACGCCGGCGGTGCTGCTCCCGCTGCACCGTACGTGATTCTATCTTTCCTGTTCGAGATCGTGGTAGAGTTTCTAGTATGTGCCCTAGATGTGATCTGTTCATCTGCTATGCTAGTTCGCATGATTAGTTTAATCTCCGCCATCGTAGTCATGATTTATTTTCTGTTTATTCGATTAAATCTCGTAGTAATTTGCTCATATTTTCAACAATCCAAAACCTGATTTTAGGCAATTTACTCCGAGTGGTTTTGTGCAGATGAAGCCGCCGCCTTTAAGGGGCGCAATATAAGAGGTGGCGACGAGAGCAGTCCATCGGTTTCAGACCATGGGCTGCTATGACGCCACTAAGGGCAAGCCTGAGGGCGATCTTAATCCAGCACAGCTGGAAGCTTTTGAGAAGATCGATACTCTCTTTAAAGGCGCTCTTCTTGGTGTTCTTGATGATTCTATTGTGGATTCATATATGTCGTTTGATAACGGCAAGGACATGTGGGTTGCGCTCGAGGCCAAGTTTGGTGCCTCGGATGCCGGTAGCGAGTTGTACGTCATGGAGCAATTCTATGATCATAAGATGACTGATGAGCGCTCTGTTGTATAGCAGGCTCATGAGATACAGTAGCTCGCAAAAGAACTTGAGCACTTCAAGTGTGTGTTGCCGGACAAATTTGTTGCCGGAGGCATTATTGCCAAGCTTCCACCTTCGTGGAACAATTTTGCTACTTCCCTGAAACACAAGAGATGTGGAGTTTTCCGCTATGGATCTCATTGGTACTCTTGATGTTGAAGAGAAGGCGAGCAAAGGACACACGTGCTCGAGTTGCCGAGGGAGCTTCTAGTGCCCACATGGTACGTAAGAAGAACTTCCAGCCCAATAAGTTCAAAAACAATAAGAACAAAACTCGTGGGGAAAGGCAAGTTTGATACAAAGAACAAGCCATCACATTCTACCAACTTCAAGAAGAATTCTCATAAGAAGGGAAGGGACTTTGCCATGTCTGGGTGATCCTAATCACCGGGCTCTGGCGTCCTAACCGCTTTGAGGAGCGTGAACATGAGAAGGGCGGCAAGTCCGCTTAATGTTGTCAACGGTGATATCGATATGAAGGAATCGAGTACGGTATTTTTCCTACCATCCTTTCAAGATTTCAATCCTCGATTGGTTAATTGACACCGTGCCAATGTACATGTTTGTGCCGACGCCTCCATGTTTTCTTCTTACTGTGCCACGTGGACTTCTCCGGCCGATGGGGAACGGGTCACATGCCATCGCTCGAGGTGTTGGTACGGTCGATCCAAGTTTACTTCGGGGAAGACCGTGCGTCTGAAGAACGTTCATCATGTGCCGTCCATCAATAAAAATCTCATTAGCGGTTCCCGTCTATGTCGAGATGGTTTTAAGTTGGTTTTTGAGTCCAATAAAGTTGTAATGTCCAAGTGTGGACAATTTGTTGGAAAAGGCTATGAGTGCGGAGGCTTATTCCGCCTATCTTTGTCAGATATTTGCACTAAAGTTATTAATAATGTTTGCCACAATAATGAGTCAGATATTTGGCATGCACGACTTTGTCATATTAACTTTGGTTGCATGACGCTGGCTAGCCAATATGAATTTAATTCGAAAATCTCTATCGTCAAAGGCTCTAAGTGCCAAGTATGTGTGCAAGCTAAACAACCTCGCAAGTCCCATAAGACTGCAGAGGCAAGAGACTTAGGCGCCACTAGAGCTAATACATTCGATCTTTGTGAGATGAATGGCGTGTTGACAAAAGGTGGAAAGAGATATTTCATGACGTTGATTGATGACTCCACTAGATATTGTTATGTGTATCTTCTGAAATCAAAAGATGAGGCTTTAACTTTCTTCAAAACTATAAAGTCGAGGCAGAGAACCAACTTGATCGAAAAATTAAACGGCTTAGGTCCGATCGTGGTGGAGAGTATTTTTCCAATGAATTTGATCTGCTTTTGTGCGGAACATGGTATAATCCATGAGAGGACGCCTCCCTACTCACCTCGGTCTAATGGGGTGGCCGAAAGAAAGAACCGAACTCTAATCGATTTGGTTAACGCCATGTTAGACACATCGGGTCTTTCCAAGGAATGGTGGGGAGGCGCTAATGACCGCGTGTCATGTCCTAAACCGAAGTTCCCACAAAGCATAAGACCATGACTCCATTTGAGGAATGGGAAAGGAAAAGGTTGAAACTCTCTTACCTACGTTCTTGGGGTTGTTTGGTGAAAGTCAATATACCAATTCCCAAGAAGCGCAAGCTTGGACCAAAAACCGTGGATTGTGTTCTTCCGGCTATGCTTTTCATAGCATTGGCTATAGATTTTTGATAATAAAATCTGAGGTATCCGACATGCATGTTGGTACGATTATGGAGTCTAATGATGCAACTTTCTTTGAGGACATATTTCCTATGAAGGATATGTCAAGCTCATCAAATCAGGAGATACCTATTCCATCTAGTGAGGAACTCACCGTAATTCTGAACCCACCATTGCGATGGAACACGTTGAGAATCCTCTTGAGGGTAACAATGAAAATCCTGTAAGGAGTAAGAGACAGAGGACTGCAAAGTCCTTTGGTGATGATTTCATTGTGTACCTTGTGGATGACACACCCAGGACTATTTCAAGCCTATGCATCTCCTCGATGTCGACCATCGGAAGGAAGCTGTTCAGAAGCGAGATGGATTCCATCTTAGCTAACGGGACTCGGGAGATCACCGACCGCCCTTATGGGTGCAAACACAGAGGATGTAAGTGGGTGTTCAAGAAGAAGCTTAGACACGATGGTACGATTGAAAAGTACAAGGCACGGCTTGTGGCTAAGGGTTATACCCAGAAAGAAGGTGAAGACTTCTTTGATACTTACTCACCCGTGGCTAGATCGACCACAATTGGTGCTACTATCATCGGTTGCCTCACATGGTCTTCTCGCTCATCAAATGGACGTTAAGACGGCTTTCCTCAATGGAGAGTTGAAGGAGGAAATTTACATGGATCACCAGATGGTTTTGTAGTACCCGTCAAGAAGGAAAGGTGTGCAAGTTATTAAAGTCTTTATATGGCCTTAAGCAAGCTCCTAAGGAGTGGCATGAGAAGTTCGAAGAACATTAACTCGCTGCCGGCTTTGTAGTAAATGATGGTGACAAGTGTGTGTACTATCGCCATGGTGGGGGCGAAGGTGTTATTCTTTGTCTGTATGTCGCATTTACATATTGATCTTTGGAACCAAACTTGATTTAATCAAGGAGGTTAAGGATTTCTTATCTCATTGCTTTTGAGATGAAGGATCTAGGAGTAGTTGATGTTATCTTAAACATCAAGTTGTTGAGAGATGAGAATGGTGGGATCACACCGCTTCGGGCCTCACTATGTGGAAAAGGTTTTGAGTCGCTTTTGGGTATAGCGATCGCACGCCTTCTCCAACTCCATATGATGCTAGTGTGTTGCTTGAAAGAATCGACGGATTGCTAGAGATCAACCGAGGTATTCTCAGATTATTGGCTCGCTTATGTATTTGGCGAGTGCCACGAGGCCTGACATCTCTTTTCTTTGTGAGCAAGTTTGAGTCGGTTTGTGTCAAAACCGGAGATGATCATTGGCGCGGCGCTTGAGAGAGTTATGCGCTACTTGAAGGGCATCATGAGCTATGGGATTCACTACACCGGTATCCAAGGGTACCGGAGGGTTATAGTGACTCGAATCGGATATCCGATGTCGATGAGATTAAGGCCACAAGTGGTTATGTTTTTACACTTGGTGGTGGCGCTGCTTCACGAAGTCTTGCAAGCGTACCATCTTAACGAGGTCAACTATGGAAGCGTAACTCACAAAGATTAGACACCGCCATCTGTTGAAGCAGAGTGGCTTCGTGAGCTATTGATGGACTTACCTATGGTTGAAAACCAATACCCCTATCCTCGATGAACTGTGATAATCAAACTGTGATCGCCAAGATAAACAGTTCTAAGGACAATATGAAGTCCTCAAGGCATGTGAAGAGGAGATTAAAATCTGTCAGAAACCGAGGAACTCCGAGTTATTAGGCTGGATTATATCCAAACGTCGAAAAACTTGGCAGATCCCTTCACAAAGGGTCTATCACGTAATGTGATAGATAATGCATCGATGGAGATGGGTTTGAGACCCACCGCATGAGTTGTCCATAGTGGTAACCCACTCTATGTGATCGGAGATCCCGTGAAGTAGAAGTGGGAGACAAGCTGTGGGTCACCGAGAGGAGAGTATCCTTATTTTAATTATCCCACTCCGTGAAGATGCAATACTCTCCCGACCGCATGGCAGGTTGATATCTATCTTAATGTGTTCCAAGTGGCTTATTTGAGTAAGCAGAGATGTTGTCTCACAGAGCATCTCCGAGGAACACACCTATATGAATTTGACTGCTAACATCGCAATCTGTGAGAAGTGGGTGCTCTCTAATAAATTCATGAAAGGCCCCGGAGTACGACGATACGCTCCACCATGGGGAAGCCTTGCATGCAGCCCAAGACCGGCCAAGAATTTGTGTGAAACTAGTCTCACTGAAAACTTGTAGTTCAAGGCATAGTCCACTATTCAAGTTGTGATCTAGTGTAGCATAAATCTCTAAGTGGAAGTTCAACTTCAGGTCTCCACTAAGCACCGGTATATAAACAATGTTTTGGAACCAAATGGTGAAATGTGCCAATGAGACTTTGTGGGGGATTGTTGGAATTTGCTAGTGGGCTTTTGCCCAAAGCCCAACTAAATTTCTGAAATTCTCTTGGCCCATTCATGCACACATGTGAGTGGAGTGAGTGAGGCTAAAGTTTAGTCCCACCTCATAAGTTGAGAGAGAGTTGCACCTCTTTATAAGGTGAGCTCTCCTACCACTTGTATGAGCATGAAAAGAAGAGACCTACACGCTCCTCCTCCTCCTCGCCTTCGCCACGCCACGCCTCGTCACGACGCCGCTGGTTGCGGGATTGAGCCGAGCCGAGGATGAGCTATGCACGTTGTCTATATTTTTGCTGCTCGGGAAAAATTAATGAGTCATTAATCATCGAACCGCTTCCGATTCTTTTGGATCGTGGACGACTGGACGTGGGGTTTACTCCCACGACCTACCCGCCCGCACTATATAGTAAGGCGTACGTCTATCCTAGCCGCCGCCGCCGTATGGTTTCTCACCACCGCTCCACCCATTGCGCCGCCGATCAAGTCTTCTCCATCCTTCCTTTCGGCGGCACCAGAGAAGGGACAAGAAGCCTCCTAACCCCGCCTCTCGTGATCCTGCACGGGAGAGGGGCGATCAGTTTTTGGGGAGCGACTCGCGATCGGGCCGGCCGACGACTTCGCGAACGCATTTACTTCTTCCCGATCTCGGCAACCTCATCCTCGACGACATGGGCGATAACGTCAACGCCGCGGTGCCGCTGGCCGCACCGCACGTGATTCTATCTTTCCTGCTCGAGATCGTGGTAGAGTTTCTAGTATGTGCCCTAGATGTGATCTGCTCATCTGCTATGCTAGTTCGCATGATTAGTTCAATCTCCGCCATCGTAGTCATGATTTATTTTCGTTTATTCGGATTAAATCTCGTAGTAATTTGCTCATATTTTCAACAATCCAAAAACCTGATTTTAGGCAATTTACTCCGAGTGGTTTTGTCACAGATCTCAAGTCACCGCCTTTAAGGGGGCGTAATATAAGAGGTGCCGCACGAGAGCAGCTTCATCGGTTTCGCACCATGGGCTGCTATGACGCCACTAAGGGCAAGCCCGAGGGCGATCTTAATCCAAAGACAAATTGGAAGCTTTTGAGAAGATCGATACTCTTTAAAGGCGCTTCCGGGTGTTCTTGATGATTCTATTGTGGATTCAGATATGTCGCTTGACAACGGCAAGGACATGTGGGCTGCGCCGAGGCCAAGTTTGGTGCCTCGGATGCCAGAGCGAAGTTGTACGTCATGGAGCAATTCTATGACTATAAGATGACTGATGAGCGCTCACAGGCTGTAGAGGCTCATGAGATACACCACTGCAAAAGAACTTGAGCACTTCAAGTGTGTGTGTTGCCGACAAATTTGTTGCCGGAGGCATTATTGCCAAGCTTCCACCTTCGTGGAACAATTTTGCTACTTCCCCAAACACAAGAGACAGGAGTTTTCCGCTATGGATCTCATTGGTACTCTTGATGTTGAAGAGAAGGCGAGAGCAAAGGACACACGCGTGCTCGAGTTGCCGAGGGAGCTTCTAGTGCCCACATGGTATGTAAGAAGAACTTCCAGCCCAATAAGTTCAAAACAACAAGAACAAAACTCAGGGGAAAGGCAAGTTTGATACAAAGAACAAGCCATCACATTCTACCAACTTCAAGAAGAATTCTCATAAGAAGGGAAGGGACTTTGCCATGTCTGCGGTGATCCTAATCACTTTGGGCTCAAGTGTCCTAACCGCTTTGAGGAGCGTGAACATGAGAAGGGCGGCAAGTCCGCTAATGTTGTCAACGGTGATATCGATATGAAGGAATCAGTGGTACGGTATTTTTCCTACCATCCTTTCAAGATTTCAATCCTCGATTGGTTAATTGACACCGTGCCAATGTACATGTTTGTGCCGACGCCTCCATGTTTTCTTCTTACTGTGCCACGTGGACTTCTCCCAGGCCGATGGGGGAACGGGTCACATGCCATCGCTCGAGGTGTTGGTACTACGATCCGAAGTTTACTTCGGGAAGACAAAGGCGTCAAGAACGCTCTTCATGTGCCGGCCCATCAATAAAAATCTCATTAGCGGTTCCCGCCTATGTCGAGATGGTTTTAAGTTGGTTTTTGAGTCCAATAAAGTTGTAATGTCCAAGTGTGGACAATTTGTTGAAAAGGCTATGAGTGCGGAGGCTTATTCCGCCTATCTTTGTCGATATTTGCACTAAAGTTATTAATAATGTTTGCCACAATAATGAGTCGATATTTGGCATGCACGACTTTGTCATATTAACTTTGGTTGCATGACGCTGCTAGCCAATATGAATTTAATTCAAAATCTCTACCATCAAAGGCTCTAAGTGCCAAGTATGTGTGCAAGCTAAACAACCTCGCAAGTCCCATAAGACCGCAGAGGCAAGAGACTTCAGCGCCACTAGAGCTAATACATTCGATCTTTGTGAGATGAATGGCGTGTTGACAAAAGGTGGAAAGAGATATTTCATGACGTTGATTGATGACTCCACTAGATATTGTTATGTGTATCTTCCGAAATCAAAAGATGAGGCTTTAACTTTCTTCAAAAACTATAAAGTCGAGGCAGAGAACCAACTTGATCGAAAAATTAAACGGCTTAGGTCCAATCGTGGTGGAGAGTATTTTTCCAATGAATTTGATCTGTTTTGTGCGGAACATGGTATAATCCATGAGAGGACGCCTCCCTACTCACCTCGCCTAATGGGGTGGCGAAAGAAAGAACCGAACTCTAATCGATTTGGTTAACGCCATGTTAGACACATCGGGTCTTTCCAAGGAATGGTGGGGGGAGGCGCTAATGACCGCGTGTCATGTCCTAAACCGAGTTCCCACAAAGCATAAGACCATGACTCCATTTGAGGAATGGGAAAGGAAAAGGTTGAAACTCTCTTACCTACGTTCTTGGGGTTGTTTGGTGAAAGTCAATATACCAATTCCCAAGAAGCGCAAGCTTGGACCAAAAACCGTGGATTGTGTTCTTCGGGCTATGCTTTTCATAGCATTGGCTATAGATTTTGATAATAAAACTGAGGTATCCGACATGCATGTTGGTACGATTATGGAGTCTAATGATGCAACTTTCTTTGAGGACATATTTCCTATGAAGGATATGTCAAGCTCATCAAATCAGAGATACCTATTCCATCTAGTGAGGAACTCACTGTAATTCCTGAACCCACCATTGCGATGGAACACGTTGAGAATCCTCTTGAGGGTAACAATGAAAATCCTGTAAGGAGTAAGAGACAGAGGACTGCAAAGTCCTTTGGTGATGATTTCATTGTGTACCTTGTGGATGACACACCTGGACTATTTCAAGCCTATGCATCTCCGATGTTGACTATCGGAAGGAAGCTGCTCAGAAGTAGATGGATTCCATCTTAGCTAACGGGACCCGGGAGATCACCGACCGTCCTTATGGGTGCAAACTGTAGGGATGTAAATCGGGTGTTCAAGAAGAAGCTTAGACACGATGGTACGATTGAAAAGTACAAGGCACGGCTTGTGGCTAAGGGTTATACCTGTAAAGAAGGTGAAGACTTCTTTGATACTTACTCACCCGTGGCTAGATCGACCACAATTGGTGCTACTATCATCGGTTGCCTCACATGGTCTTCTCGCTCATCAAATGGACGTTAAGACGGCTTTCCTCAATGGAGAGTTGAAGGAGGAAATTTACATGGATCACCAGATGGTTTTGTAGTACCGTCAAGAAGGAAAGGTGTGCAAGTTATTAAAGTCTTTATATGGCCTTAAGCAAGCTCCTAAGGAGTGGCATGAGAAGTTCGAAGAACATTAACTGCTGCCGCTTTGTAGTAAATGATGGTGACAAGTGTGTGTACTATCGCCATGGTGGGGGCGAAGGTGTTATTCTTTGTCCGTATGTCGACGACATATTGATCTTTGGAACCAAACTTGATTTAATCAAGGAGGTTAAGGATTTCTTATCTCATTTGTTTTGAGATGAAGGATCTAGGAGTAGTTGATGTTATCTCAAACATCAAGTTGTTGAGAGATGAGAATGGTGGGATCACACCGCTGGGCCTCACTATGTGGAAAAAGGTTTTGAGTCGCTTTTGGGTATAGCGATCGCACGCCTTTCTCCAACTCCATATGATGCTAGTGTGTTGCTTGAAAGAATCGACGGATTGCTAGAGATCAACCGAGGTATTCTCGCATTATTGGCTCGCTTATGTATTTGGCGAGTGCCACGAGGCCTGACATCTCTTTGCCGTGAGTAAGCCGAGTCGGTTTGTGTCAAAACCGGAGATGATCATTGGCGTGCGCTTGAGAGAGTTATGCGCTACTTGAAGGGCATCATGAGCTATGGGATTCACTACACCGTATCCAAGGGTACCGGAGGGTTATAGTGACTCGAATCGGATATCCGATGTCGATGAGATTAAGGCCACAAGTGGTTATGTTTTTACACTTGGTGGTGGCGCTGCTTCTGAAGTCTTGCAAGCGAGACCATCTTAACGAGGTCAACTATGGAAGCGTAACTCACAAAGATTAGACACCGCCATCGTTGAAGCAGAGTGGCTTCGTGAGCTATTGATGGACTTACCTATGGTTGAAAAACCAATACCCCTATCCTCGATGAATCGTGATAATCAAACCGTGATCGCCAAGATAAACAGTTCTAAGGACAATATGAAGTCCTCAAGGCATGTGAAGAGGAGATTAAAATCTGTCAGAAACCGAGGAACTCCGAGTTATTACGCTGGATTATATCCAAACGTCGAAAAACTTGGCGATCCCTTCACAAAGGGTCTATCACGTAATGTGATAGATAATGCATCGATGGAGATGGGTTTGAGACCCACCGCATGAGTTGTCCATAGTGGTAACCCACTCTATGTGATCGGAGATCCCGTGAAGTAGAAGTAGGAGACAAGCTGTTGGTCACCGAGAGGAGAGTATCCTTATTTTAATTATCCCACTCCGTGAAGATGCAATACTCTCCCGATCTGCATGGCAGTTTGATATCTATCTTAATGTGTTCCAAGTGGCTTATTTGAGTAAGGAGAGATGTTGTCCTTCAGAGCATCTCCTGAGGAACACACCTATATGAATCTGACTGTTAACATCGCAACTGTGAGAAGTGGGTGCTCTCTAATAAATTCATGAAAGGCCCCGGAGTACGACGATACGCCTCCACCATGGGAAGCCTTGCGGCAATTTCAAAGACCGTCAAGAATTTGTGTGAAACTAGTCTCACTGAAAACTTGTAGTTCAAGGCATAGTCCACTATTCAAGTTGTGATCTAGTGTAGCATAAATCTTTAAGTGGAAGTTCAACTTCACAGTCTCCACTAAGCACCGGTATATAAACAATGTTTTGGAACCAAATGGTGAAATGTGCCAATGAGACTTTGTGGGGGATTGTTGGAATTTGCTAGTGGGCTTTTGCCCAAAGCCCAACTAAATTTCTGAAATTCTCTTGGCCCATTCATGCACACATGTGAGTGGAGTGAGTGAGGCTAAAGTTTAGTCCCACCTCATAAGTTGAGAGAGAGTTGCACCTCTTTATAAGGTGAGCTCTCCTACCACTTGTATGAGCATGAGAAGAGGAGACCTACACGCTGCCTCCTCCTCGCCGCCGCCACGCCACGCCTGGCCACGACGCTGTCATGGGTTATGGATTGAGCCGAGCCGAGGATGAGCTATGCACGTTGTCTATATTTTTGTCGCCGAAAAATTAATGAGTCATTAATTATCGAACTGCTTCCGATTCTTTTGGATCGTGACGACTTCGGACATGGGGTTTACTCCCACGACCTACCCGCCCGCACTATATAGTAAGGCGACGCTCATCCTAGCCGCCGCCGCTTCGTATGGTTTCTCACCACCGCTCCACCATTGCGCCGCCGATCAAGTCTTCTCCATCCTTCCTTTCGCGTGCACCGGAGAAGGGACAAGAGCCTCCTAACCCCGCCTCTCGTGATCCCGTGACGGGAGAGGGGCGATCGTGTTTTGGGGAGCGACTCGCGGATCGCCGGCAATGACGACTTCATGAACCATTTACTTCTTCCCCGATCTCGCAACCTCATCCTCGACGACATGGGCGATAACGTGAACGCCGGGCGGTGCTCCCGCCGCACCGCACGTGATTCTATCTTTCCTGCTCGAGATCGTGGTAGAGTTTCTAGTATGTGCCCTAGATGTGATCTGCTCATCTCGCTATGCTAGTTCGCATGATTAGTTCAATCTCGCCATCTGTAGTCATGATTTATTTTCTGCTTATTCGGATTAAATCTCGTAGTAATTTGCTCATATTTTCAACAATCCAAAAACCTGATTTTAGGCAATTTACTCCGAGTGGTTTTGTCACAAGATCCGTCACCGCCTTTTAAGGGGCGCAATATAAGAGGTGGCGACGAGAGCGCTTCATCGGGTTTCGCACCATGGGTCGCTATGACGCCACTAAGGGCAAGCCCGAGGGCGATCTTAATCCAAAGACACCGGAAGCTTTTGAGAAGATCGATACTCTCTTTAAAGGCGCTCTTCTTGGTGTTCTTGATGATTCTATTGTGGATTCATATATGTCGCTTGATAACGGCAAGGACATGTGGGTTGCGCCGAGGCCAAGTTTGGTGCCTCGGATGCCCAGAGCGAGTTGTACGTCATGGAGCAATTCTATGATCATAAGATGACCGATGAGCGCCTGCTGTATAGCAGTGCTCATGAGATACAAGAGCTCGCAAAAAGAACTTGAGCACTTCAAGTGTGTGTTGCGGACAAATTTGTTGCCGGAGGCATTATTGCCAAGCTTCCACCTTCGTGGAACAATTTTGCTACTTCCAAAACACAAGAGACAGGAGTTTTCCGCTATGGATCTCATTGGTACTCTTGATGTTGAAGAGAAGGCGAGAGCAAAGGACACACGTGCTCGAGTTGCCGAGGGAGCTTCTAGTGCCCACATGGTACGTAAGAAGAACTTCCACCCAATAAGTTCAAAAACAATAAGAACAAAACTTCGTGGGAAAGGCAAGTTTGATACAAAGAACAAGCCATCACATTCTACCAACTTCAAGAAGAATTCTCATAAGAAGGGAAGGGACTTTGCCATGTCTGCGGTGATCCTAATCACCGGGTCTGGTGTCCTAACCGCTTTGAGGAGCGTGAACATGAGAAGGGCGGCAAGTCCGCTTAATGTTGTCATCGGTGATACCGATATGAAGGAATCGTGGTACGTATTTTTCCTACCATCCTTTCAAAGATTTCAATCCTCGATTGGTTAATTGACACCGTGCCAATGTACATGTTTGTGCCGACGCCACTGTGCCATGTGGACTTCTCCCATGCCGATGGGGAACGGGTCACATGCCATCGCTCGAGGTGTTGGTACGGCCGATCTGAAGTTTACTTCGGGAAGACCGTGCGTCAAGAACGCTCATCATGTGCCGCCCATCAATAAAAATCTCAAGAAGCGGTTCCCGCCTATGTCGAGATGGTTTTAAGTTGGTTTTGAGTCCAATAAAGTTGTAATGTCCAAGTGTGGACAATTTGTTGGAAAAGGCTATGAGTGCGGAGGCTTGTTCCGCCTATCTTTGTCGATATTTGCACTAAAGTTATTAATAATGTTTGCCACAATAATGAGTCGATATTTGGCATGCACGACTTTTGTCATATTAACTTTGGTTGCATGACGCGGCTAGCCAATATGAATTTAATTCAAAATCTCTACTGCCAAAGGCTCTAAGTGCCAAGTATGTGTGCAAGCTAAACAACCTCGCAAGTCCCATAAGACCGCAGAGGCAAGAGACTTGGCGCCACTAGAGCTAATACATTCGATCTTTGTGAGATGAATGGCGTGTTGACAAAAGGTGGAAAGAGATATTTCATGACGTTGATTGATGACTCCACTAGATATTGTTATGTGTATCTTCCGAAATCAAAAGATGAGGCTTTAACTTTCTTCAAAAACTATAAAGTCGAGGCAAGAGAACCAACTTGATCGAAAAATTAAACGGCTTAGGTCCGATCGTGGTGGAGAGTATTTTTCCAATGAATTTGATCTGCTTTTGTGCGGAACATGGTATAATCCATGAGAGGACGCCTCCCTACTCACCTCGGTCTAATGGGGTGGCCGAAAGAAAGAACCGAACTCTAATCGATTTGGTTAACGCCATGTTAGACACATCGGGTCTTTCCAAGGAATGGTGGGGAGGCGCTAATGACCGCGTGTCATGTCCTAAACCGAAGTTCCCACAAAGCATAAGACCATGACTCCATTTGAGGAATGGGAAAGGAAAAGGTTGAAACTCTCTTACCTACGTTCTTGGGGTTGTTTGGTGAAAGTCAATATACCAATTCCCAAGAAGCGCAAGCTTGGACCAAAAACCGTGGATTGTGTTCTTCGGGCTATGCTTTTCATAGCATTGGCTATAGATTTTTGATAATAAAATCTGAGGTATCCGACATGCATGTTGGTACGATTATGGAGTCTAATGATGCAACTTTCTTTGAGGACATATTTCCTATGAAGGATATGTCAAGCTCATCAAATCAGGAGATACCTATTCCATCTAGTGAGGAACTCACTGTAATTCCTGAACCCACCATTGCGATGGAACACGTTGAGAATCCTCTTGAGGGTAACAATGAAAATCCTGTAAGGAGTAAGAGAGAGGACCGCAAAGTCCTTTGGTGATGATTTCATTGTGTACCTTGTGGATGACACACCAGGACTATTTCGTAAGCCTATGCATCTCCGATGTCGACCATCGGAAGGAAGTCGCTCAGAAGTAGATGGATTCCATCTTAGCTAACGGGACTGGGAGATCACCGACCGGCCCTTATGGGTGCAAACTGTAGGATGTAAGTGGGTGTTCAAGAAGAAGCTTAGACCGATGGTACGATTGAAAAGTACAAGGCACGGCTTGTGGCTAAGGGTTATACCGGAAAGAAGGTGAAGACTTCTTTGATACTTACTCACCCGTGGCTAGATCGACCACAATTGGTGTTACTATCATCGGTTGCCTCACATGGTCTTCTCGCTCATCAAATGGACGTTAAGACGGCTTTCCTCAATGGAGAGTTGAAGGAGGAAATTTACATGGATCACCAGATGGTTTTGTAGTACCCGGTCAAGAAGGAAAGGTGTGCAAGTTATTAAAGTCTTTATATGGCCTTAAGCAAGCTCCTAAGGAGTGGCATGAGAAGTTCGAAAGAACATTAATCGCTGCCGGCTTTGTAGTAAATGATGGTGACAAGTGTGTGTACTATCGCCATGGTGGGGGCGAAGGTGTTATTCTTTGTCTCGTATGTCCATTTACATATTGATCTTTGGAACCAAACTTGATTTAATCAAGGAGGTTAAGGATTTCTTATCTCGCTGTTTTGAGATGAAGGATCTAGGAGTAGCTGATGTTATCTTAAACATCAAGCTGTTGAGAGATGAGAATGGTGGGATCACACCGCTTCAGCCTCATTATGTGGAAAAGGTTTTGAGTCGCTTTTGGGTATAGCGATCGCACGCCTTTCTCCAACTCCATATGATGCTAGTGTGTTGCTTCAAAGAATCGACGGATTGCTAGAGATCAACCGAGGTATTCTCGCATTATTGGCTCGCTTATGTATTTGGCGAGTGCCACGAGGCCTGACATCTCTTTTCTGTGAGCAAGCTGAGTCGGTTTGTGTCAAAACCGGAGATGATCATTGGCGTGCGCTTGAGAGAGTTATGCGCTACTTGAAGGGCATCATGAGCTATGGGATTCACTACACCGGGTATCCAAGGGTACCGGAGGGTTATAGTGACTCGAATCGATATCCGATGTCGATGAGATTAAGGCCACAAGTGGTTATGTTTTTACACTTGGTGGTGGCGCTGCTTCTGAAGTCTTGCAAGCGAGACCATCTTAACGAGGTCAACTATGGAAGCGTAACTCACAAAGATTAGACACCGCCATCGTTGAAGCAGAGTGGCTTCGTGAGCTATTGATGGACTTACCTATGGTTGAAAAACCAATACCCCTATCCTCGATGAACTGTGATAATCAAACTGTGATCGTCAAGATAAACAGTTCTAAGGACAATATGAAGTCCTCAAGGCATGTGAAGAGGAGATTAAAATCTGTCGAAACCGAGGAACTCGAGTTATTACGTTGGATTATATCCAAACGTCGAAAAACTTGGCAGATCCCTTCACAAAGGGTCTATCACGTAATGTGATAGATAATGCATCGATGGAGATGGGTTTGAGACCCACCGCATGAGTTGTCCATAGTGGTAACCCACTCTATGTGATCGGAGATCCCGTGAAGTAGAAGTGGGAGACAAGTTGTTGGTCACCGAGAGGAGAGTATCCTTATTTTAATTATCCCACCCGTGAAGATGCAATACTCTCCCGATCTCGCATGGCAGGTTGATATCTATCTTAATGTGTTCCAAGTGGCTTATTTGAGTAAGCAGAGATGTTGTCTCAGAGCATCTCATGAGGAACACACCTATATGAATTTGACTGTTAACATCGCATCTGTGAGAAGTGGGTGCTCTCTAATAAATTCATGAAAGGCCCCGAGTACGACGATACGCTCCACCATGGGAAGCCTTGCAGCCCAAAGACCAGTCAAGAATTTGTGTGAAACTAGTCTCATTGAAAACTTGTAGTTCAAGGCATAGTCCACTATTCAAGTTGTGATCTAGTGTAGCATAAATCTCTAAGTGGAAGTTCAACTTCACAGTCTCCACTAAGCACCGGTATATAAACAATGTTTTGGAACCAAATGGTGAAATGTGCCAATGAGACTTTGTGGGGATTGTTGGAATTTGCTAGTGGGCTTTGCCCAAAGCCCAACTAAATTTCTGAAATTCTCTTGGCCCATTCATGCACACATGTGAGTGGAGTGAGTGAGGCTAAAGTTTAGTCCCACCTCATAAGTTGAGAGAGAGTTGCACCTCTTTATAAGGTGAGCTCTCCTACCACTTGTATGAGCATGAGAAGAGGAGACCTACACGCGCTCCTCCTCCTCGCCGCCTCGCCACGCCACGCCTCGTCACGACGCGCCGCTGGTTATGGGATTGAGCCGAGCCGAGGACAGAGCTATGCACGTTGTCTATATTTTCTTTGCCGGGAAAAATTAATGAGTCATTAATTACTGAACCGTTTCCGATTCTTTTGGATCGTGACGACTCGGACATGGGGTTTACTCCCACGACCTACCCGGCCCGCACTATATAGTAAGGCAGACGTCTATCCTAGCCGCCGCCGCTTCGTATGGTTTCTCACCACCGTTCCAGTCCATTGCGCCGCCGATCAAGTCTTCTCCATCCTTCCTTTCGGCGCACCGGAGAAGGGACAAGAAGCCTCCTAACCCCGCCTCTCGTGATCCTCAGACGGAGAGGGGCGATCAGGTTTTTGGGGAGCGACGGCTGGATCGGCCGGCAAACGACTTCGCTGAACGCATTTACTTCTTCCCGATCTCGGCAACCTCATCCTCGGCGACATGGGCGCATAACGTGAACGCCGGGCGGTGCCGCCCCGCCGCACCGCACGTGATTCTATCTTTCCTGCTCGAGATCGTGGTAGAGTTTCTAGTATGTGCCCTAGATGTGATCTGTTCATCTCGCTATGCTAGTTCGCATGATTAGTTCAATCTACGCCATCGTAGTAATGATTTATTTTCTGTTTATTCGGATTAAATCTCGTAGTAATTTGCTCATATTTTCAACAATCCAAAAACCTGATTTTAGGCAATTTACTCCGAGTGGTTTTGCTGCGCATCTGAAGCCGCCTGCCTTTAAGGGGGCGCAATATAAGAGGTGGCGCACGAGAGCGATCTCGGTTTCGCACCATGGTTGCTATGACGCCACTAAGGGCAAGCCCGAGGGCGATCTTAATCCAAAGACAATTTGGAAGCTTTTGAGAAGATCGATACTCTCTTTAAAGGCGCTCTTCCGGGTGTTCTTGATGATTCTATTGTGGATTCGTATATGTCGTTTGACAACGGCAAGGACATGTGGGCTGCGCTCGAGGCCAAGTTTGGTGCCTCGGATGCCGGTAGCGAGTTGTACGTCATGGAGCAATTCTATGACTATAAGATGACTGATGAGCGCCTGCTACAAAGAGGCTCATGAGATACGCCGCAAAAAAAGAACTTGAGTACTTCAAGTGTGTGTTGTCGGACAAATTTGTTGCCGGAGGCATCATTGCCAAGCTTCCACCTTCGTGGAAGAATTTTGCTACTTCCCTGAAACACAAGAGACATGAGTTTTCCGTTGCGGATCTCATTGGTACTCTTGATGTTGAAGAGAAGGCGAGAGCAAAGGACACACGTGCTCGAGTTGCTGAGGGAGCTTCTAGTGCCCACATGGTACGTAAGAAGAACTTCCAGCCCAATAAGTTCAAAAACAACAAGAACAAAACTCGTGGGGAAGGCAAGTTTGATACAAAGAACAAGCCATCACATTCTACCAACTTCAAGAAGAATTCTCATAAGAAGGGGAAGGGACTTTGCCATGTCTGCGGTGATCCTAACACTGGTCTCCGAAGTGTCCTAACCGCTTTGAGGAGCGTGAACATGAGAAGGGCGGCAAGTCCGCTAATGTTGTCATCGGTGATACTGATATGAAGGAATCAGGGTACGGTATTTTTCCTACCATCCTTTCAAAGATTTCAATCCTCGATTGGTTAATTGACACCGTGCCAATGTACATGTTTGTCTTGACGCCTCCATGTTTTCTTCTTACTGTGCCATGTGGACTTCTCCTGCGGCCGATGGGGAACGGGTCACATGCCATCGCTCGAGGTGTTGGTACGGTCGATCCAAGTTTACTTCGGGAAGACCGTATGTCTCAAGAACATTCATCATGTGCCGTCCATCAATAAAAATCTCGTTAAGCGGTTCCCGCCTATGTCGAGATGGTTTTAAGTTGGTTTTGAGTCCAATAAAGTTGTAATGTCCAAGTGTGGACAATTTGTTGGAAAAGGCTATGAGTGCGGAGGCTTGTTCCGCCTATCTTTGTCGATATTTGCACTAAAGTTATTAATAATGTTTGCCACAATAATGAGTCGATATTTGGCATGCACGACTTTGTCATATTAACTTTGGTTGCATGACGCGGCTAGCCAATATGAATTTAATTCGAAAATCTCTCTTGTCAAAGGCTCTAAGTGCCAAGTATGTGTGCAAGCTAAACAACCTCGCAAGTCCCATAAGACTGCAGAGGCAAGAGACTTGGCGCCACTAGAGCTAATACATTCGATCTTTGTGAGATGAATGGCGTGTTGACAAAAGGTGGAAAGAGATATTTCATGACGTTGATTGATGACTCCACTAGATATTGTTATGTGTATCTTCCGAAATCAAAAGATGAGGCTTTAACTTTCTTCAAAAACTATAAAGCCGAGGCAGAGAACCAACTTGATCGAAAAAATTAAACGGCTTAGGTCCGATCGTGGTGGAGAGTATTTTTCCAATGAATTTGATCTGCTTTGTGCGGAACATGGTATAATCCATGAGAGGACGCCTCCCTACTCACCTCGCCTAATGGGGTGGCGAAAGAAAGAACCGAACTCTAATCGATTTGGTTAACGCCATGTTAGACACATCGGGTCTTTCCAAGGAATGGTGGGGAGGCGCTAATGACCGCGTGTCATGTCCTAAACCGAGTTCCCACAAAGCATAAGACCATGACTCCATTTGAGGAATGGGAAAGGAAAAGGTTGAAACTCTCTTACCTACGTTCTTGGGGTTGTTTGGCGAAAGTCAATATACCAATTCCCAAGAAGCGCAAGCTTGGACCAAAAACTGTGGATTGTGTTCTTCTGGGCTATGCTTTTCATAGCATTGGCTATAGATTTTTGATAATAAAATCTGAGGTATCCGACATGCATGTTGGTACGATTATGGAGTCTAATGATGCAACTTTCTTTGAGGACATATTTCCTATGAAGGATATGTCAAGCTCATCAAATCAGGAGATACCTATTCCATCTAGTGAGGAACTCACCGTAATTCTGAACCCACCATTGCGATGGAACACGTTGAGAATCCTCTTGAGGGTAACAATGAAAATCCTGTAAGGAGTAAGAGACAGAGGACCGCAAAGTCCTTTGGTGATGATTTCATTGTGTACCTTGTGGATGACACACCAGGACTATTTCAGGTTTATGCATCTCCACGATCTTTGCGACTCTTTGGAAGGAAGCTGCTCAGAAGCGAGATGGATTCCATCTTAGCTAACGGGACTGGGAGATCACCGACCGCCCTTATGGGTGCAAACACAGAGGATGTAAGTGGGTGTTCAAGAAGAAGCTTAGACACGATGGTACGATTGAAAAGTACAAGGCACGGCTTGTGGCTAAGGGTTATACCTGTAAAGAAGGTGAAGACTTCTTTGATACTTACTCACCCGTGGCTAGATCGACCACAATTGGTGCTACTATCATCGGTCGCCTCACATGGTCTTCTCGTTCATCAAATGGACGTTAAGACGGCTTTCCTCAATGGAGAGTTGAAGGAGGAAATTTACATGGATCACCAGATGGTTTTGTAGTACCCGGTCAAGAAGGAAAGGTGTGCAAGTTATTAAAGTCTTTATATAGCCTTAAGCAAGCTCCTAAGGAGTGGCATGAGAAGTTCGAAAGAACATTAATCGCTGCCGGCTTTGTAGTAAATGATGGTGACAAGTGTGTGTACTATCGCCATGGTGGGGGCGAAGGTGTTATTCTTTGTCTCGTATGTCGACGACATATTGATCTTTGGAACCAAACTTGATTTAATCAAGGAGGTTAAGGATTTCTTATCTCATTGCTTTTGAGATGAAGGATCTAGGAGTAGCCGATGTTATCTTAAACATCAAGTCGTTGAGAGATGAGAATGGTGGGATCACACCGCTTCAGCCTCATTATGTGGAAAAGGTTTTGAGTCGCTTTTGGGTATAGCGATCGCACGCCTTTCTCCAACTCCATATGATGCTAGTGTGTTGCTTGAAAGAATCGACGGATTGCTAGAGATCAACCGAGGTATTCTCGCATTATTGGCTCGCTTATGTATTTGGCGAGTGCCACGAGGCTGACATCTCTTTTGCCGTGAGCAAGCTGAGTCGGTTTGTGTCAAACCGGAGATGATCATTGGCGTGCGCTTGAGAGAGTTATGCGCTACTTGAAGGGCATCATGAGCTATGGGATTCACTACACCGTATCCAAGGGTACCGGAGGGTTATAGTGACTCGAATCGGATATCCGATGGCGTCGATGAGATTAAGGCCACAAGTGGTTATGTTTTTACACTTGGTGGTGGCGCTGCTTCTGAAGTCTTGCAAGGCACCATCTTAACGAGGTCAACTATGGAAGCGTAACTCACAGCATTAGACACCGCCACCGTTGAAGCAGAGTGGCTTCGTGAGCTATTGATGGACTTACCTATGGTTGAAAAACCAATACCCCTATCCTCGATGAATCGTGATAATCAAACTGTGATCGTCAAGATAAACAGTTCTAAGGACAATATGAAGTCCTCAAGGCATGTGAAGAGGAGATTAAAATCTGTCAGAAACCGAGGAACTCCGAGTTATTACGTTGGATTATATCCAAACGTCGAAAAACTTGGCAGATCCCTTCACAAAGGGTCTATCACGTAATGTGATAGATAATGCATCGATGGAGATGGGTTTGAGACCCACCGCATGAGTTGTCCATAGTGGTAACCCACTCTATGTGATCGGAGATCCCGTGAAGTAGAAGTGGGAGACAAGCGTGGTCACCGAGAGGAGAGTATCCTTATTTTAATTATCCCACTCCGTGAAGATGCAATACTCTCCGATCCGCATGGCAGGTTGATATCTATCTTAATGTGTTCCAAGTGGCTTATTTGAGTAAGCAGAGATGTTGTCCTCTGAGCATCTCCCGAGGAACACACCTATATGAATTTGACTGTTAACATCGCAATCTGTGAGAAGTGGGTGCTCTCTAATAAATTCATGAAAGGCCCCGAGTACGACGATACGCTCCACCAAGGGAAGCCTTGCAGCCCAAAGACCGTCAAGAATTTGTGTGAAACTAGTCTCATTGAAAACTTGTAGTTCAAGGCATAGTCCACTATTCAAGTTGTGATCTAGTGTAGCATAAATCTCTAAGTGGAAGTTCAACTTCACAGTCTCCACTAAGCACCGGTATATAAACAATGTTTTGGAACCAAATGGTGAAATGTGCCAATGAGACTTTGTGGGGATTGTTGAATTTGCTAGTGGGCTTTTGCCCAAAGCCCAACTAAATTTCTGAAATTCTCTTGGCCCATTCATGCACACATGTGAATGGAGTGAGTGAGGCTAAAGTTTAGTCCCACCTCATAAGTTGAGAGAGAGTTGCACCTCTTTATAAGGTGAGCTCTCCTACCACTTGTATGAGCATGAGAAGAGGAGACCTACACGCTCCTCCTCCTCGCTCGCCTCGCCACGCCACGCCTCGTCACGACGCGCCGCGGGTTGCGGGATTGAGCCGAGCCGAGGACAGAGCTATGCACGTTGTCTATATTTTTGCTGCTCGGGAAAAATTAATGAGTCATTAATTACTGAACCGTTTCCGATTCTTTTGGATCGTGACGACTCGGACATGGGGTTTACTCCCACGACCTACCCGGCCCGCACTATATAGTAAGGCAGACGTCTATCCTAGCCGCCGCCGCTTCGTATGGTTTCTCACCACCGTTCCAGTCCATTGCGTACCGATCAAGTCTTCTCCATCCTTCCTTTCGCGTGCACCGGGAGAAGGGACAAAGAGCCTCCTAACCCCGCCTCTCGTGATCCTGCACGGGAGAGGGCGATCAGGTTTTGGGGAGCGACTTTTCATGCGATCTTGGCAAATGACGACTTCATGAACGACGACTTCTTCCCGATCTCTAACCTCATCCTCGACGACATGGGCGACAACGTCAACGCCGGCGGTGTCGCTTCCGCCGCACTGCACGTGATTCTATCTTTCCTGTTCGAGATCGTGGTAGAGTTTCTAGTATGTGCCCTAGATGTGATCTGTTCATCTGCTATGCTAGTTCGCATGATTAGTTTAATCTCTGCCACTGTAGTCATGATTTATTTTCTGTTTATTCGGATTAAATCTCGTAGTAATTTGCTCATATTTTCAACAATCCAAAAACCTGATTTTAGGCAATTTACTCCGAGTGGTTTTGTCTTGATCTGAAGCCGCTTTGCCTTTAAGGGGCGCAATATAAGAGGTGGCGCACGAGAGCGATCATCGGTTTGGACCATGGGCTGCTATGACGCCACTAAGGGCAAGCCCGAGGGCGATCTTAATCCAAAGACACCGGAAGCTTTTGAGAAGATCGATACTCTCTTTAAAGGCGCTCCGGGTGTTCTTGATGATTCTATTGTGGATTCAGATATGTCGTTTGACAACGGCAAGGACATGTGGGCTGCGCCGAGGCCAAGTTTGGTGCCTCGGATGCCGTAGAAGTAGTTGTACGTCATGGAGCAATTCTATGACTATAAGATGACTGATGAGCGCTGCTGTGCAAAGAGGCTCATGAGATACGATCGCAAAAAGAACTTGAGCACTTCAAGTGTGTGTTGCGGACAAATTTGTTGCGGAGGCATTATTGCCAAGCTTCCACCTTCGTGGAACAATTTTGCTACTTCCTGAAACACAAGAGACATGAGTTTTCCGCTATGGATCTCATTGGTACTCTTGATGTTGAAGAGAAGGCGAGAGCAAAGGACACACGTGCTCGAGTTGCCGAGGGAGCTTCTAGTGCCCACATGGTACGTAAGAAGAACTTCCAGCCCAATAAGTTCAAAAACAACAAGAACAAAACTCAGGGAAAGGCAAGTTTGATACAAAGAACAAGTCATCACATTCTACCAACTTCAAGAAGAATTCTCATAAGAAGGGGAAGGGACTTTGCCATGTCTGCGGTGATCCTAATCACTGGGCTCCGAAGTGTCCTAACCGCTCATACTAATACTCAACAGGCCATTCAAAGATGTTAGGTTTGTATATATATAAATAATATAACATCCATCCAATTGCAATTCTAAAACCAGAACTATACTTAACAATCCAAACTTCAAACAGATTTTATACACTACACCTGTGATGATAATATAATCATAACTTGGTCAGTGATACTGATACACTGCCAAGGTGAATAGAGTTTGTGCTCGACGGCCTTGACATCAGATACATATTCCAATATGGTATCCTATACCAAAAAAGAAAAACTACCAGTTTTAATCAATGGCGCAGGGTTCTGGTCCATATCAGGCTATCAGTACACACTCAAATTAAGCTGATTCCTTCAGACAATTCAATTAAGCTTGCAATTATCATATCCTGACAAGTACAAAATGCTAGTCTGAACTCAGAAAAAAATTGTAGTCTGAACCTGAACCTATAAAATTCCTGAAGTCTGACATATTTTTTGTGTTTAAAACCTTCATTTTTTAACCTGCAATGCCGATTTTTGCAGAGAAGGAATACTCTTAAAGCTTTTGTAGAAGCAAACTATGAAACAAAATAGTTACTGGATTTCTAAAGGTACGAACTTAATGGAACATGCATAAAAGAACAACCTTAGAAATTGTTGTGTAGAACTATCAGAAGGTGGTACCTGGGGTCCATGAACGGTTCTACATGAAGAATCTCCTTAAAGCTCACATGTCCTCTCTTTCTACATGAAGAATCTCCTTAAAGCTCACATGTCCTCTCGTTTTAGAAAGAGCATTGGTGAATCTCTTCAGTTGAATGGTTAGTACAGGTGGCAGCTTAGTAACCAATTGTATTTGAAAACCACCAGTCCCATGTTTCTGCTCAATTTGGTTTTCTTCCGCTTGTTGTGCGCTATGATCATCCAGCTTTACCTGCTTGCCACTGCCTTGATTTTGGTCGCTGGTATCCTGACTATCCTGGGTACTCAACAGGTCAGTCTGTTTATGAGTGGGAAAGGAACTAGGTGCAGCTTCCTGAACACCTTCCTGACTTTCAGGTTTTTTATTGGTAGTGCTACAAGAGGCCGAGTTCTTTTCATCATAGCTCATCCCTGAAGTGATTTCTTCACTAATTCTGTTCTCAGAAAGAATAACTTGATGATGTCCATCTGAACCATGTGGTTGTTTACTTGGAGAAGTACATTCTACCGACAAGCTATTCAAATCATTAGATCGCTCACTTGGGCATGTTTTCCTGTCTGATGGTTCAGTCTGGTCTTCTTCAACTGTTGGATTTACATTGGTACTTGCTATCATCGGTTGACCATTTTCACTTCCATTTGTTCTCGGCAGCTCAACAACCTTGGAACAGTTACCACATTTCCATCCCATTGGACAATAGCAAAGAAGTGTCAAGCAGTCCTCGAGCGATGCAACAGAGTTCATATGTACTGCCTCATCATCAGTAATATCACCGCTCTGAGCTCTCCCCTTGTCTTCTGTAGTAGGTTCTACTGAGTAAGTGTTCTCCTTGGCTTCTATATCAACTAGTGGAGGTGGACCAGTATGTTTTGGACTGTGAGGATCTACTATTGATTCATCCATTCCCTCAGTGTCATCAAACAAGTTAGGAATGAAATCAAGAGCTTTTATTGGCACTTCAATGATCTCTCGTGGGACATCATTCTTCTGAGTCTGCAAACGACCGTGTGCAACATCCTCCACTTTAGTAGAATCTGCAGATTCAAGCATACAGGGATTTAGCTTTATCTGCATTAGCAAGATCATGCAACCAGAAACCCTCATCCTTTGCATATTTTTAGAATCTTTAACCACCACATTCTAAGGTCTCTTTTCTCAAACAATAACCATACACGCTTAAGTTAACCAACCATTTTAGAGCAACACTTATTTTATGAATGTAAGGACTCAAGACCCTGAGTTATCTTCAAATGTCAATTCAACTACTACACTATAGCATGCACTTTTGCCATGATAAGACTGTTGAAACATCCAGCCCAATTTTTCGTAGCCACCCCGAAGGCTTTGCAGCTACTTCTTTATTCCATATATAAAATGGCATCAACAATTTTCTCTGCTTAGTTATCACCAGAGCTCCATTTCCAAAAGTGTCATCTGTTCCCGTGTTCAGAAAAATAGCTAGCTTGTATTAGATCTCACTATTCCACACCTGCGGGCCTGTTCCACATTCTATGTTTTAAGTTAGCTAGAGGAGCACATAGACTTACCAACTTGTGAAGGCTTGGGTATTTTCTCCATGGCCTCATCTCCAAATTCTGAACCAGGAAACTGAGAATCACAGCCTTCAGCAATTGTTTGAATCTTTTCTCCATCAGTCTTGTCGGTTTGTTGGAATAGTTCCTTACGAGTCTTCGTCGGAGATCCACCACTTCTGGTCATTGGTGGTAACGTAACACTTCTGGCTGGACAATCCTTTGATGGCAGTGCCAGTTGGAGCTCATCGAATTGAGATCCAAAACTGATTTAGTTGAGCAACTTATGCAGTATAAGGTCTGACGCAGCCAGCCCCCGAAAATGGAATTGCCAATTGGACGAAACTCTGCACCCCCATGCAATTTGTTTAGGTCCTTCGTCTCCTCCTCCAAAGCAGTGCGCAAAGATGTAAGAAACTCTTGGCTGTCCTGCATATAAGAGCCCTTGAACTGTGGATTAAACACCCGCATAACTTCCAATAGCATCTCTGGATCCAGCGCGTGCCTGGCATCATTTGTGCTGCTTGTCTCCACAAATAATTGCTTCAGGTGCAGACCAATGCTCCCCAGCCGAGCACCCGGTCCTAAAATCGTTGTCCTCAGCTCACCGAGCGCAAGGAGGCACTGAAGCAGTGCATTCATGTAGCATGTGTTTCCAAGATTCGGCAACCCTCTGATAACACAGCCATTCCCATTAGCATACCCAGACGCATCATTGCCGGTCACTATTGCCCACAAATCCTTTGCATAACTCTCGGGCACCATTCCCCACACATCCCATCCATTGCTGGCCGACATTGCCCGCTCAACCCTTTTATTTCTGGCCAGAGCTGCCCACTCATCATCGCTCAGCTTGTCCTGACCGAGCTTCAGAACGTGCCCACACTCGAAGCAGTAGCCCTTATACGGTTCATCGTACCACAGAGCAACCCAATGGTAGTCCCTGGTGGCGTGCAAGCGGGCGTGTACCTGCGGATTTTCCATGCCCCCCTTCTCCCCGGTGCAGAAAGTAGAGGTGCACTCCGTGCACACCATGAACCTAGCAGCGGCTCCCCTCCGGGTGCAGGTGGTCGTGCACAGGAAATGCTCGCACTCTGGGAGCTTCTCGGCGGTCTTGATATCAAGCACCATATCATCCAGCTCCTCCCTGTCCTTGAACAAGTGCTCGCACGACCCGATGTCGTATGTGCAGTCGCTGGTCTCCTCCGCTTCCCCCGTCGATGGCGACTCGCTCAACAACACAGGTGCCTTGGACGCAGGCAGGTCCAGGTGCGGGTATTTCTGCGTGTTCTCAGGGTTCTGCGGGTTCTTGCCCCCCGTCTCGCACCCATCCTTTGCAATGCCGGACACCGATCCCCAGCCATCCTTTGCAACGCATCCCCCAGTCCTTGCTGATCCTTTTTGTTTCTGGCCCCCACTGCATAGTCATCTTCGCTCCGGTCACTGAGCCTCATACCGCGCGCACACAAGAAGCAGTATCCCAAATTCGGTTCATCGCACCACTGAGCAACCCAATGCGTGTTCTCGCCGGCGTGCCAGAGGGCATGCTCCTGCGGACTTTCCCTGTTCACCGGCCACCCAGAGCAGAAGAATCTGGAGCAGTCTATGCACTTCATCATCCCTTCGTTGCCCTTCCAGGTCGTCTTGCACTTACTAAGATGGCACGTCCGGCGCACCCCCAGCTGCTCCGTGAGATAATACACGTGCATATCCAGGACTTCGGGGTCCAAGCGTATGTGCTCGCACCGCCCGCCGTCGCCGGTACTGTCGCTGCTGGTCCCCGCCTCCGCTTCCCCGGACGATGGCCACTCGTCGCTCGATTCCGTCGGAGACGCAGGCGCGTCGCTGCATCCAGGACCAGCCAGCGGGTCCAGGCGCGGGGATTTCTGCGGGCTGTCGGACGCCTCCTCCGCCCTCTCCCTCTTCTCCTCTACCATCACGCCTGTCGCCTGGAAACTAAGAAACAACAAGAATGAGTCAAGTGAATTCTGAACCCCCAAACAGAACCGTACGGACTAGAGTTAGCAGCGCCTGAAGCAAACATCCTGAAGAATCGGAGAACGAGAAAAAACTTCACCAACAAGTCGAGAAGAGATCCAACATTCCGCTAGCGAGGCATCAAGAGGTTCGCAACATACGGTGGAAAAGCAACCGAGAACGCCAGCGAGGCGGAGGACAAGGAAAACCTCCCCCGTCAACACACGAAGAATCCGAGCATTGCGGCGGAGAAACACGCACGAGCGGCGCCGCGGACCCGATTCGGGGACCGAGAGAGAAACCCACCGGTCCACCGACACCACGCGATTAAGCAAGCAAGCAAGCACGCGCGCACCCAGCGACTCGGCGGAGCGGGATTCGGGGGAGAAGGAGGCGGGCCTTACCAGGAGACGGCGAGGGAGAGGGCCTCGGAGGAGGAAACCGAGCAGCCGGGGGAGGCGTCCGCGACGAGGCCGAGAGAAGGTGGAGGAGGAGGAGGGAGGTGGGGAGGAGCGGGAGGCGGTTTAGCTGGTCGGGGACGGTGGCGGGCGGGCGCCGGGGCGGGTTTGTTGGGCTGGCTGAGGAACTGTTGCGGCCGTGCGTATGCTATGCTTGGGGGTTTGTTGACGGTGCTAATCCTCCTTCTACGAAGATCACGAGTCCGCGAATGCGTGTGGCAGCGGGCCAGGCCCGCTGGGCCTAGTTCAGGAGACCCATGTCCAACTTGATCTCAACTTTTCTTAATGAGCCAAACCATTCTTTTTTTAGGGAAAGATTGCAATTATATTAAAATATCATCACAGTCATTACAATCAGATAGCACCAGCAATGCCAAATCCAGTGATAGTTGGCCCATATGGACAGCCCCCCTACCACTGATCTGGGTTAGCTTGGCTAATTCATGAGCAAACTTGTTGCCACCTCTCTCTATCTTTCGAAAAACAATGTTCGATCTATCTTGCAGAAGTTCCCTAATCACTAAAGGGGTTGCGGGGGACAAAATGTTCGAAATAACCGCAACACAATCAGATTCAACGATGATCTTTTCATTTCCTAACTCAAGAGTAGCCTTCATCCCAGTGAGACACGCACAAACTTCAGCCTCTTCGATACTCGCACAGGCATGGAGTTTTAAGCCCTCAACTCTAACAAGTCTGCCCATGTAATCTCTTATAATGTACCCAGCGCTAGATTCACCCAAATTGGCTACAAACGCAGCATCCATGTTTACTTTCAGCCATCTCACTGGAGGTCTAGTCCAACTAGACTTTCCCGCAAGGTTTGGTCCAGATTTGTTCAACACTGGCATATGGCACTTCCTGGGAGTAGTCGCATCAACCCGCGTCTTTCCCTTATCATTAGTGGCGAGGTATTCACCCGAAAAAGTCACAATATAGTTTTGCAGGAATTTAACCGAGTCTATAATGGAGCGTTTCCCTTGGTTGTGGACCACATCATTTCGAAGGAACCAAGCACGCCAGAACACTAGAAGCACCAAACCCCATTGCCTTGATTTGATTTTTGCAAGGAGGATTAGAAGCCAATCAGGCCCGTTGTAATTAAAAACCCTTTCCTTCGGAAGATCCCACACCCCTCGCATCTGATCTCGTAAGGCCTGGGCTTTGGTACACTCCACCACAACATGAAAATTGTTCTCATCTGCCATACCACATATATTGCACGCACCATCTATCTCCAGATTCCTTTTGCATTTGTTCTACTTTGTAGGAAGATTATTAGAGGCCAACCTCCAACCAAAGGACCGGACCTTGCTTGGGATATCAGCATTCCACACCAACTTTCACATATTCATGTCCCCCTCAGGAGCATTGCTACTTCCGGTTCGGCTGTCATTACAGTGCTTCAAATTATATGCCAGCTTGTAGGCACTACAGACAAAAAAATGCCCAGACGATTCATAGTGCCAAGCCGGAGCATCCTCCATCTCATGTATAGGGATCTTTAACTTTAAGCTCACCTCCGCATCATTTGGCCAAAACACCTCTCTCATCTAACTCCTCATTCCATTCCTTACTAAGAAGAGATCACACACTCATGAAGTCTGGACCGCTTCCTGCTACAATAATTTTTAGGGATGGTTCTGTAGGAATCCAATTGTCCCTCCAAATACATATGGAATTTCCATTCCCAATCCTCCAGATTACTCCTTTCCTTAATAGCTCCAAACCAAATTTGATTCCCCTCCATGCTTGTGATGATTCACCAGAGAACATTGTATCAAGGACTTTGCCGTTAGGGTAGCACCTTACTTTGAAGAGGCGGGCACATAAACTCTCTAGCGACTGGATTAATCTCCAAGCCTGTCGCGCTAAGAGAGCCTGGTTGAAGCAACAAGTGTCGCGAAAACCCATTCCCCCTGGGTTTTAGGTTTGATCAAGCATTATCAAGAGGCCCAATGAACCCTCCTCTGTCCTTGCTCCCCCCACCCCCCAGAAGAATTGCCTAACGACTTTCATATAATCTTCGTGGAAACTCATCGGCATCTTGAACACACTCATCTTGTAAGTGGGAAGCACCCGAGCAACGGATTTGATGAGAACCTCTTTTGCAGCCATGGCCATATATTTTTCATTCCAGTCTGAGAGTCTTTTGTTGAACCTATCGTTAATGGGCTGAAACTTCTCAGCCTTCATCCGCCCTTCCGGCGTAGGGAGCCCTAGGTATTTCTCCTCGAAAGTACAGTTTTGGACACGAAGAACTTCCTTCACTTCTTCCAACCTGGTTACAGGGCACTCATAATTGAAAAGGAGGGAACATGTCTCATGGATAACCAGTTGGCCTGTGCTCCTAACAAACTCCTGAATTGCCATTTTTTACCACAGAAGCTTGGTGGCCATTTGCTTTGGAAATAGGGTAATATCATCAGTAAAAAATAAGTGAGATATCCCAGGGGCAGAACGAGCAATCTTTAGTTCTCTGAGTTCACCCTTATTTACCACATTCTTTAGTAATCTAGAAACACCATCAGCGACAAAGAGCAACAGGTAGGGAGAAAGAGGATTACCCTAACGTAAACCTATGGAAGGGGAGAACTCCTCAGAAAGCTCCCCATTCACTTTTATAGCATAACGGACAGAAGTGACACACGCCATGACCCAACTCACCCATCTGGGGTTGGAACCCAACTTAGTGAGCACACCCTTTAAATACTTCCAGTCCACGCGGTCATAAGCTTTTGAAAGGTCCATCTTGAATGCGCAGAAAGAGTCACTTGCACTAGTGGAGAAAAGCCTAGCTATGGCGTGCCAAAAACTGCCTTACTGGCGTAGACACAAGACGCCACTATTATGGCGCCATTGCTAAAAAATAGTGGTCGCGTTGGAGGACACGACAGCAGTATCCTACATCGTGTTGACGTATCACCAGTCCAACGCCGGCACTAAGTTCATCTTAACTCTGGCGTGCCTACTTGTCCAACTCCAGCAAATGGTTTTTGGCAATAAAAAAATTGCTCATCTACACTAGCTACTTACTTAATAGATACTAATGAACACAATATACTCATCTACACTAGGTACTTACTTAATAGATAATCATTACATAAGAGGCTCGTGAACTCAACAAGTTGATATTAAACTTCACAAAAGTTGCTCGCTCAAGTACTCTAGTTACTCGATCATCATTAACTAATAAGATAAACTAGCTAGCTACTTAAAAAATAATCTTCATCAAGGAGTATTCCCAGCTGGTGAAGCTTCTTTCTATCCCCATGTCCTTCTCTTCTAAAATGATCTATGTCCATCTTCAGGTCAATCCTCTTAGCCCTGAGGAGTCTCCTCTCCTCCTTCAGTTTATCCCGATCCTCGATGAGCTTATCCCTCTCGTCCCTAAGCTGATTAGTCTCCTTAACGAGCCGAATAGTCTCCTTAACGAGCCGAATAGTCCCCTTGTGTAGCTCTTTAATCTCCACCTTTAGCTCGTCATTTGCCCCTTGCATGCTATTGGTGACATACTCATAAGTGTCTAAGAATTCATTGTTGGCCATGTCCACATTGCACACCAACTCGTTGTTGCCTCCAGAAAATTGGCCATGACCTACAAACACATCGCCTATACGATCAAGATAATATGCAATTTCATATCACGAATATTGACACCAATGTAAAGTAGTTCAAATATTGCAATGTATAGAACTAATTAAACTAGATAGCATGTGGTGACCTACAACAGCAAATTGCATACCAAACTAGATATGTTGGTTATAGAGGATCAATCAATAGAAAAGCTCGACAAGTGCCAGACTTTTAACTTCCAATGCTATTTTCTATTTCTTCTGGAACCAGATGATAGTTACAACAAATTATCAGCCTAAAAAATTTGGGCATGAGGGTTTGCCGTGATTTCTTCAGTGCACATTTCTAAGGAAACTACGTACAAACTCCCATTCTACACATAACACATTCTATCCATTCTACTAAATATATCATTTTCTACTAAACTAGCTCAGATCCGCCACCAGAGGGAGACGCACATTTACCATATCCATTGATATATAAACCAATCATCTACTCCATCTATCAAAAGTAATTTTCTAGACCAGATCCGCCATCGGAGGGAGGCGCGCTTGGGGAGGAGAAGAATATTCGCGAGGGGGAGAGGGGAGATCTCACCTCCTTTGTCAGAGTTGGCGGAGGCCGCGCAGTTTCGGCGACGAAGAGCGGCGTGGTCGGGCGGCGGCGGCAGCAACGCTGGTCGAGAAGGGGGGACGAAGAAGAAAAGGGTGTTCGATGTGAGTTCATAGTGAATCTGACTTACTGGTTTTTTACTGGACAGGGCACTTTTTGCTGGCGTTGGCCCAATGGGTATTGCTGGTGTAGGCCTAATGGGCCACGCCATAGAAAACGGTAGCACACATAAAAAAACTCAGAAAATATCTATGTCATGCAAGAAATAATGTACACCAGCGGTATGGTAGTACAATGTCATACAAAATTGTTCAACGCCATCACTATTTGAAAAAATAGTCCTGGCGTTCGTTAAAAATGGAGCGCCACTAATGAAAGTTGTGGCTAGCAATTTTTCCACTAGTGTTGAGTTTCTCCCCCTTTGGATGGCATGGAAGCATTCAAACGCGATAAGAGTGTTATCACTAATGAGCCTTCCTGGGATGAAAGCGCTGTGTTCAATGCCAATAAGGTCGTCCAGGAGCGGTCTCAAGCGATTCACAATGCACTTCGACACCACTTTGTAAATAACATTGCATAAAGAGATTGGCCGAAAATCTTTTAACTCCACCGCTTGGTTAGTCTTGGGAATGATAACAGTAGTAGTAGTATTCAACTCACTAGGCATGACACCATCCATAAAGAATTGCTTAACAGCCCCAACCACCTCTTCTTTTAGAACATCCCAGTTTCACTGGTAAAAACATGCGGAGAAACCATCCGGCCCTGGGGATTTTAGCGAACCAATCTGAAAAAGGGCGTCGCTGATCTCTTTTCCCGTAAACTCTTCCATTAATTTATCATTCATCTCATTTGTAACCGAAGTCTCAATATGATTCAGCAAACCCGCAGGGTTGACATTTGAGTCTCCTGTAATCAGATCATAGAAAAAACCCTTTGCAATATCTTTGATTTCCTCTTCATTGTTCGTGAACTGACCATTAGCCTTTCAAGCGCAAGGAGGCACTGCAGCGTTGCATTCATGTAGCATGTTTCTCCATGGTTCGGCATCCCTCTGATAACGTGGCCATCACCATTAGCATACCCAGACGCAACATCGTCCATTGCAATTCTGGGCACCCTTTGGCACTCATCCTTTGCAATGCCGGACACCGATCCTCAGCCATCCTTTGCAACGCTATCCTCGGCATCCGCTAATCCTTTTCGCTTCGCCGCCATCGTGATAGTCATCTTTTCTCCAACATCGAGCCTCATAGGGCGTGCACACATGAAGCAAGATCCCAAATTCGGTTCATCGCAAAGACCGAAAGCAACCCAATCGTCGGTGCTCAAGGCGTGCCGGGCGCGTGTCCTCGCGGATCATCCCCGCCCACCGCCACCCAGAAAGGTAAGAAATAGGAGCACCCATGCACTTCATCATCCCTTGGTCGCCCTCATCGCTCCCTCCTGTGTCGCCTTGCAATTACGACGCTGGCACTTCCGAGGCTCCTTGAGGACCTTGTTTGCGACCTTGAGATCATGTACCACCATATCCAGGTCGAAGAGTATGCGGTCGCACCGCCCACGCGTGGTCAAACGAAACGCGTGTGGGGTGCTCAAGCGTGCACTGGAATCCTCCGTTATGAACGCGGTGACAAGACGTGCGATTACAAGCCGGCCGCCCCCCATTTATTATAGCGGCCATTTAACCCTTGTGTCTCTTCAACCTTTCGAGCACGCCCCAGTATTGAAAGAAGCACATCCATGACGATGAATTCTTAGATGGTATCCTATGCGGCTCCAATGGCGCTCCGAGCGGCTGCCAACGATGAGCAGCAGTTCACCATGCATGACGTGGTGGACACCCACAGAAGGTTCGCAGAGATCTCGGTGGTGTACACCAACAACCCGGTCTGGGTGGAGAACTCCATCCACATCGTGGAGCTATTGCTTGATGAGAAGAAGTACAAGGTGGTCGGGTTCGACCTCGAGTACACGCGCGCTCGTGCTAGGTCTCGTCCCTAGGTCGTCGTCGCCTAGATGTGCGTACGCAATCACGTCCTGGTCTACCACTACTGCCTGGCTACAAGGCCTTGCGAGCGTTTCGCCAGTTTTGTCGACAACCCCACTACATGTTCTCTACGGTGGACATCACCAACGATGTAAAGGTGCTCAGGAATTCGGGCATCGCCTGCTTTAATCTTGTCGACATCCAGGGCCAATACAAGATCTAGAGCAGCAAGAAGCATGAGAAGGACTCACTGGTTCACCTCGCTGAGGCCATCATCGACCCCTACTACAGAGACATGAAGGATTCCTGCAACAAGGACAAGCGTGTCTGGCACTCGGCCTGGATGGGAAAACTCGACAAAGCTCATGTCGTGTATGTGGCCAAGGAGGCGTACACGAGCTACGAGATGTACAGGCGGATCGTTGACATGAGGAAGTGCCTCCTGAAGGAAATATGCCCTAGAGGCAATAATAAAGTTATTATTTATTTCCTTATATCATGATAACTGTTTATTATTCATGCTAGAATTGTATTAACCGGAAACATAATACATGTGTGAATACATAGACAAACAGAGTGTCACTAGTATGCCTCTACTTGACTAGCTCGTTGATCAAAGATGGTTAAGTTTCCTAGCCATTGACATGGGTTGTCATTTGATTAATGGGATCACATCATTAGGAGAATGATGTGATTGACATGACCCATTCCGTTAGCTTAGCACACGATCGTTTAGTATGTTGATATTGCTTTCTTCATGACTTATACATGTTCCTATGACTATGAGATTATGCAACTCCCGTTTACCGGAGGAACACTTTTGTGTGCTACCAAACGTCACAACGAATCGGGTGATTATAAAGGTGCTCTACAGGTGTGTCTCCAAAGGTACTTGTTGGGTTGGCGATTTCGAGATTAGGATTTGTCACTCCGATTGTCGGAGAGGTATCTCTGGCCCTCCCGTAATGCACATCACTTAAGCCTTGCAAGCATTGCAACTAATGAGTTAGTTATGGGATGATGTATTACGGAACGAGTAAAGAAACTTGCCGGGTAACGAGATTGAACTAGGTATTGAGATACCGACGATCGAATCTCGGCAAGTAACATACCGATGACAAAGGGAACAACGTATGTTGTTATGCGCGGTCCGACCGATAAAGATCTTCAGAGAATATGTAGGAGCCAATATGAGCATCCAGGTTCCGCTATTGGTTATTGACGGAGACGTGTCTCGGTCATGTCTACATAGTTCTCGAACCCGTAGGGTCCGCACGCTTAACGTTACGATGACAGTTATATTATGAGTTTATATGTTTTGATGTACCGAAGGCTGTTCGGAGTCCCGGATGTGATCACGCACATGACGAGGAGTCTCGAAATGGTCGATACATGAAGATTGATATATTGGAAGCCTATGTTTGGATATCGGAAGTGTTCCGAGTGAAATAGTGATTTTACCGGAGTACCGGAGGGGTTACCGGAACTCCCCGGAGGCTATTGGGCCTTATGGGCCCAAGAGGAGGAAGACGAGAGGCGGGCCAAGGGGCAGCCGCGCGCCCCTCCCCCCAAGTCCGAATTGGACAAGGAGGGGGGCGGCGCCCCCCTTTCCTTTCCCCTCTCTCCTCCTTCCCCCAAGTCCTAATCCAACTAGGGAAAGGGGGGGGGGGAGTCCTACTCCCGGTGGGAGTAGGACTCCTCCGGCGCGCCTCCTCCTATGGCCGGCCGCACCCCCCCTTGCTCCTTTATATACGGGGGCAGGGGGCACCCTAGAGACACAACAATTGATCATTGATCTCTTAGCCGTGTGCGGTGCCCCCCTCCACCATAGTCCACCTCGATAATACTATAGCGGTGCTTAGGCGAAGCCCTGCGTCGGTAGAACATCAACATCGTCACCACGCCGTCGTGCTGACGAAGCTCTCCCTCAACACTCGGTTGGATCGGAGTTCGATGGACATCATCGGGCTGAACGTGTGTTGAACTCGGAGGTGCCGTACGTTCGGTACTTGATCGGTCGGATCGTGAAGACGTACGACTACATCAACCACGTTGTGCTAACGCTTCCGCTTTCGGTCTACGAGGGTACGTGGACAACACTCTCCCCTCTCATTGTTGTGCATCACCATGATCTTGCGTGTGCGTAGGAAATTTTTTGAAATTACTACGTTCCCCAACAGTGGCATCCGAGCCTGGTTTTATGCGTTGATGTTATATGCACGAGTAGAACACAAGTGAGTTGTGGGCGATATAAGTTATACTGCTTACCAGCATGTCATTCTTTGGTTCAGCGGTATTGTTGGATGAAGCGGCCCGGACCGACATTATGCGTACGCTTACGCGAGACTGGTTCTACCGACATGCTTTGAACACAGGTGACTGGCGGGTGTCAGTTTCTCCAACTTTAGTTGAACCGAGTGTGGCTACCCCGGTCCTTGCGAAGGTTAAAACAGCACCAACTTGACAAACTATCGTTGTGGTTTTGACGCGTAGGTAAGAACGGTTCTTGCTAAGCCCGTAGCAGCCATGTAAAACTTGCAACAACAAAGTAGAGGACGTCTAACTTGTTTTTGCAGGGCATGTTGTGATGTGATATGGTCAAGACATGATGCTAAATTTTATTGTATGAGATGATCATGTTTTGTAACTGAGTTATCGACAACTGGCAGGAGACATATGGTTGTCGCTTTATTGTATGCAATGCAATCGCCCTGTAATGCTTTACTTTATCACGAAGCGGTAGCGATAGTCGTAGAAGCATAAGATTGGAGAGACGACAATGATGCTACGATGGAGATCAAGGTGTCGCGCCGGTGACGATGGTGATCATGATGGTGCTTCGGAGATGGAGATCACAAGCACAAGATGATGGCCATATCATATCACTTATATTGATTGCATGTGATGTTTATCTTTTATGCATCTTATCTTGCTTTGATTGATGGTAGCATTATAAGATGATCTCTCACTAAATTTCAAGATAAAAGTGTTCTCCCCGAGTATGCACCGCTGCCAAAGTTCATCGTGCCCGGACACCACGTGATGATCGGGTGTGATAAGCTCTCGTCCATCTACAACGGGTGCAAGCCAGTTTTGCACACGCAGAATACTCGAGTTAAACTTGACGAGCCTAGCACATGCGTAAATGGCCTCGAACACTAAGACCGAAAGGTCGAGCGTGAATCATATAGTAGATATGATCAACATAGTGATGTTCACCATTGAAAGCTACTCCATTTCACGTGATGATCGGTTATGGTTTAGTTGATTTGGATCACGTGATCACTTAGAGGATTAGATGGATGTCTTTCTAAGTGGGAGTTCTTAAGTAATATGATTAATTGAACTTAAATTTATCATGAACTTAGTACCTCATAGTATCTTGCTTGTCTATGTTTGATTGTAGATAGATGGCCCGTGATGTTGTTCTGTTGAATTTTAATGTGTTCCTTGAGAAAGCAAAGTTGAAAGATGATGGTAGCAATTACACGGACTGGGTCCGTAACTTGAGGATTATCCTCATTGCTGCAGAAGAATTACGCCCCGAAGCACCGGCCGGGTGCCAGTTCGCTGCAGGAGCAACACCAGATGTTATGAACGTCTGGCGAGCAAAGTCGATGACTACTCAATAGTTCAAAGGTGCCATGCTTTATGGCTTAGAACCGGACTTCAACTACGCTTTTGAACGTCATGGAGCATATGAGATGTTCCAGGAGTTGAAGTTAATATTTCAAGCAAATGCCCAGATTGTGAGATATGAAGTCTCCAATAAGTTCTATAGTCGCAAGATGGAGGAGAATAGTTTTGTCAATGAAGCATATACTCAAGATGTCCGGGTGTAATAATCACTTGATTCAACCGGGAGTTAATCTTCCTGATGATAGCGACATTGACATAATTCTCCAATCACGGCCACCAAGCTACAAGAGCTTCGTGATGAACTATAACATGCAAGGGATGGATAAGACGATTCCCGAGCTCTTCGCAATGCTAAAGGCTGCGGAGGTAGAAATCAAGAAGGAGCATCAAGTGTTGATGGTCAACAAGACCACTAGTTTCAAGAAAAGGGGCAAAGGGAAGACGAAGGGGAACTTCAAGAAGAACAAGAAGCAAGTTGTCGTCAGGAGAAGAAACCTGTGTCCGGACCTAAGCTCGAAATCGAGTGCTTCTACCGCAAGCGCATCGGTCACTAGAAGCGGAACTGCCCCAAGTATTTGGCGGATAATAAGGATGGCAAGGTGAACAAAGGTATATGTGATATACATGTTATTGATGTGTACCTTACTAGAGCTCGCAGTAGCACTGGTATTTGATAATCGGTTACATTGCTAATATTTGCAACTCAAAGCAGGGACTACGGATTGCTTAACACCGCCAAGGACGAGGTGACGGCGCGCTGGGAAATGGTTCCAAAGTCGATGTGATCGCTGGTCGGCACGCTACCACTACATCTACCTTCGGGATTAGTTTTAGACCTAAATAATTGTTATTTGGTGCCAACGTTGAGCATGAACATTATATCCGGATCTTGTTTGATGCGAGACGGTTATTCATTTAAATCGAGATAATAATGGTTGTTCTATTTATATGAGTAATATCTTTTATGGTCATGCACCCTTGAAGAGTGGTCTATTTTGATGAATCTCGATAGTAGTGATACACATATTCATAATGTTGAAGCCAAAAGATGCAGAGTTGATAATGATAGTGCAACTTATTTGTGGCACTACCGTTTAGGTCATATCGGTGTAAAGCGCATGAAGAAACTCCATGCTGATGGACTTTTGGAACCACTTGATTATGAATCACTTGGTACTTGTGAACCGTGCCTCATGGGCAATATGACTAAAACGCCGTTCTCCAGTACTATGGAGAGAGCAACAGATTTGTTTGGAATCATACATACATGTATGTGGTCCGATGAATGTTGAAGATCGTGGTGGATATCGTTATTTTCTCACCTTCACAGATGATTTAAGCAGATATGAAGCATAAGTCTGAAACATTTGAAAAGTTCAAAGAATTTCAGAGTGAAGTTGAAAATCATCGTAACAAGAAAATAAAGTTTCTACGATCTGATCGTGGAGGAGAATATTTGAGTTACGAGTTTGGTCTACATTTGAAACAAAGCGGAATAGTTTCGCAACTCACGCCACCCGGAACACCACAGCGTAATGGTGTGTCTGAACGTCGTAATCATACTTTACTAGATATGGTACTACCTATGATGTCTCTTACTGATTTACCGCTATCATTTTGGGGTTATGCTTTAGAGACGACCGCATTCACGTTAAATAGGGCACCATCAAAATCCGTTGAGACGACGTCTTATGAACTATGGTTTGTCAAGAAACCAAAGTTGTCATTTCTGAAAGTTTGGGGCTGCGATGCTTATGTGAAAAAGCTTCAACCTGATAAGCTCGAACCCAAATCGGAGAAATGTGTCTTCATAGGATACCCAAAGGAGACTGTTGGGTACACCTTCTATCACAGATCCGAAGGCAAGACATTTGTTGCTAAGAATGGATCCTTTCTAGAGAAGGAGTTTCTCTCGAAAGAAGTGAGTGGGAGGAAAGTAGAACTTGATGAGGTAACTGTACCTGCTCCCTTATTGGAAAGTAGTACATCACAAAAAACGGTTTCTGTGAAACCTACACCAATTAGTGAGGAAGTTAATGATGATGATCATGGAACTTCAGATCAAGTTGCAACTGAACCTCGTAGATCAACCAGAGTAAGATCCGCACCAGAGTGGTACGGTAATCATGTTCTGGAAGTCATGCTACTAGATCATGATGAACCTACGAACTATGAAGAAGGATGGTGAGCCCAGATTCCGCAAAATGGCTTGAAGCCATGAAATCTGAGATAGGATCCATGTATGAGAACAAAGTGTGGACTTTGGTTGACTTGCCCGATGGTCGACAAGAAATTGAGAATAAATGGATCTTCAAGAAGAAGACCGACGCTGACGATAGTGTTACTATCTACAAAGCTCGACTTGTTGCAAAAGGTTTTCGACAAGTTCAAGGGATTGACTACGATGAGACCTTCTCACCCGTAGCGATGCTTAAGTCTGTCTGAATCATGTTAGCAATTGCCGCATTTTATGATTATGAAATTTGGCAGATGGATGTCAAAACTGCATTCTTGAATGGATTTCTGGAAGAAGAGTTGTATATGATGTAACCGGAAGGTTTTGTCGATCCAAAGGGAGCTAACAAAGTGTGCAATCTCCATCGATCCATTTATGGACTGGTGCAAGCCTCTCGGAGTTGGAATAAATGCTTTGATAGTGTGATCAAAGCATTTGGTTTTATCTGCACTTTTGGAGAAGCCTCAGATTTACAAGAAAGTAAGTGGGAGCTCTGTAGCATTTACGATATTATATGTGGATGACATATTCTTGATTGGAAATGATATAGAATTTCTGGATAGCATAAAGGGATACTTGAATAAGAGTTTTTCAATCAAAGACCTCGGTGAAGCTGCTTACATATTGGGCATTAAGATCTATAGAGATAGATCAAGACGCTTAATTGGACTTTCAAAAAGCACATACCTTGACAAAGTTTTGAAGAAGTTAAAAATGGATCAAGCAAAGAAAGGGTTCTTGCCTGTGTTACAAGGTGTGAAGTTGAGTAAGACTTAATGCCCGACCACTGCAAAAGATAGAGAAAATGAAAGATGTTCCCTATGCTTCAGCCATAGGCTCTATCTGTTGGGGAACGTTGCAGAAAATAAAAAATTTCTACGATTTACCAAGATCTATCTATGAGTTCATCTAGCAACGAGAGAGAGGAGTGCATCTACATACCCTTGTAGATCGCGAGTGGAAGCGTTCAAAAGAACGGGGTTGAGGGAGTCGTACTCGTCGTGATCCAAATCACCGGAGATCCTAGCGCCGAACGGACGGCACCTCCGCGTTCAACACACCTACGGTCAGCATGACGTCTCCTCCTTCTTGATCCATCAAGGGGGAAGGAGAGGTTGATGAAGATCCAGTAGCACGACGGCGTGGTGGTGGATGCAGCAGGGATCCCGGCAGGGCTTCGCCAAGCGCCCATGGGAGGGAGAGGTGTAGCAAGGGGAAGGGAGGCGCCAAGTGCAAGGGTGCGGCTGCCCTCCCTCCCCCTCTATATATAGGGTCCCTGGGGCGCCGCCCTAGGAGATGGGATCTCCTAGGGGGCGGACAAGGGGTGCCTTGCCCCAAGGCAGTGGGCGCCCCTCCCTAGGGTTCCCAACCCTAGGCTGCAGGGGCCCAAGGGGTGCACCAGCCCACCAGGGGCTGGTTCCTCCCACTTCAGCCCACGGGCCCTCGGATAGGTGGCCCCACCGGTGGACCCTCGGGACCTTCTCAGTGGTCCCAGACAATACCGGTGACCCCGAAACTTTCCCGATGGTCAAACTCGACTTCCCATATATAATTCTTTACCTCCGGACCATTCCGTAACTCCTCGTGACATCCGGGATCTCATCCGGACTCAACAACTTTCGGTTTGCTGCATACTTATATCTCTACAACCCTAGCGCCACCGAACCTTATGTGTAGACCCTACGGGTTCGGGAGACATGCGACATGACCGAGACGCCTCTCCGGTCAATAACCAACAGCGGATCTGGATACCCATGTTGGCTCCCACATGCTCCTCGATGATCTCATCGGATGAACCACGATGTCGAGGATTCAAGCAGCCCGTATACAATTCCCTTTGTCAATCGATGACGTTATTTGCCCGAGACTCGATCGTCGGTATCCCAATACCTCGCTTAATCTCGTTATCGGCAAGTCACTTTACTCGCATGCGTAATGCATGATCCCGTGACCGGACACTTGGTCACATTGAGCTCATTATGATGATGCATTACCGAGTGGGCCCAGAGATACCTCTCCGTCATACGGAGTGACAAATCCTGCCTCGATTCGTGCCAACCCAACAGACACTTTCGGAGATACCCGTAGTGTACCTTTATAGTCACCCAGTTACGTTGTGACGTTTGGCACACCCAAAGCACTCCTATGGTATCCGAGAGTTGCACAATCTCATGGTCTAAGGAAATGATACTTGACACTTGGAAAAGCTCTAGCTAAATGAACTACACGATCTTTGAGCTATGCTTAGGTTTGGGTCTTGTCCATCACATCATTCTCCTAATGATGTGATCCCGTTATCAATGACATCCAATGTCCATAGTCAGGAAACCATGACTATCTGTTGATCAACGAGCTAGTCAACTAGAGGCTTACTATTGACATGTTGTGGTCTATGTATTCACACGTGTATTACGATTTTCGGATAACACAGTTATAGCATGAATAGCAGACTATTATCATGAACAAAGAAATATAATAATAACCATTTTATTATTGCCTCTAGGGCATATTTCCAACAGTCTCCCACTTGCACTAGAGTCAATATTCTAGTTACATTGTGATGAATCAAACACCCATAACGCTCGGTGTTGATCATGTTTTGCTCTAGGGAGAGAGTTTAGTCAATGGATCTGCTACATTCAGATCCGTATGTACTTTACAAATATCTATGTCTCCATCTTGAACATTTTCACGTATGGAGTTGAAGCGACGCTTGATGTGCATGGTCTTCTTGTGAAACCTGGGCTCCTTGGCAAGTGCAATAGCTCCAGCGTTGTCACAGAAGAGTGCGATCGGCCCCGACGCATTGGGTATGACTCCTAGGTCGGTGATGAACTCCTTCACCCATATTGCTTCATGCGCGCCTCCGAGGCTGCCATGTACTCGCTTCACATGTAGATTCCGCCACGACGCTTTGCTTTCAACCGCTCCACCATCGCCCCACCATTCAAAATATACATGTATCCGGTCTCGTGACTTAGAGTCATCTAGATCTGTCGAAGCTAGCGCCGACGTAACCCTTTACGCATTTGAGCTCTTCATCACCTCCATAAACGAGAAACATATCCTTAGTCCTTTTCAGGTACTTTAGGATGTTCTTGACCGCTGTCCAGTGTTCCTTGCTGGGATTACTTTGGTACCTTCCTACCAAACTTACGGCAAGGTTTACATCAGGTCTGGTACACATCATGGCATACATAATAGACCCTATGGCTGAGGCATAGGGGATGACACTCATCTCTTCTTTATCTTCTGCCGTGGTCGGGCATTGAGCCGAGCTCAATCTCACACCTTGCACACATGAGGCAAGAACCCTTTCTTGGACTGATCCATATTGAACTTCTTCAATATGTTATCAAGCTATGTGCTTTGTGAAAGACCTATGAGGCGCCTCGATCTATCCCTATAGATCTTGATGCCTAATATGTAAGCAGCTTCTCCAAGGTCCTTCATTGAAAAACACTTATTCAAGTAGGCCTTAATGCTGTCCAAAAGTTCTATATCATTTCCCATCAAAAGTATGTCATCTACATATAATATGAGAAATGCCATGAGCTCCCACTCACTTTCTTGTAAACGCAGGCTTCTCCATAAGTCTGCATAAACCCAAACGCTTTGGTCATCTCATCAAAGCGAATGTTCCAACTCCGAGATGCTTGCACCAGCCCATAAATGGATTCTGGAGCTTGCATACCTTGTTAGCATTCTCAGGGTCGACAAAACCTTCCGGCTGCATCATATACAGTTCTTCCTTAAGATGGCCGTTAAGGAATGCCGTTTTGACGTCCATTTGCCATATCTCATAATCATAGTATGCGGCAATTGCTAACATGTTTCGAACGGACTTCAGCTTCGCTACGGGAGAGAAAGTCTCATCGTAGTCAATCCCTTGAACTTGTCGATAACCCTTAGCGACAAGTCGAGCTTTATATATGGTGACATTACCATCCGCGTCCGTCTTCTTCTTAAAGATCCATTTGTTTTCTATTGTTTGCCGATCATCGGGCAAGTCATCACAAAGTCCATACTTTGTTTTCATACATGGATCCTATCTCGGATTGCATGGCTTCAAGCCATTTGTTGGAATCTGGGCCCGCCATTGCTTCTTCATAGTTCAAGGTTCACCGTTGTCTAACAACATGATTTCCAAGACAGGGGTTGCCGTACCACCACTGCAGTGCGGGCGTGTCCTTGTGGACCTTCAAGTTCAAGAGGAGCTTGATCCAAGTATCTTGATCATCATCATTAACCTCCTCTCTCGGTGCGGTGCACCACAGAACATCTTCCCGAGTTGCGCTACTTACCGCTTTCAAGAGGCAATACTTCATCAAGCTCTACTTTCCTCCCACTTAATTCTTTCGAGAGAAACTCTTTCTCCAGAAAGGACCCATTCTTGGCAACAAAGATCTTGCCTTCGGATCTTAAGTAGAAGGTATACCCAATGGTTTCCTTAGGGTATCCTATGAAGACGCATCTTTCCGACTTGGGTTCGAGCTTTTCAGGTTGGAATTTCTTGACATAAGCATCGCATCCCCAAACTTTTAGAAACGACAGCTTAGGTTTCTTGCCAAACCATAATTCATACGGTGTCGTCTCAACGGATTTAGACGGTGCCCTATTTAAAGTGAATGTAGCTGTCTCTAGAGCCTATCCCCAAAATGATAGCGGTAAATCGGTAAGAGACACCATAGATCGCACCATATCCAATAAAGTGCGACATTTACATTCGGACACACCGCTATTACCGAGGTGTTCCAGCGGCGTGATTTGTGAAACGATTCCACATTTCCTTAAGTGCGTACCAAATTCGTGACTTAGATATTCTCCCCCACGATCGGATCGTAAGAACTTTATCTTTCGGTCATGTTGATTCTCTACCTCATTCTGAAATTCCTTGAACTTTTCAAAGGTCTCAGACTTGTGTTTCATCAAGTAGACATACCCATATCTACTCAAGTCGTCAGTGAGAGTGAGAACATAACGATATCCTCCGCGAGCCTCAACGCTCATTGGACCGCACACATCAATATGTATGATTTCCAATAAGTTGGTTGCTCGCTCCATTGTTCCGAGAACGGAGTCTTGGTCATTTTGCCCATGAGGCATGGTTCGCATGTGTCAAATGATTCATAATCGAGACTCTAAAAGTCCATCGGCATGGAGCTTCTTCATGCGCTTGACACCAATGTGACCAAGGCGGCGATGCCACAAGTATGTGGGACTATCGTTATCAACTTTACATCTTTTGGTATTCACACTATGAATATGTGTAACATCACGCTCGAGATTCATTAAGAATAAACCATTGACCATCGGGGCATGACCATAAAACATATCTCTCATATAAATAGAACAACCATTATTCTCGGATTTAAATGAGTAGCCATCTCGTATTAAACGAGATCCAGATACAATGTTCATGCTCAAAACTGGTACTAAATAACAATTATTGAGGTTTAAAACTAATCCCGTAGGTAAATGTAGAGGTAGCGTGCCGACGGCGATCTCATCGACCTTGGAACCATTCCCGACGTGCATCGTCACCTCGTCCTTCGCCAGTCTCCGCTTATTCCGCAGCTCCTGCTTTGAGTTACAAATATGAGCAACCGCACCGGTATCAAATACCTGTGAGCTACTACTTAGTATCGCTAAGGTACACATCAATTACATGTATATCAAATATACCTTTGGTTTTGCCGGCCTTCTTGTCCGCTAAGTACTTGGGGCAGTTCGCTTCTAGTGACCACTTCCCTTGCAATAAAAGCACTCACCTCGTGCTTGGGTCCATTGTTTGACTTCTTCCAGAATCGGCTTATCGGGCGCGGCAACTCCCTTGCCGTCCTTCTTGAAGTTCTTCTTATCCTTGCCTTTCTTGAACTTAGTGGTTTTATTCACCATCAACACTTGATGTTCCTTTTTGATCTCTACCTCCGCTGATTTCAGCATTGAATATACCTCAAGAATGGTCTTTTCCATCCTCGCATATTGAAGTTCATCACAAAGCTCTTGTAGCTCGGTGGAAGCGATCGAAGGATTCTGTCAATGACGCGTCATCCGGGAGATTAACTCCCGGTGAGTCAAGCGGTTGTGCAACCTGCATATCTTGAGTATGTGCTCACCGACGTAACTATTTTCCTCCATCTTACAACTGAAGAACTTGTCGGATACTTCATATCTCTCGACCCGGGCATGAGCTTGGAAAACCATTTTCAGCTCTTCGAACATCTCATATGCTCCGTGTTGCTCAAAACGCTTTTGGAGCCCCGATTCTAAGCTATAAAGCATGCCGTGACCGAACGAGGGAGTAATCATCAAGACGAGACCGCCAAGCGTTCATAACGCCTTGGTTCTCTCGATTGGTGCTTCACCTAGCGGTGCTTCTAGGACATAATCTTTCTTGGCAGCTATGAGGATGATCTCGTGTTCCGGACCCAGTCCGTATAGTTGCTGCCATCATCTTTCAGCTTGGTTTCTCTAGGAACACGTTGAAGTTGAGGGTAACGTGGGCCATTTGATCTACAAGACATATTGTAAAGATTTTAGACTAAGTTCATGATAATTAAGTTCATCTAATCAAATTATTTAATGAACTCCCACTCAGATTAGACATCCCTCTAGTCATCTAAGTGAAAACATGATCCGAGTCAACTAGGCCGTGTCCGATCATCACGTGAGACGGACTAGTCGACGTCAGTGAACATCTCCATGTTGATCGTATCTTCTATACGACTCACGCTCGACCTTTCAGTCTTCCGTGTTCCGAGGCCATGTCTGTACATGCTAGGCTCGTCAAGTCAACCTAAGTGTATTGCGTGCGTAAATCTGGCTTACACCCGTTGTATTCAAACGTTAAGATCTATCACACCCGATCATCACGTGGTGCTTTGAAACAATGAACCTTCGCAACGGTGCACAGTTAGGGGGAACACTTTCTTGAAATTATTGTGAGGGATCATCTTATTTACTACCGTCGTTCTAAGTAAACAAGATGCAAAAACATGATAAACATCACATGCAATCAAATAGTTGTGACATGATATGGCCAATATCATATAGCTCCTTTGATCTCCATCTTCGGGGCTCCATGATCATCTTTGTTGTCACCGGCTTGACACCATGATCTCCATCATCATGATCTCCATCATTGTGTCTCCATGAAGTTGCTCGCCAACTATTACTGCTACTATTATAGCTAACGGTTTAGCAATAAAGTAAAGTAATTACATGGCGTTGAATCAATGACACGCAGGTCATACAATAATTAAGACAACTCATATGGCTCCTGCCGGTTGTCATACTCATCGACATGCAAGTCGTGATTCCTATTACAAGAACATGATCTCATACATCACATATATATCATTCATCATTCATCACAACTTTTGGCCATATCACATCACAATCACATGCTGCAAAAACAAGTTAGACGTCCTCTAATTGTTGTTGCATGTTTTACGTGGCTGCAATAGGGTTCTAGCAAGAACGCTTTTCTTACCTACGTAAAAGCCACAACGTGATTTGTCAACTTCTATTTACCCTTCATAAGGACCCTTTTCATTGAATCCGCTCCAACTAAAGTGGGAGAGACAGACACCCGCTAGCCACCTTATGCAACTAGTGCATGTCACCGTTGAACCTGTCTCACGTAAGAGCGACGTAAGGTCGGTCCGGGCCACTTCATCCCACAATACCGCTGAAGCAAAATAAGACTAGTAGTGGCAAGAAAGTTGACAACATCTACGCCCACAACAAATTGTGTTCTACTCGTGCAAAGAGAACTATGCATAGACCTAGCTCATGATGCCACTGTTGGGGAACGTTGCAGAAAATAAAAAATTTCTACGGTTTCACCAAGATCTATCTATGAGTTCATCTAGCAACGAGAGAGAGGAGTGCATCTACATACCCTTGTAGATCGCGAGCGGAAGCGTTCAAGAGAACGGGGTTGAAGGAGTCATACTCGTCGTAATCCAAATCACCGGAGATCCTAGCGCCGAACGGACGGCACCTACGCGTTCAACACACGTACGGTCAGCGTGACGTCTCCTCCTTCTTGATCCAAAGAAGGGGTAAGGAGAGGTTGATGAAGATCCAGCAGACGACGGGCGTGGTGGTGGATGCAGCAGGATCCCTAGGCTTCGCCAAGCTGCCCCATGGGAGGGAAAGGTGTAGCAAGGGGAAGGGAGGCGCCAAGTGCAAGGGTGCGGCTGCCCTCCCTCCCCTATATATAGGGTCCCAGGGGGCGCCAGCCCTAGGAGATGGGATCTCTTATGGGCGGCGGCCAGGGGGTGCCTTGCCCCCAAGGCAGTGGAGGCGCCTCCCTAGGGTTCCCAACCCTAGGCGCAGGGGCCCAAGGGGGGTGCACCAGCACACCAGGGGGCTGGTTCCTCCCACTTCAGCCCACGGGCCCTCCGGGATAGGTGGACCCACCCGGTGGACCTCGACCCTTTCCGTGGTCCCAGACAATACCATGACCCTCAAACTTTCCCGATGGTCAAACTCGACTTCCCATATATAATTCTTTACCTCCGGACCATTCCGAACTCCTCGTGACGCCCGTGATCTCATCCGGACTCAACAACTTTCGGTTTGCTGCATACTTATATCTCTACAACCCTAGCGCCACCGAACCTTATGTGTAGACCCTACGGGTTCGGGAGACATGCAGACATGACCGAGACGCCTCTCCGGTCAATAACCAACAGCGGGATTTGGATACCCATGTTGGCTCCCACATGCTCCTCGATGATCTCATCGGATGAACCACGATGTCGAGGATTCAAGCAACCCCGTATACAATTCCCTTTGTCAATCGATACGTTACTTGCCCGAGACTCGATCGTCGGTATCCCAATACCTTGTTTAATCTCATTATCGGCAAGTCACTTTACTCGTACCGTAATGCATGATCCCGTGACCAGACACTTGGTCACATTGAGATCATTATGATGATGCATTACCGAGTGGGCCCAGAGATACCTCTCCGTCATACGGAGTCACAAATCTCAGTCTCGATTCGTGCCAACCCAACAGACACTTTCGGAGATACCCGTAGTGTACCTTTATAGTCACCCAGTTACGTTGTGACGTTTGGCACACCCAAAGCACTCCTACGGTATCCGGGAGTTGCACTATGGCGACCAGTTTTCCGATTAATATATTCCAGAAAACGGTCGTCGTGCTCACCAGCCCCAGGATTACTGTTAGCTGATGAGGCACCAACTTGATACAGAGAATCCAAGCAATATACAGAAAATATGTGGTACAAGACCATTCTGGTCTGTGAGTACAACAATTGGTTTCTAGAGGTTGATGGCGGAAGCGGTTTGTGGATCATCAGTGTCTATGGGACTCCATTTCCCACAGAACAGTGACCAGGATAACTCCTATCTTCGCGAGGCTGCGGTCTCCGTTGCTTAGATTCCGGGGCGGTCATCGCAATGCCCCTCTCCATGCAAGATATCTGGCCAAGACAATAGCCAGGGACAAGCCAGTGAGTACTTTGAATGTACTCGCAAACATTATGAACACGGGAATAATATAAATGATAATCGTGCACGGAAATATTCTATGATCGCATTGTTAGTCATAAAATAAAATCTCTGATGCATGTAAGCAGGTTATTTATATGTAACAAGAATATGAAATGACAGAGGAGGAAATACAATGCACCATTCGGATGTCTGAAGCGACGTCTCGAAATGGTGGTAAATAACAAGCATGCCTCAGTCGGGCGTCTGAGAGACATCACGTAAAGGGCTTATAAGGGAAATAAATAACCAATAATGCCACGGTCGGGCTTCTGAGCGACACCACATAAATGGCTTATAAGGGAAATAAATAACCAGTAACGCCACAGTCGGGCGTCTGAGCGACACCACAGAAAGGGCTTATAAGGGGAAACAAATAACCAGTAATGCCACAGTTGGGCGTCTGAGCGACACCACATAAAGGGCTTATGAAGCAATTTCATTCATAGTGAATATCCAGGAGGTGGAACCGTCCAGGGATACTCAATAAATCAAGTAACGGCAATGGTTAGTCCATGATAAAACTAATCATAATAAACAAAATCAAAACAAGTCACAAATCATGATCCACGCTACGGTTTAGCAGTTTCTCCTCAAGACCGACACTAAGACCGACATTGACCTGACCTGCATCGTAATCCTTAACCATGGACACGGCTATTCGAATAGGTTTAATCTCTGCAGAGGGTGTACTCTTTACCCACGAGCAACGGATTCCTTTAGTCCATCGGGGCTAATTCCGTCTACGGCCTTTTTGTTGAAAACACACCTAACTTGCACACACCAGTTTAACTTACCGGTGTCTGGAAATCACCCACGACACCTGTTAAGCAAAACTCTAAGTGGGGAGGCTACAACATCGACATAGCATGGGATCACAAAATTTATACCGCGCGCAAACTAGGGGAGCTACCCCTTCAGCTACAACCGAAACACCCATGCCCTGTGTCGAGATGGCATGCCTACCGGATGCCTCCGGTATCTTCCATCATGGCCTCTCTGTACGGTGTGTGCTAGGAAAGGGGTTGACAACTTACTAAACTGTACCCCACGCATGGTAGGGACAAGTGGCAGTACGAAACAAGTATGGGGGTTACTGGAACAAGACTCGATCTATGGTCGACTCAAGAGGTTTAAGTATTCCCTGCATGATTAGCATAACGAAAATATTACATATAACCGATAGGATCACCACTCATCATACCTCTCGTGCCATGCCGGACACACTCGTCTCGACGAGGAGCTAGGGACAAGCTCGGGTCTACCCAAGATGTAGACTTTCCTGCCTTCCTTCCGGTAGGCACGAAAGGCATACGAGGATGATCATTATCACAAGCATGTCTATTTCCCACAGCAAGGAAATCAGTAACATGCATCCATGCAAATGATCATGTCAAATGAAATAACAAGTATTCCGAAATGAGGTGGTGTTATAAACGTGTCGACGAACACAACAAAAATATTATGCCGGGTTCAGATTGCTTGCCTTCAAGGTGCGGAAAGTCAGTGTGCATTCCAATACTTTGAAAGTTTGCTCCTCTCTCTTCAAAATCCTATTTGAAAATATTTTTGAATCAACACACATTTCCAAAACAGCACAAAAAAGTAGTCTGAAAGTTTTTCAAATAAATCTTAAAATAAACTAGGCAGAATTTGAGAGATGTAGGAAAAAGAATCAATTCATTTGGAGTTATATTTAAAAAGTTATATCCGGTCAAAGTCTAGTCAAATTCTGATTTTTAAATAAAACAGAAAAAAAGAAAAACGATTCGAATATGAACACGTCGAAGACGTACTCCGGAAATACGCTTTGACTTAACCCACATGGACTGGAGCGGGGTCACTGACAGTGGGTCCAAGGGCCCACTGGTCAGGTTTGACCGGTCCATATCTCCCTCCTCTTTCTCTGCCCGAACGACGGCGAGGCAACGGCGATCAACGCCGGCGAACGGCGGCTCCCCGCGGGCGCCAGAGGGTCGGGATGGATCCGCAAGACCGGGGCGGTCCTCCCGGTGGTCGTTGGGTCGACAGAGGTGGAAGGAGTTGTCGGCGGTGAGCTTCAAGGGCGGAGGAGGTTTCGGGAGCAAAGTGGTTTTGGGGCGGCGGTGGTTCCCACCAAAATTGAGCAGGGGACGGGTTCACGGGAGGAAGAGGGAGCTTCGTGGAGAGAGTGGAGAAGGGGAGGCACTGGTTGCGCTGAACGGAGCCGGGAGGCGGCGGTGGCCGAACTGGCCGGAGTCGGGGAAGACGGCTTTCCCCCGACGATTGCGGGCTGTGGGGGGTGCCAAGGGGTGGCCTGAGGTCGCCTGTGTGCTCGGATGAGTTCGGGGCCTCCTGTTATAGCGCGACGAGGTCGGTTCCGCGGCGGTGGATGAGGATGCCGGCGAACCGCCTCTCTGTAGTTTGTAGGTCGACGTGGAGGCCACGAGAGCTAGCTGATGAGCGAGGGGATAAGCTTGCGCGGCACCGAGGGGCAGGTGGCGAGCCGGGGTGGCTCGGGCGGCGCCGACCGGCGCAGGAGCCACTGCGGACACCAGTGCCGCCAAGAGTGCCTGACGGCGGTACCAGAGTGTGTGTGGCGGTCGGTGGCGTGGCGGTGCAAGTGGATACGTGGGCGTGCTAGCTGCTTTGTTGGCCAAGGGCTGGAGCAGGTGCGGGGGTGAGACGCGGGCTCGGGCACGCGGGCTAAACGCACGCCTGGCGCGCGCCAGAGCACGCCCGGACGTGTTCGATGAAAAGCCGTGGTAGCCTAAGCGTGCTTGAGCGGGGGCAAGGCAATGTGGCTAGTCTAGGGTTAGCAAGGGGATCAAGGGACATGGTGGATAGGTCAGGGGCTCAAGTTCACAATATAAACTTGAAATCATGCCAAATCTGGCTATGCACTCAGGGTGTTTGACAAAATGCCAGAGGCATCTAGGCAGGTCTTGGAGTGGTCAAAAACTCCAGATGGTAGTCTCATTAGGTGAATAAAAGGGTGGTGAGGTTAGGTGGCTAAATACATAAACTAGTTAGTGCAAGTTTTGCAAAAACTCAAATCTGGACAGGAGACAAATGGCATCACTTCTTGAACCAAAAATGATCCAATGGGCGCATGCTCCTGGACTTAGGGGTTTAGTAGGGTGGTCTACAAGCAGGGGAAAGAATCAAGGGCTAAAGAGCAAGCAAAAATATGGATGATGTACAAACCATCATGTTGGACCAGAATGAAAATGAGGTTGATTCACTCAAAATTTTCAAATAACAACAGTAGGTTTTTGCATAAAGTTGAATCATAGGCTTCTACTAACATCCCATAATTTTGGTGGAGGCTAGAAAGAAGTATTTAAATAGGTTGTAGTGCAAAATTGCCCAATCGGACCAGAGAAGAAAATTGGGTGTAGAGCTCAAAATATCTAGGGAATGAAATATCTTTTTGCATAAAAGTGGTTTGGTGACATCATAGGACATCCCCAAATTTTGGTGGAATTTTTGAAAGAAATTATAAAAGGGTTGTAGTTCAAAAAGGACGATAAAACCATGGGAAACCATTTTTCAAGAAAATAAAGGTCATGGAGATTATTATATAATTAATTCCTCTGATGAAAAGAAAGGATTTTTCTTGAGAGGATAAACAAGTCCAATAACACATTTTGAAAAGTTTTTACTAGGGGTGAAAACTCCACAACTTAGGGAAAAGAGAGGCTCTGAAATCAAGATTAAATCCAGAAAAAATAAAAATTTAATTTCCTGGCAAAATTTTAATTGAATAAACAAGGTTAAGAATTTTGGGGTGTTACATGCACAATCTCATGGTCTAAGGAAATGATACTTGACACTTGGAAAAGCTCTAGCTAAACGAACTACACGATCTTTGAGCTATGCTTAGGATTGGGTCTTGTCCATCACATCATTCTCCTAATATGTGATCCCGTTATCAATGACATCCAATGTCCATAGTCAGGAAACCATGACTATCTGTTGATCAACGAGTTAGTCAACTAGAGGCTTACTAGGGACATGTTGTGGTCTATGTATTCACACGTGTATTACGATTTCCGGATAACACAGTTATAGCATGAATAGCAGACTATTATAATGAACAAAGAAATATAATAATAACCATTTTATTATTGCCTCTAGGGCATATTTCCAACACTATCATGTATGCAATGATGTGTACCAGACCTGGTGCGTGCCTTGCTATGAGTCTAGCAGGGAGGTACCAAAGTAATCCAGGAGTGGATCACTGGACAGCGGTCAAGAACATCCTGAAGTACCTGAAAAGGACTAAGGATATGTTTCTCGTTTATGGAGGTGACAAAGAGCTCATAATAAATGGTTACGTTGATGCAAGCTTTGACACTGATCCGGACGATTCTAAATCGCAAACCGGATACGTGTTTACATTGAACGGAGGAGCTGTCTGTTGGTGCAGTTCTAAACAAAGCGCCGTGGCGGGATCTACATGTGAAGCGGAGTAAATAGCTGCTTCGGAAGCAGCAAATGAAGGAGTCTGGATGAAGGAGTTCATATCCGATCTAGGTGTCATACCTAGTGCATCGGGTCCAATGAAAATCTTTTGTGACAATATCGGTGCAATTGCCTTGGCGAAGGAATCCAGATTTCACAAGAGAACCAAGCACATCAAGAGACGCTTCAATTCCATTCGGGATCTAGTCCAGGTGGGAGACATAGAAATTTGCAAGATACATACGGATCTGAATGTCGCAGACCCATTGACTAAGCCTCTTCCACGAGCAAAACATGATCAGCACCAAGGCTCCATGGGTGTTAGAATCATTACTGTGTAATCTAGATTATTGACTCTAGTGCAAGTGGGAGACTGAAGGTAATATGCCCTAGAGGCAATAATAAAGTTATTATTTATTTCCTTATATCATGATAAATGTTTATTATTCATGCTAGAATTGTATTAACCGGAATATAATACATGTGTGAATACATAGACAAACAGAGCGTCACTAGTATGCCTCTACTTGACTAGCTTGTTGATCAAAGATGGTTAAGTTTCCTAGCCATTGACATGGGTTGTCATTTGATTAACGGGATCACATCATTAGGAGAATGATGTGATTGACATGACCCATTCCGTTAGCTTAGCACGCGATCGCTTAGTATGTTGCTATTGCTTTCTTCATGACTTATACATGTTCCTATGACTATGAGATTATGCAACTCCTGCTTATCGGAGGAACACTTTGTGTGCTACCAAACGCCACAACGTAATCGGGTGATTATAAAGGTGCTCTTGTGTGTCTCCAAAGGTACTTGTTGGGTTGGCGTATTTTGAGATTAGGATTTGTCACTCCGATTGCTCGGAGAGGTATCTCTGGCCCTCTCGGTAATGCACATCACTTAAGCCTTGCAAGCATTGCAACTAATGAGTTAGTTGCGGGATGATGTATTGCGGAACGAGTAAAGAGACTTGCAGAACGAGATTGAACTAGGTATTGAGATACCGACGATCAAATCTCGGCAAGTAACATACCGATGACAAAGGGAACAACGTATGTTGTTATGCGGTTCGACCGATAAAGATCTTCGTAGAATATGTAGGAGCCAATATGAGCATCCAGGTTCCGCTATTGGTTATTGATCGGAGACGTGTCTCGGTCATGTCTACATAGTTCTCGAACCCGTAGGGTCCGCACGCTTAACGTTACGATGGCAGTTATATTATGAGTTTATATGTTTTGATGTACCGAAGGTTATTTGGAGTCCCGGATGTGATCAAGGACATGACGAGGAGTCTCGAAATGGTCAATACATGAAGATTGATATATTGAAAGCCTATATTTGGATATCGGAAGTGTTCCGGGTGAAATAGTGATTTTACCGGAGTACCGGAGGGGTTACCGGAACCCCCCGGAGGCTATTGGGCCTTATGGGCCCAAGAGGAGGAAAAGGAGAGGCGGGCCAAGGGCAGCCACGCCCTCCCCCAAGTCCGACTGGACAAGAGGAGGCGCGCCCCCCTTTCCTTTCCCCTCTCCTCCTTCCCCCAAGTCCTAATCCAACTAGGAAAAGGAGGAGTCCTACTCCCGGTGGGAGTAGGACTCCTTCGGCGGGCCTCCTCCTATGGCCGGCCGCACCCCCCTTGCTCCTTTATATACGGGGGCAGGGGGGCACCCTAGAGACACAACAATTGATCATTGATCTCTTAGCCGTGTGCGGTGCCCCCTCCACCATAGTCCACCTCGATACATCAGAAGCGGTGCTTAGGCGAAGCCCTGCGTCGGTAGAACATCAACATCGCCACCACGCCGTCGTTGGCCGATTTAAAACTCTCCCTCAACACTCGGCTGAATCGGAGTTCGAGGGACGCCATCGGGCTGAACGTGTGCTGAACTCGGAGGTGCCAGACGCTCGGTACTTGATCGGTCGGATCGTGAAGACGACGACTACATCAACCGCTAGCAGTTAACGCTTCGCTGGGTCTCACGAGGGTACGTGGACAACACTCTCCCCTCTCGTTGCTATGCATCACCATGATCTTGCGTGTGCGTATGAATTTTTTTGAAATTACTACGTTCCCCAACACCTCCTTCCTCAAAATGATCAGGGATCCATCTGGAAGCAGAGCAACGGCAAGCGTCGCCACAACAAGAAGTAGATGGTTAGATGCTCGTTTATCCTAGTTTAATATGCATGTAATTGCTTATTTTGGTGTGTGGAAATGTTATGTGTGTAGTCACTTATGTAATTGTATGCTTAATTTGGTTATGCAATGTTGCTCTTATCTCTACTCTTATAAAAAGTAGAGTTGGTGATGATGGTGTGCCTGCCATCCTGCAATATAGGTCGTCCGATTTATATCTGACAGATAGGAAGGAAACTATGGCAATTTTGCAAAAAGATGCCCACACCCCTCTCAACATTAACAAATAAGGCTATCCCTCGTTTATCATTTTCTCCCACAAGATAAACTACTCATACAAATGCATCTTGATGTTCCATCCAATGCATGGGCATCTTGCTAGTAAGTATATATGTTGATGTTCTGCAGACAAAGTATAGATGTTGTGCGGACAAAGCAAATCACATAGAACATGGACTAAACAATGGAACCCGTCGGTGATGATTTCGTCAATCGCTCATAATTTTATAGTAGCAATCGTTTGCTCACAACACACACGGCTTGTTAACAGGAATCGTCTATGTTGTTATCGGTCTTCCCACACATTTCTGATAACTGACATGTTTGCCGCATATCACACATATCTTGTTAAGATGAACCGTTTCTATTGTGTTGGCTAATCGCAAACAGTTTATCCGAGTAAACTGTATGCCGTATATCGCACATACCTTGATATGGCTGACTGTTTCTGTTGTGTTGCCTAATCAAAAATAGTTCATCCGAGTAAACTGTATGTTATATATCGTACACACCTTATGTCAGACCGTTTTTGCTGTTATGCTCATCGCAAACAGTTCATTCGACTGAACTGTATGCTGCCCATTGCACACGCAACTATAATCTGAATCGGTTTTTATGTCTCCGCCATCGCAAACGTTTTTTTTACGGTTTTATTACATCACCTTTTACGATTAATGCATCACACATAGTTTTGTCGAAGGGTCTCTGATTGTAGTGTCGTGTTAGCAGCATCCTGCAATAGTGTGTTATCCCTAATCATTAACACATCATTCTTCAAGGGTTTGAGCACACTGATTCTCACCCAAACGCGATAAAAATCCCCAGTAAAATCATGAAACTAAGATTCAACATATAGAACTTCACCCACTTTCGTAGCTAATGGCTCGATCAGATGTGCATATCCATTGGGAACATCATGGATATGTATCCAAATTTCTAATGTGCTCAGCTTGGTCGTCGAGGGTTTTGATATTCCATCATACGGTGTTAGGATGACCATGTTACCTCAGAAATTCCATGCCCCTCTTGCATCACCCTTTCCCAGTTGCCAAGACAGAAAAATTGCAAGGTATATAAATTATCCTCCAAAGATGCCTGATCTTAACATCTTGTGGGAGATCCCACGCTGCTCTCATATTTTTGAAGAACCAAAATTGGCTATAGGGTTTATCCATATATTCAGCTTGGCCAAGGCCATCCATCTTGTTGCAGCTGGCGGCACCGTTCTCATGAAACACGACATCATCGAAATCCTCCTTGCACAGGCCAAGCTCCAGAATCATCTTCTCAAGATCATCTGTGGTTCCCGACCCAAACGCTGCTTCCTTTGACATCTTCGTTCCCTAACCCGAGAGACAGATCGGGCTTTGAGAGAAACCCCAGCCCTCCAAAACCCCTCGAGGGCCAAGCCAAGACTGGGCAGTTGGATCCCCCCTCGTCAGTCCCAACTCGGCCGATGAGGGTCACCAGCGGCAGGGAAGAAAGCCTGTACTTACCGGCGGCGGATCGCCCCAAGAGAAACAGAACCCTAGCACTACGGCAGCGAAGCTTCGTAGCGAACAACGCACGTGGCAAAGCAGACAGAATCAAAGAGGTCCTAGGGTCCTACACATAAACAGCAACAGAAACCAGCAGCCCATTGGAACTCTGGGGCTCAAGAGCAACCAAAGCAGCCCACGGGACACACGCTCGCTACTTGAACACATTTGTAAACACATAAGCAGCGGCAGAAACCAGCTGTTGAGCACCTTAACCAAAAGAAAAAACCAGCAGAAAATCGCTTTAAGCCATAATCCATGCACATCCAGCAACTGTTATTTGAAGGTGAATCTTAACTGAAGAGTGTTTCATGTTTTTCCAGTGTCCTACACATTGTTCCCAGAAAAAGATACGGAACAATAACACTGGACAGATTGTCTCCAGTTGAGTACCCCTGCAATCTACATGCTGCAAGCAATGCAATGACTCGCCAAAGCAACAAAATTGGACGTGATGACTACTCTATGACTCTATGTTAGTTGCTCATCTCAAACTTCAGCACCCTACTCGTTCCCCATCTAGTTAGTAGGTGGGCTGGCTCCCAGACATGCCTCTGTCATCCATCCTTGCACCTGAGAACTTCTACAGGGACTTCCTTGATGTTGCGATCACTTGCACAAAACTCATGAAGAAGAATAACTTCTCTGCTTGCGACCTGCTCACCAGAACTGAGATAAAACCAGATAACAAGAAACTGAAGATTAGCTGGAGTACCAACAATGCAATGTCTTTCTTCAAACAACAAAATGCATACTGTATCAGATAAAAACAACATGGTACTAACTCTGTTTCTAAATGTAAGACGTTGAACTGCAAAAACGTCTTGCATTTAGGAACAGAGGATGTACAACTTAAGTGACTGATTACTATGTACTAATCAGAATACCAAGAAATTAAGGCCATAGTGATGTCGGAGTTGTCAACCGGACGCTGCAAGATGTATATCCATCTAACACTGAAACCATCTAACGCTGAAAAGTGAAAATACTAATCCAGAATTATCATTACCCATAGAACTTCAACAAAAAATAAAAGGTCGCCGGGTTAGGCGTAACCACCAACATATAAATAAACTTTTTCCTCATATACATTCACGACAACTGGATGATACCTTCAGACGATTCGATTAAGATTTGCAATTATCGTGTCCTGAGAAGTACGAAATGCCAGTCTGGACATAGAAAAAATTGTCGTCTGAACCTCTAAAATAGTTTACAGACTTACAAGTATATATTTTTTGTATAGTTTGACATATTTTCTGTGCTTAAAACCATCAACGTGACCTATTTTTTGTGATCTGCAATGCATTTTTCTTGCCAAAGAGAAGGAACATTCTTAAAGCTATTACAAGCAAACTATGAAACAAAATAGTTACTAGATTTCTAATGATTTGAGCTTATTAGAACTGGCATAAAAAGGGGTCTTAAATATTTCTGTGTAGAACTATCAAAAGTTGGTACCTGCAATCTTCGGAAGTTTTTCAATTGAAGTTGACATCAAGATGAAGGCAATACCTAACCCTGAGTTCAGGAAACAAACATTACTTTATTCACTGAATTCAAAACAACTGTGTACACAACCTTTAGTTCAGAACCCTTACAGATGTGAAATATTAAAGTTCAGCTCTATCAACATTCCAATGAACTCTGGCAAGAAGTTTCCAAAGAAAATAGCTATCAAAACCTCCAATCCAGAGTTACACCTGTACAGCTGAATATGTCCATTCTGTATGTCCAACAAGAAGATATCAGAACTTCGGAAAATATGTAATGATTCAAAGATATAGCTAAAATAATAGATGTATAAAACAAACATAGGTGTCTCTGCATACACATATTTGTCCGTGTGTTACATCTTATAATCAATCAGAATATCAAATGACTAAAGCAAGTACAGGACTATCATAACACATAAAAGGAATGCAAAGACAGTATTAAAACTTACCCGTCCATTCGCAAATGAGTGGACAAAAAAATTCCGTACGAACAGAAAAGCATCAAAGTAAGTATTGTTGTATCCACCCTTTTTCTTCTTGAAGGTTTTTTTAAGAACAATGTTGGAACTTTATATTGTTGTACCAGTGAGGATTCATCGCAGTTCGGGAATGGAACAATGCATCAATGAAAAGCAGCTTCTCTGCCTGGTCCAACTTATCATAAAAGATCTTCAGCTGAATAACCATATTTATTCTGTTCATAGAGGGGACATATGAACAATGCGTCAAAAGACGAAGCTTATATGTCTTCCGCAGCACTCTCCTACTCAAGAAACCAGGGTTTTGAAGAAGCCATATAAGGTGATCCAAATATGCTGGCAAGTAACCATCCAAGACAAAATTGTTTGCGATTAAACCAGCTAGATCAGCTAAGTTTCTTCTAATTGATCCTCGAGTTGATCTCACTAAATTTGTGGCATAGGCATGAACCTTGCCCTCGTGCACATAGAAGTCAGCGAGTGTCAGCTCTCCTGCCCAACAGTAGCCCCTAGCTATGGTCTCTACCACTTCCTTGGTCAGTGTTTCAAGGATCGAGCAACCTTCATCAGTAAACTCAGGTCTTAAACTATTGTTGTGAGGTAGCTGAGTTCGCATTAGTACTTGCTCGATATCTTGGATATAGTCAGAAAGCATTATCTGACCACCCCGAATCCTGGCCCGGATGTTGACTGTTGAATCCTTACATATTCCATAATCGGTCAATACAGATTCAGGATTGATAATTCTGCCCCTGTACTCCATGTAGTGCTTTGCAGGATCAAAAAGCATCCTCTTTGCAATTAAATCCATCAGATGACATGAAGGGTTATTTAAATCGATCAGTACTGGTACTGTTTTCCCCTCAAGGCTCTTCACAAATATCTGAACATCAATGTTTGAAAAATGTGGTTGGACCCTTCCCCGGACCCTGTGCAACCGGGAGCGACGTGCACCGGGCTGCCTTTTTTTAATGTTTGAACGAGTAACCAGCTTTGGCTTCTTCCCGCTGCCCTGATTGAGTGGGCCAGTAGTATCTTGACTACCCTGGACATTCAGCACATCAGTTTGTTTCCCGGTTGGAAGGTACTTAGCATTTACAGCAGCTTCATGACTTTCTGCTTGTTTATCCGGTCTTATAATCAATGCCCTCAGCTTAACAAATGCATTCATTAAGCATGTCTTTCCCAGATTCTGTATAACAATGGTAACATTGCTATCCAGATCAGCATACCCAGATGCATGGCCAACTGCATCATTACCGCACACCATTCCCGCTCATCCTCAGAACTGGAGGTTAGAGAAAACATAAACAGTCAAACAAGAAGCAATTAACAAGAAACTGAACATTAGCAGGAGTACCAACAATCATATGTATTTCTTCAAACAGACTGAACATTTTAAACAGTAAAGCTCTATCAGGTTAAGAAAAACTACACGGTATATCTCTATGTGACTGAATATGTACTAACGAAACTCTAACAAATGAAGGCTCATAGTAATTTTAACCAGGCCTCTGAAAGATGTTAGACTTGTATAAATATCCATCCAACATTGAAATTCTTAAACCAGAATTACACTTATATCAATCCAAACTTTAAACATTTTTGCCAGGTTAACAAGAAATCTATATCAGATTGTTAATCTTTCTTGGAACAACAACTGAACAGTGTTAACAAGAAAGTTCCATCAGATAAACAAAACAATAGCATCTGAAGTGACTGATTATGTACTAATAGAAACTCTTTGAATTAAACACAAGCCATGGAAAGATATTAGATTTGTACTTAACAATCCAGAATTATACTTAACAATCCAAACTTCAAACATATTTTGCCTGGTTAGGCGTTTCAAGGCACCTAACCACCTACAGAACCAAAAATTTATACACTAGCATAGTATGAGATGATAATATCATCATAACTTGGTCAGTGATACTGATACACTGCCAAGGTGAATAGAGTTTGTGCTCGACGGCCTCGACATCAGATACATGTTCCAATATGGTATCCTTACCAAAAAAGAAAAACTAACAGTTTCAATCAATGGCACAGGGTTCTGGTCCATATCAGGCTATCCGTACACACTCAAATTAAGCTGATACCTTCAGACGATTAAATTAAGCTTGCAATTATCATGCCCTGACAAGTACGAAATGCTACTCTGAACCCAGAAAAAAATTGTAGTCTGAACCTGAACCTATAAAATAGTTTACAAGATTAAATATAAATTCCTGAAGTCTGACATATTTTTTGTGTTTAAAACCTTCATTTTTGTAACCTGCAATGCCGATTTTTGCAGATAAGGAATACTCCTAAAGCTTTGTAGAAGCAAACTATGAAACAAAAATACTTACTGGATTTCTAAAGGTAAGAACTTAATGGAACAGGCATAAAAGAACAGCCTTAGAAATTGCTGTGTAGAACTATCAGAACTCGGGTACCTGGGATTCATGAACGGTTCTACATGAAGAATCTCCTTAAAGCTCACATGTCCTCTCGTTTTAGAAAGAGCATTGGTGAATCTCTTCAGTTGAATGGTTAGTACATGTGGCAGCTTAGTAACCAATTGTATTTGAAAACCACCAGTCCCGTGTTTCTGCTCAATTTGGTTTTCTTCCGCTTGTTGTGCGCTATGATCATCCAGATTTACCTGCTTCCCACTGCCTTGATTTTGGTCGCTGGTATCCTGACTATCCTGGGTACTCAACAGGTCAGTCTGTTTATTAGTTGGAATGGAACTAGGTGCAGCTTCTTGAACACCTTCCTGACTTTCAGGTTTTTTATTGGTAGTGCTGCAAGAGGCTGAGTTCTTTTCATCATAGCTCATCCCTGAACTGATTTCTTCTCTAATTCTGTTTTCAGAAAGAATAACTTGATGATGTGCATCTGAACCATGTGGTTGTCTACTTGGAGAAGTACATTCTACCGACAAGCTATTCAAATCATTAGATCGCTCACTTGGGCATGTTTTCCTGTCTGATAGTTCAGTCTGGTCTCCTTCAATTGTAGGATTTACATTGGTCTTGCTTTCATCGGTTCACCATTTTCACTTCCATTTGTTCTCGGCAGCTCAACAACCTTGGAACAGTTATCACATTTCCATCCCATTGGACAATAGCAAAGAAGTGTCAAGCAGTCCTCGAGCGATGCAACAGAGTTCGTATGTACTGCCTCATCATCAGTAATATCACTGCTCTGAGCTATCCCCTTGTCTTCTGTAGTAGGTTCTACTGAGTAAGTGTTCTCCTTGGCTTCTATATCAACAAGTGGAGGTGGACCAGTATCTTCTGGACTGTGATGATCTACTATTGATTCATCCATTCCTTCAGTGTCATCAAACAAGTTAGGAATGAAATCAAGAACTTTTATTGGCACTTCAACGATCTCTCGTGGGACATCATTCTTCTGAGTCTGCGAACGACCGTGTGCAACATCCTCCACTTCAGTAGAATCTGCAGATTCAAGCATACAGGGACTTAGCTTTATCTGCATTAGCAAGATCATGCAACCAGAAACCCTCATCCTTTACATATTTTTAGAATCATTAACCACCACATTCTAAGGTCTCTTTTCTCGACAATAACCATACGCACTTAAGTTAACCAACCATTTTGAGCAACACTTATTTTATGAAGGTAAGGACTCAAGACCCTGAGCTATCTTCAAATGTCAATTCGAACTACTACACTATAGCATGCACTTTTGCCATGATAAGACTGTTGAAACATCCAGCCCAATTTTTCGTAGCCACCCCGAAGGCTTTGCTGCTACTTCTTTATTCCATATATAAAATGGCATCAACAATTTTCTCTGCTTAGCTATCACCAGAGCTCCATTTCCAAAAATGTCATCTGTTCCCGTGTTCAGAAAAATAGCTAGCTTGTATTAGATCTCACTATTCCACACCTGCGGGCCTGTTCCACATTCTATGTTTTAAGTTAGCTAGAGGAGCACATAGACTTACCAACTTGTGAAGGCTTGGGTATTTTCTCCATGGCCTCATCTCCAAATTCTGAACCAGGAAACTGAGAATCACAGCCTTCAGCAATTGTTTGAATCTTTTCTCCATCAGTCTTGTCGGTTTGTTGGAATAGTTCCTTACGAGTCTTCGTCGGAGATCCACCGCTTCTGGTCATTGGTGGTAACGTAACACTTCTGGCTGGACAATCCTTTGATGGCAGTGCCAGTTGGAGCTCATCGAATTGAGATCCAAAACTGATTTAGTTGAGCAACTTATGCAGTATAAGGTCTGACGCAGCCAGCCCCCGAAAATGGAATTGCCAATTGGACGAAACTCTGCACCCCCGTGCAATTTGTTTAGGTCCTTTGTCTCCTCCTCCAAAGCAGTGCGCAAAGATGTAAGAAACTCTTGGCTGTCCTGCATATAAGAGCCCTTGAACTGTGGATTAAACACCCGCATACCTTCCAATAGCATCTCTGGATCCAGCGCGTGCCTGGCATCATTTGTGCTGCTTGTCTCCACAAATAATTGCTTCAGGTGCAGACCAATGCTCCCCAGCCGAGCACCCGGTCCTAAAATCGTTGTCCTCAGCTCACCGAGCGCAAGGAGGCACTGAAGCAGTGCATTCATGTACTCTGATAACACAGCCATTCCCATTAGCATACCCAGACGCATCATTGCCGGTCACTATTGCCCACAAATCCTTTGCATAACTCTCGGGCACCATTCCCCACACATCCCATCCATTGCTGGCCGACATTGCCCGCTCAACCCTTTTATTTCTGGCCAGAGCTGCCCACTCATCATCGCTCAGCTTGTCCTGACCAAGCTTCAGAACGTGCCCACACTCGAAGCAGTAGCCCTTATACGGTTCATCATACCACAGAGCAACCCAATGGTAGTCCCTGGTGGCGTGCAAGCGGGTGTGTCCCTGCGGATTTTCCATGCCCCCCTTCTCCCCGGTGCAGAAAGTAGAGGTGCACTCCGTGCACACCATGAACCTAGCAGCAGCTCCCCTCCGGGTGCAGGTGGTCGTGCACAGGAAATGCTCGCACTCTGGGAGCTTCTCGGCGGTCTTGATATCAAGCACCATATCATCCAGCTCCTCCCTGTCCTTGAACAAGTGCTTGCACGACCCGATGTCGTATGTGCAGTCGCTGGTCTCCTCCGCTTCCCCCGTCGATGGCGACTCGCTCAACAACACAGGTGCCTTGGACGCAGGCAGGTCCAGGTGCGGGTATTTCTGCGTGTTCTTGCCCCCCGTCTCGGTCTCGCACCCATCCTTTGCAATGCCGGACACCGAACCCCAGATATCCTTTGCAACGCTATCCCCCAGTCCTTGCTGATCCTTTTTGTTTCTGGCCGCCACTGCATAGTCATCTTCCCTCCGGTCACTGAGCCTCATACCACGCGCACACAAGAAGCAGTATCCCAAATTCGGTTCATCGCATAACTGAGCAACCCAATGCGTGTTCTCGCCGGCGTGCCAGAGGGCATGCTCCTGCGGACTTTCCCTGTTCACCGGCCACCCAGAGCAGAAGAATCTGGAGCAGTCTATGCACTTCATCATCCCTTCGTTGCCCTTCCAGGTCGTCTTGCACTTACTAAGATACACGTCCGGGGCACCCCCAGCTGCTCCGTGAGATAATACACGTGCATATCCAGAAGTTCGCGGTCCAAGCGTATGTGCTCGCACCGCCCGCCGTCGCCGGTACTGTCGCTGCTGGTCCCCGCCTCCGCTTCCCGGACGATGGCCACTCGTCGCTCGACTCCGTCGGAGACGCAGGCGCGTCGCTGCATCCAGGACCAGCCAGCGGGTCCAGGCGCGGGGATTTCTGCGGGCTCTCGGACGCCTCCTCCGCCCTCTCCCTCTTCTCCTCTACCATCACGAATCTCGCCTGGAAACCGAGTAAGAAACAACAAGAATGAGTCAAGTGAATTCTGAACCCGCAAAACAGAACCCGGAAACAGAACCAAGGACGAGAAACAAACAGACGAAATTTGCTGAAGCCAAAACCCTGAAGAATCGCAGCTAGCATCAAGAGTTAGCAACGCCATGAAATTTGCTAAAGCAAAAACTCTAAAAAATCGGAGAACGAGAAAAAACTCCACCAACAAGTCGAGAAGAAATCGAACATTCCGCTAGCGAGCATCAATAGTTAGCAGCGCCATGAGCTTTCCTGAAGCAAAAAATCCTGAAGAATCGGAGAACGAGAAAAAAAACTCCACCAACAAGTCGAGAAGAAATCCAACATTCCGGTAGCGACAATCAACCATCAAGAGCTTCGCAACTTAATTACGGCGGAAAAGCAACCGAGAACGCCAGAGAGGCGGAGGACAAGGAAAACCTCCCCCGTCAACACACGACGAATCCGAGCATTGCGGCGGAGAAACACACAAGAGCGGCGCCGCGGATCCGATTCGACAAGTCCACCAACACCACGCGTCCAGGGGGAGGCGAGGCTTACCAGGAGACGGCGAGGGAAAGGGCCTCGGGCGAGGCTTACCAGGAGACGGCGAGGGAGAGGGCCTCGGAGGAAGAACCCGAGCAGCCGGAGGAGGCGTCCGCGACGAGGCCGAGCGAGGGTGGAGGAGGAGGGAGGTGGGGAGGAGCGGGAGGCGGTTTCGCTGGTCGGGGAGGGACGGTGGCGCCGGGGCGGGTTTGTTGGGCTGTGTGAGGAACTGTTGCCGCCGTGCGTGCCGAATGCTATGCTTGGGGTTTGGACCCCTTGACGGCGCTAATCCTCCTTTTAGGAAGACCACGAGTCCGTGAATGCAAGTGGCAGCGGGCCAGGCCCGCTGGGCCTAGTCCCGGAGACCCGTGCATGTCCAACTTGATCTCAACTTTTTTTAATGAGCCAAACCATTCTAATAGCTGACATGAATCTAGAAGTCAACACTCAGAATAGTTAGCCTACTAGTCACCATTTGCCAACTTATTACTGAATCTAACTTGCCTCATTTGGAAATAGTTCAATTTATACTCTTGAAGGGCCTATAAATATGTTTATCTAATACTATAATATACTAGAAACCACTATTTTGATAGTAATATTAGTTAGACAATTCTAAATATACTAAACCTAGCTAGGATTCTTTTTTACAGTTTTTTTTTGACTTTTTCTTGCAGTGAAAACTCGGCCAATGGGAAGCCGACACGTTAATTAGCGGGGGAAATTGTTGGGTACGCCTTGGGTGCACTTAGCGATCTGTATGGATAGCGATTAGCGGATTGGTTTCCTCTTCTCCTCTCGGTTACCTCCATGTGTCGATGCTTCTCTCGAAGGCCCGGGTGGGCTCTCGGCCTCCACCGGCCACCGCTCAACCGTCGATTCACCGTTTCACCGCCATTGTAAAATAGTAAAACAGAGCTAGCTGTCACGCCCAAGATGCGACCCTATCCTAAAGGAACTCGAAGGTCCCATCAAGGATAGAAGTGCATCTTGAAGACGCTTTTGCAAGGTGGATATCATTACATCAACATTACATAATAGTGGGGATACATCCAAAACATACAATGTCACATGAATACAACGATACACCATATACAAGATCACATCCGACTACAGATGAAACATAAACAGAAACTCAAACGACATCCACCCTGCTAGTCCAGGTTGCCGACCAGGAACCTAACCCAAGATCGACGAAGAAGAAGAAGAACTCCAACACAGTAAATATTGCTCTCGCGTCATGATCATCGTGACAGCCTGCACCAAGAATTGTTGGTGTAGTAATCTGTGAGCCACGAGGACTCAGCAATTCCATTACCATGGGTATCAAGACTAGCAAAGCTTAATGGGTAAGGAAGGGTTAAAGTGGTGAGGTTGCAGCAGCGGCTAAGCAAAGTATGGTGGCTAACTTACGAAACAAGAGCGAGAAGAGGAGCTTAGCAAGCGGTCGTCAACTAATAATGATCAAGAAGTGATCCTGAACTCCTACTTACGTCAAACATAACCCAAAAACCGTGTTCACCTCTCGAACAACCCCGAAAAGAGACAATCACAGTTACGCACACGGTTGGTTTATTTTAGAAGAGTTTACTTCAAGTTTACTACAACCGAATATTAACAAATTCCCATCTGCCACATAACCGCGGACACGGCTTTCGAAAGTTCAAACCCTACAGGGGTGTCCCAACTTAGCCCATTATAAGCTCTCACGATCAACGAAGGATATTCCTTCTCCCGGAAGACCGGCCACCGGAATCCGGTTACATAAGACATTTCGACAATGGTAAAACAAGTCCAGAAAGCCGCCCAATGTGCCGACAAATCCCGATAGGAGCTGCACATATCTCGTTCTCGGGCACACCGGATTGTCCAAACTTCCTAGAGGCCAGCCAGAGTTGCCCCGGTGACCACCGGGTCGATAAAGTTGGACCAACACTCACGACGAGCGCTGGCCCGAGGGGGGCTAAAATAAAGATGACCCTCGGGCTCCGGAAACCCAAGGGAAAAAGGCTTAGGTTGTTAGGCAAATGTAAAACCAATGTTGGGCCTTGCTGAAAGAGTTTTATTCAAGGCGAACTGTCAAGGGGGTCCCATAAATCACCCAACCGCGTTGGGGACGCAAAATCCGGGAACATAATACCGATATGACGGAAACTAGGGCGGCAAGAGTGGAACAAAACACCAGGCATAAGGCCGAGCCTTCCACCCTTTACCAAGTATATAGATGCATAAATAGTATAAGAGATATTGTGATATCCCAACATAAACAATATCCAACATGGAGCAATCTTCATCTTCACCGCAACTAGCAACGCTTATAAGAGGGCTGAGCAAAAGCGGTAACATAGCCAAACAACGGTTTGCTAGGAAGGGTGACAAAGGTTAGAGGTTCATGGCAATTTGGGAGGCTTGAAGCAAGTGATAGGTAACGCAAAGATAGCGATAGAACGAAGCAACTAGCATAGCAATGATAGTAGTGAGATCCAAGGTGACGGTCATCTTGCCTGAAATCCCGCAAGGAAGAAGAACGAGTCCATGAAGAAGATGAAGCCACGAAGACGAACCAAGCATAGACGAACGAATCCTCACGATCGCAACGAAACGGGAACTATCGAGAAGAAGCACACAACATGGTAAACACACCACACATGAACAAGGCATGATGCTCAACCAAGTATGATGCATGACAAGGCTACATGAAGCTACTCATGTCAATAGATGATGCATACAAGAGCAACACATCAAAGCAAGTTTAAATGAGGCCGGAAACAACATATAACCATTCCGGTAAGTCCTCGTATGCAAATTTCGAAATTGGTCCAGATCTGAACAAACCTTATTTTCAAATTGTTAAACAGCAAGTTAAGATGCATCACGATGATCTACACGAAATTCTAGTCAAGTTACATATAAAGTTCATTAGATTCGGAGCTACGGCCTAGAAGATATGAGCAAAACAAGTTAAGCACGGCATTGGTGCAAAATGCATTCAAACATCAAGCACACACCTCAAAACATGGATGCAACAAGGTAACATGAAACTACATGCAAAACTAAGCAAGTTTCACATAGAGCACACTCAAAACGGAGCAACGGTTCAACACATACACATGAAACAAGTCTAAATGACAAGCTGTCTAAAACAGCAACTAGGCAACTAGCAAGCATCAAAACAATATGCTACATCACCTCAACATGAAAATAAAAGGCATGGACATGATTTACAGATAAAGCATGACAAAACATGAACAGTGAGCTATTTCTAGAAATCACTACAACGTGCTCAAAAGGACATGACAAGATTGCAAATAATAACAGTTCACAGACTTAGTGGAAATCACTGGACATGGCAGAAATAACATCAGGTTGCAATGTTTAGAGCTATCAAACAACATGCTACGTGAACATAACATAGCAAACAAAGGCATGGAATGAATCTACCAATTGCATAGAACAAAAGACCCTTACTGATCATGAGCAAAAAAGGCACAGAAGATATGATGGCATCCATGTAAACATAGCAAGTTTCGTTACAGATTCAGAATTAGCAGAAAAACTGAGCATGGCATAAACAGAATTATGAAAGCATCTTTGCGAGCTCGATTCACTCATCACAAGGCATTGCGTGACAATATAAGCATAGAATAGGCAAGAAGGCATGTTTATGAAACTAACCATGGGAAGAACAGGTTCATGGCATGCTTGGATCACTAACAACAACCATGGCAAAATTGATTAACATGTAAACAATCTGCCAGGAACATTTTATAGCAAAAGTAGAGCAAGATTAAGACATGCTAGTGTACTCTATAAATGCAAACAGAGGCACGGATTGATAGAGCATAACCATATGTCCAAAACATCCCTAGTGAACATCTTCATATTATGCAAGTAATGACTTGTAGAAGCAGGTTTACTTGGCATCACAATGTTACAGCTATAGACAGCAGAAATGACCAAGTCACAGAAATCAGCAACATCACGGAGGCTACTTTAGAAGCTTGTAACAATCAACACATTGCATATAATGAAGGGTGGATTGCACCAAAGAAAATATGACATGTTGTAGCTCATAACACATGTAGACTTAAAGCTCAAAAGAAAATCACACAAAAAGATGCAAAAATGACAAATGAGCAAGTACTGTTAAACTACAGCAGACAACATCACATAGCAGTCATGCAACGATGATTTGGGAATCAAGATGGACTCAAACAAGAAGGTCACAATGGAATAAAATGAAGAGCACATCATGATGAACATTTCTATATATCATATGCATGAAACGGAGCTACGGTCATGGATTTATGATGCGATGAACAAAGGCATAATATGTTGCAGAAAAAAAGGACTTGGAGGGAAAAACGACCTCCGAAACTCCCAGATCTAGGGTTGACCTTGCGCACGCGAAATGAGGCAGCAGCGCACGCACTCCGGGCGAGGTGGTGGAGGTCCTGCGAGGTGCGGGTTCGGCGGATCCGGGCGGCTCCTGCCCGGATCTGGCCGGAGGGGTCGCCGGCACGGTGCGGCGCGATGGCGGGCGTGAGGAGCGGGCAGCGGGGCGCGCCGGGCGCCGCGGAGGAGGCAAAGGCGGCAGCGCGTCCGGTGCGGGCGGCGGGAGGCGCGCTGGCGGAGACGGGCGGCGGCGGATGGGTTTTGGGCGCCCCGGCTCGGGCGGCCCGGCTGGCGGGCGGCGGCGTTGCCACGTGGTGCTCTGGGATTCGCCGGGCGGCGCGGGCGGACGTGTCCGGCCCGATCCGGACGCATCCGGCGGCAGGAGGAGGAAGAGGCTAGGGTTTTGCCTGAAATTTTTGAGAGGATTTGCTTCAGTCGTCCGCGTGGTCATGTGTGTGGACGCGTAGGATTTGCTTCAGTCGTCCGCGTCGTCACGCACGTCGGGTCATGTGTGTGGACGCGTAGGATTTGCTTCAGTCGTCCGCGTCGTCACGCACGTAAGAATCACCGTATCGTGGGCTGCTGCTCCACAGAATGAGCTACGATTTTAAATCCGTAACCGGGCTCAAGATAGAAGACCTGTGTCCAGCCCAACGCGGCGAAGCGATTTCCTCGCCGCAGCGCTAACCCTAGCCCCGAGCTGCTCCTCTGTTCGTCAACGCCGCGCCGCCTCCATCCTCAGTCCCGGGCTCCCGGCGGCGAGCTTTCGCTACTGGTCTTGCTTCGGCGTAGGTGTCCTCCACTCCCCGTACACTTCCTCGCAGCCCCACACGGTTGGTCTCCTTACTTTTTTTTCTCAATGCCGTCTCCTACAGCGTTCTTCCATGGCGGGCCAATGCCCAATAGTAATCTAGCTGCACCGCTCTCTCGGTGTCCATAGTCATCTCTCGTGCGACTTTACTCCTTCCTTGTTCGTGCGACTTCAATCAGATCGCCAACAGCGGATTCATGGCGATCCCTCTCTCGGCGGGAGTGTGGCGACTTGAGGATGTGGGCATGATGAGGCAGTGGAGTCTTCTCGGTTGAGTTGAGCTGAGGTGAGGCAAATAGCCAAAGACGATGCTGGGCTTCAGGCGGCGGCGACAGCCGTAGCTCATGCGCGAGGAGCTCCTCTCCATAACCCATGTTGTTGTTTTTTGTTGCAGGCCTCTAAAAATATTTCAACTTCCATGTTGCGCAAATCAGTCCATGTCAAATTGGTATTCTCCTAAGGTCCCGTCTAACTAGGTGTCTTGTTGAGGAAGGACGGCAAGCTGATCAACTGCGGCCTCTGGTTCAGACTACATGAAATGCTAGGCAAAAATTAGCATCACTTAAGGAGTTATGCTCGCAGCCCTTCTTGTTTGAGATTCCACCTTGTGCTCTCTAATTACCCCTTAGGAGAGTAATATTATTACTACATGCCAAGTGTTTTTGTTATAGAAAAGTTGTTGACATTTACACCTAAAATAGGTTTTGAACTGATCCAGGTACAGATGCATATTCCATGTAATTACCAACTATTAACACTTATTTAAGTAATTTCTAACAGGAATGAGAATATTTGGTTTGGTTAGACTTGTGTATTTTTGTTTTTAAACATGGGATATGCAATGCATATAACGAAGATTGTATTGTTTTTCTTCCACCTCGACATATAGGTTGGGCAACTGGGGAGGTCTGTTAATGAGCTGGAATTTATCCATATAGTAGGGGAAATTGATGAAAAAGTTCATAAAATAACGTGTTAGGCAGGTAGGATAGCAAATATCCTTTTTTAACATCCGTCTATAAGTGAATATTTCTATATGAGACTTTTTTTAAGTGCTAATGCCACGATTTATTTAGGTGATCTTGCAAATATTCATACACCATACGCCAGACTGATGTACCTTTGATGCAGTCTGAAAAATGAAATTTAGGCATGCTCTGCTCCTCCACGTGCATTGCCTGATAATTTAATGGAGTCAATGGTGGATTATTAATTATGGTGTTTCCATGATTCTTAAAACCTGGAACTGCCTATGTTGGATTTAGAGTGTTTGATCATGGTCGTATTATTAGAACCCATTGCTTGTTGAAGTCATAAATGAAAAGAACAATTCAGTGGAGATAGATACACATTTGTTTCTTTTGTATTGTATTTCTTTATATTTCCAATTTTTCTGTAACTATGAATGGGCGTAATAGAAAGCCTAGGCCCATTGGACCCAGGAAATAAATCAGTCCGCATATTGCTGCACTACTCAACAATCTTATATTAGAACTCACCTATTGGATTGCACTACTTCTCAACAATCTTATATTAGAACTCAATTATTGGATTATGGCCCCTAAAATTACCTATTGGGTTATGGGCAGTATATCAATTACTTCATGCAAATTTAACTTCCATATTTTGTATCTCCATATATTTACTGCAAGATCCTACCGTTTTACTGTAAAAAATGACGGGCGTGGCAACGCGCGTCATCATGGTCTAGTACCTCCCTATAAATTGCTCCCGTCTCTCAAGCTCGCTTCAGCGCCCATACCCATCACGCAGCGCCCACACGCACCAGCAGGGAGCGGCGGCGATGGTCATGGGAGGCCTTAGCCAGCAGGTCCGGACGAGGTGGTGCTGGCAGTCCGCGAGGTCCCCTGGGCGCGCGGCTTGGTTCGCAGCGGACCGCACCGCGGCAATGGCGACAACCAGTGCAGGGCATGCGTGACACCAAGAAAGCAAGCACGAGGCCATGGAGGGGCTCACGCAGCGCGCGGCGGGGCAAGTCTAGGCGGAGCTAGCGTTGCGACGGCAGCAGGTCCAGCGGTGACACTGAGAGCGAACTTGCGGCGTGACTGCGGCATGCAGCAGCGGGGATCTCCCCATCGTCTCCTACCCTTTTCTGATATGGGGAACCATGGATTGCCGGTTTCTTTCTGAATATTTAGTCGCGTGGAAACGGCGTCTCGGCGTGGACGCGACGGTGTGGCCAGCGGCGCCCTACGTCCTCCACCGGTGTCTCATGCACATGCCCCTACCCCCTTTCTTTGGTCATTCACACCGTCTCCGTCTCAGCCGGTGGATGTCCATATGCCGGATAACGAGTGCAGCGGCGATCACGGTCTGTCCCGCCAGTCCTCTGTCACTTTTTCCGATGGCTTACAACTACTCGTGTAGGTGGAGTTCACATGAAGGAGCTTACCATGGCCGAAGCATCATTCTGGGTGTAGCTGCCCACCCCGTGTGACGCTTGCTCCAACGCAGACCAAGTATTAGGCGTAATGTCAGAACGATTTGCCGAAGCGGCCGTTGTTCCGCCAATCCTCTGTCGACATTATGAAATTTGCCGGAGCATTCGTTGTTCAATTTGTGGAATTTAGTCAGACTGGTGGCATTCCTTAATTTGTGATTACTGTTTATGTTTGGTATTGATTATAATGGCATGTGTGAAGAGCATTAGGATAGACAAGCAAGCAAAGCTTTTTGACATTCATGGTGTGTATTTTGTTTCTCTGAGCTATGTTGCCTATGATTTTGGGTCTGCGGCTTCGCTCACCTAATGTATAAATGCATGTATAGATGATAGCCTTTTTTCCCTTTGATTAAAGAAATGATTGGTAGTACTTGTAACTGATTTTTCTTATTGGTATTCAAACTAGAACAAATCACTGTTGATGTTTAAACTCTCTAGAATTCCTAAATTCTAATATTTCTCTTAAATTTCTGGTAAAGATTTGGAGCTGTAAATTATTTATTTTGGCACATCTAACTGCTGCTTCTTTTGCCTAGCATCCTTTCGATGAAGTATTTCCAGTCACTAGACTATACTTGCTATTCCAAGCACATACAGGCCTACGGATGTCCAGTAAGAGAAGGTACAACAAATTCACTTGGTTTGTGAATGTCCTTGGGGTTTGTATTAATATAAGCCAGCAACTTTGTATGTATGCCAGGTTATGTTCAAGTCATAGAAGCACTGTCGAGCCCTGGAGCTGTGATCACAGCGCCGTCCCAGCCACCGGCGTCCTCTTCCATGCCCTGGCCATCCAGGCAGAGTGCCACGGCTATCGCAGTTCTCCCCACGGCGTCCTCCTGGATGTTGATCGTGTCCTTACACCGGCGGCAGCCGAAGCCTGAGAGGTACGCCCAGAGAGACATGGCCTTGGATTGGAGGATTGCATTGCAGGCATCGATCCTCTTCGTGGTAGTCGCGGGGTAGGGTGGCGTAGGGCTCAGCCCCATGAGCTGCAGTTCACCAGTTGATTCCTCACATGTAAGACGAGCAAGAAGGAAAATGGTCTGTGCTATACATACGACTGAACTGGACGGTCACATAAAAGGTAGATATTTGCACATCTGATTTCTTTTGTGCAGTCTGAGTACTCTTCCCCATGGTGTTAAAAATATATTGCATATGTTTGTTAAGCTATATGACTTACGTGATTTTGTAGCACACTAAGTTAACCCAAACTGGCTTGAATTTCTTGGTTATTTGGCCTTGCCTGAGCACGGTTGGTGAAAGCAGCAATTCTTGCTTTGATTTTTGTTGTTCAATTAAATCATTCACATGACTACCTCAATATTTTATTTAACAGTGTAAGTTTTTTAATTAACAGTGTAATTAACAGTGTAAGTTGATTGTGAGGCTGTGTATTTTTTGTCGAAGATGAAAGTACCACGACAAGTAGCATATACAAACACATATCAATCGATGGGGTGCGGGGTGCCGCCGCACGGGTATAGCTAGTACACTTCTAGAGATCTCTACAATATTTGATAATATTAAAATATACCAACGCATGTGAACACACAAAAAAATATGCATATGTACTATGCAATTTATTTATATACAAATTTCCAACTTTTATTTAAACACAAGTTTTGGATAAACATACAACTAAAATTTCGCAGCAGTTGATGTTTTTAGTGAAACACATTGAAAATGATACAAAACGAATGACATAAGTAATATTACACGACGTTGTTATGTGGTTACTCAACTAAATAACAGAAATTAAAGTCATTAATGTATTAGTATGATAAAATAGTTTTAGATAAACATTTGGTATAAAATTCTTATTTTAATGTGCCCCGGCTCCAAAAATTGATTGGACGCCCCTGCTTACACGTCCAATGATCAGCCATGATAAGGATCAAGGCATGGGCCTACTGTGGTGGTCGATGGACAATGTGGTGCCTGTTGGGGAACGTTGCATGGGAAACAAAAATTTTCCTACGCTCACCAAGATCGATCTAGGAGATGAACAACTACGAGAGAAGAGATTGCATCTACATACCCTTGTAGATCGCTAAGCGGAAACGTTAAGAAACGTGGTTGATGTAGTCGAACGTCTTCGCGATCCAATCATGATCCGTCCACGAACTCCCGATCAAGTGCCGAACGAACGGCACCTCCGAGTTTAGCACACATGCGGCTTGGCGGCGTCCTTTCCTTCTTGATCCAGCAAGCGAGAGAGAGGAGGTAGATGAGATTTGAACCAACATGCGGTGTGGTGGTGGTGGTGGCAACGGAACTCCAGCAGGGCTTCGCCAAGCGTGTACCAGTGAAACGTGAGAGGAGTTAGGAGAGGCAATGGGCAAGGGTGAAGGGTTGGTTGCCCCCATGCGCCTCCCCCATCTATATATAGGCTAGGGGGCAGGGGAGGGCATCCAAAACCCATATAGGGCCGGCCACAAGGTTGAAATCCCTTTAAACTTTGAGATAACATCTTATCTCTAGATTCAACCCTTTAAATTTAGAGATAAGACCTTATCTCTAGATTTAAACAACATGTGCCTTGGGGAATGAGGCAGCCAGTCTAAGTGGGCTGTAGCCCCACCCCTCGGTCCATGTGGGCCCTTCCTAGGTCGTTGGGCCCCACAGTGGAACCCCAGAACCTTCCCGGTACAATACCGAAAAAATCAAACTTTTTCCGGAGCCCAAAATATGACTTCTCATATATAAATATTTACCTCCGGACCATTCTAAAGCTCCTCTGATGTCCCGGATCCCATCCGGGACTGCGAACAACCTTTGGACTTTCCACTATTAATATCTCAATACTACCCTAGCGCTGCCGAGCGTTAAGCGTGCGATCCTACGGGTTCGAGAATCATGTAGACATGACCGAAACACCTCTACGGTCAATAACCAATAGCGGGACCTGGATGCCCATATTGGTTTCTACATATTCTACGAAGATCCTATCGGTCGAACCTCGATGTCAAGGATTCAGCTAATCTCGTATGTAGTTCCCTTTGTCTATCGGTATGTTACTTGCCCGAGATTCGATCGTTGGTATCTCCATACCTAGTTCAATCTCGTTACCGGCAAGTCTCTTTACTCGTTCCGTAATACAAGATCCCGTGACTAACTCATTGGTCACATTACTTGCAAGCTTGTTGTGATGTTGTATTACCGAGTGGGCCCTGAGATACCTCTCCGTTATACGGAGTGAAAAATCCCAGTCTTAATCCATGCCAACTCAACAGACACCCTCGGAGATACCTCTAGAGCACCTTTATAGTCGCCCAGTTACGTTGCAACGTTTGGTACACACAAGGTACTCCTCCGGTGTCAGTGAGTTGCATGATCTCATGGTCATAGGAACATATATTTGACATGCAGAAAACGATAGCAATAAACTTGACACGATCACATGCTACGTTTATAGTTTGGGTCTTGTCCATCACATCATTCTCCTAATGATGTGATCCCATTATCAAATGACAACTCATGTCCATGGCTAGGAAACCATAGCCATGTTTGATCAACGAGCTAGTCTAGTAGAGGCACTAGGGACATGTTGTTGTCTATGTATCCACACATGTATTTGAGTTTTCGATCAATACAATTCTAGCATGGATAATAAACGACTATCATGAATAGGGAAATATGATAATGACTAATTTATTATTGCCTCTAGGGCATATTTCCAATAGTGCCCTGCGGCAATTTTCCATGCTATACTGATTACCTCCATGGTATCTTACTTGGACCCTAATCTCATATATATTCGTCTGCCTGTGAAGGTTCCCATCGATGACCTGGCAGACCCTGAATTGGGCACTAGAGGGTGTAGGCATCTGTTATGAAGTGGGTGCTTCACCCGAGGAAGCATTTTGATGTTTGTCGACATTTTTGCACCACGGTTCTTGTTGCAAGCAACTGGGCACCTGATTCTTCTAGATTTGCCACCAGAGTGTGAGGTTGAGGGCAGACTATATGACATGGGAAAAAGTTCTTGAGTTACACGATGATGACTTTGGTATTTTCATGGATATGGCCATCTTCCACATGTCGTGCCAGAATTTCCCTCTTGTGAGTATGGAGGATCTCCATCTGCTCTACTTTGTGTTGAGAGATGATGGTGATGCCAACGGTACCGATGTTGATACATGGATTGTTGCAATTGACTTGTTCATTTTTTTGGAAACATCCTTTATATGTATGCAATCATCCTCTACATGTATTGTAGTAGACGGAATTTCCAACTACTACGATGATGGTGAAATGGCATCCAAAAACATTGCTGCTGATGATGCATTCATTTCAAGTACATAAAAAAGGTGACTCAAACGAGGTTGGACATGTCTTAAGTTGAATGTTAAATACTTAACCATCAATACTGTTTTAATATATAGATTGGGACCTTGAAAATCATATTTGTATATTTGTCTTGAGAATTAATTTCACACTATTATAGTTTTGTTGCTTGTTGACTTGGTGTATATGTACCTAGTGCAATGGGAACTAGTGGTCAAGTTATATTTTGAAGACCGTATCAATGTCCAAAACACACCAATTTTAGGTACCGGATGGAGTACATAGCATGCCCAAGTGCAGGGTGCAAATTGATACAAAATCAAAGAAAGTACATGTACCATTTTATTTCAGTGTAAGTTCATATATCAGTCTATTTTATTTTCTAGTTCAAAAAATTTGTATCTATGTTCTCTTAATTGCATGTGCACCCTTTCTTTTTTTCTCAACCTTTCTAAAACTTGTTTTCAAAAGGGCTCAACTCATCAGAGGGACCAACATTTAAGTTTTACTTTATGGATCATTCTTGCATAATTCATGCTTGAATTAGTTGTGCCTAATCCATCACTTTATTTCATCATGATAATGTATTTATTTTGGGAACTTTTTCTTAGAATATGTTGAAAGGATCGATATGGTTGACTACAGGGGGTGAATAGGCAACTAACAAATTTTAATCTTTTCTTTAAAAATTTAAACCTTGCGACAAAATAGGTTGTCTAGATCTGCAACTAAGTGGACAACCTATATGATGCAATGACAACTAGCACACAAGCAAGCAATAGATACAACACAAGTAAGCTTGCAAAAGTAAAGGCACGAAATAACCAAGAGTGGAGCCGGTGAAGACGAGGATGTGTTACCGAAGTTCCTTCCTTTGAAGGGGAAGTACGTCTCCGTTAGAGCGGTGTGGAGGCACAATGCTCCCAAGAAGCCACTAGGGCCACCGTAATCTCCTCACGCCCTCACACAATGCGAGATGCCGTGATTCCACTAGTGGTGCCCTTGAAGGCGGCGACCGAACCTTTACAAACAAGGTTGGGGCAATCTCCACAACACTTGGAGGCTCCCAACACCACCACGAAGCTTCACCACAATGGAGTATGGCTTCGAGGTGACCTCAATCGTTTATGGTGCTCAAACACCCAAGAGTAACAAGATCCGCTAGGGATAAGTGGGGGAATCGAATATCTCTTGGTGGAAGTGTAGATCGGGCCCTTGTCACCCAATCCCGGGCAAATCAACAAGTTTGATTGGCTAGGGAGAGAGATCGGGCCAAAATGGAGCTTGGAGCAACAATGGAGCTTAGAGATGGAAGAGGTGGTCAACTAGAGGTAGGAGACGCCCCTTTTATAGTCATGGAAGAGATCCAACCGTTATCCACATGTTCAGCCTGCGACATGCGGTACTACCGCTCCAGGAGCGGTACTACCGCAAGGCCACGCGGTACTACCGTGGAGGACCACAGTACTACCGCGGCAGCAGCAGAGGCCGGGACTAGCTCGATCGAGTGCAAGATTACCGCTATGCGGTACTACCGCTCCCCCTTGCGGTACTACCGCAAGGCAGGAAAGTCAAAGCCTACGAAGAGCGCGGAAGAAATAAAATACATCCGTGCCTACTTCCGCTGAAAATGAAACAGTGCAAAAACAAAAACTCCGACGCGGTACTACCGCGCACTAGGCGCGGTACTACCGTTGAGGCGCGGATGTAAAAAGAATACATCCGCTCCTACTACCGCGACGCAGCGGTACTAGGTATGAGGGCCACGGTATTACGACTCCAGAGGAGCGGTACTACCGTGGCCATGCTGTACTATCACAAGATGACGTCTTGGTACTACCGTGCGGGCGCGGATGTAAAAAATTACATCCGCCCCTACTACCATACCGGAGTAGCACTAGGCCTGGGAGCTGCGGTACTAAGGCTCCAGAGGAGCGGTACTACCGTGACCCCCAGCGGTACTACCGCAGGTGCTTGCGGTACTACCGCAAGTACAATAGTAGCCGTCAGATTACGCACAACTAGGATAACGGAGAGACGCTCCAAAGTGCAAAGGAAAGGAAGGACATGTGTACGTGTTGATTCCACCCGAACCTTTCCGACGCGGACCCCCTCTTAATAGTACGGCTCTCCTACGACTCAAAACCACCAAAGAGAAACATAGAACAACGCCGTCTTCAATAATCTTCGAGGGGCACCGAATCGTCTCGTGCCTAGTGATGAAGCGTCTGAGAAACTCAAGGCACACGATTAGTCCGCAAAAGCATTGTCATCAATCACCAAAACACCTAAGGGATAAATATGCCCTTACAATCTCCCCCTTTTTGGTGGATTGATGACAATACGGGATTTGCACATAGATGAGATAATATAGGGCAAAGGCAAACCCCACCTCTCTAGAATATAGACGGGCTCCCCCTAGATGTGTGCAATCTAGATAGATGCTTTGGAATGCATAGCACACAAACTAGGATCAACACTCCCCCTATATTTTAGAGACAAAGGCACGATAACTAACATCTAAGCAGAGCATAGCACAAAGGTAGCACAATATATCACAAGCTCGCTAAGATAGATGAGTGCATATGACTTACACCATATGAAGAAAAAGCAACTGAAACGAGGTCCAAACGAGGTTCAAACGAGAACAAGAAAGCAACGAACACACCAAACACGAACGACGACACCCGACTCGCAAATCCCTACACTCTCTCCCCCTTTGGCATCGAGATGCCGGAAAGGCAGAGAGGACACCTACACACAAGAGGTGGCTCAAGCAGGGAACTCATCCCAACCCTCTCTGTCGGACTCCTCGGCAGCAGGGATGGTCTCCTCGACGTCCTCCTCAGAATCAGTCCACTTGTAGCCTTGCTTCTCCATCCACTCGGCCTCTGGAGTGATGTGATCCTCAGAACCACCAGACACGTCCTTGTTATACAGATGCAAGATCTTCTTGTCCCGGTGGCGACTCTACTTACATGCCACGTGGGTCCTGTACTGCTCCTTGGCTTGCATGCAGAAAAGAGTCTTCATCTTGTCCTTCAGCTTCTTGGCCCACGACGGCATAGAGGAACTCTGGGAAGGCCTAGCAGCACGGCCCTCAGCAACATCCTCGGCGCCAGCATCCTCCTCATCAACAGCAGCCCTAGCAGCAGACGCCTCAGCACGAGTAGTAGTGTTGGCCCAGTTGGGCTTGACACGGAGACAGATGGGATCATGGCGAATCGATCTGGAGCAAGGAACTCCTCACCAGTGGAACATCTTCTCCCAAGTCTTCGAGATCGCCAGAAGCAGATAGGGCCCATAGATAGGCACCTTGCGGTTGAACACCGCAAACCGAAGCTCACACCACATGATGTGTGAGACATCAAGTGGCTGAGTGCGAGACAAACGAGCCTCCTCGCAGATGAGCATCATATCCACCATATAGGCATGAACCTTGTCCTTGTCACCAATGCGAGGGAACAAGGAGTTGCGGAAGATGCGATACATGATATCCAGAAAAGAGTTGAGCACAAACCCCGTCTTGCCATTGGGAAGCGCCTTCTCAACATAGTATGGCTGAAGCTTGTCCTTGTTAGCAGACTCAGAATTAGCATGGGGGCGAACACCCACGGGAGTGTTGAGCCCGTCATCAGGAACGTGGAGCAAATCCATGAACTCCTTCCAGGTAGCAGTCAGCTTACGGCCATTGGTCATCCAGGTCATCCTCCGCTCCTCATCAGAGTGAAAGTATACTGAGGCAAAGAACTGACAGATAAGCTGGTCATAGTCAAGGTGAAAGGATATCACATGCTCAATACCAAACTGCTCTACCAAGTCCGTAGCCTCTCCAAAGTAATCACGGAACTTGTCCTTCCTCAAGTGATGCATTTCAATCCATTTCACATCCACATAGGTATTCTGCTTGTTTTTTATGACATCCAGATAGATGTTAGTCTGTTGCTTGTTCCAAAACAGCTCACAACCTTTGACAGAAGAACGAGGGTTCACATACGGGTGGAGTTGCCTGAGACGGACGTACTCAGATTGGGGTATCTCGTCCATGCCCTTAGCGGGCTCCTTGTTCTTGCTAGCTGATGTCTTGACATGGCGCTTGGGGGCAGAGGAGCCCTCTCGTGCTTCACCTGGGTTGCGCAGACACTTGGAGCCAGTGTCACGACTGGGATTGGAACGACGAGAGCCACCACTTGAGACACAAACGCAAAACACCAACGAAACGCAAAGAGGATCAATGCGAAGACCACGGCAAAGCACAAGAAACACATAGAAAGTATACGTGAAAGTTGCTATGAGATAGATGTGAGCCACGGTAGTACTGCCAGAGCCTGCGGTACTAAAATATTAGTACTTCTCCAGGTCGCGGTAGTACTGTGCGAGGTCACGGTAGTACCGTGGTTGGAGCGGTAGTAAGGTTTTAGTGCCGCAGTGAGCGCGGTAGTACCGCGCCAGACGGGCGGTAGTACCGGACAAGCGGTAGTTCCGCGCCACACGGGCGGTAGTACCGCGTCGCGTCAGATCCAAACGTCAGTTTGAATCTGAAAAGAACCGCGAAACCACGGCGGCGCTACGGTGATCAAATCTAGCACAGGACAAAAATACAAGTATAATTCCTACGCAAAGCTACTCTCCTTCATCCTACTCTTGCATAGAAAGAGCCTAAGAATCTCTAGAACACACAAGTCTCCCCCAAAAACCTAGAGGCAAAGAACTCAACAAAAAGAGAAGAGGTTGGGGAAAGACCTTGGTCCATAGCAAGAGCACGTGGTGGGGAATGATCCCACCGGACGGAATCACGTGAGGGCAGCCGGAGGAGGAGATCCGGCGACGACCGCCGGCTCCGATCTTGAGCGTGGGAGAGAGAGAGACGACGTGGGGAGGGGAACTGTGAATGGGTATGGGGGAGTTAGAACTCCCCCTGCCCGTCCGTATCCCCACGCGCCCATGCCGGCGCGGTAGTACCGCATATCATCGCGGTAGTACCGCTCGGGCGGAAGTACCGCACCGTAGCGGTAGTACCGCTCACCTAGGCGGCAGTAAAAAATTACTGCTGCGTGGGGGCGGTAGTACCGTGCTCCCCACATGCGGTAGTACCGTGGTTGGCTACGGTAGTACCGTAGCTGGCCGCGGTAGTACCGTGAGCTCAAGACACAGCAGGTTTCAACACGAGAAGAAGGTCTTTGCAAGGAAACTTTTCACACAAAGGATACCACAGGAACACGCACAAACCAAAGGCAGAAAGACAACAAGAAACCACCATGCGACACAACCTCTCAAAAGGAGAGGGCGGTGGCCGGAGCCACCTATTTTTGAGTTAGATGGTATGGCACCCTGAAGAATTATCCTTGGGCCCATGACCAAAACTCGTCTTTGAAGCACAAGTACCATAAAAAATGGCTAATGTGAAAGAGTTGATCTATTTATGCATAATGGGGGGAGGAAAAGTTCATTGAGAGAACAACACTCCCCCTATGTCCATGCCTACACCTAAACTAGACAACAAGTTGAGTGTGGTGAGGGGTGCAAGGGTTCAAGTCACATTGCTTGAATCAATGATATTTAGCTCATGCCTTAACTCGCGAAATCTTGCTTCATCCAAGGGCTTCGTGAAAATATCTGCAAGGTTATCATGAGTGTTGACATACTTGAGCTCGATCTCCCCTCGCCTAATGTGATCCCGGATGAAGTGATACGAATCTCAATATGCTTCGTCTTGAAGTGTTGCACCGGGTTGAGAGAAATCTTGATGGCACTTTCATTATCACACCAAAGAGGCACTTTGTCACAAGTGACACCGTACTCCTTTAAAGTTTGCCTCATCCATAAGAGTTGTGCACAACTACTACCGGCCGCCACATATTCCGCTTCGGTGGACGAGAGAGACACACAACTTTGCTTCTTAGAAGACCAACTCACCAAAGAGCAACCAAGAAATTGGCACCCTCCGGAGGTGGACTTCCTATCCACTTTGTCTCCCGCCCAATCGGAATCCGTATATCCTTCAAGCTTGAAGTTTGCCCCTCTTGGATACCATAAGCCAAAGTTTGGGGTATGAGCCAAATATCGAAAGATTTGCTTGACCGCCACATAGTGACTTTCCTTCAGTGCGGCTTGAAACCGTGCGCACATACCCACACTCAACATGATATCCGGTCTAGATGCACAAAGGTAAAGCAAGGATCCAATCATGGAGCAATATACCTTTTGATCCACCGCTTTACCATTGGGATCAATGTCAAGTTGGCACTTGGTAGGCATTGGAGTAGAAGCCGGCTTGACATCACTTAGCTTGAATCTTTTTAGCATGTCTTGAGTATATTTGGCTTGGTTGATGAAGGTTCCTTCTCTTATTTTTTTGATATCAAAACCAAGGAAGAACTTCAACTCTCCCATCAAAGACATCTTGAACTTGGAGGTCATGAGAGCGGCAAATTCCTCATTGAAAGCTTTGTTAGGGGAACCAAAGATAATATCATCAACATATAGTTGGCATTCAAACAACTCCTTTGACCTTCTTAGTAAAAAGAGTGGGATCGATTTGCCCCACCTCAAATCCTCGATCTTGTAACAACTTCGGTAAGGTGGTCATACCACGCACGTGGGGCTTGTTTAAGGCCATAGAGTGCCTTATCGAGTTGATACACATGATCCGGGAAGTAGGGGTCCTTGAACCCGGGGGGTTGCTTGACATAGACCAACTCATTAATAGGACCATTAAGAAAAGCACTTTTCACATCCATTTGTTGCAACTTAAAGTTGTGATGGGAAGCATAAGCAATCAACAAGCGAATGGATTCAAAGGCAGCAACGGAGCAAAGGTTTCACCGTAGTCGATACCCTCGACTTGGGAGTAGCCTTGTGCTACCAATCTTGCCTTGTTGCGTAATGAAGTTCCCATGAGCATCTTGCTTGTTCTTGAAAATCCACTTGGTTCCAATGACGTTGTGTTTCCCCGAAGGCCTTGGCACCAATCTCCACACCTTGTTGTACTCGAAGTTGTTGAGTTCTTCATGCATGGCATTGAGCCAATCCGAGTCTTCGAGCGCCTCATAGACCTTTTGGGGTTCAACACAAGAGACAAACGCGTGATGTTCACAATAGTTTGCTAATTGTCTACGAGTGCTTACCCCCTTTCTTAGGCTTCCAACCACATTCTCCATGATATGGCCTTTGGTGGTGAGTTTGGAAGCAATCTTTGCGGCACGACGCTCTAATTCCTCCTCGGATGTGGAAGGAGGAGGGTTGACTTGATTATCTTGAGCGCCACCTTGAGCTAGTTCTTGATCTTGAGCTTGCTCATGAACTTGAACTTGCTCGAGGGGAAGAACTTGAACTTGGGCATCATTTGGAGGTTCACCACCATCTTGAGATTGATCTTGCCCTTGATCTTGTTCACGAGGTTGAGGGCCTTCACTTTGTTCTTCGGAAGCGTGTGGGTCTTGAGTAGGTGATGGCTCCACTTGAGTGGAGCATTGTCCTTCTCCTTCGGCCACAAGGGGTTTCTCAATGGGTAGAATATGACCAATACCCATTCTTCTTATGGCTTGGGGAGGAATTTCATCACCTACATCACAAGTACCACTTTGCTCCACTTGGGAGCCGTTATTTTTGTCAAACTCCACGTTACACGTCTCCTCAATGAGTACCGTGGACTTGTTGAGAACACGGTAAGCATGAGAGTTTGTAGCAAAACCAACAAATATTCCCTCATAAGATCTAGCCTAAAATTTAGACAAGCGAACACCTTTCTTGAGAATGAAACACTTACACCCGAACACCCTAAGTACTTGAGATTGGGCTTGTTTCCGGTGAGTATCTCATAAGGAGTCTTGTTCAAGCCTTTGCGGAGATAGAGCCGATTGGATGCATGACATGCGGTGTTGATGGCTTCGCCCAAAAGTTGTATGGAGACTTGAACTCCGCCATCATGGTCCTTGCCGCATCCATCAACGTCCGGTTCTTCCTCTCTGCAACACCATTTTGTTGAGGGGTATATGGTGCATAATATTGATGCTTGATCCCCTCATCACTAAGAAACTCATCCAAGGTGTAGTTCTTAAACTTGGTGCCGTTGTCACTTCTTATTGTCAAGATCTTTGCATTATGTTGGCGTTGAGCTTCATTTGCAAAGTCGATGATGGTTTGTTGAGTCTCACTCTTCCTCTTGAAGAAGTATACCCAAGTGTATCTTGAATAATCATCCACAATCACCAAGCAATACTTTCTACCCCCAAGACTATCAAAGGATGGAGGCCTGAAGAGGTCCATGTGTAGGAGCTCCAAGGGTCTCTTCGAGTAGATGATAGTCGTGGGAGGGTGAGCCGTCTCATGAAGCTTTCCTTCGATACAAGCACTGCAAGCATGACCTTTGGCAAAACTAACATTTGTTAGTCCACGGGCATGGTCCCCCTTGAGAAGACTTTGCAAAGATCTCATATTGACGTGGGCTAAACGGCAATGCCAAAACCATCCCACATCAACTTTAGCCATTAGGCATGTCGCGGTCTTAGTGGGTTGCTCCGAAAAGTTAATCACATAGAGACCATTCTCGACATGCCCAACAAAGGCTACTTTAAGAGTCCTGCTCCACAAGAGGGCCACGGTATCAATGTCAAAGAAAGTGGCAAAGCCCATGAGTGCAAGTTGACGAACGGAAAGTAAATTGTATGCAAGGGACTCAACAAGCATGACTTTCTCGATCGTTAAATCATGAGAAATGACAACCTTGCCAAGACCCAATACCTTAGAGTGTGAGGCATCACCCCACTCGACATTGGTGGGCATAGATGGGATCTTTTGCACGTCGACCACCAAGTCCTTGCTCCCGGTCATATGATTTGTTGCTCCACTATTGAGCAACCATGATCCCCCACCGGAAGCAAACACCTACAAGAGATCAGTGCTTGGTTTCAGGTACCCATTTAGTAATGGGTCCTTTGATGTTAGTAACGAGGGTCTTAGGAACCAAAATAGACCATTCAATGTACTCATAAGAAGAACCAACAAATTTAGCATAGACATGCCCATCACTAGCACAAAGACAACACATAAGAGGGGTTAAAGTCATGGCTTTGTTGGGAGAGATGGCTTTGCCCCTTTTGGCATCACCACTCTTTGCATTGTTCTTCTTCTCCTTAGGAGCACCCTCTCCCTCCTTCATAAAAGTTTGCTTAAGCGGGGGAGGTCGTTTGGTCTTGTTATTCTTCTTCTCATTCTTCTTCTTGTTCTTGGACTTGGGTGAGAACCCAACTCCCTCCTTGCCCACAACTTCCTTTTGATTGCTCAAAAGGTCATTTAGGTTCTTCTCACCTTGTATGCATGACACGAGACCTTTCTCGAGTTGTTCCTTCAACTTGGCATTCTCCTCCACAAGATGCACATGCTCACAACACGGGTTAGTAGCATTTGCATTATCAATTAAGACCATGTGAGGAAATGTGGCATTTTCCTTGGTTAGCTTAACTTGGAGTTGAGCATGAGACTCCTTGAGGTTTGCATGAGCACCTTTCAAGACCTTATGGGCCTTGTCAAGTACATCAAACTCTTCCTTGAGTCTAGCATGATCAACCCCAAGTTTAGCCTTCTCGGAAGTTAGTACACGAGACACAACAAGAGCATGATCAAGATATTTCTTTAATTTGGCATGGTCATCGTTGTGTGACTCCTCAAGAGCCAAATGATGCCCACGCTCTTCCTCAAGAGCATTAGAGAGATCCATATCTCATCGGCATAGTCACGACTATGACCTTCCATCTTAGAGATGGTTTCTTCGTGAGCCTCGATCATGTCATTGGCTTCACCAAGTTGTTCCAAGAGAGCAACGAAGTGCTTCTTGGATTTGCCCTTGAGCTTACTCATGAAGGACTCAAATTCATTTACCTCCTCATTAGACCCCTTACCATCATCAAAGCCAACCGTCGAAGAAGGATTAGGAATAATGGTGGTTTTGATGTTGCGGTTACCTTGTTGGTGGCTTTAGCCATGAGACACTTGGCGGTGATGTTCTCGTTGGGTGAATCAAAGAGAGACACTGGGAGTTGTGGCAATGGCAACGGATGCCATGGCCATTGCTTCACTATCTTCATCATCATCGTCATCCTCACGGTATTCTTCTTGAACCACCAACCCGCGAGTAGGAGTCTTCTTGGTGAAGTTGTTCTTGTTGGGGAAGGACTTGGCCTTGTCTTTTCGAATGAACTTGCCACCATTGTCTTCCCGCTTCTCGTAAGGACAATCCGCAACGAAATGGCTCACATTGCCACAGTTGAAACAAGGTCTAACTCGTTGCTTGCCCTTGAGGCCACTTGATTTGTTCTTGTTGAAGTTGGGTCTTGTATTCTTCTTGCTCCAAAATTGTCTTGAGGCAAGAGCCATGTGCTCATGATAATCATATTTCGTGTCTTCGGGGTTGCTCTCCTCATCTCCTTCTTCTTCCTCTTCTTCCACACTAACCTTGTCCTTCAAGGCAAGGTTGGGCTTCTTTGCCCTTTGAGAACGGAGCACCTCATTGTCGGCGGTCTTGTCCAAGATGATCATTGCAACAAACTCATCCAACACTTCACTTGAGGTCATGGAGTGGAAGTCCGGTCTTTGACGAATGACGGAGGACATGGCCTTGTTGTAGGGCATCATGGCCTTGAGGAACTTGCGCTTGATCCAATTGTCATCCGTGTCCTTGCTCCCATGATCTCGTAGTGAGACCGCATGAGTTTGGTCACTCTTCGAAAGAGCTCACGGGGTTCTTCATCTTATTTCATTGCAAACTCATCGGCTTCATCTTGTACCACTTCATAGTTGGAGCGTTGAATGCTAGCACTTCCTCGATAGAGAGACACAATGCATTGCCACGCGTCTTTGGCCATGGCATGAGGTCGAAGGTGAGGGAGATCTTCGGGAAGGATTGCATCTTGGATGATGAAGAGAGCACTCTCATTGAATTGATTATCCACGGCTTCTTGAGGGGTGAAGTTGTTTGGGTCATGTGGATAGAAACCTTCTTCAATGATTCTCCAAAGGTTAGTATTCACATGTTTTAAATGGCGCTTGAAACGATACACCCAAGAATCAAAATCCTCATTTTTCACAATCTTAGGAGGAGGACCGGCATTATTTAAATGAGTAGAGGGAATCGGTCCTCCATAAATTGGAGGTTCCACATGGGCAAAGATGTCGGTGCCATTTCTACCACTAGTAAAAGGACTCTTTTCACCGTTAGCTTCCCCCTTGTCGGAGGTAGCATCCGTCACCTTGTTAGTGGGATCACCCACTTTCATCGGCGAGGTGGACAGTTTAAGCCCTTCAAGAAATTTAGTAAGCATGCTTTCAACCTTGGTCATCATGGAGTCTTTCAATGTGTCTCGAGCCATATTGAATTCCTCACGAGAGACCGAGGTTCCCCCATCGACCGTAGACGAGATAGGATTCACACCGGAGTGCTCCTCCGCACCGTCTGTGGTGTCAACCATACTCTTCGGACGGTAAAGTCCTTAATAAAGAGACGAGGCTCTGATACCAATCGAAAGGATCGATGTGGTTGACTAGAGGGGGATGAATAGGCAACTAACAAATTTTAATATTTTCTTTAACAATTTAAACCTTGCGACAAAATAGGTTGTCTAGATATGCAACTAAGTGGACAACCTATATGATGCAATGACAACTAGCACACAAGCAAGCAATAGATACAACACAAGTAAGCTTGCAAAAGTAAAGGCACGAAATAACCAAGAGTGGAGCCGGTGAAGACGAGGATGTGTTACCAAGTTCCTTCCTTTTAAGGGAAATCGTCTCCGAGAGCGGTGTGGAGGCACAATGCTCCCCAGGGAAGCCACTAGGGCCACCGTAATCTCCTCACGCCCTCACACAATGCGAGATGCCGTGATTCCACTATTGGTGCCCTTGAAGGCGCATTTAACCGAACCTTTACAAACAAGGTTGGGGCAATCTCCACAACACTTGGAGGCTCCCAACACCACCACGAAGCTTCACCACAATGGAGTATGGCTTCGAGGTGACCTCAACCGTCTAGGGTGCTCAAACACCCAAGAGTAAAAGATCCGCTAGGGATAAGTGGGGGGAATCGAATATCTCTTGGTGGAAGTGTAGATCGGGCCCTTGTCACCAATCCCAAGCAAATCAACAAGTTTGATTGGCTAGGGAGAGAGATCGGGCCAAAATGGAGCTTGGAGCAACAATGGAGCTTAGAGATGGAAGAGGTGGTCAACTAGAGGTAGGAGACGCCCCTTTTATAGTCATGGAAGAGATCCAATCGTTATCCACATGTTCAGCCTGCGACATGCGGTACTACCGCTCTAGGAGCGCGGTACTACCGCAAGTCCACGCGGTACTACCGTGGAGGACCACGGTACTTCCACGGCAGCAGCAGAGGCCGGGACTAGCCTGACTGAGTGCAGTACTACCGCTCCCCCTTGCGGTACTACCGCAAGGAAGGAAAGTCAAAGCCTACGAAGAGCGCGGATGAAATAAAATACATCCGTGCCTACTTCCGCTGAAAATGAAACAGTGCAAAAACTCCGACGCGGTACTACCGCGCACTAGGCGCGGTACTACCGTTGAGGCGCGGATGTAAAAAGAATACATCCGCTCCTACTACCGCGACACAGCGGTACTAGGTATGAGGGCCACGGTATTACGACTCCATGGGAGCGGTACTGCCGTGGCCACCCGCGGTACTAACGTGCGGGCGCGGATGTAAAAAATTACATCCGCCCCTACTACCGTACCGGAGCAGCACTAGGCCTGGGAGCTACGGTACTAAGGCTCCAGAGGTGCGGTACTACCGTGACCCCCAGTGGTACTACCGCAGGTGCTTGCGGTACTACCGCTCCATAGAGCAGTACTACCGCAAGTACAGCAGTAGCCATCAGATTACGCACAACTAGGATAACGGAGAGACGCTCCAAAGTGCAAAGGAAAGGAAGGACATGTGTACGTGTTGATTCCACCCGAACCTTTCCGACGCAGACCCCCACTTAATAGTACGGCTCTCCTACGACTCAAAACCACCAAAGAGAAACGTAGAACAACGCCGTCTTCAATAATCTTCGAGGGGCACCGAATCGTCTCGTGCCTAGTGATGAAGCGTCTGAGAAACTCAAGGCACACGATTAGTCCGCAAAAGCATTGTCATCAATCACCAAAACACCTAAGGGATAAATATGCCCTTACATATGTAATCTTGAGAAGAAAGACACTTTGAACTAAAACCATGACACTTATTTTGGATCAGAGGGAGTAGAAAACAATGTTTTCCAGAACTTTTTAGCTATTATCTTAGGAAGAAAGATACAAAATAAAATAGATGCAAGTTCCCGTTGTTGATACTTGACCCAGTTTGTGTGGCAAACTAGCAGCAATAGACTTTGTGTGTTTTTTCAAATGGAGGAAAAAGTTTTGCCTCACATATTAATTAAGGAGGGGAAATTTTGTTACAACACACCTTTACAACTAAAAGCATTACTCCCCCAAAATTATGTTCCCTAACTTCTTAGCCCCCGCTTTGACCCAAAGTATTGCCTCATTTTAAATCACATTTAAAAGATGGGAGGTGGAGCGCTCTTCTAATGTAAGACGCGTGCATTTCTCTTATTCTAAATTTTCCAACTCACCAGCATGGTGAGAGAAGCCATAGCCTTTTTATGAGGAATGTTGGTACCCGAAGAGTTGATCCACCAATCTTGCATGGAGTTTTTCAAGTGCCATGGAGAGGTATCAATATTACCAATATGAATCTAATCATTGACGAAGCTCCAAAGTTGAAGCTGTTGGGGGACGTAGTAATTTCAAAATTTTCCTATGCACACACAAGATCATGGTGATGTATAGCAACGAGAGGGGAGAGCGTTGTCCATGTACCCTCGTAGACCGAAAGCGGAAGCGTTATAACAACGCGGTTGATGTAGTCGTACGTCTTCACGGCCCGACCGATCAAGCACGGAAACTACGGCACCTCCGAGTTCTAGCACACGTTCAACTCGATGATGATCCCCGGACTCCGATCGAGCAAAGTGTCGGGGAAGAGTTCCATCAGCACGATGGTGTGGTGACGGTGATGATGTTCTACCGACACAGGGCTTCGCCTAAGCACCGCTACGATATGACCGAGGTGGAATATGGTGGAGGGGGGCACCGCACACGGCTCAGGAACGATCACGAAGATCAACTTGTGTGTCATGGGGTGCCCCCTGCCCCCGTATATAAAGGAGGGAGGGGGAGGTGCGGCCGGCCCCCTAGGGGTGCGCCTGGAGGAGTCCTACTCCCACCGGGAGTAGGACTCCCCCCTCTTGCCTTATTGGAGAAGGAAGGGGGAAGGGGGAAAGAGGAAAGGGGGGCGCTGCCCCCCCCCTCCTTGTCCTATTCAGACTAGGGGGGAGGGGGCACACAGCCTGCCCTGGCCGGCCCTCCTCTTCTCCCTTAGGGCCCATGTAGGCCCATTAACCCCCGGGGGGGTTCCGGTAACTCCCTGGTACTCCGGTAAAATTCCAATTTCACCTGGAACGATTTCGATATCCAAATATAGGCTTCCAATATATCAATCTTTATGTCTCGACCATTTCGAGACTCCTCGTCATGTCCGTGATCACATCCGGGACTCCGAACAACCGTCGGTACATCAAAACTATAAACTCATAATAAAGCATCATCGTAACGTTAAGCGTGCGGACCCTACGGGTTCGAGAACAATGTAGACATGACCTAGAACTGTTTCCGGTCAATAACCAATAGCGGAACCTGGATGCTCATATTGGCTCTTACATATTCTACGAAGATCTTTATCGGTCAAACCGCACAACAACATACGTTGTTCCCTTTGTCATCGGTATGTTACTTGCCCGAGATTCGATCGTCGGTATCTCAATGCCTAGTTCAATCTCGTTACCGACAAGTCTCTTTACTCATTACGTAATGCATCATTCCGTAACTAACTCATTAGTTACATTGCTTGCAAGGCTTATAGTGATGTGCATTACCGAGAGGGCCCAGAGATACCTCTCCGACAATCGGAGTGACAAAACCTAATCTCGAAATACGCCAACCCAACATATACCTTTGGAGACACCTGTAGAGCTCCTTTATAATCACCCAGTTACGTTGTGACATTTGGTAGCACACAAAGTGTTCCTCCGGTAAATGGGAGTTGCATAATCTCATAGTTATAGGAACTTGTATAAGTCATGAAGAAAGCAATAGCAATATACTAAACGATCAAGTGCTAAGCTAATGGAATGGGTCAAGTCAATCACATCATTCACCTAATGATGTGATCCCATTAATCAAATGACAACACATGTCTATGGTTAGGAAACATAACCATCTTTGATCAATGAGCTAGTCAAGTAGAGGCATACTAGTGACATTAAGTTTGTCTATGTATTCACACATGTATCATGTTTCCGGTTAATACAATTCTAGCATGAATAATAAACATTTATCATGATATGAGGAAATAAATAATAACTTTATTATTGCCTCTAGGGCATATTTCCTTCAGTCTCCCACTTGCACTAGAGTCAATAATCTAGATTACACTGTAATGATTCTAACACCCATGGAGTCTTGGTGTTGATCATGTTTTGCTCGTGGAAGAGGCTTAGTCCATGGATCTGCAATATTCAGATCCGTATGTATCTTGCAAATCTCTATGTCTCCCACCTGGACTTGGACCCGGATGGAATTGAAGCGTCTCTTGATGTGTTTGGTCCTCTTGTGAAATCTGGATTCCTTTGCCAAGGCAATTGCACCAAAGATTGTCACGTAAGATCTTCATTGGTCTCGATGCACTAGGTATGACACCTAGATCGGAAATGAACTCTTTCATCCAGACTCCTTCATTTGCTGCTTGTAAGCAGCTATGTACTCCGCTTCGCATGTAGATCCCGCCACGATGCTTTGTTTAGAACTGCACCAACTGACAGCTCCACCGTTCAATATAAACACGTATCCGGTTTGCGATTTAGAATCGTCCGGATCAGTGTCAAAGCTTGCATCAACGTAACCATTTACGACTAGCTCTTTGTCACTTCCATAAACGAGAAACATATCCTTAGTCCTTTTCAGGTATTTCAGGATATTCTTGACCGCTGTCTAGTGATCCACTCCTGGATTCTTTGGTACCTACCTGCCAAGCTTATTGCTAAGCACACGTCAGGTCTGGTACACAGCATTGCATACATGATAGATCCTATGGCTGAAGCATAGGGAACATCTTTCATTTTCTCTTTATCTTCTGCTGTGGTCGGGCATTGAGTCTAACTCAACTTCACACCTTGTAACACGGGCAAGAACCCTTTCTTTGCCTGATCCATTTTGAACTTTTTCAAAACTTTATCAAGGTATGTGCTTTGTGAAAGTCCAATTAAGCGTCTTGATCTATCTCTATAGATCTTGATGCCCAATATGTAAGCAGCTTCACCGAGGTCTTTCATTGAAAAACTTTTATTCAAGTATCCCTTTATGCCATCCAGAAATTCTATATCTTTTCCAATTAACAAGATGTCATCTACATATAATATCAGAAATGCTACAGAGCTCCCACTCACTTTCTTGTAAATACAGGCTTCTCCAAAAGTCTGTATAAAACCATATGCTTTGATCACACTATCAAAGCGTTTATTCCAACTCCGAGAGGCTTGCACCAGTCCATATATGGATCGCTGGAGCTTGCACACTTTGTTAACACCTTTTGGATCAACAAAACCTTCCGGTTGCATCATATACAACTCTTCTTCCAGAAATCCATTCAGGAATGCAGTTTTGACATCCATTTGCCAAATTTCATAATCATAAAATGCGGCAATTGCTAACATGATTCAGACAGACTTAAGCATCGCTACGAGTGAGAAAGTCTCATCGTAGTCAACCCCTTGAACTTGTCGAAAACCTTTCGCAACAAGTCGAGCTTTGTAGACAGTTACATTACCATCAGCATCAGTCTTCTTCCTGAAGATCCATTTATTTTCTATGGCTTGCCGATCATCGGGCAAGTCAACCAAAGTCAATACTTTGTTTTCATACATGGATCCCATCTCAGATTTCATGGCCTCAAGCCATTTTGCGGAATCTAGGCTCATCATCGCTTCCTCATAGTTCATAGGTTCGCCAGGGTCAAGTAACATGACTTCCAGAATAGGATTACACGTACCACTCTGGTGCGGATCTTACTCTGGTAGACCTACGAGGTTCGGTAGTAACTTGATCTAAAGTTTCATGATCAGTATCATTAGCTTCCTCACTGATTGTTGTAGTTGTCACAGGAACCGGCTCTTGTGATGAACTACTTTCCAATAAGGGAGCAGGTACAGTTACCTCATCAAGTTCTACTTTCCTCCCACTCACTTCTTTCGAGAGAAACTCCTTCTCTAGAAAGGACCCGAATGTAGCAACAAAAATCTTGCCCTCAGATCTGTGATAGAAGGTGTACCCAATAGTCTCTTTTGGGTATCCTATGAAGACACATTTCTCCGATTTGGGTTCGAGCTTATCTGGTTGAAGTTTCTTCAATTAAGCATCGCAACCCCAAACTTTAAGAAACGACAACTTTGGTTTCTTGCCAAACCACAGTTCATAAGGCGTTGTCTCAACGGATTTTGATGGTGCCCTATTTAACGTGAATGCGGCCGTCTCTAAAGCATAACCCCAAAACGATAGCGGTAAATCAGTAAGAGACATCATAGATCGCACCATATCTAGTAAAGTACGATTACGATGTTCAGACACACCATTTCGTTGTGGTGTTCCGGGTGGCGTGAGTTGCAAAACTATTCCGCATTGTTTCAAATGTAAACCAAACTCGTAACTCAAATATTCTCCTCCATGATCAGATCGTAGAAATTTATTTTCTTATTACGATGATTTTCCACTTCACTCTAAAATTCTTTGAACTTTTCAAATGTTTCAGACTTGTGTTTCATTAAGTAGATATACCCATATCTGCTCAAATCATCTGTGAAGGTGAGAAAATAACGATACCCGCCGCGAGCCTCAATATTCATTGGACCACATACATCAGTATGTATGATTTCCAACAAATCAGTTGCTCGCTCCATAGTTCCGGAGAACGGCGTTTTAGTCATCTTGCCCATGAGGCATGGTTCGCAAGTACCAAGTGATTCATAATCAAGTGATTCCGTAAGTCCATCAAGATGGAGTTTCTTCATGCGTTTTACACCAATATGACCTAAACGGCAAGTGCCACAAATAAGTTGCACTATCATTATCAACTCGCATCTTTTGGCTTCAACATTATGAATATGTGTATCATTACTATCGAGATTCAATAATAATAGACCACTCTTCAAGGGTGCATGACCATAAAAGATATTACTCATATAAATAGAACAACCATTATTCTCTGATTGAAATGAATAACCACCTCGCATCAAACAAGATCCAGATATAACGTTCATGCTTAACGCTGGCACCAAATAACAATTATTTAGGTCTAAAACTAATCACGATGGTAGATGTAGAGGTAGCGTGCCGACCGCGATCACATCGACTTTGGAACCATTTCCCACGCGCATCGTCACCTTGTCCTTAGCCAATCTTCGCTTAATTCGTAGTCCTTGTTTTGAGTTGCTGTCGGTGTACTAAAGTAGGGGTACCTTAGTACCCCGAACTTGTGCACGGGCAACAAGCGTCCCAGCTGCAAGCCTTGCCAGGCCCGCCAAGACCCTCCACAGCCATTACGAAGACAAGACCCCGACAAGAGGAGCTTGTCAGAAGGCCTCTCTAGGCAGATAAGGCCCCGACAAGAGGAGCTTGTCGGGAAGGCCGCCTGTGCACGCAGAAGACAAGGCCCGGCAAGAGGAGCTTGCCAGAAGACTCGAGCGACAAGCCTCCGGGCGCGACAAGGATTCGCCGCGGCAAAGGCGCTTGACGCGGCATGCAACTCCTCTCCGTCTCCGCTCCAGCTCACCCAACGGCGTGTCGCCATGGGACCGTTCCATGGGCGGCGTGTCGGCGGGTGCAGCCGGCGGAGAAACAGCGACGCTGGCCTTGAGCAGGCTCGCCATCGTGGCGGCGGAGGCGCACTGACGGTCTCTGTTACACTTTGTTTAGGGCGACAACGACACGCATTTATTGCGCTTTGTCCCTTGTCGTCGAGTTAGGTATTTTTGCACCGTACCTTTGTTCAAGTAGGTGTACCAACCCCTGTTTTTACGTTTGTACCCCCGCCTATGTTGCCACCTGTCGGAGACCCCTTGAGCATATAAAAGGAGGCCCGAGTGCAACGTAGAGGAGAGGGGGCGGTTGGCCAAGTTTCGATTCATTCGACCCACGTAGACTAGCCACACTCACGCTAGGTTTTGTAGCCCGCATTGCTCCCTAGCAAGCACACAAGAGATCAAACAAGCAGCAGTAGGAGTTTTATCTCTCCGGAGAGCTCAAAGCTGGGTAAACCACTCGTGCATCGCCTCGATCCGCTCTTCGTGCGACCTCCGCCCCCTCCGAACCACAAGGGGCCGCTCCGCCCGGCCCCATAGGTGTCCGTGGGTACGATCAGCATCCCCGACATCTCTGGCGCGCCAGGTAGGGGGCGTCGAGGCCGTGTGAATCCGATCCGACGTTCACACGAGCGGCGTCATCAACATCTTCCTCAACATGCCACCGAAGAAGAAGGCTTCGGCGGCAGCAGAGCCGTCCGCGTCGTGCCCACCCTCGCCGCAGCAAACGGGTGGTGATACAGACGCTGGCGGAAGAACGGGCGCCGACGAAGGTGTTCGCGACGTTGCCAAGTCCAAGGACAAGGCACCGCAAACCTCGGCGTCCGCGCATCCCCCGCACCCATCTCAGGAGACGCGGGACCAACAACGTCATGGCGCCATAACGCCATACGCTTGTTGGATCGAGACCCTCAAGACCAAAGACGCAGCGCCAACGTCTTTGGCGCAAGCGAGATACGGTCGCCGGACGAGGCGCCGCTCCTTCTAACATAGTTAGAAGTCCGAGCGTGTCCCGCTCCTCGCACCGTTCTCCAATGCCGCCTACTACTCCAGGAGAAGCTCTAGCGAGAGCCCAGCTACTCCTCGACTACCCTCCAACGGCCGACAAGGTCGACGACAAGGCACGAGCCGGAGGCGACGAGACTGTCGGAGGTGCAACCACCGTGCACTCTCCGCCAAGAAGGCCAAGATCGCCGGCTCACCGGATCCACCTCGACAGCGACTCCACCGCGTCGTCGGATCCGCGGACTCGCCGCGATCAACGCCAAGTTCTTGGTGAGCGACAACAAGAGGACGCTCGAACCCGCATCGAGCGCCGAAGAGAAGCGCGACGTCAGTCCGACAAGCGCGCTGGGCCTTCTGTTGACATGCACGCGCCGGAGGGGCCAGGCGACTTGCCGTACGCGGTAGGTTGCCCTGCGTTCACTCGTGAGCTGCGGCAAGTCCAGTGGCCCAGCCGAGAAGAACTTCAAACCAGGCGTGCGGAGAAGTATGATGGCAGGACGCATCCGTCGGAGTTCCTCGGCATCTACACCATCGCGTGCGGCTGCGGGGACGGACGACAAGATCCTCGCCAACTACTTCCCGCCGTGCTCAAGCCCAACGCCGATCTTGGCTCATGCACTTGCCGGACAGCTCCATATCCTCTTGGGCGGATCTGTGCCATCGCTTTGTTGGCGCCTTCACAGTGGCCACAAACCTCATGGCCAAGAGAGCGACCTTCACTTGCTCGCCTGAAGGAAGGAGAGTCCCCGCGCAAGTTCATCCAGAGATTCAGCCGTGTGCACTACATCATCCTGCACGCCCACCCCGCCGCGGTAATCAGCGCATTTCATCGTAATGTGCGGAACCGCAGGATGAGGGAGGAGATGGCGAAGTGCAAATACAAGGACGTCGATGAGCTGTACGCCTTGGCCGACAAATGTGCGCTACCGAGGAAGGAGGAGACTCCCAGAGAGAATGCGAAGCAGGATCTCGACAAGGATGACACCGCCCGGCAAAGAAGGGCCGCGGCGAGGCAACAAGAAGAAGAAAAGGTGGAAGTGCTAGCTGTCGAGCAGTCCGGCAATGTAGGCGGCGACAAGAACGCCAAGGCTGGTGTCTCCGGCAAGGAGGTTGTCACGACGCCAACCACCGGTCGGTGGCGGCCGCCGACAAGCGTGACAGCTCCGCAAGCAAGATCGCAAGATCCACCGCACCAAGGGCCACGATCTCCAGAGCTGCAAGAAGGTCGAGCAGCTCGTCGAACAGCAGAGAGCTGAGTACGAGCGGCGAGACAAGGAGAAGGCCCAGGAAGGTGCTGGGGGAGCGAGCAAGAAACGTCCCGGCCGGGGAGGACGCCGCGGCGAAGTCAAGCAAATGACAGGGAGATCGACCTTCCGCCGCCGCGACAAGGATGAAGATGATGATGATGACGAAGATATGGAGGACGACGACGCCGACGAAAGGTGAGTTTCGAAAGCCACGAGATTCTGCGTTGACGGAGGTGCTTCTCGCATACCTCCCACCGCCAACTCAAGCTATGGATGCGGAGGTCAATGCAGCGGAACCATCCATAGAGTCACGCAGCCTCTGAAGTGGTCCAACACGCCTATCATTTTTATATTGAGGACCACCCTGATCGCATAATCTGCGGTCGGGTGCTTGCCGATGTTGGTCTCTCCAACCATCCGCAACCTCAAGGTCACAAAATGTTAGTTGACGGCGGGCCGGCTTGAATTTGATCTCCTCCGCGGTGCTCCGAAGCTTCAAATCCTCGACAATGAAGCTCGAAGAGACCGGAACCTTCCAAGGAATCAATCCGGGAAGGAGCAAGCGAAGGGAAGATTACGTTGCGGTCACATTTGGCGTTGAGCTGAACTTCAGGATCGAGAGGGTTACGTTTGGCGTCGCCGATTTCCCATTGCCTTACAATGGGATACTTGGCCGCCCAAAGACTCGCCAAGTTCATGGCAGCCTCTCACTACGCCTACAACCTTCTCAAGATGCCATGCCCGATAAGCGTCATCTCTGTCCATGGCGACCAGAAGGATGCCCTTATCTGTGCCGACAAGATCTTCCGGGACGCAGCAGCCGCAACAGATTGCCAGACACTTGCCGCTGAAGCTCCCGGGGGGAAGATGACCAAGTCCAGGTCCGGCAAGGGCTCTGATGCTCACTCCGGCAAGCGCACCTCTTCGAGTGCTGCGCTACCGTCGAGGACGCACCATCAAGCTCCACCGCAAGTGCAAGAAGATGGTGGCTCCGCCGAAGACCAAGAAGGTGCCCGCCAAGGAGGACAGCGCCGGTGGTACCTTCACCATCGCCGCCTCTCGACCCCAAATAGGAAGGCGCTCGTTGCTTTCCTGCGGGCAAATGTCGACGTGTTTGCGTGGCAACCGTCCCGATATCCCCGTGTTCCTGTGAAAGTGATTGAGCACCGCCGCCGTTTGTCCTCCGCGCCGCCCGTCAAGCAAAAAAGTCGAGAAAGCAAGCGGAGCGCCAAGAATTTATAGTCAAGAGATCAAGAAACCGGAAGCGGCAGGCCTTGTCGAGGAGTGCTCCATCCCACGTGGTTGGCCAATCTCGTAGTCGCAAGAAGGCAAATGGGAAATGGAGGCTTTGTATTGACTTCACGGATGTTAATAAAGCTTGTCCCAAAGATCCATTTCCCTTGCCGCGCATTGACCAGATTGTTGACTCCACGGCCGGATGTGATTTGCTTTCGTTTCTCGATGCATACTCAGGATACCATCAGATCTTCATGGCTGAAGAAGATGAAGAGAAGACCGCATTCATCACACCATGTGGCACATACTGTTTCATACGGATGCCTTTCGGTTTGAAGAATGCTGGTTCAACATTTGCAAGGGTAGTCCATGACGCTTTTGAGCCGCAAATGCACATAAATGTAGAAGCCTACATGGATGACATAGTGGTCAAGAGCAAGGACAAAGCGACTTTGGTTCAAGATTTGGACGAGACCTTTGCAAATCTGCGCAAGATCAACCTCAAGCTCAACCCCGAGAAGTGTGTGTTTGGAGTCCCTTCCGGCAAGCTTCTCGGGTTCTTCGTGTCTCAGCGGGGGATTGAAGCCAATCCCGACAAGATCAAGGCCATTGAGCGGATTGAAGCACCAAAGCGCGTCAAGGATGTACGAAGGCTTGCGGCTATGCGTGGCTGCTCTCAAGAAGTTTATTTCTAGGTCTGCCGAGCGCCTCGCCATTTTTCAAGATTTTGAAAAGGCGGGTCCAAGAAATGGACTCGAAGCGGAGGCTGCGCCGCAGGACTTAAAGAGATACCTGTCCTCTACTCCAACACTTGTCGCACCTAGGCCACAAGAGAAGTTGCTGCTATATATAGCGGCAACCAATCAAGTGGTTGGCGCTGCGTTAGTGGCGGAGAGGGAGGCAGATGACGAGCCAGCAACCACGGCAAACACATCCAGGGACAAGCAGGGGGCTTCGCCGACAAGCTCTGGCCCCGACAAGGACGAGTCCGCGAAGACGCATGAGCAGATGCAGAAAAGGATGGTGCAGCGCCCAGTCTACTTTGTCAGTTCCCTTCTGCGGGGGGCTAGGTCAAGGTACTCTGGTGTGCAAAAATTGCTTTTCGGCCTCCTCATGGCCTCGAGAAAGCTGCGCCATTACTTCCAAGCACATGAGATCACAGTCGTCACTCGCTTTCCCCTGAAGAGGATACTGCAGAACCCGTAAGCGGCAGGCGGGATTGTCGAGTGGGCATCGGAGCTGTCTAGCTTTGGTCTTAAGTTTGAAAGCACATCAACTATCCAAAGCGAGCCTTGGCAGAATTCATAGCAGAATGGACGCCAACGCCAGATGAAGAGATTCCGGAGACGAGCATTCCCGGCCAAAGAAGCAAGCAAAGCGTGGCTGATGTACTTTGATGGTGCCTTTCGCTGCAAAGGCGCCCGGTGCCGGCGTCTTTGCTTATCGCACCCACCGGAGAGCACCTCAAGCACGTCGTCCGGATGCACTTTCCCAAGGAGCAAGCGACAAACAATACCGCAGAGTATGAAGGTTTGCTTGCCGGTCTCGTGGATCGCCGTGGACCTTGGGATCAAGAAGCTTATTGTCGGGGTGACTCGCAACTCGTCGTCCGACAAGTGAACAAAGATTACCAGAGTCCGTTGATGGAAGCCTCACGTTGATGAAGTGAGGAGGCTAGAAGAGCACTTTGACGGCTCGCAAATGGAACATGTTCCAAGAGCTCGTAATGATATTGCCGACGGCTGTCAAAGTGCCAAGCGCTCAAGCTACTGTGGAACCAGGGGATCTTTGCGCTCAAGTCGACTCAACCGACCGTAACACCATCGAATCGGACAGAGCAAGAAGAGGAAGTTGGCCTCTGGTGACTACTTTCCGGCAGACCTTCCCGAAGCCGTCGTTGCAAAGGTCCCCAAGATCAACACCAACAGTCTTTGAGGAGCGATGCCGGCTGCACCCTGTGGTTTGTTCCATTGAAGATAACGCCCCGACAAGTCTTGCTCCGGCAAGCTTGTCGGGAGCATCTAACTCGGCAGAGCCACGTGCTCTTGCCGTAGAAGCCGATGTTCCCGCAGCAGCAGATGTGCCTTTAGTCCTTGTTGTCGAGCCACAAGCTCCAATAATGGGCGCAGCAGATTGTCCATTACCTTGAGACGTGAGAACTTCCGAAGAGCAAGAAGAAGCGGAAAGAGTAGCCCGGCAGTCAAGTATGTACCAGTTTGTCGATAGCATACCGCATGTAAGAAGACTCAACGGTGTGAAATTGAAGTGTATTGCCGGGAAGATGGGCGTAAGCTGTTGGCGAGATACATGGAGGCATATGTGGTCACCACATTGGCAAGAAGAGCACTTGCCGCAAGCAAAGCTTTCCGGCAAGGTTTCTTCCGCCGACAGCCCTCCAGGATGCAATCGCACAAGTAACCAAGTGTGAAGCGTGCTGGCCCATTCCAAACAGATACACTGCCGGCTCAAGCTCTCCAGATGATCCCTTTATCCTGGCCATTTTCGGTCCGGGGCTCGACATCTCGGCCCCTTCCCCGAAGCTGTCGGGGCTTTGAGTACTTGTACGTCACCATCGACAAGTTCACAAAGTGGCCGGAAGTGGAAGCGATGAGGAAGGTGACAAGACAACAAGATCAAGTTCTTCAGTCGATTGTTTGTCGTTTGGAATCCCTAACAGGATCATCACCGACAACGGCACACAATTTATGAGCCGCACCTTCATGCAAAGGCGTCCAAGACCTTGGCGCCAAGGTTCGCTTTCGCCTGCTGCTCACCCGAGAAGCAACGGTCAAGCGAAGAGGGCAAATGCTGAAGTGTTGCGCGGGCTCAAGACCGTAACTTTCGACAGGCTGCACAAGTGCGGAAGAAATCGGATCGAGGAGCTGCCGGTGGTTCTTTGGTCGATCGAATGACGCCAAATCGAGCCACCGCTGTGCACCCTTTGCTCTAGTCTATGGAGCAGAGGCAGTTCTCCCCACGGAATCAGATACGGGTCGCCTCGAGTGCTCGCTTATGATGAGTTTGAGCAAGAGCATTGCGACAAGATGACGCGCTGCTCCTTGAGGAGGATCGTCTTCAGTGCTTTGGCGAGCCGCCGCTATTGACAAGCCTGCGTCGCTACCATGGCCGCAGGGTTAATGCCAGAAGTCTCGAGGAAGGCGACCTTGTTCTCCGGTGCACTCAGTCCGCCAAGAATTCAAACAAGTTGACGCCGAAGTGGGAAGGCCCTTATCGGGTGAAACAAGTCACTAGGCCTGGCGCTGTCCGCCTTGAGACCGAAGATGGAATTCCGGTGAGCAACTCCTGGAACATTGAGCATCTTCGTAAGTTTTACCCATAAGGCGCGGTCGTCGGAATCCGTTCCGGCAACCACCTTTTGTACAAGTCTTGCCCATTGTTGCATGTAATCCTTCGTACAAAGCCGGGCGCAGACCCCGTGCATCAGTAAAGCCCATGTGTTGCGCACAGCTTGTCAAGTTCATGCTTTCATCAATTTATTGCATGCTTTGGCTAACACTTTGTGCAGCAACCACACCCGGTAAGCAGAATCGAGCCGCTAGGCTCCATAACGTTATTTCCTCTTCTTTTTCTTCTCTCAAAGAAAGGAAGGCTCCCTCGCGCACAAGTTAACCAGGGGGGAGGAGGAGATACTACTATGGACCAGGCACCGTCCAGGCACCGCTCAAGGAAGTTTCACCTCATCCGGAAGCAAGAAACAGAAAAGCTAAGTTGCCATAATTTGAGCAATCGATTTCTTTAAAATTTTCGTTATCTTCCTCGAACGATAGTACTTTGTATGGAAAACCTGTGCGCAGAGGAACCGAATCGTGATCGGTCGCGCCTTACTTTGTTTCGAGTCCGCTCAACAACTTAAGTGAGCTGCGGCTAGTCCGCGACAAGGTTGCTTGTCGGTAGCGACCCCGCCAAAGAGCTGCTGAAGTTCCGCACTTTCGGCGCCATGCAAGGGTGCTGCACCGCAAGTTTCCCTGAAAAGCGTAGGGCAATAACGTACAAAGGAAGGAATCGAATAGAGGAAATAACGTTGCATCGATTGATTCAGATCAGTAATAAATTTGTAAAGTTATCTTCCTTGAACGACCGCGCTTTGTATGAAAAACCCGTGCGCGGAGGAACCAAATCGCGACCGGTCGCGCCCTTACTTTGTTTCGAGTCCGCTCAACAACTTAAGTGAGCTGCGACTAGTCCGCGACAAGGTTGCTTGTCGGTAGCGACCCCGCCAGCAGGCTGCTGAAGTTCCGCACTTTCGGCGCCAAGGCAAGGGTGCTGCACCGCAAGTTTCCTGAAAAGCGAGGGCAATAACATACAAAGCCAAGAGTCGAGTAAAGGAAGTAACATAGCGTATGTTGCCCAAAGATAAAGTTATGTTACAAAAGTAACTTATCGCGCATCGGCTGAATCGCCTTTAACCGGAAATAACAGCGAAGAGAAGAAGAACGCGCCGGCACCCAAGCTGCGGCAAGTCAGAGTGGCCGGGGGCTGCGGCAAGCCAGAGTTGCCGGGGGCTGCGGCAAGCTAGAGTTGCCGGGGGCTGAGATATCAGATAAGCCCTTCATCCCTTTTTCAAAACATCCTTTTTCATTAAAAACATTATACTCGGATACAGTCCGTGGGGAATGAAAAACGTGAAAGAGGGGATTACAAGCTCTAAATGCGGATAAGGCCCAAAGGCTTACAAAGTAAAAAGATAAGATGCCCGTAATCCCTGTCCTGTCCCTCTTTTCAGGAGGTAGATCAAGGAGGCGGGAAGGGCAAAAGAAACGCCTAGACGAGCTACGGGTGCCAGAAGACACCAAGAGAACATCCCGGGAGCTCCCCGAGGGCTTGACGGAGATGGCGGCACCGGAAGCGGGGTTCGAAGACGGGGCGGCAGGGCGTCAGCACGCTGTCGAGGGCACTACACCCTCGTACTCCGACTCGAGGGCCTTGTCGCCATCCCTCTTCCCTTCCGCAGCCTCCCCACGCCGGGCCGCCCAAGGAGACGACCCCGGGGAGTTCAGGGAGCCGGCGACACGGATGATGGGGTCGCCGGTGACATACGAAGCGGCGCCCGACAACTAATCGGGCCCGCCAACCTCGTCGTCGCTGTCGCTCCCCTCCTCGTCACTCTCGCCGAGGGAATCTTATTTGTCGGAGGAGCTGTCCACGCAGCACTTCGCCCGAAAGTGCCAAGATCCTCAAGACCTTGACGGAGAGGATATCACCCTCCATTAACTTAAAATGGAGGGTAAACCCCGCCCTTAGGCTGTGGATGCGGGTGAACGTCTTCCACCCACGATCGAGATACATCACATTAGGGGCTGGGAATACAACACGGACTCGCATGCCGCTGATCCCACAGCCCCTCATGTGCAATCTCAGTGTCTCAAGCGGATCCGACTCCATCAAGGCCAGAACGGAGCTAGAAGCCGGAGGCGACGACGAGGCGCCCGGCGCAGCCTGACGAAGAACTCGCAAGGGTCGTCCCCGGTATGGACCGCCACAGGGAGGGGAACCGCCGGCGGAGGCGGAGACGGCGCGCCGCCCCGTCCGCCTCTTCCTCGACCTCGTCCTCGACCTCGTCCACGACCTCGCCCCCTCCCTCTCCCTCTTGGGGCTGGCTCTGCCGCCCCGGGCGTGGGGTTGGGAGGGGAGCGCTGCCTAGCAGCGACCCTCGCCGCCACCGATGAAGAACCAAGACTCTTTTTCTCCATGGCGAATGAGGAAAGGAGGAGGTGGGAGAGTGCGGCCTTCTGCGCTCCCCTTCCACTCTTTTTAAGGAAGCAAGGTGGGGGCTCAACCGCCCCGCTCGACGAATCAGGGCGTAGGAAGAGCAGGGAATCGGGGCCGACCTGCTGCCTCTGCTCGTGACGGCCCAGTCTCCCACTTCCACCGTCCGTGACCCCAAGAGCATGGGAACCACGTGGCGGGGATGCAGAACGGAGGCGACGGGTGGAGCGGCCCCGCACGCCGCCCACTTCCCCCACGACGCCGCAATCGACGCGTGCCGTTACGGGGGGACGCGGCGGATACGGAGTGAGTTTAGTTTGGACCCAGGCCGCACGTGCCCGTGCCCTGTTTTGGGCCTGGCCCAACAGCGCCGGCACTGCCGTGTATGGCCTGCACCGAGGGCTCCTGTCGGTGTACTAAAGTAGGGGTACCTTAGTACCCCGAACTTGTGCACGGGCAGTCGCAGCGTCCCCGCGGCAAGCCTTGCCGGGCGTCCGCCAAGACCCTCCACAGCCATTCTGAAGACAAGACCCCGACAAGAGGAGCTTGTCGGGAAGGCCTCTCTAGGCAGATAAGGCCCCGACAAGAGGAGCTTGTCGGGAAGGCCGCTCCAGGCACGCAGAAGACAAGGCCCCGGCAAGAGGAGCTTGCCGGGAAGACTCGGAGCGCGAGCAAGCCTCCGGGCGCGACAAGGATTCGGCCGCGGCAAGGCGCTTGCATGCATGCAACTCCTCTCCGTCTCCGCTCCGGCTCACCCAGCTGACGTGTCGCCATGGGACCGTTCCATGGGCGGCGTGTCGGCGGGTGCAGCCGGCGGAGAGCAGCGACACATGGCGCAGACAGGCTCGCCATCGTGGCGGCGGAGGCGCACTGACGGTCTCTCGTTACCTTTGTTTAGGCGACAACGACAGGCATTTATTGCTTTTGTCCCTTGTCGCCGAGTTAGGTATTTTTACCTTGTACACTGTTCAAGTAGGTGTACCAACCCCTGTTTTTACGTTTGTACCCCCGCCTATGTTGCCACCTGTCGGAGACCCCTTGAGCATATAAAAGGAGGCCCGAGTGCAACGTAGAGGAGAGGGGGCAGTTGGCCAAGTTTCAATTCATTCGACCCACCGTAGACTAGCCACACTCACGCTAGGTTTTTTAGCCCGCATTGCTCCCTAGCAAGCACACAAGAGATCAAACAAGCAGCAGTAGGAGTTTTATCTCTCTGGACAGCTCCGAAGCTGGGTAAACCGCTCGTGTGCATCGCCTCGATCCGCTCTTCGTGCGACCTCCTCCCCCCTCCGAACCACAAGGGGCCCGCTCCGCCGGCCCCATAGGTGTCCGTGGGTACGATCAGCATCCCCGACAGTTGCAAATATTAGCAATGGAACCAGTATCAAATACCCAGGTGCTACTGCGAGCATTAGTAAGGTACACATCAATAACATGTATATCACATATACATTTGTTCACCTTGCCATCCTTCTTATCCGCCAAATACTTGGGGCAGTTCCGCTTCCAATGACCAGTCTGCTTGCAGTAGAAGCACTCAGTTTCAGGCTTAGGTCCAGACTTGGGTTTATTCTCCTGAGCAGCAACTTGCTTGTTGTTCTTCTTAAAGTTCCCCTTCTTCTTCCCTTTGCCCTTTTTCTTGAAACTAGTGGTCTTGTTGACCATCAACACCTGATGCTCCTTCTTGATTTCTACCTCCGCAGCCTTTAGCATTGCGAAGAGCTCGGGAATAGTCTTGTCCATCCCTTGCATATTATAGTTCATCACGAAGCTCTTGTAGCTTGGTGGCAGTGATTGAAGAATTCTGTCAATGACACTATCATCAGGAAGATTAACTCCTAGTTGAATCAAGTGATTATTATACCCAGACATTTCGAGTATATGTTCACTGACAGAACTATTCTCCTCTATCTTACATCTATAGAACTTATTGGAGACTTCATATCTCTCAATCCGGGCATTTGCTTGAAATATTAACTTCAACTCTTGGAACATCTCATATGCTCCATGACGTTCAAAACGTCGTTGAAGACCCGGTTCTAAGCCGTAAATCATGGCACACTGAACTATTGAGTAGTCATCACCGCTTCCGCCAAACGTTCTTAACGCCGTCGGTTGCATCTGCAGCAGTTCGCACCCAGCGGTGCTTCCAGGACGTAATTCTTCTATGCAGCAATGAGGATAATCCTCAAGTTATGGACCCAGTCCGTGTAATTGCTACCATCATCTTTCAACTTAGCTTTCTCAAGGAACGCATTAAAATTCAACGGAACAATAGCATGAGCCATCTATCTACAACAAACATAGACAAGCAAAATACTATCAGGTACTAAGTTCATGATAAATTTAAGTTCAATTAATCATATTACTTAAGAACTCCCACTTAGACAGACATCTCTCTAGTTCATCTAAGTGATCACGTGATCCAAATCAACTAAACCATGTCCGATCATCACGTGAGATGGAGTAGTTTAAATGGTGAACATGACTATGTTGATCATATCTACTATATGATTCACGTTCGACCTTTCGGTCTCCGTGTTCCGAGGCCATATCTGTATATGCTAGGCTCGTCAAGTTTAACCTGAGTATTCTGCATGTGCAACCGTTTTGCACCAGTTGTATTTGAACGTAGAGCTTATCACACCCGATCATCACGTGGTGTCTCAAAGACGAAGAACTTTCATAGCGGTGCATACTCAGTGAGAACACTTCTTAATAATTAGTGAGAGATCATCTTATAATGCTACCGTCAATCAAATCAAGATAAGATGCATAAAGGATAAACATCACATGCAATCAATATAAGTGATATGATATGGCCATCATCATCTTGTGCTTGTGATCTCCATCTCCGAAGCACCGTCGTGATCACCATCGCCACCGGGCGTGACACCTTGATCTCCATCGTAGCATCGTTGTCGTCTCGCCAATCTTATGCTTCTACGACTATCGCTACCGCTTAGTGATAAACTAAAGCATTACAGGGCGATTGCATTGCATACAATAAAGCGACAACCATATGGCTCCTGCCAGTTGCGATAACTTCGGTTACAAAACATGATCATCTCATACAATAAAATATAGCATCACGTCTTGACCATATCACATCACAACATGCCCTGCAAAAACAAGTTAGACGTCCTCTACTTTGTAGTTGCAGGTTTTACATGGCTGCTACGGGCTTAGCAAGAACCGTTCTTACCTACGCATCAAAACCACAACGATAGTTCGTCAAGTTAGTGTTGTTTTAACCTTCGCAAGGACCGGGCGTAGCCACACTCGGTTCAACTAAAGTTGGAGAAAATGACACCGCTAGCCACCTCTATGCAAAGCACGTTGGGAGAACCGGTCTCGCGTAAGCGTACGCATAATGTCGGTCCGGGCTGCTTCATCCAACAATACCGCCGAACCAAAGTATGACATGCTGGTAAGCAGTATGACTTGTATAGCCCACAACTCACTTGTGTTCTACTCGTGCATATAACATCTACGCATAAAACCTGGCTCGGATACAACTGTTGGGGAACGTAGTAATTTCAAAATTTTCCTACGCACACGCAAGATCATGGTGATGTATAGCAACGAGAGGGGAGAGTGTTGTCCACGTACCCTCGTAGACCGAAAGCGGAAGCGTTATAACAACGAGGTTGATGTAGTCGTACGTCTTCACGGCCCGACCGATCAAGCACCGAAACTACGGCACCTCCGAGTTCTAGCACACGTTCAGCTCGATGACGATCCTCGGACTCCGATCCAGCAAAGTGTCGGGAAGAGTTCCACAAGATGACGTGGCGTGACGGTGATGATGTTCTATCGACGCAAGGCTTCGCCTAAGCACCGCCACGATATGACCGAGGTGGAATATGGTGGAGGGGGCACCGACACTGCAGCTAAGGAACGATCACGAAGATCAACTTGTGTGTCATGGGGTGCCCCTGCCCCGTGATATAAAGGAGGGAGGAGGAGGTGCGGCCGGCCCCTAGGGGTGCGCTGGAGGAGTTCTACTCCCACCGAGTAGGACTCCCCTCTTGCCTTGTTGGAGAAGGAAGGGGAAGGGGAAAGAGGAAGGGGGCGCCCCTTCCTTGTCCTATTCAGACTAGGCGGAGGGGGCGCGGCCTGCCTGGCCGCCCTCCTCTTCTCCCTTAGGGCCCATGTAGGCCCATTAACCCCGGGGGTTCGGTAACTCCCGGTACTCGGTAAAATTCGATTTCACTCGGAACGATTCCGATATCCAAATATAGGCTTCCAATATATCAATCTTTATGTCTCGACCATTTCGAGACTCCTCGTCATGTCTGTGATCACATCCGGGACTCCGAACAACCTTCGGTACATCAAAACTATAAACTCATAATAAAACTGTCATCGTAACCTTAAGCGTGCGGACCCTACGGGTTCGAGAACAATGTAGACATGACCTAGAACTATTTCCGGTCAATAACCAATAGCGGAACCTGGATGCTCATATTGGCTCCTACATATTCTACGAAGATCTTTATCGGTCAAACCGCACAACAACATACGTTGTTCCCTTTGTCATCGGTATGTTACTTGCCCCAAATTCGATCGTCGGTATCTCAATACCTAGTTCAATCTTGTTACAGGCAAGTCTCTTTACTCGTTACGTAATGCATCATTCCGTAACTAACTCATTATTTACATTGATTGCAAGGCTTATAGTGATGTGCATTACCGAGAGGGCCCAGAGATATCTCTCCGACAATCGGAGTGACAAAACCTAATCTCGAAATACGCCAACCCAACATATACCTTTGGAGACACCTGTAGAGCTCCTTTATAATCACCCGATTACGTTGTGGACGTTTGGTAGCACACACAGTGTTCCTCCGGTAATCGGGAGTTGCATAATCTCATAGTTATAGGAACTTGTATAACTCATGAAGAAAGCAATAGCAATATACTAAATGATCAAGTGCTAAGCTAACGGAATGGGTCAAGTCAATCACATCATTCTCCTAATGATGTGATCCCATTAATCAAATGACAACACATGTCTATGGTTAGGAAACATAACCATCTTTGATCAATGAGCTAGTCAAGTAGAGGTATACTAGTGACATTAAGTTTGTCTATGTATTCACACATGTATCATGTTTCCGGTTAATACAATTCTAGCATGAATAATAAACATTTATCATGATATGAGGAAATAAATAATAACTTTATTATTGCCTCTAGGGCATATTTCCTTCAGAAGCATGAAGCGACACTTGTAGAAAATATGCGGTCCGGATTCTTGTTCTCTCTTGCAAAGTGGGCATAGGCCGCAATTTGGCCACCTCTCTTTGCCAACCGGTCAGCTGTCCAAATCATATTTGTATTACTAGCCACACGAAGAATTTGCCCTGGGGGCAAGCCTTCCACAGTGCTTGGTCCATATGGGAGAGTGTGTTCCCTAAATATTTGTGCCTTGTAAGTGGATGCTGCAGAGTAGTGGCCACTGACGATGTGCTTCCAAAGAATGGCATCCTCCACGAGACTGCCCAATTGGAATTCGTTGAAGAGGGACCAAAGGACCACAAACTCATGGATTTGATCGCAAGAGAATTCGGTAGTGAGTTTGATTTTGGCAATCCAAGCGTTCTCCATAAGTGACTCGCGCACCTTCCCCTTCTTCCTCGAAGATGCTTCAAAACTAAGGGGGGCAATATCTTTCAGCTTCCTCCCAAGAAACCAAGGGGAGTCCCAAAAGGGAGTCCTCGTGCCATTCCCAACCGTGTGGGGGCGGAGGAGTAGAAGAAATCAAGGTCCACTTCATCACAAGGGTTACCCATGCCCACCCAAAGCTTGGAAGACTCTTTCCATTCATACCAAGGCCATGTCAACCTAAGTGCCCGCGTGAATTTGGTGGTATCGAGGACCCCTAGTCCTCCATAGGCCAAGGGGTTGCACATGTCATCCCAATTGACCTTGCATTTAGCTTTGGTAGTCTTGTCCGTCTTGGACCATAGAAAGGCCCTTTTGAGCTTGTTAACATTGTGGATCGTACTTGAGGGGAAATTAGCGGTGTAATGAAGAACACCACCTGAGAGGTTGACACCGACTTGACGAGGCTGGTGCTTCCGATGGTGGTGATGTTTTTTCCCTCCCATGGGACAAGCTTCTTGGCCACCTTGCCCACCAAGAATTGGAAGTGATGGAGAGTGGGAGATCCAAATACGTGGTCTTCCTCTGTCGGGCCACGGCGTAGGCGGACGGCGAGGGAAGAGGGATGTAGAGAGGGAGAGAAGTGGATGTGCTTGGGCTAACCATGCGGAGGGGGAGGAATCGGATGTGGCTAGGGATGGGGGTTGTCGTCCGGCTTAAATAGCTGGACTTTGGCCCTCGGGCAGTGAGTCTGAGTGGCGTCATGCGGTGTTCACATCCTCACTAGAGAAGATGCTCGTCGAACTGTTGGGTTTTTGGGTGATTCCGTGTGGAACCCGGTCGTCAATTCGACGTGCCAGACACGCCGGGCCGCCCCATATTTGCCCCAGATTTGAGCTGAATATGAGGGATGCCGGTCAGCCCCTACATTTGAGACCAGTTTAAGGTGTCTGTGTGGGCCGGTTTCTTTTTACACTGGTGAAAGGTCGAGGATGTCGCCTAGAGGGGGGGTGAATAGGCGCTTTAAAATAATTACGGTTTAGGCTTGAACAAATGCGGAATAAACCTAGCAGTTAATTTGTCAAGCACAAAACCTAAAACAACTAGGCTCACCTATGTGCACCAACAACTTATGCTAAGCAAGATAATCAACTATGTGATAGCAAGATATATGACAAAGAACAATATGGCTATCACAAAGTAAAGTGCATAAGTAAAGGGCTCGGGTAAGAGATAACCGAGGCACGCGGAGACGTTGATGTATCCCAAAGTTCACACCCTTGCGGATGCTAATCTCCGTTTGGAGCGGTGTGGAGGCACAATGCTCCCCAAGAAGCCACTAGGGCCACCGTAATCTCCTCACGCCCTCGCACAATGCAAGATGCCGTGATTCCACTAAGGGACCCTTGAGGGCGGTCACCGAACCCGTACAGATAGCGACCCTTGGGGGCGGTCACCGGTACCCGTCAAATTGTCTAGGGCGATCTCCACAACCTAATTGGAGACCCCGACGCTTGCCCGGAGCTTTACACCACAATGATTGAGCTCCGAACACCACCAACCGTCTAGGGCGCCCAAGCACCCAAGAGGGACAAGCTCAAGGGTACCAAGCACCCAAGAGTAATAAGCTTCTCAACTTGTAACTTCCACGTATCATCGTGGAGAACTCAAACCGATGCACCAAATGCAATGGCAAGGGCACACGGAGTGCCCAAGTCCTTCTCTCTCAAATCCCACCACAGCAACTAATGCTAGGGAGGAAAATGAGAGGAAGAACAAGAAGGAGAACACCAAGAACTCCAAGATCTAGATCCAAGGGGTTCCCCTCACATAGAGGAGAAAGTGATTGGTGGAAATGTGGATCTAGATCTCCTCTCTCTTTTCCCTCAAAAACAAGCAAGAATTCATGGAGGGATTGAGAGTTAGCAAGCTCGAAGAAGGTCAACAATGGGGGAAGAACACGAGCTCAAAGGATAAGGTTCATTGGGGAAGAAGACACCCTTTAATAGGACCTCCCGAATCCAACTGTTATGTGCTCAATTAGGTACTGCACAAGCGGTACTACCGCTTGGAGGAGCGGTACTACCGCTTAGCACGGTCAAAACAGCCCAACGAGAGAGAAAACACGAGTTTTTGGTCCCGAGCGGAAGTAGCCACGGAAGTAGCCGCGGTAGTACTGCTCCAAGCGGTAGTACCGCTCCCAAGAGCGGTAGTAAAAAATTACTTCCGCTCCTGTCCGCGGTAGTACCGCTGCAGCCTTTTCAGAACACCAAAACTGACACAACTTCTGCAAACGGACTCCGAATTCGACGAAACCAAGTTTGTTGGAAAGCTAGTGACAAGGGCTAACACAATATTGATAGAAATACCAATAATAAGCAAATGAGAAAAGTCCCAAAAGAAAATGGTGAGAACCCTTCCTCGGAAAAGACCGGTAAAACCTCCAACACCGAAAACATCATAGAAGACGCATGCAAACTCCGTTTTCGATGAACTCAAGCTTGTCATCAAGATGACCATAAGATCTAAGACTCACAAAGATAACCAAACAACAACCAAGAAATATGATGCAAGGATGCAATGGTTTGAGATCTCGACGAACGATACGATCAAGCTACTCACTTGAGAGCCCCCCTTGATAGTACGGCTATCGATCCTATAACCCGGTCTCCCAACTACCACCATGAGACCGGTAAAATAGAAAACCTATCAAGGGCAAACATTTGCCTTGAACATGATCCACTTGAGCTAGATGATGACGATCTTGTCCTCCTCAAGATGGACCACCTTTCTTGTTTGCGTTGGGTCGATGGAGACTAGATGATTGCTCCCCCATACTCCACTATGGGTGAGCCACTCTTCGGCACATCTTCACAAGTCCGTTGACACCATAATGGATGGCAAGCTTCAAGCACTTGATATCTTCGTGATGCTCCACTTGAACTTGCACATGGCAATCTTGATGACGATCACCACTTGATGTCATCCTTTCCATGGGTTGTATGATATCTTCCTCTTGACGCAAGCCCATGGACACGTACCTAACCCCACATAGACCATGGGTTAGTACACAAAGTGCAATGGACAATGCTTACCATACCATGGGATCACTTGATCCCTCTCGGTACATCTTCTACGCTTTGTGAGTTGATCAACTTGATTCACTCTTGACTTAGTCTTGATCAACCTTGAATCTTTCCAACTCTCTTCGTTTGGATGATGTCTTGAAGGTAAACATGAATGATCACACAATCTTCTTCTTCAAGATATGCTTGCAATAAGCTCAACACTCACATGACCAATCATTGGATAATTCCTTAATAGCACCTTGGTCAACCCATAAACTCCTTGAAACCAACACATGGACTTCAAGAAATGCCTATGGAAAAATCCTTCAAATATAACTCAATGCAACCATTAGTCCATAGAGAATGTCATCAATTACCAAAACCACACATGGGGGCACCGCATGTCCTTTCAATCTCCCCCATTTTGGTAATTGATGACAATCACTTTCAAGAGAGTTTATATAAGGAATTATGCATCACCATGCAATGCAACAACCAATAATGCATGCATAGGAGATGTGTATGCTTAGGAACAAACCAAAGCCAGAAGAGACAACTCTCTAAACTTCTCCACAAAACTCTCTGAAACTTCTCCCCCATTGGCATCGATTGCCAAAATGGGCTAAAAGCTTAGAAGGCCAATATAAAATGTGTTCCTCCATAAATTGTGTATTTCTCAACAAGTGAGTGGAATGCAATAGACATATCCAACGGTAAATACTTGGAGGAAGACAAACTATATTGAGGCCCAAAGATTGCAAAAGGGAGATATGCCACAAAGACATAACAAAGAGAGAAACAAGCAATCAGGCAATCAAAAGATACCAATTGAAGCAAGCTGTCAAAAGATACCAATTGAACCAACTTGGCCAATGATCCTACGAGCCACATGAATAAAGGATATTATGATAAGAGCAGAGCAGTGTTCTAAAGAAACTAGAGAAGCTCCCCATGATTTGTGCACATCAAGAATTTTTGTATTTGGATACAAAGTGCACAAAATAGGATCATAGCTCCCCCAAAATCAATAGAAACTTATAACAAGTGCAAGAGAGCATATAGGAAACTAAGCCTAGTACTTGCAACAAACACATGATTGAGCAACAAGTAAGAGAGGCAACTTAAGAGTGGGCTCAACCAAAAGATGTGTGTGAGTCAAGGCAATGCACTTGAGAAGACTAATGTCTGAGAAGAGCATTAAGCATCAATAAAGTCTTGAAAGAATGAGTCACACGGTGCAAGGCCTATCATTCCCACACACAACTAGCAAATGGGTTCACAAGCTTACTAATAAGCATATAGAGAACCTATGCTTGTGACAACCCGCGGTGAAGATAGAAGATTAAAGGCTCATCAAGACGAGGGATACCAATTAAGATGGCAAAAACCTCGTAAAGATAAGCATGAGGAAAAAAATCTTCACCACACAAGAGCGCATCAAGATGCAATGATAGAAGACACGCACTCAAGGCAAAAGCTTTCACGGAGCCACCAAAGAAATAACATAAGAAAGACAAGGTGGACGTGAAAGAAAGGATATCATCTAGATATGCAACTTCTCTCAAGTGTATAAGATTCTAGGTAGACGAAATCATGATGATATATGTATCTACAAAGAAGGATGTACACCCGAAATAGTTACAACACGAAGGAACAAGATATCCAAAAGGAAGTCATACATATACCAATAAGATATTTGCTTGGAAGCATAGCACATGGCTAGATATGGTCTTACGTATATAAATGAATTCCTACCACACACCCATCAAAGACATCACAACTAGCAACATGAGATCATCGTTGAGATGCTTTGAGAAAGGAAACAAGTATCACAAGATGGAATGAAAATCATGCTAAGATGCAACCTACACAAGGTTGAATGCAAGAAAAGAATGCATGAAGAGATACTTGTTACCGAGATATCATTGGAAGGATGTAGTAGATACCAATTAAAGGTAGGTAGTAGTTCATTGATCATCCTAGCTTGACTCCAATTATCACATGATGACACCACCTTCCTTGTGAGTGAGCCAAGCGTCCAATGCATCTCCAATTGTTCCTGGAACAACAACACAAACAAAATGGTACCCAACTCATTGGGACCAAAGAGTTAGAGAACCAACAATACATAGGACAAACTCCACATAAATATGTGCATATAGATATGAAAATGAATTTCATGCACATCTCATCCAATTTGAGACTTGGTGGAGTTTCCCTATATATTGGGTCAAAGAAGGAAAGCATGCCAAAGAAACTACATGAAGTTAATATGCATGCTCAATACTTTCAAGAACCGATACCAATTGACAAAGAATTACCAAGTGAAGAAGAGATATCAAACGAATAAATCAACACTTGGAGGATACCAAATGAAAGATACATCAAGGAATGAGATATCCAATGATACACGCAAAAAGAAAGATGTCAAACTCCCAAAAGAGAGAATGGTTCCAAACAAACCAAGTGCTCTACAAAGTTTCATGATGGCACAAAGTAACAAAAAGAAACGGTTTGCATTCCACCAACATACACTTGATAAGGATCACAAGGTGAGCGTTCTAAGAAAAATAGGATAGCTCCCCCAAGAATTGTGCATTAAAGAGAATTTGCATTTGAATACAAAAAGCACAAGATGGGATCACCACTTTCACTATATATATACAAACACTAGACAAGCTTAAGGAAATAACAAGATCCACAAGTGGTATGGAATACAATCGGAGTTGACACAATCCTAGGCACGAGATAAGGCAAATAAAAGCAAAGGCCAATGTAAAGATGATCAATAATTTCTACCACACATAAGTGAGTACCAATTGTCATAAGACAAGAAGTATTTGGAAATAATTCCCGTTGGTCGATAGCAAGGATATCCAACATCATCTTCACACCAAACACCAGCAAATTGCAACTTGTAGAGCTAACATGCCACCTAGGAACAAGATAATCTACAATATCAACACTAGGTGACAATATCTCAAATGTACACATTTTCTAGGCTAGTAATATACATAGCATGTTACTCCCCCATAATGTGATACCAATGAAAAACTTAACAAGATGCAAAAGAGAACCAACAAGAGATAATTAATGGACCAAATAGAATTTGAATTTCTCATGAGAAGACATACCACATAGAGACTAGAATAATCTTGTAATATCAATACTAGATGGTATTCCTCATGTACACACAGTTTTTAGGATTGTGAGGTGCACAAAGCACATCACTCCCCCCAAAATGGGATGTTCCATTAATCTCTCACAAGAGCCAACTAAGATATAAACAAGATGAACAAAGGCTCAACACACTACACACACGTACATGATGTGCGAACCAACATGCACATACTTGATTTCCCAAGATAAGCAAATTGGAAGCATAACATATACACGCACATGCAAGGTACAAAACCACAACACGCTAAGGGGCAAGTAACTTTAAATGTAAACAATTTAAGCATGAGTTACCGCAAGGAGGCACATTGGATATAAGATATAAACTTGATGATTCAATTGACTTGGCTTGAGACAATAAGAGTGATGAAGTTCCCTTAATTCTTCATAATGTAGCCAAGTCTCCAATGCCCTCCAACAACACCTATTGATCAAGTTTGAGCTAGTTGGTCCCCAACCAAGTTGGGTCCTAAGATGTTAGTCACAATAGGCTTGGCTACCTAAATGGTTCTTTGCTTCAAACCACTTTGAGTACCAACAAACTTGGCAAACATATTGCCAACCTTATCCTTCCCAAGAGAATAGACATCATCAATAACAATTGGGTTGGATAAGTTACCACTAGTGCATGAAGAAGCGAGGTGACCTTTCTCATGACATAGATAGCAACTTCTACTCTTCACTTTCTTCTCACTTGATTTCTCAACTTGAGAAGCATTAGCTTGAGTCTTCTTGGGAAGAGGCCTTTCTTCAACTTGAGGTTGAGCATGAGAATGAACTTGTAGCCGCTTCCCTTGTTGCTTGTCACTAATGGCCTTCTTCTTCAATGGGCAAGATCTAACATGATGCCCTTCAATTTTGCACTTGAAGCAAATAATCTTGGACGAATTCTTGACTTGTTTTTGGCCCTTCTTCTTGTTGCTCTTGGACTTCTTCTTCTTATTGGAGTTGAATCCAAGTCCACCTTTGTCATTGGGGGATTTTTGCACACTCAAGATATTGTTGAGCGTGGCCTTCCCTTCATGACACTTTTCCAAGTCTTTCTTTAAAGAAGTGACTTGGGCCTTGAGTTCTTTGATTTCCTCTACATGGTTAGTCTCAACACAAGCACTAGAGGAGGTATAAGCTTCATCTTAGAGCAACAAGGCAAGGAAAGAAATTCATCACAAGATGTACCAATGTTATGCATGGATGAATTGCGAGGACTAGAACAAGACAATATAGCATTTTGAATAAAGGTAGTGCTAGTATCCACGAGAGGCTCACTAGATGTTACCTTAGCAAGCATGGCCTCATGAGCTAACTTTAGCACATTATGGGATACTAGAAGATCATCATGAGAGCTTGTGAGCTTTACATGATTTTCTTCCAACATCCCATAATTGCTAGATAGCAACTCAAGTTGAGCCCTTAGCTCAACATTCTCCTTCAATGTGGATGCTTCACAAGAGATAGAGTTAGTAGCACAAGCATCATCATTAGCAACAAGAGGAGAAGGCAACTTGGCAAGATCTTTTGAATATGAAGCTTTAAGTTGTGCATGAGACTCGGTGAGTTTGATGAGCTCACTCTTAATGACCCTTGAGCCATTTTCGAGGTGCCCAAAGTCCTCAAGGAGTTTAGCATGCACAACTTCAAGCTTCTCATTTTTAGTTTCAAAAACATTGGCCACCTCAAGAGCTCTATCATGAGATTCCTTCACTCTAGATAATTCTAGAGCAAAAGTCTCCTCAAGATATTCCTTGGTAGTTTGTTCAAGTTCGAGAGCTTGGGAGAGGTCCGCGATCTCATTAGCGTAATCACGTTCATGACCTTCCATTTTATCAATGGTGACCTCATGCTCCTCAAGACGAGATTCCAACTCATCAATATATTTCTTGCCCTCAATAGCAATAGACATGATTTCCATGAAGTTGGAACGAGCAATTTTATTCTTAAGAAGAGCTTTAAAACTCATTTCCCCCTTAATTTTGAAGGAGGCAACATCATCATTCTCTTCATCATAATCAACATCATCATCACTCTTGCCATCATCAATATCATCACAAGATATATTGGGATTCAAAGTGGGAGATACCTTTGAAGCCTTGGCCATAAGGAAAAATGCAATATATGATGATGTAGGATCAATTGAAGCAACTTTCAAGAACACATCTTGTTCCATGGAGTGTTGGGTTTCCTCTACATTGTTAGCACAACAACTCGAGGAAAAACATGCATTTTATTATGGCAACAAGATATAGCAAGCATATCATCATGAGATTTAGTCAAGCAATTTCTACATGATATGCAAGGACTATCAACACAAGCATGTGAAACATGTAAGGTACTCGAAGTGTTAAAGTCCAAAGAGAGACCATTGCAATAAGATAATGATGAAGGATCACCAAGAACAAGCACACTATCATCATTGCAATGACCACCACTACTCACCCTAGCATTACCTTGTGGAAATCCACATGTAGGTGAAGTAGAAGAAGTTGAGAAGGCAACATGGCCGGAGGTGGAGGGAGAACAATCATCCCCACAAATCTTGGACACACCATATTTATCTTGAAGCTTTGTCCATAACTCATGAGCATCCCGGAACGGCATGAGTTGAAATATAACTACATTGCTCAAAGCATCGAAAAGCACATTAGAAGCTTGAGCATTGAGATAAGATTTTTTCTCATCCTCTAAAGATAATCTTTGGGGGTCTTTTGGAGGAGAAAAACCCATATCTAAAATTCGCTCTAAATTTGGGTCCATGACCCTAAAGAGATTAAGCATGTGAATTACCCAAACATCAAAATGTGTGCCATCGAAACTAAGTGTGTCAGAGAATCCTAATCCCCTAGTCGACATATTTACTCTCTAGGCGGTTAAGCCTAACAAAGAGAGACGAGGCTCTGATACCAATTGAAAGATCGAGGATGTCGCCTAGAGGGGGGTGAATAGGCGCTTTAAAATAATTACGGTTTAGGCTTGAACAAATGCGGAATAAACCTAGCGGTTAATTTGTCAAGCACAAAACCTAAAACAACTAGGCTCACCTATGTGCACCAACAACTTATGCTAAGCAAGATAATCAACTATGTGATAGCAAGATATATGACAAAGAACAATATGGCTATCACAAAGTAAAGTGCATAAGTAAAAGCCTCGGGTAAGAGATAACTGAGGCACGCGGAGACGATTTATGTATCCCGAAGTTCACACCCTTGCGGATGCTAATCTCCGTTTGGAGCGGTGTGGAGGCACAATGCTCCCAAGAAGCCACTAGGGCCACCGTAATCTCCTCACGCCAAGACAATGCAAGATGCCGTGATTCCACTAAGGGACCCTTGAGGGCGGTCACCGAACCCGCATAAATAGCGACCCTTGGGGCGGTCACTGCACTCAAATTGCAGGCGATCTCCACAACCTAATTGGAGACTGACGATTGCAGGAGCTTTACACCACAATGATTGAGCTCAACACCACCAACTGCCTAGGGCGCCCAAGCACCCAAGAGGAACAAGCTCAAGGGTACCAAGCACCCAAGAGTAATAAGCTTCTCAACTTGTAACTTCCACGTATCACCGTGGAGAACTCAAACCGATGCACCAAATGCAATGGCAAGGGCACACGGAGTGCCCAAGTCCTTCTCTCTCAAATCCCACCAAGCAACTAATGCTAGGGAGGAAAATGAGAGGAAGAACAAGAAGGAGAACACCAAGAACTCCAAGATCTAGATCCAAGGGGTTCCCCTCACATAGAGGAGAAAGTGATTGGTGGAAATGTGGATCTAGATCTCCTCTCTCTTTTCCCTCAAAACTAGCAAGAATCCATGGAGGGATTGAGAGTTAGCAAGCTCGAAGAAGGTCAACAATGGGGAAGAACACGAGCTCAAAGGATAAGGTTCATTGGGGAAGAAGACCCCCTTTTATAGGGCCTCACGAATCCAACCGTTATGTGCTCAGGTCGTGCACAAGCGGTACTACCGCTTGGAGGAGCGGTACTACCGCTTAGCACGGTCAAAACAGCCCAACGAGAGAGAAAACACGAGTTTTTGGTCACAGGCAGATGTAGCCACGGAAGTAGCTGCGGTAGTACTGCTCCAAGCGGTAGTACCGCTCCCAAGAGCGGTAGTAAAAAAATACTTCCGCTCCTGTCCGCGGTAGTACCGCTGCAGCCTTTTCAGAACACCAAAACTGACACAACTTCTGCAAACGGACTTCGAATTCGACGAAACCAAGTTTGTTGGAAAGCTAGCGACAAGGGCTAACACAATCTTGATAGAAATACCAATAATAAGCAAATGAGAAAAGGCCCAAAAGAAAATGGTGAGAACCCTTCCTCGGAAAAGACCGGTAAAACCTCCAACACCGAAAACATCATAGAAGACGCATGCAAACTCCGTTTTCGATGAACTCAAGCTTGTCATCAAGATGACCATAAGCTCTAAGACTCACAAAGAGAACCAAACAACAACCAAGAAATATGATGCAAGGATGCAATGGTTTGAGCTCTCGACAAACGATACGATCAAGCTACTCACTTGAGAGCCCCCCTTGATAGTACGGCTATCGATCCTATAACCCGGTCTCCCAACTACCACCATGAGACCGGTAAAATAGAAAATCTATCAAGGGCAAACCTTTGCCTTGAACATGATCCACTTGAGCTAGATGATGACGATCTTGTCCTCCTCAAGATGGACCACCTTTCTTGATTGCGTTGGGTCGATGGAGACTAGATGATTGCTCCCCCATACTCCACTATGGGTGAGCCACTCTTTGGCACATCTTAACAAGTCCATTGACACCACAATGTATGGCAAGCTTCAAGCACTTTATATCTTCGTGATGCTCCACTTGAACTTGCACATGGCAATCTTGATGACGATCACCACTTGATGTCATCCTTTCCATGGGTTGTATGATATCTTCCTCTTGACGCAAGCCCATGGACACGTACCTAACCCCACATAGACTCTCACATAGACCATGGGTTAGTACACAAAGTGCAATGGACAATTCTTACCATACCATGGGATCACTTGATCCCTCTCGGTACATCTTCTATGCTTTGTGAGTTGATCAACTTGATTCACTCTTGACTTAGTCTTGATCAACCTTGAATCTTTCCAACTCTCTTCGTTTGGATGATGTCTTGAAGGTAAACATGAATGATCACACAATCCTCTTCTTCAAGATATGCTTGCAATAAGCTCAACACTCACATGACCAATCTTTGGATAATTCCTTAATAGCACCTTGGTCAACCCATAAACTCCTTGAAACCAACACATGGACTTCAAGAAATGCCTATGGAAAAATCATTCAAATATAACTCAATGCAACCATTAGTCCATAGAGAATGTAATTATTTACCAAAAACACACATGGGGGCACCGCATGTCCTTTCAACTGGGTCGCTCGTCCTGGTGTTTGAGACCGGCTTGAGGCGTCTGGCCATAGATGCTCTATAGAAGGTTAGCTCGAGGTCAAGTGCTTAGAGTTTAGGCTGTGACCCAGTGTCTAGATGCATTGAGGATCCTTTTAACTGGCTGTGTTGCACAGAAACTTATAAGTAAATTGTTGTGCCTTCATGCAGCAATGTGGCATTGGATTTTTTTATCAAATCCTGAAAATGTATTACCCTTATTCAGAAATTTTACAAATATTAACCCATCGTCCACTTGTAGAACAAAAAGAGACTGCGTCCCTATGTTGGCCGACAAGGTCTTCTAACGGCCAAAAATGCCGATCCATGACCGGAGACATCTCTTCGTTATCCACACGACCGGAGACATCTCTTCGTTCTCCACACGTCCGAAGAGTTAGATTTTATTTTCCCATGGACACAGACTTACTATACTCGCTACTCCGACACACATAATCCACGCATCCAGAAGAAGAGGCTGAGAACAATCATCAACTGTTATCTGAAGGTGTTATTAATTGGAGAATACTACCCATCACAACAATATTCAAAGGGATATGCTCCATGTTTTCCACTGTCCTACACAGTCAATGTTGTTCTTTTTTTTGATAAGGAGTCAATGTTGTTCTAACAAAACAGATCCAGTGTTCTTTTTTCACACAAAAAATGAGTTTCTCATGGACAGAAAAATGGTTATGAACAATGTGAACACACCATCCGGGCCTACAATCTACATGCTGCAACCGATGCAAAGTCCTGCAATGACTCGGCCAAAGCAACAAAATTGGACGTGATGATGACTCTGTGTATCTATCTGCACTTGGCAGTTTCCATGCTTGCTAATCTCAAACTTGAGCATCCTTTCTCGTTGTCCATCTGGTCTGGTTAGTTGGTGGGTAGGCTCCCAGATATGCCTCGGCCATCCATCCTCTCATAGAAAAGCATGTACGTCTCGCACCCGAGAACTTCTTCTAGAGGGACTTCCTTGATGTCGCGACCGGTTGCAAAACCCATGAGGAAGAACCTTTGCTACGCTCCTTGCGACCTGCCCTCACATAAGCAACGTAGTGCCCTACATTCAAAGGCGTGGCCATGGTGCTCAATGACACCGACTAGGCGATAGCTGGAGTTACCTTTGTCCTCGGAACTGAAGAGTGGAAAAAATTAATAAACAGTTAGACCAGGTGCAAGGAAACTGAAGATTAAGCTGGAGTACCAACAATGCAATGCTTTTCTTCAAACAACAAACTAGACATTTGTTAACAAGAAAGCTCTGTCAGATTAACAAAACAATATGGTGTATCTCAAGTGACTGATTATGTACTTACTGATCATAACTCCTAGAAATAAAGGCTCATACTAATTCTCAACAGGCCATTCAAAGATGTTAGGTTTGTATATATATAATATCCATCCAATTGCAATTCTAAAACCAGAACTATACTTAACAATCCAAACTTCAAACAGATTTTATACACTACACCCAGGTGATGATAATATAATCATAACTTGGTCAGTGATACTGATACACTACCAAGGTGAATAGAGTTTGTGCTCGATGGCCTCGACATCAGATACATATTCCAATATGTTATCCTATACCAAAATGGAAAAACTAACAGTTTTAATCAATGGCATAGGGTTCTGGACTTCTGGTCCATATCAGGCTATTAGTACACACTCAAATTAAGCTGATTCCTTCAGACAATTCAATTAAGCTTGCAATTATCATATCCTGACAAGTACAAAATGCTAGTCACGAACTCGAGAAAAAATTGTAGTCCGAACACGAACCTATAAAATTCACGAAGTCCGACATATTTTTGTGTTTAAAACCTTCATTTTTGTAACCTGCAATGCCGATTTTTGCGAGATAAGGAATACTCCTAAAGCTTTGTAGAAGCAAACTATGAAACAAAATACTTACTGGATTTCTAAAGGTAAGAACTTAATGGAACAGGCATAAAAGAACAGCCTTAGAAATTGCTGTGTAGAACTATCGTAACTTCGGTACACAGGATTCATGAACGGTTCTACATGAAGAATCTCCTTAATGCTCACATGTCCTCTCGTTTTAGAAAGAGCATTGGTGAATCTCTTGATTGAATGGTTAGTACAGTGGCAGCTTAGTAACCAATTGTATTTGAAAACCACCAGTCCGTGTTTACGCTCAATTTGGTTTTCTTCCGCTTGTTGTGCGCTATGATCATCCAGATTTACCTGCTTCCCACCGCCTTTGATTTTGGTCGTTGGTATCCTCGACTATCCTGGGTACTCAACAGGTCGATCTGTTTATCGGTTGGAAAGGAACTAGGTGCAGCTTCACGAACACCTTCCCGACTTTCGGGTTTTTATTGGTAGTCTTTGCAAGAGGCTGAGTTCTTTTCATCATAGCTCATCCCTGAACTGATTTCTTCTCTAATTCTGTTTTCGTAAAGAATAACTTGATGATGTGCATCCGAACCATGTGGTTGTCTACTTGGAGAAGTACATTCTACCGACAAGCTATTCAAATCATTAGATCGCTCACTTGGGCATGTTTTCTGTCTCGATAGTTCACCTGGTCTCCTTCAACTGTTGGATTTACATTGGTACTTGCTATCATCGGTTGACCATTTTCACTTCCATTTTTCTCGGCAGCTCAACAACCTTGGAACAGTTACCACATTTCCATCTAATTGGACAATAGCAAAGAAGTGTCAAGCAGTCCTCGAGTGATGCACAAGAGTTCATATTTACTGCAGCATCATCAGTACTATCACCGCCCGAGCTCTCCCTTGTCTTCTTTAGTAGGTTCTCACCGAGTAAGTGTTCTCCTTGGCTTCTCTACCAACAAGTGGAGGTGGACCAGTATCTTCTGGACTGTGAGGATCTACTACTGATTCATCCATTCCTTCAGTGTCATCAAACAAGTTAGGAATGAAATCGAGAGCTTTTATTGGCACTTCAATGCTATCTCGTGGGACATCATTCTTCTGAGTCTGCAAACAACCGTGTGCAACATCCTCCACTTCAGTAGAATCTGCAGAATCAAGCATACATGGATTTATCTTTGTCTGCATTAGCAAGATCACGCAACCAGAAACCCCTCATCCTTTGCATATTTTTAGAATCTTTAACCACCACATTCTAAGGTCTATTTTCTCGAAAATAACCATACACGCTTAAGTTAACCAACCATTTTGAGCAACACTTATTTTATGAAGGTAAGGACTCAAGGCCTTCGCGTCTGTGAGCCGGCGCTGGAGTTGCTGCAAGATGGGCGGGTCAGATCTGGATTTCGATCTGGGCCTGAGGGGTTGGTCCGTTGCGTGGCTGTCCCCTAGAGCGGGTGACGGCCGTCGCGGTGGCTCTGGTCCTTGCACAAGGTGGTTGGAGGCTGCTGCTCCTCGCCTGGGTTGTTGGTGGAGTTTGGGCCACGTTCTCTCAGCTGTGCGGGGTGTTGGTGGTCCATTTCGACAGCAAGGGGCTACGGTAGCGGCGGTGCGAGGCTTCATGGACAGTGATGCCTCAAACCTCAGAGGTGTGGAGATGTGTGGCCATCCGGATGAAAATCTTGTCCGGTTCTTGTCGGGCCGGCGGCGATGGCACCCATGGGTGTCGTTCCCCTCCTTGGAGACGTCGCCGAGGCGTGTCACCATCTCCCTCGCTCACTTGGTGTGGGTAGGTATATCCGGGCAAAAGCCTGGATTTGGTGATGGATCGGCACGATGGCAGCATCGTCGTCTTCGTCCCTCTGTTGGGAGCATCGTGCTTGGAGATATGATTTGGAGGTCTATGTTGCACTCCTCCGGCAAACACTGTCGTCCATGATCGATCTTCTTCAGCGCAATGTACGACCGTTGCTGGTGAATCCAAGACCGGGCCTTCCTCAGGACAGATCGAGTCCTGCCATCCTCTTGCCACCTCCTTTTAGGCATAAAGGGGGGATGGTGTGCCGACAAGAGAAGCTCGGTGGGAGATGTTGTTCTTCGGAGGTGATCGACAACGGTTGAGACGCGGCGACGTTTTCTGATTTGGACAAGCCCTTTTGCTTTGTAGTTGTGGTGTTGTCGATGGTTGTCCTTTGGACTTGTCTGGGTGTGAAGTACTTGCTACAATCGTTGTTCGCAGCGAATGATAGTCATCTTGTACTTACAATTATCTCTTCTATAAAGTTATGATACGTAATTTGCATACTTCCAAAAAAAACAGCCTTAATACAGAGTGGATTGAGCCGCATGCAGTGGATTGAGCCGCATGCAGCAAGCAAGAGCAAGCTTGCATGTTGACTGATTAGTCGAGGCACTAATGTGCAGCTTTTGATTGGCTGTGCATTTATTTCTCTGAAGTTGTGCTGCCTGAACTGATACCGTATTTCTCCGTATGCTGATTTGTGTAAAGAATAAAAACTCTTTTAACTAAAAACACTACTCCCTCCGTTTTTAAATTAAATATAAGTCTCTATAGAGATTTTATTATGAACCACATACGGATGTATGTAGATGCATTTTAGAGTATAGATTCATTCATTTTATTTCGTATGTAGTCCATAATGAAATTTCTACAAAGACTTATATTTAGGAACGAAATCTTTACAAAGACTTGTACTCTATTTAGCAACGGAGGAAGTATTTAGCAACAGAGGGGGTACTTTTTTTGAACACCTAAAGAAACACTACTTTATCTGCACATCTCAAAGCGCCTGCAGACGGACAGGATACAGGGGCGTGCGCCGCCCAGAGCCAAAAGTGCGCTTCCCCCTATATTAATATACACCCCTCAGTACGAGCCTCTCCTACTGTTTCACGATTAAAAAAAATGCTGACATGAAAACGCAGAGAACCAAAACAAAAAAGCATGAATAGCATAACAGTAGTAGATATCACTTCCCCGGTCGCGGAGAGATAAATTAACAACGAGGATATCAACCAATACGGCTAGATGTTCAACAGAAAAGTCATTATAGCAACATTCTGATATGGACTATTACTGAATGGTCAACTTTAACTAGTGTGTCCATGGTATTCCAAGCACAATACTTCGGTTGGTTCCGTCCATCCAAAAATACAACCAGGATCATCAACCATTCTTCTTCCTGAAAATTACATAGTTCAGTGAGTTCATTTACACACACAAAAGAGCAAGCTCATCATGTATTTATCTTTAAAATATAAATCAATGTCCCCACACTGATCATATCATAACAATATATAAGCAGTCAAAACATCATAATGGAAATCGTTAACAATCCGGGTTTAAAGCTCATGAGGTGCTTCCGATAAGTTAGCAGTTAACACGAACCACCAGAGTAAAATAATGAGCAGTCCTTTATGTACAAGATCCTCGAGCACTTCACCATTATAGTAGTTAACCCTTTTAAAAAACATAGTAAGTTATGTTACCATGCAACTATTTTATTGAACAACTTTCATGGTCAGGCTGCCAATTAACTAGCTAAATGCTAAGATAGTCATTTTTGTCGAAGTAACCATCCCTACAGTTTCAGATTTTTAGTTCCTAATAAAAGTTGGTGCATGAAACTTACTAAAATTTTGTTTGTCCCCTTTCTGCTCGCGTTTACACATGAAAGCCACATGAGAGGGGTGTTCTCGTGTCAAAGTATAGTGGATTGCCCAACCTTCACCATCAGTTCAGACATCCAGTTCTATTGGTTGGTGAATAAAACTTAATTTTCTGATGTTTACCTAAAGACAAAGATAGTCAAATGAGAAAGGAAGGTGGAACAGTGTTTTATGCTTAAATCACCTTGTTTATTTTTGTACGGATATAATAATCTATAACAAAAATATTGATGAAATAAGGAGCTCAACTGTCGTGCATATTCATGTACCTGATGTGATATTACATATATGTACACAAAATCAAATGGGATAGTGCTCAGCAGCTCGAGGAGAAGAGGGAGGTCTCGGAACCCAAATCTCACTGAAGCACAAGGGCAGAGGAGAAGAGGGAGGTCTCAGAACCCAAATCTCACTGAAGCACCAGGGCAGAGGAGAAGAGGGAGGTCTCAGAACCCAAATCTCACTGAAGCACCAGGGCAGAGGAGAAGAGGGAGGTCTCCGAACCCAAATCTCACTGAAGCACCAGGGCAGCTGCCCTCGGTCTATAGCCAGCCAGTTGGAGCTCAGCAACAGCCTCAGCCATCCTTGGCACAGCAAGGACATTGGGCAAGAGATTAATCCATGACTGTTCTAAAAGCAAGTCCCCTGAAGGACGAGGTATGGCCCACACAAAAGGCAACTTTGACTAATCACTAATCAGGCCTTATTTGAAATATAGAAACTTCAGACAAATGCCGCTTGGATTAAATGGAGCTACCAAATTCCTATGGGGTTACCGATGCTGCAATTCCATAAGAATGTCAACATCCATGGCAACCGTTTTTTAAGATCTGGTGATTCAAGTAGGATCAAGGCACTTAACTTTACTCTCTTTTCCCTATGTTACATCCAAACAAGTATTCTTGGCCATTTTCTCTTGTTTTTGCAATTTTGCACTTGCATTCCAGTAAAAAAAACATTTGATTTTCCTATTCTGTGTTTCAAAGCGGCCCTTGACATGAAAACTAGTGATGAAGCCAAGTCAAGGGAGAATCCTCCTCTCAAACACTCCACTGTGCCAATGCTACAGTGCTGCACGAAGGCACATCATTTATAAGTTTCTACGCAGCACTGCCAGTAGCAGACTGCGAAACAGGCAGCAAGCAAATCAGCTAGTTAAAAGGGACGCGCGGATGTATCTCCAAATCTCAACACTGGGTCACAGCCTCAGCTCTAAACATTTGGTCTCAGTTTTCGAGCTAACCTTCTTTACATAAAAAGGAGGCGCTGCCCGCGGTCTCTGCATCTATAGATGCACACAACAATATTTTATTTTCTATCTTTCTGTCTAAGATTATAGCTACCAAAAAGATCTGGAAAACATTGTCTTCTATCTTTCTTCTCAAGATTACATATTCTAATAATAAGTTCCCAAAATCAACACATTATCAGGACGAAATAAAGTGATGGATTAGGCACAACAAATTCAAGCATGAATTATTATGCGGGAATGATCCATAAAGTAAAACCTAAATGTTGGTCACTCTGATGAGTTGAGCAGTCTTGGCTACTGGACGGAAACCAAGTTTTAGAAAGAGTTGAGAAAAAACAAGCAGGAATGGTTCATGCAACCAAAAGGACAGAGATGCAATTTTTTAAACTACAAAAGAAAACGCACTGATATATGAACATGCATTAAAATAAAATGGTACAGGTGCTTTCTCCGATTTTGTTGCAATTTGCACCCTCCACTTGGACAAGCTAAGTACTCCCTCTGGTTCACACAAATGTAATGTTTTGGACACTGATACTGTCCAAAATGTAACTTGACCACTAGTTCCCATTGCACTACTAGTAATTTGTACTACGTGAATTGCATGTCAGATTATTGTGTATCAAAATAATACTACACCATTTGAATTGAATCTAAAGCACCTATGTTATGATAAATTTATCAGGTACTTCAAAAGGAGATTTATACTTTTTAGTGGGAACTCATGGAAGCATTTTTATTCTTCGCGTCAAATCACAGAAGTGCAAGAATGCAGTAGGCAAAGCATTAAAAAAGCAATGTCATGAATGCCTGTTTGGGCATTTGTACGGTTTTGCCGGGATTCCAAAATTAACATAGCAATTCTCTTTTGCTGTTTCTTCCTCTCTTGCATCAGCCTCTTTTGGTGTTTCTCGCGTTATTTGGCTGGTGCGTTTGTGTTGTCTGCCACGGTTTATTCTCTCCGCTCTTCTCTCCACACACCCGACAGAAAAACCGCTTGCAAGACGCTCGTATCACTCTTGTACGTACTACAAGACCACGCAAAGCTAGCTCATGCCAACTCTAGCATCATATAGAACCTAATTAACCTTCCTACCTACACCCACCTTAGCTGACTAGCTTGGAGCCGACAGATACTCCTGGATAAACGAATAATCTTAGTTGGTGACTGGCTTAAGGCAATAAACTAGACCTAGCAGCAAGCAAGTAAATCTCAAGGAAACTACACTGCATAATCACATCCAAAGCAATCCATTCTAAATTTTCCACACATGGACATGCACTGAATATAGTCCCTAATTAATTTGGGTTTTGGTGATCTTATGCATCTTGAGATTCGCTATCATCGGAAAAGAAAATATTTGATCGTCACCCATGACCAGAGGCATCTTTCGACACAGGTCGGTCTCACAAATACTCGTTTATTATTATACTTCATTTAATTGGCTATGCATACGGCAGTACTTCTATGTGAACCTATCCTGTTGCTTCCTCTGCGTCGTTGTGCGTGCATTTCTCCCTCTCACTGTGGGGTCACCATCATGTGTGCACTGTGCAGGAGGTCGCTAACCTATGCAAGTGAAATTTCTAGAACCTGTCCACCACACATGGACAGGGAATGGTAGCTGTACGATTTGACTGATCGATGACCAAGAATGCAGGGATTCGCGGCTGTACAGGTGCACTCGTCTAGCGTTTCGAGCACTTAACACCGTCCAATACGGTGAATCAATGGCATGCAAGTCATCTAAGATATTCTGGTGACAGTTTTGGGTGTACCTATCATTGTTCACACTGGTACACTATATAGGAGTATAGAAGTATAGATATGTAAAACAAGCAACAGACTATAATAATCTGAAATTACTTCTCAAGACAAATATATGAATATGCTTTTCAAGTTCCCAATCTATACATTCAAAACAATATCTGTGGTTGGGTATTCAAAGTTCAACTTAAGACATGTCCAGAAGGTTACTTTTTTTTGCTTACTGGAGGGAGCATATTTTAGTTCCTACAGTTTTGGTATATAATGTGCAACAAATTAGAAGTACATGTGGTAAGTCTTGTTTTAATGCTCTAGTGGGAAATTGGATAGCAAACTGAAGATATGTGTACTCTGTAATTGATATTTTTCAAGGCATGCTCTGTAAAATGGATCTTCCATTCAAAGAACCTTGAGAAGCACAGAAAAATTCATTTGACCAGTTCTCTTGCAGGAGAGAAAGACTGGCATACAACAGCTCAATGTACAGAGGAGATGCACAAAGAGAGCACGGAGCACAAACGGTGAAATAGTCTAAATTAACAAGGCTAACCTTGAAAACATGATGAATATGTATGATCATGAGGTAAGATCAACAAGACTGTAATAGTAGCAGGCCGCAACTGCCCAGTAGTAGATAAGAAACAAAAGGGGGTCCTATGTATGCAAGAACGAGGGGGGAGGAATAGCAGATGAGGTGTAGTTACCTTGTTTGATCCACCTTTTTGATGTACTTGGAAAACTCACACGGAATGAATGCATCATCAGCAGCAATGTTTCTGGACGCCATGTCACCATCATCACAGTAGTTGGAAATTCCGTCTACTTCAGTAGATGTAGAGGATGACTGCGTAGATGTAGAGGATGATTGCACAATTTTGTTGGACAAGTCAATTGCAACAATCCATGTATCGGCATCGACACAGTTGGCATCACCATCATCTCTCAACACAATGTACAGCAGATAGGGATCCTCCATACTCACGAGAGGGAATTCTGGCACGACATGTGGAAGATCGCCATATCCATTAAGAGACCAGAGCTCATGATCTTGCAACTCAAACATCTTTTCCCATATCATATAATCTGCCCCCAGCTTCCACACTCTAATGGCAAATCTAGAAGAATCGGGTCCCGGGTTACCTGCAACGAAGACTGTGGTGCAAACAATATCGACAAACATCAACACGTTTCCTTGGGTGACACACACACTTCGTAAAAGATGAGGACACCCTCTGGTGCCCAATTCAGGGTCTGTGGGGTCACCAACGGGAACCTTCACGGGTAGACGGATGTAAAGCAAATGAGGGTCCTCGTTGAGGACAGTCCCCAGTAAAATACCACGGAGGTAATCAACATAACATAGAAAATTGTCGCAAGGCACCACGGTGTCCGTTGACCACCACAGCAGGTCCCTGTCTTGATCCTTCTCATGCCTGATCATTGGCCGTGTAAGCCTCCAGCCACCTGGGCTGTCAGAACGAAAAATGCAAAACTGAGTCTCCAATGGGGTAACAGCGTCATGACCTTCTTCGACTGGTAACACCCGGAGGTCCGCAACCACATAGTGATCACCAAAGGAAAGGAGGCCAATGTGAGTAATCGTGAGCATATGCCGTAACCCACCATGCAAGAGGTGGTCGCTTGCCATTTCTTTCAGGCAAGCAGGAAGACGGAAGAGGAACGGCTTCCCATGGGAGCGGATAGTGTAAACGAAGAAGTCTGGAGTGCGGGCGCCCAGGCCCACGTTTGGGGTGAGCTGCAGCAGGATGGAGTTACCGTGGGCAGACACCACTCGGGGTTCCACCCTGTATGACCAAGACAGGCGTCTACCTATCACTCCCGATGACCCGCTGTTACAGCGCTGGTTGTAGCGCTCGCGCTTCATCCATAAGAGGTAGAGGCGGCATACGTGTCTTTGCAGTCATCGGGATGAGCGGTAGTACCGTAATTCAGACGAACGTGGGAGTCGAGCATAACCCAGTTGGGACGGTGGGGGGAGGAGACGCCAGTGGACGCGTCGATGTTGGGGCGGTGGAAGGAGGAGACGCCGGCGAGCATCGCCCAGTTGGAGTTGGGGCGGTGGGAGGAGGAGACCCCGGTGGGCGCGTCGCGCATCGCCCGGCGGTGGGAGGAGTTGATGCCGGTGGACGCGTCGATCATCGCCCAGTTGGAGTTGGGGCGGTGGGAGGAGGAGGCCCCGGTGGGCGCGTCAAGCATCGCCCGGTTGGGGCGGCGGGAGGAGGAGGCCCCGGTGAGCGCGTCAAGCATCGCCCGGTTGGGGCGGTGGGAGGAGGAGGCCCCGGTGGACGCGTCGACGCTTTCCATGAGGCGGCGGGGCTGGGGGATATGGGTGGATCTGTATGAGATGAAGTACGGCGGCCTTTAAGTTAGGGTTCCAGAAGAGGAAGGAGAAGGGGATCGATCACACGGAACATGATTGCTTTTTTTTTTTTTGACAAAACAGAACACGCTTCCGGAGACACGGCAAACAAGGAACGGCTACAATAGAAGGTTACAATGGATACACACCCTTGGTGCGCCGCCTAAGAAGAAATTGGGGCGGTGCCAGATGGGGTGCGCCCGTTTCACCTTCTTACATCTATACTAGGTATTGTTATTGGATCACACTTCTTTTACTTACTTCACTAGAGAATAAATAGAAAGTGTAACAGAAATTCGAAATTGCCGGCAGCAGATAAAAATGTATTAAAAATTACATTAACAGAAACTAGACTTTCCTCTAACAATGCAGTTAGAAAATTACATACAAATAACAAGTATTGTCTCTTCAAAAAGTATTACAGTTTATATTGCATTCCACAGATGCTTTTGCCAGTAAGATGACAAAAATGACCAAACATTGCATATGTTCCTAGTAGGAAATTTCTTTCGTGGTCATAATCCTTTGAAACAGGATAAAAGGCACTTGCTTCTGCCTATGTGGACAGGCTCATCGCTCGCCCTGCAGTCCCCTCTTGGAGAGTGTAATTATTGATAAAGTTTGTGAGGTTGATCTTGCTGGGAAGGCAATATTGGGATATCTTCTACTTCTTTCAGACCAAGACTTGAGTATTATAGGATACCAAAATGTACATAAAATGGTAGCTATTTCAGCTTGATACCTATGGCGGGAAAGACGGAGACTAGTGCATAAGGATCATAGCTCTCACATTCAACTTTGTAAATGCATCATCTCCAAAGGTGGCCATGAAAAAGGGGGGCTGGTAGTGTCGTCCTAGGGGTTTTGTGAAACTTAATGTTAACACCTCTTTTGATCATGATATGTTGAAGGTACGATGGGGGCAGTCTTAAGAGACCACAAAGGTAGGTTCATTGCAGGAGGAAATGGAAAGATTGACTAGTGTGTGGATGTTTTGATGGCTGAAGCTTTAGCTCTCAAATTTGGCCTAACAATGGCACAAGGGCGGGGTGTAACCGCCTAATCATCAACTCAGACAACATTGAGATGGTTGAGACCATGCAGGAAGGAGGACAATCAGCGGGAGCGGCAGCGGCAGTTTTTGAGGACTGTTATCACTATGCATGTGATTTTGTCACGACTAGATTGGAATATTGTAATAGATAGTCAAATAAAGTAGCTCATGAACTTGCTAGATTAGCTAGATTTTCTTCGACTTTCGACTGGTTTGAGGAACCTCCAAATGAAATTGTAATGATCCTCACAAACGATGTACTGGTTATTTCAAATGAATAAAGTTTTGTTTTAAATCAGAAAAAAGAACGGCTATAATAGAAAAACAGCCTAGGTGAAAGAACAGAAAAAATGAAGTTGTACCATTGGATGGAAGATTGATGGCCCAAATTCAGGTGGAGAGAACTGGGCACACAATTTGCAAAAAGCTCCCTTGCTGCCGGTTAATTTGTTCCCGATCTCTTTTTCTTGTCATTTTTTTAGAAAAGGAGGATGGCCCCCAGCCTTTACTTCTCGGAGATGCATGCGGCCGCTTTATTGATTGTTTTTGAGGACCTTACAAAGCATTCAACAATATGCCTGAATATGCCATCTTGGCAACATATGTCACTACTTCTATCCATATGATGAAGGGGTGCTAGCTGGGCCAAATATCCAGACCACTCACCTAAGCCTATCATCAAAAGCAGGAAGCCCAGCCGAGCCACATACCGGGTATGGGGCATAAACTAGTCTGACGCACTCACATATGTCGTCGCCCCATCTTCCACATGTCCGTCTTCAGAGCAGATATCGAGGCTTCTACCTTGTCAGGCCACTCTGCCATCGACGCCACCATAACGTCAGACAACTACCTCCTCCTGTGCGAGTCCATCACCGCACGTAGGGCACCGAGTCTCAACTGCGCCACGCCGCCGAGATCCGCATACATAGTTCATGCCTCGTCACGACACGCATATAGTTAGTTCCTCAATTAACATGTCTTGATTAATAGCCCGATTAACTCATGCATGGTGAGTCCTCCAGAGCACGGACAATATGCAAACGCTAATTAACCATCTTGTTTTTGCTCTAATTAAGGACCAGAAGACTAATACATCCAAAATGCTTTCATATTGTTTCTTGAACAAGACTTTTTTTAGCTGAAATACTTCCAATAATTAATCACCTTGTTTTCCCAAACATTCTTGAGCACAAATATTTTCACTAATAAATTTCCTCATTTTTGTTGTAATTAAGGATCAAACGCCTAATACATTTGAAATACTTTCGCTTTGTTTTTTTTAACCAAAACAATATTGAGAAATACTTGCACCAATTAATCGCCTCATTTTTGCTCTAATTAAGCATCAGACGACTAATATAGCCAAAATACTTTCACTTTGTTTTCTGAAATGAAACATTTTTAGCCAACAAACTTGTACTAAAAAAATCGCCCCGTTTGTCAGTTGTTTGATGTGGTTTGTTCCTTTAGGCTGGTTATAGTGGGAGTTGTTGAGTATATGTGTTGTGCATATTGTGCATTGGGCCCACCTCCTAGTTTCTTTGTATAGTTGAGGTCGTGGTTCATCATTGTACATCATATATACGTGCGATTGCACCTGAGTAATACATCGTGCAATTCCCACAACATACATGGTATCAGTTTTTAGGTTTCAACCCTAGCTTTCGTTCGACCCGCACCTCCTTCGCAGCGTCGTCATTGCTCCGGCTTGCCCATGGGCGCCCTCACTTGGACCACCGCCTTCCCTCTATTGCGCCACCTGCTGCCGCTGCCTTTCCGATTGCCCCACTGCCCGTCAGTCATGATCTTTGCGATCGCCGCCTACCAGCGTCGCCATCACCTCCGCCGCCACCTTGGTCCTCTCCGCCATGGCGACCCTTGAAGGAAATATGCCCTAGAGGCAATAATAAAGTTATTATTTATTTCCTCATATCATGATAAATGTTTATTATTCATGCTAGAATTGTATTAACCGGAAACATGATACATGTGTGAATACATAGACAAATATATAGTCACTAGTATGCCTCTACTTGAATAGCTCATTAATCAAAGATGGTTATGTTTCCTAACCATAGACATGTGTTGTTATTTGATTAATGGGATCACATCATTAGGAGAATGATGTGATTGACATGACCCATTCTGTTATCCTAGCACTTGATCGTTTAGTATATTGCTATTGCTTTCTTCATGACCTATACATGTTCCTGTAACTATGAGATTATGCAACTCCTGCCATCGGAGGAACACTTTGGGTGCTACCAAACGTCACAACATAACTGGGTGATTATAAAGGAGTACTACAGGTGTCTCCAAAGGTACATGTTGTGTTGGCGTATTTTGAGATTAGGTTTTGTCACTCCGATTGTCGGAGAGGTATCTCTGGGCCCTCTCGGTAATACACATCACATAAGCCTTGCAAGCATTACAACTAATAAGTTAGTTGCGAGATGATGTATTACGGAACGAGTAAAGAGACTTGCAAGAACGAGATTGAACTAGGTATTGGATACCGACGATCGAATCTCGGGCAAGTAACATACCGATGACAAAGGGAACAACGTATGTCGTTATGCGGTTTGACCGATAAAGATCTTCGTAGAATATGTAGGAACCAATATGGGCATCCAGGTTCCGCTTATTGGTTATTGACCGAGAATAGTTCTAGGTCATGTCTACATAGTTCTCGAACCCGTAGGGTCCGCACGCTTAACGTTACGATGGCGACAGTTTTATTATGAGTTTATAAGTTTTGATGTACCGAAGTTTGTTCGGAGTCCTGGATGTGATCACGGACGTGACAAGGAGTCTCGAAATGGTCGAGACATAAAGATTGATATATTGGAAGCCTATATTTGGATATCGAAATGGTTCCGGGTGAAATCGGGATTTTACCGGAACACCGGGGGGTTACCGGAACCCTCCCGGGGGATAAAGGGCCTTAGTGGGCCATGAGGGAGAAGAGGACCCCCGGCCAGGGCAGGCCGCGCGCCCCCTCCCCCCCTAGTCCGAATAGGACAAGGAGAGGGGCGGCGCCTCTTCCTCTTTCCCTCCCCTTTCCTTCTCCAACAAGGCAGAGAGGGGAGTCCTACTCCGGTGGGAGTAGGACTCCTCCAGCGCACTCCTGGGGGCCGGCCGCACCTCCCTCCCTCCTTTATATACGGGGCAGGGGGTACCGAAGACACAAGTTGATCTTCGTGATCGTTCCTTAGCCGTGTGCGGTGCCCCCTCCACCATATTCCACCTCGGTCATATCGTCGGAGTTTAGGCGAAGCCTGCGCCAGAGAGCATCATCATCGCCACCACGCCGTCGTTGACGGAACTCATCCCGACACTTTGCTTTGGATCGGAGTCCGGGGATCGCCATCGAGCTGAGCGTGTGCTGAACTCGGAGGTGCCGTGACGTTCGGTACTTGGATCGGTCCGATCGTGAAGACGTCTGACTACATCAACCGCGTTGTTATAACGCTTCGCCACGGTCTCACGAGGGTACGTGGACAATACTCTCCCCTCTCGTTGCTATGCCATCACCATGATCTTGCGTGTGCGTAGGAATTTTTTGAAATTACTACGTTCCCCAACATGGCATCCGAGCCTGGTTTTATGCGTTGATGTTATATGCACGAGTAGAACACAAGTGAGTTGTGGGCGATACAAGTCATATCGCTTACCAGCATGTCATACTTTGGTTCGGCGGTATTGTGAGATGAAGCGCCCGGACCGACATTACGCCAGACGCTTACGCGAGACTGGTTTCACCGCTGCGAGCACTCGTTGCTTAAAGGTGACTGGCGGGTGTCTGTCTCTCTCACTTTAGTTGAACCGAGTGTGGCTACGCCCGGTCCTTGCGAAGGTTAAAACAGCACCAACTTGACAAACTACCGTTGTGGTTTTGATGCGTAGGTAAGAACGGTTCTTGCTCAGCCCGTAGCAGCCACGTAAAACTTGCAACAACAAAGTAGAGGACGTCTAACTTGTTTTTGCGGGCATGTTGTGATGTGATATGGTCAAGACGTGATGCTATATTTTATTGTATGAGATGATCATGTTTTGTAACCGAGTTATCGGCAATGGCGGCGAGCCATATGGTTGTCGCTTTATTGTATGAAATGCAACGCCATGTAATTGCTTTACTTTATCACTAAGCGGTAGCGATAGTCGTAGAAGCAATAGTAGGCGAGGCGACAACGATGCTACGATGGAGATCAAGGTGTCGCGCGGTGGCGATGGTGATCACGACGGTGCCGGAGATGGAGATCACAAGCACAAGATGATGATGGCCATATCATATCACTTATATTGATTGCATGTGATGTTTATCCTTTATGCATCTTATCTTGCTTTGATTGACGGTAGCATTTTAAGATGATCTCTCACTAAATATCAAGAAGTGTTCTCCCTGAGTATGCACCGTTGCGAAAGTTCTTCGTCTTTGAGACACCACGTGATGATCGGGTTTGATAGGCTCTACGTTCAAATACAACGGGTGCAAAACAGTTGCACACGCGGAATACTCGAGTTAAACTTGACGAGCCTAACATATACAGATATGGCCTCGGAACACAGAGACCGAAAGGTCGAGCGTGAATCATATAGTAGATATGATCAACATAGTGATGTCCACCATTGAAACTACTCCATCTCACGTGATGATCGGACATGGTTTAGTTGATTTGGATCACGTAATCACTTAGATGACTAGAGAGATGTCTATCTAAGTGGGAGTTCTTAAGTAATATGATTAATTGAACTTTAATTTATCATGAACTTAGTCTGGTAGTATTTTGCAAATTATGTTGTAGATCAATAGCTCGCGTTGTTGCTTCCCTATGTTTTTATATGTGTTCCTAGAGAAAATTGTATTGAAAAATGTTAGTAGCAATGATGCGGATTGGATCCGTGATCCGAGGTTTATCCTCATTGCTGCACGTAAGAATTATGTCCTTAATGCACCGCTAGGTGACAGACCTATTGCGAGAGCAAATGCACGGGCGTTATGAGCGTTTAGCTAGCTCAATATGATGACTACTTGATAGTTTAGTGCACCATACTTAACGGCTTAGAATCGAGACTTCAAAGGCGTTTTGAACGTCATGGACCATATGAGATGTTCCAGGAATTGAAGTTAATATTTCAAGCAAATACCCGAGTTGAGAGATATGAAGTCTCCAACAAGTTCTATAGCTAAAAGATGGAGGAGAATCGCTCAACTAGTGAGCATGTGCTCAGATTATGCAGGTACTTCAATCGCTGGAATCAAGTGGGAGTTAATCTTCCAGATAAGATATCGAGTGACAGAATTCTCTAGTCACCATCACTAAGTTACTAGAACTTCGTGATGACCTATAGTATGCAAGGGATGACGAAAAAGATTCACGAGCTCTTCGTGATGTTGAAATCGTGAAGGTAGAAATCAAGAAAGAGCATCAAGTGTTGATGATTGACAAGACCACTAGTTTCAAGAAAAGGGCAAAGGGAAAGAAAGGGAAACTTCAAGTAGAATGGCAAACAAGTTGTCACTCCTTGAAGAAACCCAAAGCTGGACCAAAGACTGAAACTAAGTGCTTCTACCTGCAAATGAAATGGTCCTTTGGAAGCGGAAATGCCCCGAATATTTGGTGGATAAGAAGGATGGCAAAGTGAACAAGGGTATATTTGATATACAGGTTATTGATGTGTGCCTTACTAGTGTTTATAGTAGCCCCTGAGTATTTGATACTTGTTCGGTTGCTAAGATTAGTAACTCGAAACAGGAGTTACAAAATAAACAGAGACTAGTTGAAGGGGAAGTGACGATAAGTGTTGGAAGTAGTTCCAAGATTGATATGATCATCATGGCACACTCCCTATACTTTAGGGATTAGTGTTAAACCTAAATAAATGTTATTTACGCTTATGCGTTGAGCATGAATATGATTTGATCATGTTTATTGCAATTCGGTTATTCATTTAAAGTCGAGAATAATTGTTGTTCGCTTTAAATGAATAAAACCTTCAAATGGTCATACACCCAATGAAAATAGTTTGTTGGATCTCGATCGTAGTGATACATGATTCATAGTATTGATGCCAAAAGATGCAAAGTTAATAATGATAGTGCAACTAATTTGTGGCAATCGCCGTTTGGGTCATATCGGTGTAAAGCGCATGAAGAAACTCCATAAAGATGGATTTTTGGAATCACTTGGTTATGAATCATTTGATGCTTGCGAACCGTGCCTTTTGGGAAAGATGACTAAAACTCCGTTCTCCGGAACAATGGAACGAGCTCTTGACTTATTGGAAATAATACATACCGATGTATGCGATCCAATGAGTGTTGATGCTCGTGGCAAGTATCGTTATTTTCTCGACCTTCACAAGATGATTTGAGCAGACATGGGTATATCTACTTGATGAAACATAAGTCTGAAATAATTGAAAGGTTCAAAGAATTTCAGAGTGAAGTGGAAAAATCATCGTAACAAGAAAATAAAGTTTCGCGATCTGATCACGGAGACGAATATTTGAGTTACGAGTTTGGTCTTCAATTAAAACAATGTGGAATAGTTTCACAGCTCATGCCACCGGAACACCACAACATTATGGTGTGTCTACGAACGTCAGAACCGCACTTTATTGGATATGGTGCGATCTATGATGTCTCTTATTGATTTACCATTATCGCTTTTGGGGTTATGCATTAGAGGCTGCATTCACGTTAGAAGGGCACCATCTAAATCCGTTGAGACGACACTATAAGAATCGTGGTTTAGCAAGAAACCCAAGTTGTCGCTTTCTTAAAGTTTGGGGCTACGATGCTTATGTGAAAAAGTTTCATCTGATAAGCTCGAACCCAAATCGGAGAAGTGCGTCTTCATAGAATACCCAAAGGTAACTATTGGGTACACCTTCTATCACGGATCCGAAGGCAAGTTATTCGTTGCTAAGATGGATCCTTTCTAGAGAAGAAGTTTCTCTCGAAAAGAAGTGAGTGGGAGGAAAGTGGAACTTGATGAGGTAATTGTACCTTCTCCCTTATTGGAAAGTAGTTCATCACGTAAATCAGTTCGGTGATTCCTACACCAATTAGTGAGGAAGTTAATGATGATGATCATGAAACTTCAGATCAAGTTGCTACCAAACCTCGTGAGGTCTTCCAGAGTAAGATCCGCACTGAGTGGTACGGTAATCATGTTCGGAAGTCATGTTACTAGACCATGATGAACCCACGAACTATGAGGAAGCGATGATGAGCCCAGATTAGCGAAATGGCTTGAGGCCATGAAATCTGAGATAGGATCCATGTATGAGAACAAAGTATGGACTTTGATTGACTTGCTCGATGATCGCAAGCCATGTTAAATAAATGGATCTTCAAGAGGAAGACGTATAATCGATAGTAGTGTTACTATCTACAAAGCTCGACTTGTCACAAAAAGGTTTTCGACAAGTTCAAGGTGTTGACTACAATGAGATTTTCTCAAGCGTAGCGATGCTTAAGTCTGTCCGAATCATGTTAGCAATTGCCACATTTTATGAAATCTGGCAAATGGATGTCAAAACTACATTCTTTCATGGATTTATTAAAGAAGAGTTGTAAATGATGCAACCAGAAGGTTTTGTCAATCCTAAAGGAGCTAACAAAATGTGCAAGCTCCAAATGATCCATCTATGGTGCAGTGCAAGCCTCTCGGAGTTGGAATAAACGCTTTGATAGTGTGATCAAAGCATATGGTTTTATCTGAGACTTTTGGAGAAGCCTGTATTTACAAGAAAGTGAGTGGGAGCTCTGTAGCATTTCTGATATTATATGTGGACGACATATTATTAATTGGAAATGATATAGAATTTTTGGATAGCATAAAAGGATACTTGAATAAAAGTTTTTCAATGAAAGACCTCTATGAAGCTGCTTACATATTGGGCATCAAGATCTATAGAGATAGATCAAGACGCTTGATTGGACTTTCACAAAGCACATACCTTGATAAAGTTTTGAAAAAGTTCAAAATGGATCAGGCAAAGAAAGGATTTTTATCTGTGTTTACAAGGTGTGAAATTGAGTCGGACTCAATGCCCGACCACAGCAGAAGATAGAGAGAAAATGAAAGATGTTCCCTATGCTTCAGCCATAGGCTCTATCATGTATGCAATGTTGTGTACCAGACCGACGTATGCTTAGCAATAAGCTTGGCAGAAGGTACCAAAGTAATCCAGAGTGGATCATCGGATGTTAGCCAAGAACATCCTGAAATACCTTAAAAGGACTAAGGATATGTTTCTCGTATATGGAGGTGACAAAGAGCTAGTCGTAAATGGTTACGTCGATGTAAGCTTTGACATCGATCCGGACGATTCTAAATCGCAAACCGGATACGTGTTTTTATTAAATGGTGGAGCTGTCGGTTGGTGCAGTTCTAAACAAAGCGTCGTGGCGGATCTACATGTGAAGCGGAGTACATAGCTGCTCGAAAGCAGCAAATGAAGGAGTCTGGATGAAAGAGTTCATTTCCGATCTAGGTGTCATACCTAGTGCATCGGGACCAATGAAGATCTTACGTGACAATACTGGTGCAATTGCCTTGGCAAAGGAATCCAGATTTCACAAGAGGACCAAGCATATCAAGAGACGCTTCAATTCCATCCGGGACCAAGTCCGTGGGAGACATAGAGATTTGCAAGATACATACGGATCTGAATCTCGCAGACCCAGTTGACTAAGCCTCTTCCACGCAGCAAAACATGATCAGCACCAAGACTCCATGGGTGTTAGAATCATTACTATGTAATCTAGATTATTGACTCTAGTGCAAGTGGGAGACTGAAGGAAATATGCCCTAGAGGCAATAATAAAGTTATTATTTATTTCCTCATATCATGATAAATGTTTATTATTCATGCTAGAATTGTATTAACCGGAAACATGATACATGTGTGAATACATAGACAAATATATAGTCACTAGTATGCCTCTACTTGACTAGCTCATTAATCAAAGATGGTTATGTTTCCTAACCATAGACATGTGTTGTTATTTGATTAATGGGATCACATTATTAGGAGAATGATGTGATTGACATGACCCATTCCGTTAGCCTAGCACTTGATCGCTTTAGTATATTGCTATTGCTTTCTTCATGACCTATACATGTTCCTCGTAACTATGAGATTATGCAACTCCGTTTACGGAAGAACACTTTGGTGCTACCAAACGTCACAACGAATCGGGTGATTATAAAGGAGTACTACAGGTGTCTCCAAAGGTACATGTTGGGTTGGCGATTTCGAGATTAGGTTTTGTCACTCCGATTGTCGGAGAGGTATCTCGGGCCCTCTCGGTAATACACATCACATAAGCCTTGCAAGCATTACAACTAATAAGTTAGTTGCGAGATAATGTATTACGGAACGAGTAAAGAGACTTGCCAGTAACGAGATTGAACTAGGTATTGGATACCGACGATCGAATCTCGGGCAAGTAACATACCGATGATAAAGGGAACAACGTATGTCGTTATGCGGTTTGGTGATAAAGATCTTCAGTAGAATATGTAGGAACCAATATGGGCATCCGTGTTCCGCTATTGGTTATTGACTGAGAATAGTTCTAGGTCATGTCTACATAGTTCTCGAACCCATAGGGTCCGCACGCTTAACGTTACGATGACATTTTTATTATGAGTTTATAAGTTTTGATGTACCGAAGTTTGTTCTGAGTCCTGGATGTGATCACGGACGTGACGAGGAGTCTCGAAATGGTCGAGACATAAAGATTGATATATTGGAAGCCTATATTTGGATATCGGAATGGTTCCGGTTGAAATCGGGATTTTACCGGAACACCGGGTTACTGGAACCCTCCCGGGGATAATGGGCCTTAGTGGGCTATGAGGGAGAAGAGGAGGGCGGCCAGGGCAGGCCGCGCCCCCTCCCCTAGTCCGAATAGGACAGGAGAGGGGGCGGCGCCCTTCCTCTTCCTCCCTCCCCTTCCTTCTCCAACAAGGCAGAGGGGAGTCCTACTCCCGGTGGGAGTAGGACTCTCCAGCGCACCCCTTTGGGGGCCGGCCGCACCTCCCTCCCTCCTTTATATACGGGGCAGGGGGGCACCCCGAAGACACAAGTTGATCTTCGTGATCGTTCCTTAGCCGCAGCGGTGCCCCCTCCACCATATTCCACCTCGGTCATATCGTCATGGAGTTTAGGCAAAGCCCTCGCCGGTAGAGCATCATCATCGCCACCACGCCGTCGTCCGACGGAACTCATCCCGACACTTTGCTGGATCGGAGTCCGGGATCGCCATCGAAATGAACGTGTCTTTGAACTCGGAGGTGCCATACGCTCGGTACTTGGATCGGTCGGATCGTGAAGACGACGACTACATCAACCGCGTTGTTATAACGCTTCCGCTTACGATCTACGAGGGTACGTGGACAATACTCTCCCCTCTCGTTGCTATGCCATCACCATGATCTTGCGTGTGCGTAGGAAATTTTTTGAAATTACTACGTTCCCCAACACCCCTCCCCTCCACCCGAAGCCGCCGCCGCACCTCTCGCAGCCGCCGTCGCTCACCCGACCCTAACCCTAGCCGCACCACCACCTCGCCGCCATGTCGTCCGTCACCTCGTCCGGTTCTACCATCAACTCCAACCCGTTCACTGACGCCAACCCTCCTGACGTCACCGACATCCGCAACCTCAAAATCTACGAGTGGGTTCTGGTTCGTCTTCCCCAGACGGTCTCCTCGTACTACGTGTGGAAGACTTAATTCCCCCTCGTGTTCCGGGAGTGCCACCTCGTCGACCATGTGGACAGCTTCATTGACTCCGGCCTCATCCCCGACTTCCATGACTGGTCCACCATCGATGCCACGCTCATCCGGTAATTTTTCCTCACCATCTTGCCAGACCTGTTTCAGACGGTCGTGCAAGACAATGATGCCGCCCACGCCGTGTGGACCAAGCTGGACGGGCTCTTCACCGACAATCGCCTTCAACATCGCGTCTTTTAGCAGCAAGAGTTTTTTGGATGCCACCGGGACAACTCCTCCATCGACGACTATTGTCGCCGCCTTAAGACTCTCGTTTACGAGCTCCGTGATATTGGCGCGAAGATTGACGATGATCTCCTCCTCGGCGCACTCACCGCTCGTCTCAACGAGGACGTCGGCAACGCCGCGGCGAATCTCACCCTCATGAAGGAAATATGCCCTAGAGGCAATAATAAAGTTGTTATTTTATATTTCCTTATATCATGATAAATGTTTATTATTCATGCTAGAATTTTATTAACCGAAAACTTGATACATGTGTGGATACATAGACAAAACATCGTGTCCCTAGTAAGCCTCTACTAGACTAGCTCGTTAATCAAAGATGGTTAAGTTTCCTAACCATATACATGTGTTGTCATGTGATGAACGGGATCACATCATTAGGAGAATGATGTGATGGACAAGGCCCATTCGTTGGCTTAGCATATTGATCGTTCAGTTTTATTGCTACTGCTTTCTTCATGTCAAATACATATTCCTTTGACTATGAGATTATGCAACTCCCGGATACCAGAGGAATACCTTGTGTGCTATCAAACGTCATAATGTAACCGGGTGATTATAAAGATGCTCTACAGGTATCTCCGAAGGTGTTTGTTGGGTTGGCATAGATCGAGATTAGGATTTGTCACTCTGAGTATCGGAGAGGTATCTCTGGGCCCTCTCGGTAATACACATCATAAGAAGCCTTGCAAGCAATGTGACTAATGAGTTAGTTGCGGGATGATGTATTACGAAATGAGTAAAGAGACTTGCAGGCAACGAGATTGAACTAGGTATGAAGATACCGACGATCGAATCTTGGGCAAGTAACATACCGATGACAAAGGGAATAGCGTATGTTGTCATAGCGCTTCGACCGATAAAGATCTTCGTAGAATATGTAGGAACCAATATGAGCATCCAGGTTCCGCTATTGGTTATTGACCGGAGAGGTGTATTGGTCATGTCTACATAGTTCTCGAACCCGTAGGGTCTGCATGCTTAACGTTCGATGGCAATTTTATATTATATGAGTTATGTGATTTGGTGACCGAATGTTGTTCGGAGTCCCGGATGAGATCACGGACACGACAATGAGTCTCAAAATGGTCGACATGTAAAGATTGATATATAGGACGATGGTATTCGAACACCAGAAGTGTTTCGGGATGCACAGGGTACTTATCGGGTCACCGAAAGGGGTTCCGGGCACCCCCGGCAAAAGATATGAGTCTTATGGGCCAAGAGGGGAAACACACCAGCCCACAAAGGGGCTGGTGCGCCCCCCCATATGGGCTGGCCAAATTGGAGAAGGAAAGGAAAAAAGGGAATAGGATTCGCCCTCCCCCCTCTTCCCTTCCTACTCCGAATAGGAATAGGAAAGGGGGGAGGCTGAATTGGGAGGACCCCAAGTAGGATTCCACCTACTTGGGGCGCCCCCTTGGCTACCTCTCCTCCTCTCCAACCTATATATATATAGGGATTAACTATCCGTCACCCTGGGTGAGGAATAGTTATTCTTCACCCCCCTCTATTTTAGCATCAATGCACTACAATTTTACGTTCCGTAAGTTTTGTCTTATTTCTGACGTAAAAAGAGACCGTAAGAAAATATAAAATTGCCATAAAAAATATTTTATGTTATGTAAAATTACAAACGTAAAAACATAGTGTAAAATATCATAACTCTAAATTTTCTTATCTTATGACCTATATTTTTATTTTCTTATATCAAATTTTACGTAGTGAATCAATAGGAATGTAACTATTTGAATTCCAAATGTAATTTAATTATCAGGGCCGGGCCCATAGTGGTGCCAAATGTGCGGCCCGCACAGGGCCCACAATTTTGAGGGGCCCCAAATTTTTTATATAGGCATAGTATTTCTGAAAAAAAATTCCAAGGCTCACAAGACCGGGCCGCTCAGTCGGAGTTGGGCCGAGTCGAGGTCAGAGCGCCGGTGCCTCGATCGCTCGATGGAAAAGGATCGCTCGATGTTCTCGTAAAAGAAAATCGCTCGGTCTAAAAACAAGGGATCGCTCCAAATAGCCGATCGGGATCGCCTCGATCTGAAACCGCAACAGCTGTCCCGTCATGGCGCAACACGAAACGAGATCGTCTCGCCGTTGTCGCTTTCGCCTCATCGAGCGATCGTAATCGAGCCGTTGTCGTTGCCTTCGTAGGCCGCCTCTCCCAATTTTCTCGGGATCGATACTTGATTCATTGCAGTTCTTTTCGCCATTGCTACAGAAACGAGATCGCCTCATCGGACCTATCCATGACCGACTCCAGCCTCCGTGTGCTTAGCGAATCCTCCTTTCCGATTAACTTTGGTTCCTACTCCTAATTCCTAATTTTCTAATTATTTTCAGGAATCGTTACTTAATTCAGATTGGTTCTTACCTCCTTGGTTAAAGATCACAGTCTAGTAGTTCAACCGGACAAGACCCAAAACTAGGTGAGTTAGATGGTTCGTTTAATTGCAAAATATTAACACATGATCTTAAATTGATATATGATATTGTATAACTTCTATTCATCCTTTTTATCTTGTGTTTCAATAATACTCATCATGAGGAAAAACCAGTCTGGTCCATATAAGCGTAAGAGAAAAGAAAGAACATAATTTAATTAGTACATCTTATATTATACACTATATAAAAAAATTCTGCGAGATACATATACATTATAATTGCTTGTTAGTTCATTTTTATAGCAAGATAGGGCCCCAATTTTAGTTTCGCACAGGGTCCTGGATTTTGCCGGCCCGGCCCTGTTAATTATGAAGTGTCGTAAGATTACCTCGGGTAAAGAATAACTTATTCTGCATCCTAGGTAATGAATAACATCACTATATATATATAGAGAGAGTAACACTATTCTGATTCCAGGATAAGAATAACTATTTGAATTCCTCCCGAACTCACAAAAACATAAACCACCCCAACCCCAAACTCCGTCGTCTCCACCGAGCCCAGCTCACCGTGCGGCCGTGCCGCTGCCCACCACGCCGTTGCCCCGCCCCCAACGCGTCGCCGCCCAGCCCCCCGCCGACGACCCGCAACAGATTCCCTCGTCGCCGCTGCCCCCATCTCCCTATCTTCCACATCTGGCACGAGCATCAGTCGCCGCCCCGCCCCGCCCCGGGAACCGCCCACGGCGTTGCTCCCGCCCCGGGAACAACCGCGGCGTCGCCCCCGCCCCTGGATCCGTCCCCGGATCCGGCCGTCGCGACGGTCCCGCGCCGCCATCGTCCATCTGCGCGTTGTGCGTATGAAACAGGATGCAGCCGGCACGCCTCCAGTCCCATAAGCCACATGCTTGATCCCGCGTGCATCCCCTCCTGCGGGCGGTTGGTCCTCATGTGCGTTGACGGAAGGCCGGCTTCCCCGCGTGACGCCACCATCGGAGACCAACCCGTGCAGTTGCAGGTCGCCGAAAGAAAACCCAGGCTGTAACTACCGGATACCGCCGCCATGGCCACTTAACTCGCGTCGTTCTGTCCCTGTTCTGTCTGCCAGAAGTTCTAGATCGGCCCGAGCAGCAAGTCTACTATGGGAGAGGAGGCAGGTTCATCCGATCCCAGCCAACGTCTTCTTCGTCCCCAAAATTCTTTCTGAGATATGTTATTCTGTAACGCTGATTGTTGTTGCCAGCCTCTACTTACCTTCTGTTGTCAGCCATTGCTAGCTATTGTGGCTCCGCCTTGCTGTGTCCTCTGGCCGTTGTTGGTGCACTGCTGCTGCTGTTCAATTTTAGAATGAGAGATAGATTTCAAAGTAAGATTAGATGCTGTTGTTGTCCTTGTTTTTTTAACTTGATGGTATCTGGGGTTAAAGAAATGAGAAGAGAGAACGAGGACAGGATAGAGTTGTACTCCCTCCGTTCGGAATTACTTGTCGCAGAAATGGATATATCTAGACGTATTTTAGTTCTAGATACATTCATTTTCAAGACAAGTAATTCCGAACGGAGGGAGTATGTGGTAAGGAAATCACAGATTTTAGAGAAAAAAAATCCTTTCTCTAGCACTCCATAGCGTGTGCGTGTTTTTTCTGAACTCTCGTTAGTGTGTTCAAGCATGTACTATGCTTGTTTTACTCCGTGTACTATTGAAATAGCAATAAAAAAATTGATCAATGTGTCCAACGCATTCCTGTTCATGTAAACTTAAATGAAGAAAATGAATTTCAAATTCGCGAGACAAAAAGAGAGTCGTAGAAAAAAAAGAAAAATGAACTTTGATGTTCAACAAAAATAGAAGTTCAAACCCACGAGACGACTGAGTTAATAGAAGGAAAACAAAAATAAACTTAAAAAAATACAAAGTTCAACTTGCAAGACTAAAAAATACAAAGTATATAAAAACGTCAGACTTTTTCTCGTTACTGAAAAATAAAATGAGGAAGTTCAAACTAAAATAAAGGAAAAACTAAAAAAGGGTTTTAGAAAAATACAAAGTTCAACTCGCAAGACTAAAAAATACAAAGTATATAAAAAATCAGATTTTTTCTCGTTACTGAAAAATAAAATGAGGAAGTTCAAATTAAAATAAAGGAAAAACTAAAAAAGGTTTTAAAAACTAAATAAAGGAAAAACTAGAAGTTCGAACTAAAATAACGAAGTGGTTCGATGTTTATGAAAAAATCTAGGATTTTACCATTAAAATACTAAAATATATGTGTTATTAAAGAATCAACCATGAAGTTCAAAAAAATAGAAAAATGTCAAATTTGACGTTTATTTTAAAACCGAACACAATTCTTTACTCAAAAAATAAAATATGTGAAGCAAATTAAAATAACACAGAAGTTCAAAGAATATTAAAACTTAGGATTTAGAAGCTCACAAAACACTGCCATTTTGGGCATTTTTCCCCCATACTAAAGATTAAAACTAAGAAGTTCAATTTTAAAAAACTGAGTAGTTCAATATATGTAAAAACTTAGGTTTTCTCGTTACCAGAGAATAAAACCAAGAAGTTCAATTGGAAAAAGCAGAGCAGTTTGATATTTATTTGAAAAAATGGATTTTTCTAGTTACTAAAGAATAAAACCAAGAAGTTTGATGTTTCTAAAAAACCTCCAATTTTTACATTTCTAAAAAATACACAATGAAATTCAAAACGAAAAAAGTAGAGCGGTTTAACGTCTATAGAAAACTCATATATTTTCAAGTAACCGAGAGAAGCTGAGGTTGATAATTGCTAGAAGTTCACGTACTACACTGTGTGCATTTTGTATTAATAAAAAGAATGAAAAAGCAAAGGCTAAAAGTTTTGTTGCTAGAAGTTCAAGTGCTCGTCCGAGAAAGTTCAAAAATCTTGTGAGAGAGGTTGAAGCAAAATACGCGTAAGTAGCTCAAGGTGAAAATAGCGGGAAGTTCAACTACTACATGGAATGCATTTCAAGTAAGAATATAAGAATAGAAAACAAAAACTTAAAAGGTTTGTTGAAAGAAGTTCAAGTGCTTTGTCCACGAAGTTCAAAAATAAGAGAGGTTCACCTTGTATTTCCTTGTTCGATTTTTTCCATATAAAAATCGAATACAATTCTTTACTCAAAATATAAAAAATGTGAAGTTGAAATTAAAATAATAGAGAAGTTCGGAGTTTATTAAAACCTAGGATTTACCTGTTCAAAAAATAAAAAACACAATGCCATTTTTTGCACTTTTAAAACAGCTCATAAACGAAAAAAATGGTTGCTAGAAGTTCAAGTGATCTGCGAGGAAAAGTTCAAAAAATTCTTGTGAGAGAGGTTCACCGTGTATTTAGATGTCCAAAATACATAAAAAATATGTTGTTTTTTGTGTTTTAAAATAATTGTCTCAAACCAGAGAGAAGTTCAAAATGATAATAACCAGAAGTTCACGTACTACATAGTGTGTATTTCATATAAGAAAAAAACAATAAAGTGAAACAGAGTGAAGTTCAAACATACATGCCCCAGAAGTTCAACTACTTCACGTAGTGCAAAAAACAACACGTCAAAAACAGAGTGAGGTTCAAACAAACATGCCCGAGAAGTTCAACTACTTCACGTAGTGCAAAAAACAACACGTCAAAAACAGAGTGAGGTTCAAACAAACATGCCCGAGAAGTTCAACTACTTCACGCAGTGCGTGTCCATTTGCAATGAAGTCAGAAATCATGATCCCGTCATTTCTCTAATTTACTTCAAAACGACAGGAATATTATTTGTGTGAGTTCAAGTCCTCGGTCGGAGAAAGTTAAAGAAAATATTGTGAGAGAGGTTTGTACAAAAAGAATATCGTTTGTGTAACACTGACGAAATGGATGAGAAAATTACAAACGAAAATACGTCACAGAAGTTCAACGTGAAAACAGCAGGAAGTTTGACTACTATAGTGAATGAATTTGAGATGAGAAACTTTTAAAATAGTCACGAGTATGAAAAATCGATCAATACGGGAAAGTTGCATGTTTACATCAGCTTTCCACCGGTATATCACTTGCTCAATTCCGGCGAGTGTTCCGGTGAGTGGATGGAGAGCTACGGGCAAAAAAAGCACGTGAAAAACAGAGTGAAGTTCAAGTAGACATGTCGAGAAGTTCACGTTCTTCACGCGGTGCATTTTCGAATAATCTGTTTCGCGATAAAGGCAGAACGAATGATCTCGCCATTTTCGAAATTACTTGAAAACTGCTTGGAATCAGAGAAAACTATCAACATGAAAAAGTTTTGCATTTTCCTTAGCTTTTCAACGGTATATTATATGCCCCATTCCGATAAAGTTTGTAGAAATTACGGCGAAAATACATTTTTAGCATTTTCAAAATTGACTTAAAACAGTAAGGAATTGGGAGAAACAGTATATAACAAAAAGTTTTGCATTTCCTCGTGCTTTCGAACGCCATATCATTTGCTACATTCAGACACACGGTTAAAAAATTAGCTTGAAAATACGAACTCGGTGCAACTTGGACCGTTTGATAAATCACTTTTAAACTGTTCAAAATTAGAAAACAATTTCAACATGAAAAAGTAGCGCATCGTCATAAGCTTTCCATCACCATATCATTTGCCTCAATTGGATTAGCCGTTTAGAAATGACATCGAAAATACGAACTCGGCCGTTCGGTTGGCGAAATTTTACGATTTTCCAAATTACTCTTTAACCGTAGGGAATTATAGAAAACATTCAACATGTGGAAGGAGCGGTTTTGCAGCAGCTTTCCAACGCCATATTATTTGCCTCATTCCGATAAACGGTTTAGAAATGCGATCGAAAATACGATTCACGTTTTTTGTATGAAGAAAAAACGGTTTTCAAAACTGCTCTTAAACCGCGTATATTTTGCCAAAAATTTAACTTGAGTCATGATACTGGTGTCCATAGCTTTTCAATGGTATATCGCAAGCCCCATTTGGGCAATGTTGGCAGAAGTTCAACCTAGCACTAGGCGAAGTTCAGGTCGAGCAACTCAGGCAGTAAAATTGCAAAAAACGCAATTTCATCACGACCCGAGAGCAAAATCCGCCAACGAGTGAGATTCCTATTTAAAACCGGTATTTGGTTGCTAAAAAACTTTTCTAGATTACACTAACATCATATAGAACACGACTAACCAGAATATTTTGCGGGGGAAGCCACGGTTGCGAAGATAGCCCGAAGGTCGGGTTCGTACAGAGGGAAGTTCAGGCCCGTTACTCAGGCAGTTCAGGTTGTGATCAGAATAGTGTTTATGTATATTGAGGGTCTTGAGGGGGGAACACACAACAAACATTGTTAGCCGTGTGCAGCGCCCCCTCCACAGTTTATGCCTCCGGTCATATTCACGTAGTGCTTAGGCGAAGCCCTGCGCGGATCACTTCACCATCATCGTCACCACGCCGTCGTGCTGACGGAACTCTCCCTCAACACTTTGCTGGATCAAGAGTTCGAGGGACGTCATCGAGCTGAACGTGTGCAGAACTCGGAGGTGCCGTACGTTCGGTGCTTGATTGGTCGGAACGTGAAGAAGTTCGACTACATCAACCGCGTTGTCAAATGCTTCCGCTTTTGGTCTACGAGGGTACATGTGTTGGGGAACATTGCATGCAATTTCAAAAAAATGCCTACGATCACGCAAGATCTATCTAGGAGATGCATAGTGTCAGATTTCGGGCTCCGGCAAACCCTTGAGGTTCGAACACTAGGGTGCACACGAAGATCTCTCTCTTCCTAGATCGCTCTCGCAACAATCGCAAGGCCTAGCTCGACGAACCCAAAGAATGAGAGACACGAGAGTTATCCTGACTAAAGGTGGTCTTTGCCTGCCAAAGGCTCTGGTGGTGATGCCGTCTTGGGCTCCATGGTGACCTCCGTCCTGTCGTTTTGCTGGTCTTGGTCTCGTTGCACCAATATGGAAACCTTTGCCTGATGCCTCGGGACTCCTCGCCTGCGCTTGCCTCTTTAGCACCAAAGAGGAAACGAGGACATCAAGGCTGGCGCTCACTGGCTCCACTCGTCATGGCTTGCGTCACAGGAACCTCGCGAGGTGTCCCTTGCCTTGATCTCTCCGCCCCGCGCGAGCCAGCCTGGTGAGGCCTTCCCCGATGAGGTCTTGTGTCGTCCGCCTCGCGAGGCTTGGCCCCTCGCGAGGGTCTTGAGTGTTTGCTGGTGAAGATGGGTCGTACAGGGCCGCTAACGGAGCCACGCCAGGCCGCAGGCAGTGCAAGTCTGGGACCCCTGCTCCTGTGACGCCGACAGTAGCCCTTGGGCCCAAGGCGCGCTCGGACTTGGCTTCGGGGTGAAGCCAAAGGGCAAGTGCGGAGCGCCGCGTGCCCCAAAAGCCTGCGGCCCCGCTTGACGCGTGGCGATTGATTGGACGTGGGCGACCCCGCTTCCCCATGCAGCCTTGATATATGCCTGGCTAGGCGGCCACGGCGTCCTACACAGTTATTTCCTCATTGCTGGCGACACACTCCCCAAATCCTCCGCTTCCTCGAACCTCAGCTTCCTCTCCCAATCCGACCCAAGCTCTGTCCTTTCCATCACATGGCACTGAACCGGGCGGAGAAGGGGAGGAAGCCCCTGTCTTCAGCGAGACCACCTCCAGCCATTGAGCCCGCCGTCGGTCGATCGTTGGTGCTCAACCAGGAGGCCATGGACAAGGTCCGCCTGGCGCTCGCCACCAGCTTCAACGAATGGGGAGGGACGGTGGCTGCCTCAAGGCCCCGAGCTTCTGTCGACAGGACAGCCACCGAGGTCCAATTCTTCATTGACGCCCTGTGGGCCGGCCTGGTTCCTCCCTTCTCCGCCTTCTTCAATGCCGTGCTTTCCCATTACCACATCTATATGCTGCACCTAGATCCCCAATCCGTCGCCCTTCTTACTGTCTTTGCCTTTGTCTACGAGGCCATGGTGGGCATTGCCCCCTCCGTGGCCCTCCTGCGCCATTTCTTCTCGCTGCACCTGATCGACCCCCAATAGTGCTCGGGGTGCCTGAGCTTCTAGGTTGTGGCGGCGACGGCTAGCTCAGGGATTGACTTTGATCTCCCGCCGTCTGCGAGCGGGTTTCGGACGCGGTGGGTGTATGCGGATGTCGGAGTGCTCAGCCCCTTGCTCTTGCCTCCGTCAGCTTGTCGTCCCAGGCCCAAATGGGTCGTGAGAAGCTTATAGCCCCGCCTCGCCTTCGTCTGGCTCCGGTTGAAGAGGCTAAAAGATCTTGGCTTGACTGCGCCCATGGTGATGAAGGAGTTCCTCCGACGCCGCGTCGCCCCACTCCAGCGCCATTCCCAGCCGATGTGGGCCCTGTCCGTCGACCAGGATTGCATGAGGCTTCAGGAGTCGTGGCTTCCGCCGAGGCACGGCGACGGTGCTCGAGGTCCTGACGGGCGACCCCTCGCCAGCCGATATGCCACTGGAGGGCTGTCTCTTGTACTGCTTCTCAAACAGGGTGGAGTTAACGGGGCAGATGCCCCCCTTCGATGAATGGGGGCTGCGTCCAGTCAGCCATGATGGGCCCCGCGAGAACCCTGTCTTCGTGGTCCCCCTCCTCGCCGCCAGCGCCGAACTTACCCCAAGAGTGGATGCAGGGGGTAAGCACCGCTGGAGGCCAGAGGCGCGGGTGCTGAAGCGTTGACGCCGTTCGAGGCTCCTGAGGTGTCATCCCCGGGAGCTCGCGACTCTTGCCCTAGGGTGACAGCTGAGGGGGCGACACAATCTGCTGCTCCTGGGGCCGAAGCCCCTGAGGTCTCAGCAGGCCATCATGAAGCGAAGCCCGAGGGCTCCCCTCAGCTCTGTACTCCTGAGGTCGCCTCCTCGGGAGCCTCACCAGCTGTGCCCCGCACTGGGTGCCGCATCCAGCGCTTCGGCCGGCTCCGTTTGGACTTCGATCCGCTCCGTAAGAGGAAAGGGTCTCCAAGCTGCAGCAGTAATGCCCTCCAGCCATTGAAGCGGAGGAAGTATATCGCCATAGACGAGTAAGTACCTTATCTTTTTAATTTCTCGAGTGCTGCTCTCCTCCTGACCGTGGCTCCTCAGGGTCCCTCCTGCTAAGGCCGTGAAGTCTCCTGAGAAGCAGTCTCCTCCTGCCTTGGCTCCTCCGCTAGCCTTGAGTGCCCCAAGCCAGCATGCCGCCCCCGGCGTGAGGTCGGCCGGAGAGGCAAACTCGCCAGCCTGGCGCCTCGAGCCCACGCCTTTGCTGTCTCTCCTTCGTGGCCTCGCCTGGGGTGTGGCAAGCATGCCAAGGGCTCCTCCCTTGGTTATGGACGGCGGTTTGTTGGCTTCGACCTTGGCTTCCTCTTCAAGCAGCGAGCCTCAACCCATCCGGGCCCCTCGCTGAACTCCTCGGTTGGCCCGGAGGCGCCCCCCAGCCCTCGGCCGAAAGGGGTGAGCTGCCGACCTCGCCAAATGACCCCAGTGGAGGACGAACCGAGTTGCATGCTTAAGCTTGCGCACGAGCGGAGTTGTCCGCCATGAGCTTTTTCGGGAGGCAATGGGAGCGATGCGCCGGCTCGGCGGAGAAATCGTGGATGTAGACGTGCGCCTTGAAGCCAAGGGTCTCCGGCTCGTGAAGGAGTGGCTATCAACCTTGGGCACCTTCAGCGTGAGGATGCCAATGCGAAGGCCGAGGCATCCCTGGCAACCCCGCGCGAGGCCAGCGCCCGAGCCTTGGAGGAGGTCAGGGAGGCAGACGGTCGTGATGCGGTTGCTGAGGAGCACAGGCGGGAGCTCCTGGTCTTGAACGCCTCCTTGGAGCAGCAGGTGGATGCGTGCAGAGCCGCCTTGGCATCGATGAAGTGTGCACCATCCGACGTGGAGGAGATCTCGAGGCACGAGGAAGCACTGTTGCTGGAGGCCACAGAGCACAACCTCGAGCTTGAGCGGCTGGAGACGAGGGAGCATCATGTCGCCCAAGCAGAGGATGTTGTCTGTGCATGCGAGGCCCAGGCCCAGGAGGAGGTCGACCGCCGGGTAGCTGAGGCTCGCGCAGATCTTGTTGGCAGGTATGACCTGAAGCTGGAGCTCGTGGAACCCGAAGCTGTGGGTAGGACTACTGCCCTCAGGTCAGAGTTGGCTGAGGCGGAGCAGCGCGAGAAAGCCGCCGCAGCCGCCCTGGTCTCAGTGCAGGCCGAGCTGGCCTCCGCCCATGCCGAGCTGCTTTCTCTTCAGCGGCGGGTCGCCAGCGCCGAGTCCTTTGCACAGCAGAGCAGCGAAGAAGCGCTTCGGCGGCAGATGCTGGAGCGCGTGCACGCCCCCATGCTCCAAGACCTCAGGATTAGAGCCAACATGGCGTTGGGCGCCATTTGCGACAAACATGCCCCTCATCCCCACATGAACGATTATGCCAGTCGCCTCCGCTTTTTTGCCGACGTGGTGACACGCCTGGAGAACCGATCCGAGAAGGCTCGCGGGCTTGCTAAAGAGAGGAGTCATGGCCTGCTCGGGCGTGCGTTCTCACACATCCTCAGCCACCTCTAGAACACCTACCCCGACTTCGATTTCAACGCTGCCATTGCCCCCGTACCCGAGGCCATCCGGGGCGACCTGGCGCGCTGGGTGGAAGACAATGTGGATGCTCTTGTCAGGGCCTTCACCTCCGAGGACGACACGGTGGTGGTCGCGGTGGATGAAGGTGATGTGGTCGACAATGGTGAGGGCGACGCCGGCAATGGTGACGGTGATGCCAGCGATGGCGACAGTGACGCCAGCGGCGCGTCTGAGGGCGAACCGGAGGACGCGGTGAGCGATATGTCCGATTGAGCCCGGGCTTCCTTGTCGTTGACCCTGCATGCGAAAGCTCGGGCACGGTCTGGAAGTTGTAAGAGCATTTTGGGAGGGGGAGCCCCTCATGTAAACAGATTACTGCCTCTATTCCTTAGGCCAAGCTAGATATGTGTTTTCATGAGCCCGCGAGTCCTGCCGCGAGTTTGCTGCTGTAATTTACCTTAGTCAGGACAGATCCCGAACCAGCTCGTGAGGTCGTGAGTTTCTGAGGAGCCTGCCGATCCGTCCGAGAGGGCCTCGCGAGAAGCAAGCGTCAGCCATAGCAGGTGCGAACTCCGAATCGAAGCAGGGAACCAGATCGCAAGAAATCGCACGAACGATAAAAGACACCCCCCGCGCATGCCAATGAAAATTCAACTTCAAACTTAAATCCAAGCCAGAAAACAAGGCTACAGAAAAGATGTTAAAAGCAAATGGCCGTGTCCGGCGCCTAGTCTAGTCTTCTGGTCTTCCACCAGCGTGGAGCATGGCGCATCCACTTGGGCGTGGGCGGGAGCCCCCGAGGCCCGAGGGCGGCTCTCCGGAGACTCCGGGGCGTGTACAGCCCCACTCATTATTACATGAGAGTGTCATGAGCGGAGACCTTCACAGGCGTGAGCCTTGCTTCATATCGCCAGACGAGGGGCCCGCCTTGCGCCGCCCTCGACCACCGTTGGGGCGTGGAAACCAGGATGATGCCAAGGGGCAAAGGGGACGCTAGCAGCGCCCTTGGCGACCACGGGTCCGCTGCCAGGGGGAAGGCTCACCAGCGCCTCCCTGGCGGAGGGCCTACCTCTGGGCGACGCTCGGCTCCGCGGGGTGCGAGGAGTGGCCCCGTTCCCGGCTCCTTCCTTGCAGCCCCCAGTGCGCTCCCCTTGGTGGAAGGGGGGCTGCCGTGCTAGGGGCGTCATCCACCGCTGTGACCTGATCCACTTGCGACCCATGGTTAGCATAAGCCTGCTCCTGAGAGATTAGCGGTACCCTGTAGCTGTTATCGCTGGCATGGTCGACGAGGCTCCCTGGTGGCTCCTGGAAGGCCTCAGCTTCTAGCGCCTCCTCTTCCCATCCTGGCTCGAGGAACGAGCCATGGTCATCTTCCGGCGTGTACTCCTGGTCCATCATGCGGGGCACATAGGCCTCTGAGGCCACCGCCCCGAAAACCTCGCCGAAGTGCCCCACGCCCCACGTCCCCGGCCCAGCGCGCCGCCCTGAGGATGGTAGGGCGGCGTCCTGCCGGAGCCAAGGGTGGCGACGCCCGCGCCAGCGCCCATCGGAGGTGGCACGGGTGCGATTGAGCGTCCGGCACCGCTGGTCGTGCCGATGTCGACGACACCTCCTGGCGCGCCCGGGGGCACACGGGCGCGGTGAGGCCCGTCGTGCGACCCGGCCGCAACCTGAGGCGTGAGCGAGGAGCAGAAAGGCGGTGCTCCCCTGGCTGCAGCGTCCAACAGCTCGGTGACGCGCTCCAGCAGCGCATCTCGGCCGCTCTCCATCAGTCGGCATCTCAGCAGCTCCCGCGCCACCGGAGCGCGGCTCTCATGTTCGCTTGTTCCCGTCGGGTGTGTGGCGCCATCACCGCAGTGTAGCTTGAAGCCCTTACGGCGGCCTGCGCGCGCCGCAGAGTAAGGGTGGACGGTGCCGAACCGCGCCGCCCAAGCCCTGTCGCGCTTGGCGGTGCGCGTGCCGTCTGGGGCGTGAGGTTGAGGTCTTCTTTGGCGGACGACGCCGCCCGGGCCGTCCAAGCTGCCCGGTGGTCGGCGCCGGCCCTCAGGTCACCGGACATTGGCGCTGCAAAGTGTCAAGGTATCTTGATGGGAGAGGCTTCAAGCACTCTACCTGGCGCGCCAAATGTCGGATTTCAGGTTCCAGCAAACCCTTGAGGTTCGAACACTGGGGTGCGCACGAAGATCTCTCTCTCCCTAGATTGCTCTCACAACAATCGCAAGGCCTAGCTCGACGAACCTGAAGAACAAGAGACACGAGAGTTTATACTGGTTCGGGCCACTGATATGGTGTAATACCCTACTCCAGTGTGGTGTGGTGGATTGCCTCTTGGGCTGAGGATGAATGGCTACAAGGGAAAAACAGCCTCCAGAGGAGAGGTGCTCTTGTGCTTGGTGAACTTGTGTGGTTGAGGATGATCTGAATCCCGTCCCCTTGCTACGATGGTGTCTAGTCCTATATATAAAGGCCCTGGTCCTCTCCCCAAATATTGAGCGGGAAGGGATGCCACAACGACAAAATTCGAAGGGAGACAACTAGTAAAAGTTATCCAGACTAAAGGTGGTCTTCGCCTGCCAAAGGCTCTGGTGGTGACACCGTCTTGGGATCCACGGTGACCTCCGTCCTGTCGTCCTGCTGGTCTTGGTCTCGTTACACCAATATGGAAACCTTTGCCTGATGCCTCGGGACTCCTCGCCTGCGCTTGCCTCTTTAGCACCAAAGAGGAAATGAGGACATTCTTGTGGCGCCCGGCTCCAGCTCGATCGTCATGGCTTGCATCACAGGGAACCTCGCGAGGTGTCCCTTGCCTTGATCTTCAGGTTCTCATGAGCCAGCCTGGTGAGGCCGTCCCCGATGAGGTCTTGTGTCGTCCGCCTCGCGAGGCTTGGCCCCTCGCGAGGGTCTTGAGTGTTTGCTGGTGAAGATGGGCCGTACAGGGCCGCTAACGGAGCCACGCCGTGGGCCGCAGGCATGCAAGTCTGGGGACCCCCGGTCCCAGGATGCCGACACATAGCAATGAGACGGGGAGAGTGTGTCCATGTACCCTCGTTTTCCGAAAGCGGAAGCGTTAGATTAACGTGGTTGATATAGTCGAACGTCTTCACGATCCAACCGATCCAAGTACCGAACGTACGGCACCTCCATGTTCAACACACGTTCATCTCGATGATGTCCCTCGAACTCTTGATCCAGCAGAGGGTCGAGGGAGAGTTCTGACAGCACGACGGCGTGGTGACGGTGTTGGTGATTGATGTCTACTACGCAACTTTATTCTTGTAGACACGTGTTGGGCCTCCAAGCGCAGAGTTTTGTAGGACAGTAGCAATTTTCCCTAAAGTGGATGACCTAAGGTTTATCAATCCATGAGAGGTGTAGGATGAAGATGATCTCTCTCAAACGACCCTACAACCAAATACAGGAAATCTCTTGTGTGCCCAACACACCCAATACAATGGAAATTGTATAGGTGCACTAGTTCGGCGAAGAGATGATGATAAAAGTGTAATATTGATGGTAGAAATATATTTTTATAATCTGAATAAATAAAAACAGCAAGGTAGCAAATAGTAAACGGGCACAAAAACGGTATTGCAATGCTTGAAAACAAGGCCTAGGGTCCGTACTTTCACTAGTGCAACCTCTCAACAATGCTAACATAGTTGGATCATATGATTATCCCTCAAAGTGCAATAAAGAATCACTCCCGAGTTCCTATTAGTGGAGAACAAAAGATATAAATTGTTTGTAGGGTACGAAACTACCTCAAAGCTATTCTTTCCGTTCAATCTATCCTAGAGTTCGTACTAAAATAACGCAAGCTATTCTTTCCTATCTATCTAATCAAGAGTTCGTACTAAAATAACACCAAAGAAAATTCATATTCATAATACTCAATCCACACAAAGAACTATAAGGGGACCCCAAAGTTTCTATCAGACAAAAGATAATAAAAACGTGCATCAACCCCTATGCAAAGATTACCCCAATATCACCGCGGGAATCCGCAAGTTGAATGCCATAACATATATCAAGTGAATCAATAAGATACCCCAATGTCACCTCAAGTATTCATACCGTAAAACATACATCATGTGTTCTCATCTCTGAATATTCAATCTGACATGACAAAACTTCAAAGGGTAAAGATCCAATTCATCACAACAAGAGTATAGAGGGGAGAAACATCATGTGATCTGACTATATTAACAAAGCCCATGATATAGATCACGAGAGAGAGAGAGATAGATAACACATAGCTACTGGTACAAACCCTCAGCCCTGAGGGTGGACTACTCCCTCGTCATCGTTGTGGCCGCCGGGATGATGAAGATGGCCACCAGAGATGATTCCCCCCTCCGGTAGGGTGCCGGAACGAGTCTAGATTTGTTATCGGTGGCTACAGAGCCTTGCGGCGGTGGAACTTCTGATCTAGGTTAACCCCGAAGGGTTTCAGAATATTTGGGAATTTATAGTGCAAAGAGGAGGTGCGGAAGGCCACCGAGGTGGGCACAACCCACCTGGGTGCGCCCTGGTGGGTTGTGCCCCCCTCGGGGCACCCCCCAGCTGCAGCTCTGGCCCATCGGGGGTCTTCTGGTCCACAAAAAGTTTCGCGGTGCTTGGACTCCGTTTAATATTGATTTTCTGCGATGTAAAAAACAAGCAAAAAACAACAACTGACACTGGGCACTGGGTCAATAGGTTAGTCCCACAAAATGATATAAAGTTGCTATGAAATGATTGTAAAACATCCAAGAATGATAATATATTGACATGAATACTTCATAAATTATAGATACGTTGGAGACGTATCAGCATCCCCAAGCTTAATTCCTCCTCGTCCTCGAGTAGGTAAATGATAAAAGAAATAATTTATGAATTGTGAATGCTAGCAAAGTGCACAAGTTTGATCAATGATAATTTCAATCACTTTTCCTAGCATCATAACAACAATTCTTTCTTATAAAACTTCTCATGTTATAGTGGCAACCAATTCACATGTTAAGGTTCAAACAATGAATTCTCTTGAAACCCAACAACCTATGTTCTTAGTCACCAAGCAATTGCAATTCAACTTATTCAACAGAGTTTAAGTAAGAGCTCCACATACTCAACCATCATATAGTCTTCTGTGATTGCTAACACTCACCTTGTACACATGAGCAAAACGTTTCAACCAGACACATAGAAAGATAGGGGCTTATTGTTTTGCCTCCCAACATATTCACCACAAGGGTGACGTCAACAATATAACTCATGCTACCCATATTCAACTGGACATATGTGCCTAAATCTTTCCTCACCACATGATGCTTGCCAAAAGAGTAAAATAAAAAGGAATGGAGAGAAAAACTTTGACTCTTTGCATAAAAGTAAATACTGAAAAGTAAAAGATAGGCCCTTCGCAGAGGGAAGCAGAGGTTTCCATGCGCTTATTTGTTTGTATGCTCAACCCCTTAGTGCAAAAGAACGTCACGTTATATTGCCCCTTATGATAGCTGATACGTCTCCAACGTATCTATAATTTTTGATTGCTCCATGCTATATTACCTACTGTTTTGGACATTATTGGGCTTTATTATCCACTTTTATATTATTTTTGGGACTAACCTATTAACCGGAGGCCCAGCCCAGAATTGCTGTTTTTTGCCTATTTCAGAGTTTCGCAGAAAAGGAATATCAAACGGAGTCCAAACGGAATGAAACCTTCGGGAACATGATTTTTAGGAAGATTATGATCCAGGAGACTTGGACCCTACGTCAAGAAACAAAAGAGGAGGCCACGAGGTAGGGGGCGCGCCCACCCCCCAGGGCGTGCCCTCCACCCTTGTGGGCCCCCTGTTTCTCCACCGACGTACTCCTTCCTCCTATATATACCTATGTACCCCCAAATGATCAGATACATAGCCAAGAACCTAATTCCACTGCCGCAACCTTCTGTACCCACGAGATCCCATCTTGGGGCCTGTTTCGGAGCTCCGCCGGAGAGGGCATCCATCACGGAGGGCTTCTACATCAACACCATAGCCTCTCCGATGAAGTGTGAGTATTTTACCTCAGACCTTCGGGTCCATATTTAGTAGCTAGATGGCTTCTTCTCTCTTTTTGGATCTCAATACAATGTTTTCCCCCTCTCTCGTGGAGATCTATTCGATGTAATCTTCTTTTTGCGGTGTGTTTGTTGAGACCGATGAATTGTGGGTTTATGATCAAGATTATCTATGAACAATATTTGAATCTTCTCTGAATTATTTTATGTATGATTGGTTATCTTTGCAAGTCTCTTGAATTATCAGTTTGGTTTGGCCTACTAGATTGATCTTTCTTGCAATGGGAGAAGTGCTTAGCTTTGGGTTCAATCTTATGTGTCCTTTCCCAAAGGATGAGGGGCAGCAAGGCACGTATTGTATTATTGCCATCGAGGATAACAAGATGGTTTTTCTTATCATATTGCATGAATTTACCCCTCTACATCATGTCATCTTGCTTAAGGCGTTACTCTGTTTTCATGAACTTAATACTCTAGATTCGTGCTGGATAGCGGTCGATGAGTGGAGTAATAGTAGTAGATGCAGGCAGGAGTCGGTCTACTTGTCTCGGACGTGATGCCTATATACATGATCATACCTAGATATTCTCATAACTATGCTCAATTCTCACAATTGCTCAACAATGAATTCGTTCACCCACGGTAAAATTCTTATGCTCTTGAGAGAAGCCACTAGTGAAACCTATGCCCCCCGGGTCTATCTTCATCATATTAATCTTCCAATACTTAGTTATTTCCTTTGCTTTTTTACTTTGATTTTATTTTACTTTGCATCTTTATCACAAAAATACCAAAAATATTATTCTATCATATCTATCGATCTCACTCGTAAGTGACCGTGAAGGGATTGACAACCCCTTATCGCGTTGGTTGCGAGGAGTTATTTGTTTTGTGCAGGTACGAGGGACTCGCGCGTAGCCTCCTACTGGATTGATACCTTGGTTCTCAAAAACTGAGGGGGAAATACTTATGCTACTTTGCTGCATCATCCTTTCCTCTTCAAGGAAATCCAACACAGTGCTCAAGAGGTAGCATGAAGATTTCTGGTGCCGTTGCCGGGGAGTCTACGCAAAAGTCAACATACCAAGTACCCATCACAAATCCCTTATCTCCCGCATTACATTATTTGCCATTTGCCTCGCTTTCCTCTCCCCCACTTCACCCTTGCCGTTTTATTCGCCCTCTCTTTTTCGTTTGCCTCTTTTTCGCTTGCTTTTTGTTTGCTCGTGTGTTGGTTTGCTTGTTTGTCATGATGGCTCAAGATAATACCAAATTATGTGACTTTACCAATACCAACAATAATGATTTCCTTAGCACTCTGATTGCTCCTCTTACCAATACTGAATCTTGTGAAATCAATGCTGCTTTGTTGAATCTTGTCATGAAAGATCAATTCGCCGGCCTTCCTAGTGAAGGTGTCGCTACTCATCTAAACAGCTTCGTTGATTTGTATGATATGCAAAAGAAGAAAGATGTTGATAATGATATTGTTAAATTGAAGCTATTTCCTTTTTCGCTTAGAGATCGTGCTAAAGCTTGGTTTTCATCTTTGCCTAAAAATAGTATTGATTCTTGGAACAAGTGCAAAGATGCTTTTATCTCTAAGTATTTTCCTCCCGCTAAGATCATCTCTCTTAGAAAAGATATTATGAATTTTAAGCAAATTTATCATGAACATGTTGCACAAGCTTGGGAGAGGATGAAATTAATGATACGAAATTGCCCTACTCATGGTTTGAATTTGTGGATGATTATACAAAAATTTTATGCCGGATTGTATTTTGCTTCTAGAAATCTTTTAGATTTGGCCGCGGGAGGCACTTTTATGGAAATCACTTTAGGAGAAGCTACTAAACTCCTAGATAATATTATGGTTACTTATTCTCAATGGCACACTAAAAGATCTACTAATAAAAAAGTGCATGCGATAGAAGAAATTAATGTTTTGAGTGGAAAGATGGATGAACTTATGAAATTATTTGCTACTAAGAGTGTTTCTTCTGATCCTAATGACATGCCTTTGTCTATTTTGATTGAGAATAATAATGAATCTATGGATGTGAATTTTTTTGGTAGGAATAATTTTGGTAACAACGCGTATAGTGGAAACTTTAATCCTAGGCCTTATCCTAGTAATCCCTCTAATAATTATGGAAATTCCTACAACAACTCTTATGGAAATTTTAATAAGATGCCCTCTGAATTTGATAATAGTGTTAAGGAATTTATGAATTCGCAAAAGAATTTCAATGCTTTGCTTGAAGAGAAATTGCTTAAAGTTGATGAATTGGCTAGGAACGTTGATAGAATTTCTCTCGATGTTGATTCTTTAAAGCTTAGATCTATTCCTCCTAAGCATTATATCAATGAGTCTCTCAAAGCCATGAGAATTTCCATTGATGAGTGCAAAGAAAGAACCACTAGGATGCGTGCTAAGAAAGATGCCTTTATAAGAGTGTGTTCTTCTAGTCCTATGAAAATAAAGATGAAGATCTAAAAGTTATTGATGTGTACCCTATTAAATCTCTGTTTTCCAATATGAATCTTGATAATGATGGGACTGAATATGATCCACCTTTACCTAGAAGGCGTTCAAAAAATTCAGAGTTTTTAGATCTTGATGCTAAAATTGATAAAAGGGGGATTGAAGAAATAAAAACCCTAGATGTTGCTAAACCCACTATTTTGGATTTCAAGGAATTTAATTATGAAAATGGCTCTTTAATTGATTGTATTTCCTTGTTGCAATCCGTGCTAAATTCTCCTCATGCTTATAGTCAAAATAAAGCCTTTATCGAACATATCGTTGATGCTTTGATGCAATCTTATGAAGAAAAGCTTGAGTTGGAAGTTTCTATCCCTAGAAAACTTTATGATGAGTGGGAACCTACTATTAAAATTAAGATTATGGATCATGAGTTCTATGCTTTGTGTGATTTGGGTGCTAGTGTTTCCACTATTCCCAAAACTTTGTGCGATTTGCTAGATTTCCGTGATTTTGATGATTGCACTCTAAACTTGCACCTCATGGATTCCACTATTAAGAAACCTATGGGAAGAATTAATGATGTTCTTATTGTTGCAAATAGGAACTATGTGCCCGTAGATTTTATCATTCTTGATATAGATTGCAATCCTTCATGTCCTATTATTCTTGGTAGACCTTTCCTTAGAACGGTTGGTGCAATTATTGATATGAAGGAAGGAAATATTAGATTCCAATTTCCATTAAAGAAAGGCATGTAACACTTCCCTAGGAAGAAAATAAAATTACCATATGAATCTATCATGAGAGCCACTTATGGATTGCCCGCCAAAGATGGCAATACCTAGATCTATCCTTGCTTTTATGCCTAGCTAGGGCGTTAAACGATAGCGCTTGTTTGGAGGCAACCCAATTTTATTTTTAGTCTTTTTTGCTTTTGCTTCTGTTTAGGAATAAATCTTTGTTCTAGCCTCTGGTTAGATGTTTTTTTATGTTTTAATTAGTATTTGTGCCAAGTTAAACCTATAGGATCTTCTTGGATGATAGTTATTTGATTTTGCTGTAATTTCCAGAAACTTTCTGTTCACCAAAACAATTGTTAAAAATCATCAGAACGTGATAAAATAGTGATTCCAATTTATTCTGATCAATAAACAAATTGTCTAGGTCTTCCTATTTTGTCTGACTTTTTGGAGTTCCAGAAGTTTGCGTTAGTTACAGATTACTACAGACTGTTCTGTTTTTGACAGATTCTGTTTTTCGTGTGTTGTTTGCTTATTTTGATGAATCTATGGCTAGTAAATTAGTTTATAAACTATATAGAAGTTGGAATACAGTAGGTTTAACACCAATATAAATAAATAATGAGTTCATTACAGTACCTTGACGTGGTGTTTTGTTTTCTTTCGCTAACGGAGCTCACGAGATTTCTGTTGAGTTTTGTGTTGTGAAGTTTTCAAGTTTTGGGTCAAAGATTTTGATGGATTATGGAACAAGGAGTGGTAAGAGCCTAAGCTTGGGGATTCCCATGGCACCCCCAAGATAATCTAAGGACACCAAAAAGCCAAAGCTAGGGGATGCCCCGGAAGACATCCCCTCTTTCGTCTACTTCCGTCGGTAACTTTACTTGGAGCTATATTTTTATTCACCACATGATATGTATTTTGCTTGGAGCGTCTTGTATGATTTGAGTCTTTTAGTTTACCACAATAATACTTGCTGTACACACCTTTTGAGAGAGCCATACATGATTTGGAATTTGTTAGAATACTCTATGTGCTCCACTTATATCTTTTGGGCTATATAGTTTTGCTCTAGTACTTCACTTATATCTTTTAGAGCACGGTGGTGGATTTGTTTTATAGAAACTATTGATCTCTCATGCTTGACTTAGATTATTTTGAGAGTCTTAAATAGCATGGTAATTTGCTTAAATAATCCTAATATGCTTGGTATTCAAGAATAGTAAAAACTTTCTTATGAGTGTGTTGAATACTATGAGAAGTTTGATGCTTGATAATTGTTTTGAGATATGAAGATGGTGATATTAGAGTCATGCTAGTTGAGTAGTTGTGAATTTGAGAAATACTTGTGTTAAAGTTTGTGATTCCCGTAGCATGCACGTATGGTGAACCGTTATGTCATGAAGTTGGAGCATGATTTATTTATTGATTGTCTTCCTTATGAGTGGCGGTTGGGGACGAGCGATGGTCTTTCCCAACCAATCTATTATGACGCCCCCGATTCAATCGTACACTAATCATGCACGCAAACGTGTACGATCAAGATCAGGGACTCATGGGAAGATATCACAACACAACTCTAAAACATAAATAAGTCATACAAGCATCATAATACAAGCCAGGGGCCTCGAGGGCTCGAATACAAGTGCTCGATCATAGACGAGTCGTGAAGCAACAATATCTCGAGTACAGACATAACTTAAACAAGTTTGCCTTAAGAAGGCTAGCACAAATCGGGATACAGATCGAAAGAGGCGCATGCCTCCTGCCTCGGGATCCTCCTAACTACTTGGTGGTAAATCGGGCTGCACTGCGTAGTAGTAGGCACCTTCGATTAGTAGTAGAGTCGCCATCGACGGTGGCGTCTGCCTCTGGACTCCAAAGAACTGGTTGCGACAACCGTAAAGAAAGGAAAGGGGAAAAGGGGGAGAAAGCAACCGAGAGTACTCATACAAAGTACTATCAAGCAAGGAGCTACACTACATATTCATGGGTATATGTGTAAAGGGCCATATAAGTGGACTGAACTGCAGAATGCCAGAATAAGAGGGGGATAACTAATCCTGTCGAAGACTACGCTTCTGGTAGCCTCCGTCTTGCATCATGTAGAAGAGAGTAGACTGAAGTCCTCCAAGTAGCATCGCATAGCATAATCCTACCCGGCGATCCCCTCCTCGTTGCCTTGTTAGAGAGTGATCACCGGGTTGTATCTGGCACTTGAAAGGGTGTGTTTTATTAAGTATCCGGTTCTAGTTGTCATAAGGTCAAGGTACAACTCCGGGTCGCCTGTTACCGTGGACACGGCTATTCGAATAGATCAACTTCCCTGCAGGGTGCACCACATTACCCGACACGCCGATCCCTCCGGCGGGCACACTTTCCTAGGTCATGTCCGCCTCGGAGATCAACATGTCGCAGCCCTACCTAGGCTCAACAGAGAGGTCAAAGACGCCGGTCTAAATCCTATGCGCGCCAGGGTTCGGGCCCATCGCCCATTGCACACCGCACGCTATGACATGGTCGAAGCAGACCTAGCCCCTTAATACAAGCGCCGAAGCCACGGTCCAATGCGGCGCCGCTTCGGTCACGACATCAAAAAGAGCTTCGGCTGATACCACGACGCCGGTTGCCCATATCTTCTCCCACGTGGCGGTTAGTGCGTATAAGGTCAACGACCCAACTCAGATCAAAGACCAAGATCTCGATAAGCGTGTTATTATGATGAAACCGCGGACACCGACTAGGGCCAGGCCCACCTCTCTCGTAGGTGGTCTCAACCTGCCCTGTCGCTCCGCCACAAAGATCCACACAGAGGGCCGTCGGGAAAGTATGTCCTTTCAGCCCCCAATCCGTGAATCACTCGCGGGTACTCCTCGAGCCGACCCGACTTTAGTCACCACATGTATCATGTATAAAATATATAGTATATACCAGTGACCACCTCCCGAGTGATCACGGCCCGATAGTATAGCATGGCAGACGGGCAAGAATGTAGGGCCACTGATGGAATACTGGCATCCTATACTAAGCATGTAGGATTACAGGTAAAGGTAACAACAGTAGTAGCAAAGACAGGCTATGCATGAGAATAGGATTAATCGGGAAGCAGTAACATGCTACACTACTCTAATGCAAGCAGTATAGAGAAGAATAGGCGATATCTGGTGATCATGGGGGGGGGGGGGGGCTTGCCTGGTTGCTCTGGCAAGAAGGGTCGTCAACACCGTAGTCAACAACAGGGGACCGGCAGCGGTCTCGGGGTCTACTGGAAAGAAGTAACGGAGGGGAACACAATAAATAACAGTGCAATCAAAGCACCACAAAGTAAAAACATGGCAATACGCGGTGCTAGGGTGACCTAACGCGGTACTAGGTGATACTGGCGAAGGGGGAAACATCCGGGAAAGTTTTTTCGGTGTTTGACGTTTACGGACAGGTGAACCGGAGGGGAAAAGTTGCGTGGTCGCTATGCTAGGGATGTGTGGCGGATGAACGGGCTGCATATCCGGATTCGTCTCGTCGTTCTGAGCAACTTTCATGTAGAAAATACTTTCATCTGAGCTACGGTTTATTTTATATGATTTTCTAAAGTTTTAAATCATTTTTAGAATTTATTTAACTAATTTAATCCAACATTATCCGGAATAGTGCATGCTGATGTCATCATGACGCCAAGCAGTCAATGAGGTGTTGATCGAAACAATGACATGTGGGTCGATGGGACCCACATGTCATACTCTGTTTAGATTAATTAGGAATTAGCTAAACTAATTACTGTTTAATTAAACTAACTAGGTAATTAGATTAATTAAACAAGATTAATTAAATTAATTAATTCATTAATTCATTAATTCATTAATTCATTAATTAATAATTAATTTTATTAATTCATTTTTATTTCTATTTATTATTATTTTTATCCTTTTTTATAGACGTTCTGGGGTGTGGGCTCCTCATTTCATGGGCCCAGAGGCCTAGCGGGTTCGGGCGCTGGGTGCGGGCATAGCCCGAACGGGCGCACGCCCAGGAGCGGGCGAAACCGGCCGACGGCGAGCGGGTGCAAGGGCAGCGGTGGCCGGAGGGATGGTAGGTGAAGGCGGCACCGACGCGGAGCGTGCGAGGGGGGGGTGCTGCGGGAGACGGGAGCGTAGGGGGTGGCTGATGCGGCGATAGCAAGGATGGCCGAGCGGCGGCAGGGGCGGAGTGGGCGCGCGGGTCGCGGACGACAAGGGGAGAGCGTGAGCGAAGCGGGGCCGCCACGACAAAGCGGCCGTGGGGGCGAGGCGCTGGAGCTGCGGGTCGGGCGGAGTTGACGCAGTCGGCCGGAGCGACAACGGCTGCTGGCAGAAGTGGGCGTGCACGGGCAGCGATGGGCAGCGGCGAGCACGGACGAAGCGGTGGGCGATGCGATGCTTGTAAGGCGCATGGATCGACCACGGCACGCGGCGCAGGCGCGAACGACGCAAGGCCGACGCGGCGGTGGAGGCACAGGGCGAAAGGGGACGCGTGGTGCCTCACCGGCGGTTGCAGGGACATGGCAGTGGGCTCGGGGAGGAGGACGAGGACGACGGTGAGCGAAGACGGGGAGGAGCAGCAGCGGGGCGGCATGCGTCGATGGCGTCCGGCGATGTCGAGCGCCTCGATCTAGTTCTGGATCGGGGGAAGGGGGAGGGGAGAGCGATGTGGGGGAAATGGGGAGTGGGCTAGGGTTTGACCGGGTGGAGTGGGTGGTTATGGGGAGTGGGGGGTGGCCGGTTGGGCCGGCCTAGTGGGCCGAAGTCCAGTGGGGGTTTTCCTTTTTCTTTTCTCTTTTGCACCTTGTTTTGTTTTCTATTTTTATTTTTCTTTTCTTTATTTTCCCTTTTCTGTTTTATTTATTTTCTATTTACTAGTTTTATAAAATATAAAAACAATAGTCCTAATTTAGTATTAAAGTTATGCTACTGCCCCATTAATTTTGGGCAACTAAATAAAATATCTTAACATTTTATTAATTGCAAAAGGACATTTAATTAATTGTGTTGCTACTATTTTATTTCATATAATAGTATTTAAATATTTAATAAGGTGTGGTTTCTCCACCATAATTAACTATGCATTATTTGGCTCAACCCGGACATTTTAGTTTTAAAGTTTGAAAACTTTTGTTGTTTGCCTTTAATTAAATTTTGAATTTGAATCGGTTTTAAACTAATCCAAGATTAACTACAGTGACAGAGGTGACGTGGCATCATTAGCAGAGTTTTACTGTCGCTTAATTATCCGGGCGTCACAATTCTCCTCCACTACAAGAAATCTCGTCCCGAGATTTAAGAGGGGAGGTAAGGGGGAAGGGATTTGGTTGCGAAATTCTAACGAGTCTTCTCGGTCTTAGTTTCTCTTCTCGAAGAGTTCGATCCATTACATTGATGTCTTCATTTCTCTGCTTCAGGTCATTATGGTGAAGTCGTCCTTTTCTTCGGGCACTCCAACGTACTTACGAATAGGTAAGGGGGAGCTCAGCTACGACAGAATGTTTATGTGGGAAACCATCTGGGGTTAACCTATGAATGAGCATAAGATTATCTCTCGAGTTGAACATATAAAATACATCGAGAGTAAGGTACGAAGGTACCATAAGAGGTTCCAAGAGGATAGATGGTTGCTCGAAGTCTGAACCAGAGTGAGACAGGGGTTCAGAGCAGCGAGAGTAAGTATTGCGTCTAACACCAGAATAGAGCACTAGGAAGGTGGCCCGTGAATTAAATACGAAGCCAAGCGTGGGGAATAAACATTAGAAACAGGGTTGTACAGGAGAGTCAGGTTTCGATCCTGTGGAACCTTGGGTTATGGGCCCACCATGTGGGTTAAAAGTAGGAAGGCCGGAGACATCTTGCGTGATCATGCAAGCAAGGTATGTCAGAGGGTGGCCTGTCGATTATGTCGGCAACAACATCGGTACCAAGGGCGAGGGACGAAGAGAACCATTTTCTTGCTCGTTGAACGAGGCGGACCAATAGGCAAAGTTCTCGTCCATCGGTGGCTACCAGAATGTCATCAACAATAGTAATGTGGTCTCACCGATGTAATTGTACACCGGGGTGTTTACATAAGCAGGAGAATATTACTGCTTAGATCATATAGATCACAAGCAACGTTAAACCAATCAATGGAAAGGAAAATATGATCATCAGATTAGACAGAACAACGGAAAGGGAAATGTGTTTAAACACCTATTTCAAGGTATATCCTTCCCAAGGACAAGTAGAGCATGATATCCATGGCAGGATATAATGTAGAAAACTCTTTAGGTAGGGGAGACAAATTTCATGACATTACCCATACATTGGTGTTTGGATAATTGAGCAGGAAACATTTAGCATTGGGCTTCAAATGTTCTTGTTGAAAATCGGAGTACCACAAGCATGCTCCGAGATAGCATCGACATGGTCTTCAAGCAAAGGTCAGACTTTGGAAACACAAAGGATCCATCAGGAATAACTTGTGGAATAAGTCTTACAATTTCCTCACGGAAGAATGGATAACCTTGCTGAAAAAGGAATCTATAACAATAGGGCCTCCGGCCAGGTGTGCTAGGCACGACATCACCTTACCGGGTCACATAAAGACCAATGTTATAACTCTTGGAAATAAGTTACAACCATCATATCTGACCGAGATTCAGATCTGATTGGCAGGATACCTCAGACTCAGGATGCCTGAGAAGAGAAGGTGCAACACAATTGACGAGTTGACATCGTAAGTTTTTCAGGAAATGAACTATGGAAGCGAGTTCCGAAACAAGAGTTCATCATTAATCCAAGGAGCGATGAGGAGGTGGCTGATGGATTCAGCAACATTTCATCAAGATTTCCAAAAAGATGGATTTCCACAATTATGTGAACAAGGAGATAACATTTGTCAGATCAAATGATGTAATGAGGTATGCTCGAGGAAATCATACACAGTTAAACATTGGTTGAAAGGTGCACCCGAAATATGGGCTTAGGTAGCATGATCGATGTTAGAATGGTGATTCGATAACCAATGGTCTAAGAATAAAATGTCGACCATTAACTTCAAAGCAATATGGTTGCTAGAAGTACATAATCCAAGCAACAGCGTTCACCTGTTGGAATCCCGGCTAGAATCAACACGGGAACCAAGAAGGAATGATGATGGTGAGAAGTATCACTATACCAATAATTTTTAAGAGGTGGTGAAATGTTGTCATAAAAGACGGTAATACTCCATGGTAAAGAAAACAGATGCTGGATAGCAAGGAACTCAAGGTATAACAGAAAACACGATCAAGTTTGTGTTGGAGGGAAGTCAATAAGTGGTCGATGACAACACAAATCATCGAGGGCAAGGATGGTATTTCTCATCATGAACTCAATTGATATACAGGAAGAGCTCCGAATGCCGATGATGATCACGACACATTTGTCGAGAAATTTCATGAAGATGTAATCGATCGACGATGACATCAAGTCAAAGGAATGATGAAGTGAAAGGTTATTGGAACCAAGGATGAGACACATACTCGAAATCAAGCTTGATGTTCCATGCAAAATGCTATGACGAGTAAGGTCGACATAAGCTGAGCTCATCATCGAAAGTTGTGCTCTGGGAATAAGGAGCAGGTAGCACAGTTAAAATTTAGCACAATAATGATATAGCCGATCAGGCTAGGAATGACCTGAAGGATTAATAAACTCATAAGCAACGAAGATTACTTAGAGTTATTGAACCATAGTGCGGACTCGGTTCAGGTATCAGTGTCTTTGAGTGTTTAATAACTCAGAACCCAAGGGGGGTTGGAATCGGTGAGAATGTAGTACTTGATGAAGAACTCATAAGAAGTTATGCAGTTCCATGATAATCTCGAGATACCAGGGGGGTAATACTCGACGACGAATCAAAGTAGAGGTTGGGCTGGGGTATCGTTCTGCAAAAGACAAGTTCTTAAACTTGCACGAGAAATGGTATTTAAAGGAGAACATGGTCGGAAACATGATTGCAAAAGGCCAGATCCCAGATATAAGATGAACTTATACCAAAGGAATAATTAATTTAAGAGAAGCTTTAATGATAAGATCTACATCGTGTCCATGGGCATGAACACAAAGTTCAAGGTCGACTCCCACTTCTCCAATGCATAACCTTTCATTCACTTCTCACTTTCGAAGAAGTTGTAGTGTTGAAATTTTATCTGGCAAAATACTAGAAGAGTATGACTCATGAAAACTTTCGAGTTCACACATATTAAGGAAGGCATAGGTTCAACCCATCAGGGTATCATGGAAATATATACCACAAGCTTCAATAGTAAATATCCCCAGCTCGAAAGCATAGCATGGTTGGCCAAATCAGAGAATAGGATTTACCAATGGCATTATGTATCAGGGAAAGAACTTCTCGAGGTTTTTGTATACGAAGGACACTGTCGGATGATATTTCAACAAAGGATTCGACGGTCCATAGTGAAACCGATGTGAGTATCGGCACACAACCAGAGGAAGAAACAATGCGAAGGCATTGGATTATAGAAGCAACTGACTAATTCAAAGATCACATGTAAAGGAATTATGATTACCAAATCAAAGGATCAGAAGCAAACGCTCTGATTAAGGATGGATAAGTTGAGTAAGCTTAGGGGTAAAATCGACAACAATTTGATTGGTCGAGATCCAGCTCATGTTTAAAATGACGTCTGAGCCGGAAAGATAATTTAAAAGGATCAACTGATGATTGCGTGCATTCGCACTCATGTTGAACCAACGGACTCAAAATGATAATGACAAGAGATGCCAATAAGATTACGAGACTTATGGGATTAACCATAATGCAAGCAAGCAAGAATTTCAAGAGCAAAATGATGCTCAGGATTCTCGGAATATCGAATGGTATTTTGAAAACTTTTGTGAAACACATGAATCAACTGGGGATGAGCGAATACTCGGTAAGTGCGAGAAATTATCCGTAGGGGTATTCAGGTGGCAAAGAACTGCAAGGCAGTGACACAAACGGTTCTCGGAACAATAGAGAGAATTTCAAGGTATCTTGTAGTAACAAGATCAAGGGGGAATGATTATACGAATGGCAAATGTATATAGTTATCCATAGGGATTTATCAGTGGCAGGGAATTTGCAAAAGCAACGGGCACAAATTCTCGAGAGAATATCGGAGAGTATCTTCGAAATCTTCTGGTGCAGTCGGCGATCATCTGTGATAAGGGCTCTCCGGGAGGAAGTAGTTACGAGAACCTAGAGTCAGAGTTAGTAAATTCATTTTAACCCGAATAGAAGAGAGTTCAGGGTCCCGGAGTAAAGGTCGAGGAGTAAAAGATCCTAATACCACCCAATGGCGACGTGAGCCGTAAGGCACACAACCATGTTAGTAAAAGTTTTGTAATGACTAGACTCAACTTCGGCCAAGGAGTTGGAAAGGGGGGTTCCTACAGGCAGTCGGCTCTGATACCAACTTGTGATGCCCCCGATTTAATCGTACACTAATCATGCACGCAAACGTGTATGATCAAGATCAGGGACTCACGGGAAGATATCACAACACAACTCTAAAACATAAATAAGTCATACAAGCATCATAATACAAGCCAGGGGCCTCGAGGGCTCGAATACAAGTGCTCGATCATAGACGAGTCAGCGGAAGCAACAATATCTCTGAGTACAAACATAAGTAAAACAAGTTTGCCTTAAGAAGGCTAGCACAAACTGGGATACAAATAGAAAGAGGCGCAGGCCTCCTGCCTGGGATCCTCCTAACTACTCCTGGTCGTCGTTAGCGGGCTGCACGTAGTAGTAGGCACCTTCAGTGTAGTAGGAGTCATCGTCGACGGTGGCGTCTGGCTCCTGGACTCCAGCATCTGGTTCGACAACCAGAAAGGAAGGAAAGGGGGAAAAAGGGGGGAGAAATCAACCGTGAGTACTCATCCAAAGTACTCGCAAGCAAGGAGCTACATGATAACCCACAAGTATAGGGGATCGCAACATTTTTCGAGGGTAGAGTATTCAACCCAAATTTATTGATTCGACACAAGGGGAGCCAAAGAATATTCTCAAGTATTAGCAGCTGAGTTGTCAATTCAACCACACCTGGAAACTTAGTATCTGCAGCAAAGTGTTTAGTAGCACAGTAATATGATAGTGGTGATAACGGTAACAAAAGAGTAGTGCAAGCAATAGTAAATATTTTTGCTATTTTATAGTGATTGTAACAGTAGCAGCGGGAAAGTAAATAAGCGTAAACCAGTATATGGAAAACTCATAGGCACCAGATCAGTGATGGATAATTATGCCGGATGCGGTTCATCATGTAACAGTCACAACATAGGGTGACACAGAACTAGCTCCAATTCATCAATGTAATGTAGGCATGTATTCCGTATATAGTCATACGTGCTTATGAAAAAGAACTTGCATGACATCTTTTGTCCTACCCTCCCGTGGCAGCGGGGTCCTAATGGAAACTAAGGGATATTAAGGCCTCCTTTTAATAGAGAACCGGAACAAAGCATTAGCACATAGTGAATACATGAACTCGTCAAACTATGGTCATCACCGGGAGTGGTCCCGTTTATTGTCACTTCGGGGTTGCCGGATCATAACACATAGTAGGTGACTATAGTATTGCAAGATAGGATCAAGAACTCACATATATTCATGAAAACATAATAGGTTCACATATGAAATAATGGCACTTGGGCCCTAGTGACAAGCATTAAGCATAGCAAAGTCATAGCAACATCAATCTCAGAACATAGTGGATACTAGGGATCAAACCCTAACAAAACTAACTCGATTACATGATAAATCTCATCCAACCCATCACCGTCCAGCAAGCCTACGATGGAATTACTCACGCACGGCGGTGAGCATAATGAAATTGGTGATGGAGGATGGTTGATGATGACGACGGTGACGAATCCCCCTCTTTGGAGCCCCGAACGGACTCCAGACCAGCCCTCCCGAGAGGTTTTAGGGCTTGGCGGCGGCTTCGTATCGTAAAACGCGATGATTTCTTCTCTCTGATTTTTTCTCTCCCCGAAAGCCAATATATAGAGTTGTAATTGGCGTAGGAAGGTGTCCAGGGGGCCCACGAGGTAGGGGGGCGCGCCATAGGGGGGCGCCCACACTCGTGGGATGTGGTGTGGCACCCGTGGTCTTCATCTTTGGCGAGGATTTTTTATTATTTTTTATAAGACATCCCGTGGAGTTTCAGGTCATTCCGAGAACTTCTGTTTTCCGCACATAAAACAACATCACGACAATTTTGCTGAAAACAGCGTCAGTCCGGGTTAGTTCCATTCAAATCATACAAGTTAGAGTCCAAAACAAGGGCAAAAGTGTTTGGAAAAGTAGATACGACGGAGACGTATCAACTCCCCCAAGCTTGAACCCTTGCTTGTCCTCAAGCAATTCAGTTGATAAACTGAAAGAGAAAAAGAAAACTTTTACAAACTCTGTTTGCTCTTGTTGTTGTAAATATGTAAAGCCAGCATTCAAGTTTTCAGCATAGATCATAACTAAAAAACATTTGCAATAATTCTCAGGTCTCATAATCACTTATATCAATAGCATAATCAACTAGCAAGCCATAATAATAAATCTCGGATGACAACACTTTCTCAAAACAATCATAATATGATATAACAAGATGTTATCTCGCTAGCCCTTTCTGAGACCGGAAAACATAAATGCAGAGCTCATTTAAAGATCAAGGACTGACTAGACATTGTAATTCATAGTAAAGGAGATCCAATTATAGTCACACCCAACATAAATTAATAGTGATGAATGCAAATGACAACTGCGCTCTCCTGCTAGTGCTTTTTAATAAGAGGGTGGTGACTCAACATAAAAGTAAATGGATAGGCCCTTCGCAGAGGGAAGCAGGGATTTGTAGAGGTGCTAGAGCTCGGTTTTGAAATAGAGATAAATTGTATTTTGAGCGGTATACTTTCATTGTCAACGTAGCAACTAAGAGATGGAGATATCTTCCATGTCACACACATTATAGGCGGTTCCCAAACAGAATGGTAAAGTTTATACTCCCCCTCCACCAACAAGCATCAATCCATGGCTTGCTCGAAACAACGAGTACCTCCAACATACATCAGGTCCTGTGGGGAGTTTTGTTTGCAATTAATTTTGATTTAGTTTGCATAAAGCATGGGACTGGGCATCCGGTGACCAGCCATTTTCTCGTGGAGTGAGGAGCGGAGTCCACTCCTCTTGAGAATAACCCGCCTAACATGGAAGATAAGGGTAGCCTTGGTTGATACATGAGCTATTCGAGCATACAAAATGTAATGTTTATTTGAAGGTTTAGAGTTTGGCACATACAAATTTACTTGGAACGGCAGTAGATACCGCATATAGGAAGGTATAGTGGACTCATCTGGAATAACTTTGGGGTTTAAGGGATTGGATGCACAAGCTGATTCCCGCTTAGTACAGGTGAAGGCTAGCAAAAGACTGGGAAGCGACCAACTAGAGAGCGACACCTGCCATGAACATGCATTAAAATTAATAAACATTGGATGCAAGCATGAGTAGGATATAATCCACCATGAACATAAATATCGTGAAGGCCATGTTCATTTTGTTTCAACTACATGCGTGAACATGTGCCAAGTCAAGTCACTTAAATCATTTAAAGGAGGATACCACCCCATCATACCACATCATAATCATCTCATTAGCATGTTGGCACACAAGGTAAATCATTATAACTCATAGCTAATCAAGCATGGCACAAGCAACTATGATCTCTAATTGTCATTGCAAACATGTTTATTCATAACAAGCTGAATCAAGAACGATGAACTCATCATATTTACAAAAACAAAAGAGGTCGAGTTCATACCAGCTTTTCTCATCTCAGTCAGTCCATCATATATCATCATAATTGCCTTTCACTTGCACGACGAACGATGTGAATAATAATAAGAGTGCACGTGCATTGGACTAAGCTGGAATCTGCGAGCATTCAATAAACAGGAGAAGACAAGGTAGTATGGGCTCTGGGTTAAATCAACAATAATGCATATAAGAGCCACTTTAACAATTTAATCATGGTCTTCTCCTACTGACCCCCAAAGAAAAGAAAAGAAATAAAAACTATTTACACGAGAAAGCTCCCAACAAGCAAAAGAAGAACGGGAAATATTTTTGGGTTTTGTTTTTACTTACTACTACTGCAGCAGAAAATTAAATTACTACTAATTTTTTGTTTAGTTTTTCTTAAGGTTTATCAAACACACAAGAAGAAAGCAGGAAAAAGAAAATAAACTAGCATGGATATTACAGTGAAAGAGTATGAGCACCGACATCTAGCAATGAGTGTGTGTGAACATAAATGTAATGTCGGTGAGAAATACGTACTCGCAAGCTTTGGCTTTTCGCCTAAGTTGGTCTATTGTCGTGGATAGCTGGCGGATACCCGTAGGTGTAGCTGGGTCAGATCATGACGAGGAATAGCTGGGATCATACTTGTGATGAAGAAGACTCGACCGCCATCGGCCGATACCATCTCTGGATCCCAAGAATAAACAGATTGTCGTGGAGGCTCATCTTGTGGTTCCGGTTCCGGGGCTGGTGCAGGATTCCGGTAAGCTTGAACGGCAGCCCACATAACGAGATAGGGTCCTACAAACTTAAACAAAGAAGGAGCAGACAACGTAATAGTTTCAGGATGATGTTTATCAAAGAATAATTTATACTTGAGCTCTCCATCCCTGCCCTTAACAAGAAAATCATGTGCTATCATACTCTTATAATCTAGATAAGCATTAGGCAGCAAATTTTCTTCTTTCTCATAATGCCTAATAGCTATGTTAAAATGTGCAGCAAGGCGAGAAGCATAAGTGCCTCCAAATATGGGGCCCTTAGTATGGTTCAGACTTAACCGTCTAGCAACAATTCCGCCCATACTAACAGTGTTGTCGCGGTATAAACCATGGAACAGAATAATAATATCAGGAACACTAAGGTTCCCACAGTTCCCACGACCAATCAAGCATCGACTAGCAAATAAGGCAAAATAGCGTAACACAGGAAAATGTATGCTAGTGATTCTTGCATCAGAAACCTTCCTGGTTTCTCCCACAGAAATAGTTTTAATGAACGTCTCCACCTCATGACGGTGGGGTTCATCTAAGGTACCCTCAGGGGGTATGTTGCAGACTGCGCAAAATCCAGACAATGGCATTTTATTCACAACGTCATATAAATGAAACTCTACTGAAGGAGGTGATTCCTTAGGGAAAAAGTAGAAGTTTTGCGAGAGGTGCTTTGAGCAAGGAGATCGAAAATCACAGCAAAAGTAGTTGGAACTCGTGCTTGAGTTGGTTTTTCGTGTTTGTGTGAGGCAGAGGAAGAAGATGGGTGCTGGGATAAGTGGGGGAGGGCCACCATGGGCCCACGAGGCAGGGGCGCGCCAGGGGGTAGGGCGCGCCTCCACCCTCGTGGCTGTGTGGCAGCTCCCCATGTAATTTTTGCACAGTAAATCCTCAAATATTTCTGAAAAAATCATATTAAATTGGCATGGTATTCTGAGGACTTTTATTTTCGGGATATTTTTATATTGCACGGATAAGTCAGGAAACAGACAAAAAAAATACTATTTTTACTTTATTTCTACTAAATAACAGAAAGTATAGAGAGGGTAGAGAAGGTTGTGCTTCTAGTTTCATCCATCTCATGCTCATCAAAAGGAATCCACTAACAAGGTTGATCAAGTCTTGTTAACAAACTTATTCCGATAATCATGAAACCAGAGAAATTTCGAATAACACTAAGTTACCTCAACGGGGATATGCACATCCCCTATAATTAGTATATTATATTTCTTTTTGACATTAGGAAGGGGAAATTCAAAACCTCCAAATATAATCGATGGAATTTTTCCAATGGAGTTAATACTATGAACTTGAGGTTGTTTCCTCGGAAAGTGTACCGTATGCTCATTACCATTAACATGAAAAGTGACATTGCCTTTGTTGCAATCAATAACAGCCCCTGCAGTATTAAGAAACGGTCTTCCAAGAATAATAAACATACTATCATCCTCGGGAATATCAAGAATAACAAACTCCGTTAAAATAGTAACGTCTGCAACCACAACACGCACATCCTCACAAATACCGACATGTATAGCAGTTGATTTATCAGCCATTTGCAAAGATATTTTAGTAGCTGTCAACTAATTCAAGTCAAGTCTACGATATAAAGAGAGAGGCATAACACTAACACCAGCTCCAAGATCACATAAAACAGTTTTAATATAATTTCTTTTAATGGAGCAAGGTATAGTAGGTACTTCGGGATCTCCAAGTTTCTTCGGTATTCCACCCTTAAAAGTATAATTAGCAAGCATGGTAGAAATTTCAGCTTCTGGTATCTTTCTTTTATTTGTAATGATATCCTTCATATATTTAGCATAAGGATTTGTTTTGAGCACATCAGTCAATCGCATACGCAAAAAGATAGGTCTAATCATTTCAACGAAGCGCTCAAAATCATCATCATCCTTTTTCTTGGATGGTTTCAGAGGAAAAGGCATGGGTTTCTGAACCCAAGGTTCTCTTTCTTTACCATGTTTTCTAGCAACAAAGTTTCTTTTATCATAACGTTGATTCTTTGATTGTGGGTTATCAAGATCAACAACAGGTTCAACTTCTACATCATTATCATTACTAGGTTCATGTTCATTACCAGATGTGTTTCAGCATCAGACATAGATATATCATTTGGATTATCAGGTGGTCTAGCAATAGGTTCTCTAGAAGTTTGCACAGTTCTATCATTTTTCTTCTTCTTCTTTTTAGAAGAACTAGGAACATCAATATTATTTCTCTGAGAATCTTGCTCGATTCTCTTAGGGTGGCCTTCAGGATACAAAGGTTCCTGAGTCATTCTACCAGTTCTAGTAGCCACTCTAACATCATAATCATTTTTCTTACTATTCATTTTTGTAACATCCCAAATTTTCAATTTGGAATGTTATACATAGGTCATTCATGCATATCATATTTTACTACATCTTCGTTCCGCAAATCCTCGAAATCCTAAGCAACTCAAGGACCCTCGGAGAGAGTTGGGGATTTTCCGGTTTTCATATTTGATTTTTATCAAATACTGAGGACGAGGATTTTTGATTTTAATTATTTTTCTCTCCGGAAAAATATTTCATACTAAAAATAAATGAGGGGAGATAATATGACTTCTCCAAAACAATTGAAATATTGGAGGAAAAATGTTAAAATCATTAGTTCGATTTTTACTTGGAATTTATTTGCCCTAGAAAAATTGCACGTTTTCAAAAAAAATTGCATTTAGGGCCAAGAAAATTCATCTAGTTCTAAATATTTCATTTAGACGGTGAAAATTTGTTTTGGCATTTTTAGATTTTTTATTTTATTTTATAGGAGTTTTTCTGTCGACGGAATAATTTTTTTAAAAAAAAAAATCCTGCGCTTCAAGACCTGACCGGGCCGAGGCTCACAGCCAGCCGGCCCAAGCCGCTGCCGTGTCCGAGGCGGACATCGCCACCGCCGCCGCCGCTTGCCCTCCTCCCAAGCCACCGGACCTCCTTTAAATACCCCCCTCTCATCACCACCATCGAGCCGCCTGAGCCCGAGCCGAGGCCGAGCCTCGCCGCCTCGAGCCGCACGCCTCTAGCCGCCACCGCCACCCCGGAGCCCGAGCTGCCGCCACCCCGCCGAGGCCGAGCCCCGCCGAAGTCGAGCAAGGTAGCCGCCCCGCCGTCCCGGTTTTCCGAAGAAAACCGTTTCGTTTTTTTAGAAAACCCTAGGTTTTTCTTTTTTTATTTAGATCGGTTTATTTCTTTGGTTTATCTATTTAGCGAGCGTTCGCTCGTTCGTTCGTCTTAACGAACGCGTTCTTCATATAGGTTCAGATAACGAACGCTCGTTCGTTAAGCTGTTCGTCGCTTTTCTTTTTCTCGGATTTATTCCGCGATTTTTCTGATCGCGATTTCTGATCTGATTTTCGTTCCAGTTTAACTTTTCGCTCGTTTATCAGAATCAGGCGATTCAAGCGCCTAGAGTTTCGTCTCGAAACCCTCTTTCCGAATAACCAACTCAAACAAGTTTTTGCCTCTGTAAATTAGACCCTAGTTCAGATTAGTAAACGGATCTTATTTCTTTCGCCGTTTGAGTTTCGTTGCTTCGTTTGGTTTGATTCTTTTGCGAACCGGAGTTCTTAAGTTGAACTTTCTGGTCAACCTCTTTAGTTGAAGTTTTTCTTGTGCATCTTTGCTTGTTGCTTATGTATGTTATTGTTTGCTTGCGATAGAATTTTCGGAGTGCGAAGCGTGTTACTACGAGTCTCTAGGGTTCACGGATCGTCAGCAAGGCAAGTAACACATTGATCATACTCTTTTCATACCCAGTTTTTATGCATTAGTTTCAATCCTCAAACATTGCATTGATTAGGATGTCATTAACTTGTGGGTTGGGAAGTAGTATATGAGGTAGAACCTATTGCCATGTTACTATCAAACCCTTGGGAGTTACTTCTACGTGTTGCTTATATTGCTATGCTATGCTCGTAGACATGGTTGGGTTTGAGTGAATCCATGACAGATGTGAGATTGATAATTAATGGTTTAATTTAAGGTGGCAACATTAATACACATCTGGGTGGATTGAGGCACCTGGGGAACCCAGTGTTGTCTGTTTTACTTTTGGAAATCCCGGGGTACCCGTGTGATCGTCCTATGGACCGCCCCCCAGGCTCAAAGGGAACTGAGATTATTCATGCTAGAAACTTCCGTGTGCAGCCACAAGCTACTATGGGCTCTAGCATAGTTGAGTAAGTTACATGAAGCTCTTGAAGAGGTAGATCAGCAGGTAGTGGGTTTGTAGGTTTGGTATGGTCTGCCCGGAGTAGAGAGTTAATGTTTCTGAAAGACTATGTCTCGGTCATCCGTTTCTCAAACACCATGTAGTGCGAGAAATCAACGGAGGCGATCGAGTCTTGTGGGGAAAAGTGCGCAAACCTCTGCAAAGTGTACAATCTAATCATGGTTAGCCGTGTCCCCGGTTATGGACAATTTTGAGTATCTAGTACTTGAGTATTCACATGTATCTCATCACTCTTAATTAATATTGTTGGGTTGTTAACTACTTCAATTGGGATTGAGTTGGGGTTATACCTTCTCAATGTTTCAACCACCATGATAGTTCAATTAAAATTTATTTCTTTGTTGTAGGGAAAAATTGGCTTTTTGCAAAACTATAACCATAGAGGTTTCCACCAGCCAAATATGCATGTAGTGATAGCATTATTCTGTTCTTTCTCTACTGTGTTATATTGCCAGCATATTCCATGTGTCAATTGCTTTTCAGGCTGCAACGTATTATGTTGCAGACTTTTCAGACGAGGAGTAAGGTTCGATAGGTCGTTGCCGTGCAGCTCAGCTATGCCGTTGGAGTTGATGGACTCACTTTATCTTCCAAGCCTTCCACTGTTATCGCATTAGATGGCCTTAAGCCATATTATCGTAATAAGTTCTCTTCGAGACATTCGATGTAATAAGTGTGTGATTGCTACTCTGTTATAAATCCTTCGAGTCCGTGTGTGTCAAGATTCTCGATCCAGGGGATGACATCGAAACACGTAGACTTGACCATCCGAGGTCGGGTCGCTACAAGATGGTATCGAGCACAAAGTTGAGTGTAGGACACGATCACTAAGATAAACCATAGGTCACTCTTCTCTACTCATTTCTGACTCCTCTTCATTTTCCCACTCTTTAGGATGACGGAGATGAAGAACAAGTTTGCACAACCAGATGAAGACACACCTTTTGGACGCCACTTGAAGGAAGTCACTAGGTACTTGAACATTGGAATACCAAGCCTCACCGGGACGTACAACGCCACCTTACTTGAAGAGGAGCGCTGGATGATTCAAGTACAAGTTCCGGGAAGGACGTTCTCGCCAACTTCTAAGCCCATAGAATTTTCTTTCGAAGCACCCACCTGGAGTCTAGGCAAGAGTATGGCAACTCACATTACCATGGGACGTATTGGAGAAGTCTACAACAGGGAGCTTAAATACACCATCTATCAGATATGTGGGCGCCGAGACGAGCAATGGGAAGTAATCAGCACCAAGAAGGATAGATCCATTGCAGCTTTCATCCAGGAGCTAAACCAACACATTCGACGTCAGGAGAACCAGATGTGCGCAGATATGATGGAGTTGAAGAAGGCGAAGACTAGGATCATCAAACTGGAGGAAGAACTCAAGTTTACACGCGATGAATATGAGGAGGAAATCAAGACACTACTGGAGAAGAACGACGACCTAGTCAAGAAAACCGGAGTATTCATGGGAGGACCAGCACCGGAAGAAGAAGACGACGACCCCACCTGCCCGGACAACTACATCATCATCGACGACACCGATTCCGATCCAAGTGATGATGACTATGAAGACGAAGCTGGAGCAGACATCATGGAGTCTTCCACGATCAAAATTTCTAGATGACCACCATATATTAGTAGTATTTCTCCCATGTATCTAGTAGTAGTTGAGCACTTTTGCGATAGTTCTAGATCGTTTGTATGCCCTTGCTTGATGGATTGAGTGAAACGATTGTGTTTGCCTCATATGCATATGGGTAGTGTTTTCTCATTAGACCTTTTTCTCTATTCTAATCTCTTCCATCTAAACCCTCAGATGCCTCGGAGACGTGACATCGGTTTCGTTTTCCCACCGGAGCTCACCCAGTTGATCCAGCAGAAAAATGCCTTGATGCAATTGCTAGTTCGTAACTGTGGCAACAACAACAACAATAACCCGCCACCGGTGGACAATTTAGCCCGCTTCACGAGGTTACAACCGCGGTGTTTTCCAAAGAGTACCGAGCCAATAGTTCTTGATGATTGGCTACGCCCGTATTGGAAGGAGTTAACCACCGCTGGATGCACGGATGTCGAGAAGGTGCGCTTTGCCGACATCAATTGGATGGACCAAAGCCGCATGGTGGGAGAATTACACGGCTACTTTTCCTATAGCCAACGTCACTTGGGACCAGTTTCAGCAAGCTTTTTGCACGGCCCATGTCTCAACTGGAGCCATGCAGATGAAGAAGCGTGAGTTTCGCAGAACTTACGCCAGGGGAACCGTCTTGTAGCCCAAAGACGTGGATGATTTTAGCAAGTTATCACGCTATGCCCCAGATGATGTGGCCACAGATGCCGCTAAGCAGGAGAAGTTTATGGAAGGACTGAATGATGAGATGAGCATGCAGTTGATGGTGGCAACTTTCAACAACTACCAGGAGTTGGTAGACAAGGCCCTAATGATTGAAGGGAAGCAGCAGCAAATTGAGAGCCGTAACAGGAAATATGGACAAGGGAAGTACAACTCAGGAGCTCAACAGAAGCCTCGCTTAACCCCAAACTCGGGAGGACTTGTTCATAATCATGGAAGTCACAACCACACTGGAGGAGGATCGCATAACCACAATGGTGCTAAGAATGGGAATGGGAACGGAGTTAATAACAATCAGAACCGCTCCAACCCCTCTACACCCGCCAAAAGGGACCTAAGTCAAGTTACTTGCTTTAAGTGCAGGAAGACAAGGCACTATGCCAATGATTGCCCTGAAGGACGGAATGGGAACGGAAATGGGAGCGCTGGGAAGAAGCCCAATCCATTCAACAAAGGACAAGTGAACCACGTTAACGTGGAGGAAGTTGAAGAGCGATTAAATGACTGTAATAGGTAAGTTTTTGGTTAAGTCATTTACCGCTCTTGTTCTTTTCGATACTGGTGCATCGCATTCATACATATCAAGGGGATTTGTGGATAAGTTTAAGCTACCAACCCAAACCCTTAGGACCCCTCTTTTAGTGAGCTCGCCTGGAGCAGAGTACATGGCTAGCCGATGGTGCAACCAGATACCCCGAACCATTGGCACACATGTTTTTCCGTCTGACCTAATTATCTTGGAGTCGCAAGGATTGGATGTGATATTAGGTATGGACTGGATGTCAAAGTATGGAGGAAGCATTGACTGTGCTAGCAAGTCAATTTACCTTACCACCCCGGAGGGAAAAGGGATTAAGTATGTATCTAGGCACGTGCCTAGGAGGAGACAAGTGAATGCCCTCACGGGAGTTGTACAGGAGGAAGTGCCGGTAGTAAAGGATTTTCCGGATGTTTTCCCAGAAGAGTTACCAGGCATGCCACCGGATCGAGACATCGAATTCCTGATAGAGCTATTGCCGTGCACAGGCCAATATCCAAGAGACCCTATCGGATGCCCGCAAATGATCTGGAGGAAATTAAGAGAGAGATCAAGGAGTTATTGGAGAAAGGATACATTTGACAGAGTTCATCACCTTGGGGGAGCTCCAGTGCTTTTGGTGGAGAAGAAGGATAAATCCCTGAGGATGGTTGTTGATTACCGAGCCTTGAATGAAGTAACGATAAAGAACAAGTATCCATTACCGATGATCAATGATCTATTTGATCAGTTGCAAGGAGCTAAGGTGTTTTCGAAGATTGATCTACGGTCGGGATACCATCAGTTGAAGATTCGAGAGAAGGATATACCAAAGACAGCGTTCCACGTGGTATGGATTATACGAGCATACGGTCATGTCGTTTGGACTGACTAACGCCCCTGCCTATTTCATGAGTATGATGAACAAGGTGTTCATGGAGTATTTGGACAAGTTTGTTGTGTTGTTCATTGATGATATTATGGTATACTCGAAGAACGAAGAGGAGCACAAGGAGCACTTGCGTTTGGTTCTCGAGAAACTCAGGGAACACCAGTTATACGCCAAATTCAGCAAGTGCGAGTTTTGGTTGAAGGAAGTTGGATTTCTTGGGCATGCTATATCAGGAGAAGGTATAGCAGTGGACCCCAAAGAAGGTTTAGTCGATCCATCGAATGGTTGGCACCCACTTCAGTTGGCGAGATCCGCAGTTTCCTAGGACTCGCAGGATATTATCGGACATTCATTGAGAATTTTTCCAAGATTGCTAAGCCAATGACTGAATTGCTGAAGAAGGATACTAAGTTTAAATGGACGGAGGATTACGAGGCAAGTTTTCAGGAGTTGAAGAAACGATTGACTACAGCCCCAGTGCTAACACTGCCAGATATCCATAAGGAGTTTCAAGTATATTGTGATGCCTCATGCTTGGGACTTGGATGTGTGCTTATGCAGGACGGAAAGGTTGTTTCGTATGCCTCACGACAACTGAAGCCCCATGAGTTGAACTATGCCACACACGATTTGGAGCTAGCAGCAGTAGTGCATGCATTGAAGACTTGGAGACATTATCTTATTGGAAATCGTTGTGATGTGTACACGGATCATAAGAGTTTGAAGTACATTTTCACACGTATGAGTTGAACCTTAGATGAGGAGATGGTTGGAGCTTATAAAGGATTATGACATGAAGCTGCACTATCATCCAGGAAAGGCCAATGTTGTAGCAGACGCTTTGAGCCGGAAGAGTTACGCTAATATCCTTGAAAGTAAGGGATTGCCGAAGGAGTTAGCGGAAGATATCATGGAACTCTGGTTGGAGATTGTTCCAAGAGGTTTCATTGCAACAATGGAGGTTCAGTCTACATTGTTGGACAAGATTCGAGAAGCTCAGAAGGAAGACACAGAGATTGCTAAGATAAAGGAGAAGATGAGCAAAGGAAAGGCCAAAGGTTTTCGCGAGGACGGGCACGATACCTTATGGTTTGAGGACCGAGTTTATGTGCCCAATAACCCAGAGATCAGGAAGTTAATACTTCAAGAGGCCCATGACTCACCATACTCGATACACCCCGGAAACACCAAGATGTATTTGGATTTGAAATAACGTTTCTGGTGGACTGGTATGAAGAAGGATATTGCCGAGTATGTAGCCGTATGTGATGTATGTCAGAGAGTGAAGGCAGAGCATCAGAAGCCAGCAGGACTGTTACAGCCTATGCCGATACACGAATGGAAGTGGGATATACTTGCATTATCACTGGACTACCTAGGACCAAAGCAGGATATGACTCAATATGGGTAGTAGTGGATCGCTTGACCAAAGTGGCTCACTTCATCCCAGTGAAAACAACTTATACCAGTGCAAAGTTGGCCAAGATATATATGTCCAGGATCGTATGTTTGTATGGAGTTCCGAGGACCATCATATCAGATAGAGGAACACAATTTACTTCAAAGTTTTGGCATCAGTTACACCAGACCTTGGGTACGAGATTGGAGTTCAGTACAACATTCCACCCGGCATGTGATGGATGCATGCAGAGAGTCAACCAGATTCTGGAGGACATGTTAAGAGCTTGTGCGCTAGACTATGGATCTAGTTGGGATGACAATTTACCTTACGCAGAGTTCTCATACAACAATAGCTACCAGGCCAGTTTGAAGATGGCACCGTTGGAAGCTCTGTATGGACGCAGATGTAGAACACCTCTGATGTGGGATGAGGTAGGAGACCGTCAGTTGTTTGGACCAGATTTGATCAAAGAGTCGGAGGAGAAGGTTAAACTGACCATGACAGATTGAAGATTGCCCACCCAGTGTAAGAGTTATGTAGACTCAAAACGCAAGGAGGTAACCTATTAGATTGGAGACAGAGCCTATCTGCGAGTATCACCCTTGCGAGGAGTGAAACGTTTTGGAGTTAAGGTAAAACTAGCTCCGAGATTTGTAGGACCGTATCGTGTTTTGGAACGGATGGGAGAAGTTGCCTACAAGCTGGAGTTACCTGAAGGATTGTCAGAAGTTCACGATGTGTTCCACGTATCACAGCTGAAGAAGTGTCATGCTGACATGGCCGATATACCGTTAAGAGATACAGTGCCCCTAGAGGCGTCTGCTTGGACAGTAATTTGACTTATGAGGAGAAGCCAGTAAAGATTCTTGACTTTGACAACCGAGTCACTCGCAGCAAGGTTATCAAGTTTTGCAAAGTTCAGTGGAGCCACCATACCGAGGAGGAAGCCACCTGGGAACGAGAAGATGATATTCGCAAGGACCACCCGCACCTATTTTCTAGCCAACCCGAATCTCGAGGACGAGATTCATCGTAAGGGGGTTAGGTTTGTAACATCCCAAATTTTCAATTTGGAATGTTATACATAGGTCATTCATGCATATCATATTTACTGCATCTTCGTTCCGCAAATCCTCGAAATCCTAAGCAACTCAAGGACCCTCGGAGAGAGTTGGGGATTTTCCGGTTTTCATATTTGATTTTTATCAAATACTGAGAACGAGGATTTTTTATTTTAATTATTTTTCTCTCCAAAAAAATATTTCATACTAAAAATAAATGAGGGGAGATAATATGACTTCTCCAAAACAATTGAAATATTGGAGGAAAATTTTTAAAATCATTAGTTTGATTTTTATTTGGTTTTTATTTGGAATTTATTTGCCCTAAAAAAATTGCACGTTTTCAAAAAATGCATTTGGGGCCAAGAAAATTCATCTCGTTCTAAATATTTCATTTAGACGGTGAAAATTTGTTTTGGCATTTTTAGATTTTTTATTTTATTTTATAGGAGTTTTTTTGTCGGCGGAATAATTTAAAAAAAACTTCTCGCGCGCGCCCGCACCCGACTAGGCCGAGGCCCAGCCAGGCCAGGCCGGCCCAAGCAGCCGCCGCCGCCTTCCTCCCGCGCCGTGTCCGAGGCGGACACCGCCACCGCCGCCGCTTTCCCCTCCCAAGCCACCGGACCCTCCTTTAAATCTGAGCCCCTCTCGTCCACCACCACCGCCTCGAGCCGCCCGAGCCCGAGCCGAGCTCGAGCCCCGCCGCCTCTCTCTAGCCGCTTGCCTCTAGCCGCCACCGCCGGCAAGCCCGAGCTCGAGCCCGAGCCGCCATTCGCCGAGCCCGTGCCCGCCGAACCCTGAGTCGAGCAAGGTAACCGCCCCGGTTTTCTAAAGAAAACCGTTTCGTTTTTTTAGAAAACCCTAGGTTTTTTGTTTTTTATTTAGATCGGTTTATTTCTTCGGTTTGTCTATTTAGCGAGCGCTCGCTCGTTCGTTCATTTTAACGAACATGTTCTTCGTTTAGGTTCAGATAACGAACGTTCGTTCGTTAAGCTGTTCGTCGCTTTTCTTTTTCTCGGATTTATTTCATGATTTTTCTGATCGCGATTTCTGATCCGATTTTTGTTCCAGTTTAACTTTTTGCTCGTTTATCGGAATCAGGCGATTCAAGCGCCTGGAGTTTCGTCTCAAAACCCTCTTTCCGAATAACCAACTCAAACAAGTTTTTGCCTCTGTAAAATTTGACCCTAGTTCAGAATAGTAAACGGATCTTATTTCTTTCGCCGTTTGAGTTTTGTTGCTTCGTTTGGTTTGATTCTTTTGCGAACCGGAGTTCTTAAGTTGAACTTTCTGGCCAGCCTCTTTAGTTGAAGTTTTGCTTGCGCATCTTTGCTTGTTGCTTATGTATGTTATTGTTTGCTTGCGATAGAATTCCCGGAGTGCGAAGCGTGTTACTACGAGTCTCTAGGGTTCACGGATCGTCAGCAAGGCAAGTAACACATTGATCATACTCTTTTCATACCCAGTTTTATGCATTAGTTTCAATCCTCAAACATTGCATTGATTAGGATGTCATTAACTTGTGGGTTGGGAAGTAGTATATGAGGTAGAACCTATTGCCATGTTACTATCAAACCCTTGGGAGTTACTTCTACGTGTTGCTTATATTGCTATGCTATGCTCGTAGATGTGGTTGGATTTGAGTGAATCCATGACAGATGTGAGATTGATAATTAATGGTTTAATTTAAGGTGGCAACATTAATACACATCTGGGTGGATTGAGGCACCTGGGGAACCCAGTGTTGTCTGTTTTACTTTTGGAAATCCCGGGGTACCCGTGTGATCTTCCTATGGACCGTCACCCAGGCTCAAAGGGAAGTGAGATTATTCATGCTAGAAACTTCCGTGTGCAGCCACAAGATACTATGTGTCAGGGATATACCCCGCGGAATGACCCGGCCGAGTCGTAAACCGGCCGGGACTTGATAAACCGGCGGATGTTAAACCGGCGGACAGTCAAGACAGATGACTCAGACAGACGGTAAACCGGCTGGTGGTAAACCGGCAGACAATGTTAAACCGACAAACAGTGATAACTGGGTTGTCAGGGGTTATGAAGCCCAAGACGTTATGAAGCCCAAGATGTTAAGAAGCCCATGGCGATAAGTTAGAATAGTTTAAGTTAAAGTCCGAGTTGGACTCTACATGTAACCCGCCTCTTCAGCATATATAAGGAGAGGTAGGGCTCCCCAAAGGGGGACGAGCTACAAGCAAGAAGAAACAATTTTAGGGCTTGACACAAAGAGGAGAGCCGGTTTATGGCGACTCCCTCGTGATGATAATGAGACCTAGCCTCAAACATCATGTAGGGTTTTTACCGGATGATGTTTCCGGGGCCGTCTAAATCCTTGTCTTGTGTTGCGTCTCTCGATTCCGCCCAACCCTCTCATTCTACCGTAGATCTGCTTACCACGACTAAGTCCTTCCCAGACATCTGACGTGACAAAACCACGACAGTTGGTGCCCACCGTGGGGCCCGCACACGGTGGTGTTAAGTTCTTGAAGGGATCTTCCATGGATCGAGAGGTTTGCAGTTTTTCGGATGAAGGAGACCTGTTATTGCCATGGGTCTACATCAGCTTTACGTTCATCAGTCCGGAGTTAGAACCTATAGGATTTTAGTCCAAGATCAAAAGAAATTAGGGCTATAGCTACCGTCCGGCGATTCATCTGGTCGTTTGTGATCTGGCGAGCATGATCCAATCCGTCATGTTTACATTGTTGCTCGTCGAACGCCCGCGTGTCCAGCCGCCGGTCGTCAAACTGGCTGCCGAGTCCAGCTCATGTTACAAAACCTCTACTTTGTCAAATCGACAGGGTCTGGTCGGTTTCCTTATTAAACAAAACAACAACAGTAACGGAGCAACGCTGGAGGGAATTGGAATTGATCAATTGTTTTGATGCATGGAGCACAAAAAGTGTCAACACGAGATATTTCCAGCTGTGCGCTGCCGCACCGCCGATCCTCCGAGACAGGCAAAAGATCTGGTCTCGCCGAGATAAGCTGCCGCTTTATGGTAATCTGCGAGTTGCTATCGTGACGTCAGATGCAACCGTCCGAAACCAAGTCACGCACGGCGGCCGCTTGCGACTAGATCAGCCTACCACAAAATATCTACAGTACGGATCGCAGACAGACAGATAAATCAAATGTCTATGGTGCCTAGTAGATGCCCACGTCTCATCCACGGGAAGAGCCCCTGTGCAATTACTATACCTGCATGGATTCCAGGGAAAAGAGTTAAAAGGGGGAGGGGTGGAGCCGCGATCTAAAGGGCAAGGGCATGGGCGTGGACTTGGGGTCAACCGCCCCGGTTCATATCCATCACAGGGCATCCGCGCAACCCGGCCATAGCCACTGCCAGCGAGCCGCCGCCACGGTCTTCGATGAGCCGCCGCTCCTGAGATGTGCAGCCTGAGCCGACCATCTTCAAAACGCCGGATCCTGCTGCTCCCTGCGTGCCGGTTCACCACTGCTATCAACTGCTGTTGTCCACGCGCGCCGGCTTACCACCCGCACCAGCGCCCTTGCTCCTTTCTGGCCGTACGTTGCAGCCGGCGCAAGTCTCCGTTTCATCAACCGCTGCTTCTGCCGTGGTTCGTCGTGACCGCAGCAGCCCTGGCTCGGAGTCCTTGTCTCTACCTTGAACCGGATCCCCCTTCGAGCTGGCCGGCCTATGCCGTCGTGGCCTCGGCTGTCCTATGCCGTCGCGGCCTGGGCCTTGCTCTGAATCGCCAGGATGGCCTCGCTCCGAGGGGCTCCGAGCTGTCGTTGCTGGCTCGCCTCCGCGGTCAGGCCAACAGTTCATCACTTCACCGTCGGGTGTCGAGCCTCCTCTTCCCTGTTCCCGCGCTCGCCGGGTCGGCTCCGGCAGGTGCCCGTGCCCGCTGGCTGGTTCCCGCTCGGCCCCGACCCCCGCCCGCTCCGCTCGGCCCCGACCCGACGCGGCGCCTATGCCTGCTGGGCTCCCGTGCGACTCGCCGTCCTGCCGCTTCTACTCAAACTCTGCCGCGAATTGCCTCCGTCTCCGCCGTGGCGCGGTGAGCCGCCCCTACCGGCGCGGACCTCCAAACCGGCAACCCCGGGCCGGCCGTCGAGCAGCCTCTCCTCGCCTCGTTGAATCGCCCTGCGCTAAGCCGCCCTGTGCCCGCGCTGCTTCTGCTCCGGGGCCGCCTCTGTTGCGAACAGCTCCGGTCCCGCAGACTCTCGCCGCTTGCTCCGCCGAAGAAGGAGTCCAGCTTCCCCTCGAGCGGGCGCCTGGTCGCGCCCCTCCCCCCAGCGGCGCTCACTCCGCTCTCCGCCGGACTCCGTCCAAGCTTCTCCCCTTCGCGTCCCTGAAGCACCACACCTCGAGTCGCAACCCGCCTCTGCCAAGCCGGTTACAACCTTAGTCACCTGCTTCTAAATCGCCTCTGACAATCACGCCAAATCGGTTTAATTTCTGCGTCAAAGCTTTGCTTTGTCCTCTGGATGTGCTGCAGGTGTCTCCTTCGTTCCGCCTTGCTAAGTTGCTGCTTCTCCGGTGAGTCGCGACTTGCTACCATACCACCATGGCCTTGGCTGAGCCGGCTTGTTGCTTCACTGAACCACAGTTGCCTAAACCGCCGTGGTTCTCGCTTAAACCGCCGTGGTCCTCGCCTAAACTGCCGCTGCCTTTGTTGGCCGTGTAATAAGCCGCCTCGAGCAGGCCTCACGTCGCTTTGATCCACTGCTGTTGTTGACGTCCGGTTTGAGCCACCGCGAGCCGCCCCTGTGAGTATATCAGATTGTTACTGATGGAAGGTGCACGGTTGGATTAATATGTTGGTGCTTCTACAAGGTGAAAGGCCTTTTCGTTGATACATCAGCGTGTTCTAAAACAAAAATACAAAAGTCTAGCCTGTGGTGCTGAGGATTGGGTGAAAAGGGTGTCAGATGGTTCAGCTCCCAGAACGCTGTCAGTTTTCAAGGCAAGACCGGTGCATTTGTTAAAGGATTCAACTTGAGAGGATAGCAACGTCACGTGGACCAAGTACTAAATCAAGTCTGGAAGACCATGTGATCAAGTGCTAGTTTGATAACGCAGAATTCAAAGTCTGATATTTCGGTCTGTGTACTGAGACAGATACGAAGCGGTACTACGTCAGATTCTGACATACATCCGTGTTGGACTATGTCCAAACGTCACCCACTACCAGCATCCGTATTTATCTGATAAAAAAAAATCAGGTGATATCTCTCTAACTATATTTTATTAGCATATATTGTTTTTATCAAGAGAATAATTACTTTTGGTCTATATTTTTTTATGTGTAGGACAATAATTTATTATAAAGATGGTGCCATGCTGTGCCAATGAAGTATGCGTTAAGCGTCATCATGTGTCGCTATCTGCACCTGCTTGTTGTTGAACGGCTTCACCATGGTGATCATCAACTCTGCGGTGGATAACCACTAGCCTGGCATATCAGGTAATCCATCCAGTATATTTTATATTATATATTGATTTTTTTAAAAGAGAAATTACTCCGGCTTGCAAAGTTATCTAATGCAGGACCCTAAACCGCCATATTGGTGCAAATTTAAAGGCCGTCAGAAAATTTCCGGCTAAAAATAAAGAGTCCGGTTTAAAATCCGGTTCAAGGGAAAGATGTCTCCCACAAAGCTTTGAAGCTCTCAATATCCGATTTAATGTCCGGTTCAAGAAGGATTTATCTCTTGCAAAAAGTTAAAGGGTGCCAAAGAGGACCCCGCCATGATGCGCGGTTCAAACATGGGTATCATGCCTTATTGGCTTATCATTTATTGATCACTTGGGGCTTGGTCGTATCCGAACCATAGCCACGCCTCTTGATCGGCCTAGTGCCACAACATCACTTGGGGGCTTGGTCGTGTCCAACCAATGCAACACCTTTTGATAGGCGAAAGCCACCAGATCACTTAGGGACATGGTCAAGTCTCGAACCGATCCACGCCTCTTGATCGACCTAAGGCCATAGAGTCACTTGGGGGCTTGGTCGAACCCGAACCATTGCCACGCCACTTGATCGGCATAATGCCACGGTTTGATTGGGGACTGGTGACTTGAACCATAGCTACACCTTATTGGGAGCTTGGTCGTGTCCGACCATGGTAACACCATCTGATCGGCTCAGTAAAGCCTCTTTTTGCAAATGGTTTTATCTTTGCCTTTGCTTCTATTTTTCTTTTGATAAAATATTTTTTATGTTGTGTTTTCACCCAACATTATTAAATCCGTCCAACTCACAATTTCTGATTGACGGAACACGATTAAATCATAATCCGGAGACTATCAGCCCGGTTTGGTTTCGACTATAAGTCGCCAATATATATTTGGATTGCGCCATTGGGATCATGCGCTCATAAATCATTGGACTATATTATTCAAATCTTCAAATAGCCAACATGGCTGGATTTTATTATGGTTATCAAGAACCGATTACTATGATTAAGGTTTTCAAAGTCGCTTTAAGCGCAATGGCTATTATATTATCAATGGATATGATTTATTTTATAATTGAAGGAATAGTCCCGAGTTGTCGCAGGCTTACGACCCGGCACTTGGGGGCTACATTATTCAAGTTGAGATTACATCAAATATGCAAGTCTCATGTCGCTGCAAGCATGCACCATGTCACTTGGGGGCTAATGCAAAGTCATTGTTTGCTCACCTTATTGAAGACCCGACTCACCATATTATAATGAGCCGACCCTTGGGGGCTACCAATTGCTCCTATCAACTATTCAAGGTACAAAGCTTTTTATCCATTATATTGAAGGGTCCCTTTGCTTTCGGTTGGTAAAGCACAAAGCTCTCAACCTTGTGAACATGGGTTCAAGACCCCATGATGGGAGTTACATAATATAATGTTATTCTCAATGAAGTATATATAAAGTCCCTGTTCATTATGTGCATAATGACCCGGCCCTTGGGGGCTACACTGATTGAAGTTTTTATGAGCATCAGGAAATTACAAGTCCCAAAGTTGTCGCAAGCATGACAACCCGCACTTGGGGGCTACATATGTGGAATACTCAATTCTGACTAGTGATTGAGATGAACAACCTGGATTTCTTCAAGATTGTGATATTTATATTGAAGCAAGTCTTAAGCTGTTGCTATGCTACCTTCTTAAGACTTGGGGGCTACAAGTGATAGTCATATAAGAGGTATATTTTCAAAATTTGGATGTTAACTACAAGTATGACCCGGTACTATCAATATTTATAAACCGCAAGTTCTACATTCTTAAACCGTGAAGATCGGATGAGGATTTCAAGGACCCTTATTTATGTTAAGTCATTGGGAGCTGAGTCGAGAAGTTATTCTTCACAATATATTTTCTATGAGAAACTAATGCCAACAAGTTGATTATGAAGTCGCCTATTAAACCGGATTTTCTAGAAGAAGGAAGTGACAAGGACTTAAGGATGATCGTGGATTAGTTTAACATGGATAAATCCAAATTAAATCGGGGCTAATGTCGGGATATACCTCATGGAATGACCCGCCGAGTCGTAAACCGGCCGGGACTTGATAAACCGGCGGATGTTAAACCGCGGACAAATCAAGACAGATGGTCGACAGACGGTAAACCGGTGGTGGTAAACCGGCAGACAATGTTAAGCCAAGACAATGTTAAACCGGCAGACAATGTTAAACCGGCAGACAATGTTAAACCGCAAACAGTGATAATCGAGTTGTCGTGGGGTTATGAAGCCCAAGACGTTATGAAGCCCATGATGTTAAGAAGCCCATGGCGATAAGTTAGAATAGTTTAAGTTAAAGTCCGAGTTGGACTCTACATGTAACCCGCCTCTTCAAAGATATATAAGGAGAGGTAGGGCTCCCAAAGGGGGACGAGCTACAAGCAAGAAGAAACAATCTTAGGGCTAGACACAAAGAGGAGAGCCGGTTTATGGCGACTCCCTCGTGATGATAATGAGACCTAGCCTCAAACAGCATGTAGGGTTTTTACCGGATGATGTTTCCCGGGGCCTGAAGCTGTCTAAATCCTTGTCTTGTGTTGCATCTCTCGATTCCGCCCAACCCCTCTCAAGCTACCACATAGATGCGCTGGCCTCACGACTAAGTCCTTACACTAGGACATCTGACGTGAGAAAACCACGACACTATGGGCTCTAGCATAGTTGAGTAAGTTACGTGAAGCTCTTGAAGAGGTAGATCAGCAGGTAGTGGGTTTGCAGGTTTGGTATGGTCTGCCCGGAGTAGAGAGTTAATGTTTCTGAAAGACTATGTCTCGGTCATCCGCTTCTCAAACACCATGTAGTGCGAGAAATCAACGGAGGCGATCGAGTCTTGTGGGGAAAAGTGCGCAAACCTCTGCAGAGTGTACAATCTAATCATGGTTAGCCGTGTCCCCGGTTATGGACAATTTTGAGTATCTAGTATTTGAGTATTCACATGTATCTCATCACTCTTAATTAATATTGTTGGGTTGTTAACTACTTTAAATGGGATTGAGTTGGGGTTATACCTTCTCAATGTTTCAACCACCATGATAGTTAAATTAAAATTTATTCCTTCGTTGTAGGGAAAAATTGGCTTTTTGCAAAACTATAACCATAGAGCTTTCCACCAGCCAAATATGCATGTAGTGATAGCATTATTCTGTTCTTGCTCTACTGTGTTATATTGCCAGCATATTCCATGTGCTGACCCATTTTTCGGGCTGCAACGTATTATGTTGCAGACTTTTCAGGCGAGGAGTAAGGTTCGATAGGTCGTTGCCGTGCAACTCAACTATGCCGTTGGAGTTGATGGACTCACTTTATCTTCCAAGCCTTACGCTGTTATCGCATTAGATGGCCTTAAGCCATATTATTGTAATAAGTTCTCTTTTGAGACATTTGATGTAATAAGTGTGTGATTGCTACTCTGTTATAAATCCTTCGAGTACTGTATGTGTCGGCATTACTGATCCAGGGATGACACTGAAACACAGAGACCTGACCATCTGAGGTCGGGTCGCTACAATTTCATCAAGCACTTCTTCTTGAGCTTTAAGTACTTGTTCTACTTGAGTGGTAACCATAGAAGCATGTTTGCTAACAAGTTTAAGTTCATCTCTAATATTAGCCATATAATCACCCAAGTATTTAATCATATCAGAATTTTTTTTAATTGTCTGCCAAAATAAGCATTGAAATTTTCTTGTTTGACAATAAAATTATCAAACTCATCAAAGCATTGCCTAGCGGACTTATAGTGAGGGATATCACCTTCATCAAATCTATAGAGAGAATTTACCTTTACTACCTGTGTCGGGATATAGGGATCAGGAGGTTCTTCAATAAATAAAGGATTGAGATCATATATTTCTTCAACAGGCGGTGAATTTAGACCATGTATTTCTTCAATAGGAGGTAAATTCTTAACGTCTTCAGCTTTAATACCTTTTTCTTTCATAGATTTCTTTGCCTCTTGCATATCTTCGGGACTGAGAAATGGAACACCTCTCTTCTTCGGAGTTGGTTTAGGGATAGGCTCATTAATTGGAGCAGGAGCTGGCTCAGGAGCTGGCTCGGAAGGTGACCAATTATTTTCATTTGTCAACATATTATTCAATAAAATTTCAGCTTCATCCCGTGTTCTTTCCCTGAAAAGAGAACCAGCACAACTATCCAGGTAATCTCTGGAAGCATCAATTAGTCCATTATAAAAGATATCAAGTATTTCAGGTTTCTTAAGAGGATGATCAGGCAAAGCATTAAGTAACTTGAGAAGCCTCCCCCAAGCTTGTGGGAGACTCTCTTCTTTAATTTGCACGAACTTGTATATTTCCTTTAAAGCAGCTTGTTTCTTATGAGCAGGGAAATATTTAGCAGAGAAGTAATAAATCATATCCTGGGGACTACGCACACAACCAGGATCAAGAGAATTAAACCATATCTTAGCATCACCTTTAATGAGAACGGAAATATTTGAAGTATATAAAAGTAGCGCGATCTCTCATCATTAGTAAACAGGGTGGCTATATCATTTAATTTAGTAAGATGTGCCACAACAGTTTCAGATTCATAACCATGGAAAGGATCAGATTCAACCAAAGTAATTATTTCTGGATAAACAGAGAATTCATAATCCTTATCGGGAACACATATAGGTGAAGTAGCAAAAGCAGGGTCGGGTTTCATTTTACCTCTAAGTGATTCTTTGTTCCATTTAGCTAATAACCTCTTGAGCTCATATCTATCTTTGCAAGCTAAAATAGCGGCAGAAGATTCCATATCAAAAACATAACCCTTAGGAATAACATGCATATTTTCATCATCACTTTCATCATTATATTCAGATTCAATAATTTCTTTCTCTCTATCCCTAGCAATTTGTTCATCAAGAAATTCACTAAGGGGCACAGTAGTATCAGGCATAGAAGTAGTTTCATCATAAGTATCATGCATAGCAGAAGTGGCATCATCAATAACATGCGACATATCGTAATCTAATAGCAGAAGCATGTTTAGGTGTCGCAAGCTTACTCATAACAGAAGGTGAATCAAGTGCAGAGCTAGATGGCAGTTCCTTACCTCCCCTCGTAGTTGAGGGATAAATTATTGTCTTAGCGTCTTTCAAGTTCTTCATACTGTCCAGCAGATATAAATCCCAAGTGACTCAAAGAATAGAGCTATGCTCCCTGGCAACGGCGCCAGAAAAAGGTCTTCATAACCCACAAGTATAGGGGATCGCAACAGTTTTCGAGGGTAGAGTATTCAACCCAAATTTATTGATTCGACACAAGGGGAGCCAAAGAATATTCTCAAGTATTAGCAGCTGAGTTGTCAATTCAACCACACCTGGAAACTTAGTATCTGCAGCAAAGTGTTTAGTAGCACAGTAATATGATAGTGGTGATAACGGTAACAAAAGAGTAGTGCAAGCAATAGTAAATATTTTTGGTATTTTGTAGTGATTGTAACAAAGAAGCGTGAAAGTAAATAAGCGTAAACCAAAGATATGGAAAACTCATAGGCACCGGATCGGTGATGGATAATTATGCCGACGCGGTTCATCATGTAATGATCATAACATAGGGTGACACAAAACTAGCTCCAATTCATCAATGTAATGTAGGCATTTATTCCGAATATAGTCATACGTGCTTATGGAAAAGAACTTGCATGCCATCTTTTGTCCTACCCTCCCGTGGCAGCGGGGTCCTAATGGAAACTAAGGGATATTAAGGCCTCCTTTTAATAGAGAACTGGAACATAGCATTTGCACATAGTGAATACATGAACTCGTCAAACTATGGTCATCACCGGGAGTGGTCCCGATTATTGTCACTTCGGGGTTGCCGGATCATAACACATAGTAGGTGACTATAGACTTGCAAGATAGGATCAAGAACTCACATATATTCATGAAAACATAATAGGTTCAGATCTGAAATCATGGCACTCGGGCCCTAGTGACAAGCATTAAGCATAACAAAGGCATAGCAACATCAATCTCAGAACATAATGGATACTAGGGATCAAACCCTAACAAAACTAACTCGATTACATGATAAATCTCATCCAACCCATCACCGTCCAACAAGCCTACGATGGAATTACTCACGCACGGCGGTGAGCATCATGAAATTGGTGATGGAGGATGGTTGATGATGACGACGGCATGACGAATCCTCTCCTGAGCCTGAACGGACTCCAGATCAGCCCTCCCGAGAGGTTTTAGGGCTTGGCGGCGGCTCCGTATCGTAAAACATGATGATTTCTTCTCTTTGATTTTTTCTCCCCGAAAGCCAATATATAGAGTTGGAATTAGCGTCGGAAGGTGTACAGGGGGCCCACGAGGTAGGGGGCGCGCCCTAGGGGGGGCCCCCTGGTCTTCATCTTTGGCGAGGATTTTTTATTATTTTTTATAAGACATCCCGTGGAGTTCTAGGTCATTCCGAGAACTTTTTTTTCTGCACATAAAACAACATCACGGCAATTTTGCTGAAAACAACGTCAGTCCGGGTTAGTTCCATTCAAATCATACAAGTTAGAGTCCAAAACGAGGGCAGAAGTGTTTGGAAAAGTAGATACGACGGGGACGTATCACTACACTACATATGCATGGGTATATGTGTAAAGGGCCATATCAGTGGACTGAACTGCAGAATGCCAGAATAAGAGGGGGATAACTAATCCTGTTGAAGACTACGCTTCTGGCAGCCTCCGTCTTGCATCATGTAGAAGAGAGTAGACTGAAGTCCTCCAAGTAGCATCGCATAGCATAATCCTACCCGACGATCCCCTCCTCGTTACCCTGTTAGAGAGCGATCACCGGGTTGTATCTGGCACTTGAAAGGGTCTATTTTATTAAGTATCCGGTTCTAGTTGTCATAAGGTAAAGGTACAACTCCGGGTCGCCTGTTACCATGGACACGACTATTCGAATAGATCAACTTCCCTGCAGGGGTGCACCACATTACCCGACACGCTCGATCCCTCTGGCTGGGCACACTTTCCTAGGTCATGTCTGTCCTCGGGAAATCAACATGTCGCAACCCTACCTAGGCTCAACAGAGAGGTCAGCACGCCGGTCTAAATCCTATGCGCGCAGGAGTCTGGGCCCATCACCCATTGCACACCTGCACGCTGCGTACACGGCCGGAAGCAGACCTAGCCCCCTTAATACAAGCACGAGCTTACGGTCCAATGCGGCGCGCGCCGCTCAGTCGCTGACATCAAAAAGAGCTTCGGCTGATACCACGACGCCGGTTGCCCATATCTTGTCCCACGTGGCGGTTAGTGCGTATAAGGTCAACGACCCAACTCAGATCAAATACCAAGATCTCGATAAGCGTGTTATTATGATGAAACCGCGGACACCGACCAGGGCCAGGCCCACCTCTATCCTAGGTGGTCTCAACCTGCCCTTTCGCTCCTCCACAAAGATCCACACAGAGGGCCGTCAGGAAAATATGTACTTTCAGCCCCCAATCTGTGAATCACTCGCGGGTACTCCTCGAGCCGACCCGACTTTAGTCACCACATGTATCATGTATAAAGTATATAGTATATACCCGTGACCACCTCCCGAGTGATCACGACCCGATAGTATAGCATGGCAGACGAACAAGAATGTAGGGCCACTGATGGAATACTAGCATCCCATACTAAGCATGTAGGATTGCAGGTAAAGGTAACAATAGTAGTAGCAAAGACAGGCTATGCATGAGAATAGGATTAATCGGAAAGCAGTAACATGCTACACTACTCTAATGCAAGCAGTATAGAGAAGAATAGGCGATATCTGGTGATCAAGGGGTGGGGGGCTTGCCTGGTTGCTCTGGCAAGAAGGGTCGTCAACACCATAGTCAACAACAGGGGACCGGCAGCGGTCTCAGGGTCTACTGGAAAGAAGTAACGGCGCGGAACACAATAAATAACAGTGCAATCAAAGCATCACAAAGTAAAAACATGGCAATACGCGGTGCTAGGGTGAGCTAACGCGGTACTAGGTGATACTGGCGAAGGGGGAAACATCCGGGAAAGTTTTTCCGGTGTTTGACGTTTTCACACAGGTGAACCGGAGGGGAAAAGTTGCGTGTTCGCTATGCTAGGGATGTGTGGCGAACGAACGGGCTGCGTATCCGGATTCACCTCGTCGTTCTGAGAAACTTTCATGTAGAAAGTATTTTCATCTGAGCTACGGTTTATTTTATATGATTTTCTAAAATTTTAAATCATTTTTAGAATTTATTTAACTAATTTAATCCAACATTATCCGGAATAGTGCATGCTGACGTCATCATGACGTCAGCAGTCAACAGAGGTGTTGACTGGTCAAACTGACATGTGGGTCCAGTGGGACCCACCTGTCATACTCTGTTTAGATTAATTAGGAATTAGCTAAACTAATTACTGTTTAATTAAACTAACTAGGTAATTAGATTAATTAAACAAGATTAATTAACTTAATCAATTACTTAACAATTAATTTTATTAATTCATTTTTATTTTTATTTATTATTATTTTTTTATCCTTTTTTATAGACGTTCTAGGGTGTGGGCTCCTCATGGCATAGGCCCAGAGGCCTAGCGGGTTCGGGCGCTGGGTGCGGGCATAGCCCGAACGGGCGCACGCCCAGGAGCGGGCGAAACCGGCTGGCGGCGAGCGGGCGCAAGGGTAGCGGTGGCCGGAGTGATGGTAGGTGAAGGCGGCACCGGCCCGGAGCGCGCGAGGGGGGGGGGTGTGCTGCGGGAGTCGGGAGCGTAGGGGGCGGCTGATGCGCGGTAGCAAGGATGGCCGAGCGACGGCAGGGGCGGAGTGGGCGCGCGGGTCGCGGACGTAGGGAGCGCGTGAGCGAGCGGGCCGCCACGACAGCGGCCGTAAGGCGCGCTGTGAGGCTGCGGGCGGGCGAGCGACGCAGTCGGCCGGAGCGACGACGCCGCTGGCGGTGGGCGCGCAGACGGGCGGCGATGGGCAGCGACAGCGAGCACGGACGAGCGCGGTGGGGTGGTGCGCATGCGTGTGTGCGTTATGGACTGACCATGGGCACGCGGCGCAGGCGCGAACGACGCAAGGCCGACGCGGCGGTGGAGGCACGGGGCGAAAGGGGATGCGTGGTGCCTCACCTGCGGTTGCAGGGACATGGCAGTGGGCTCGGGGAGGAGGACGAGGACGACGGTAGCGAAGACGGGGAGGAGCAGCGGCGGGGCGGCATGCGTCGATGGCGTCCGGCGATGTCGAGCGCCCCGATCCAGTTCTGGATCGGGGGGAGGGGGAGGGGAGAGCGACGTGGGGAAAATGGGGAGTGGGCTAGGGTTTGACCGGGTGGAGTGGGTGGTTATGGGGAGTGGGGGGTGGCCGGTTGGGCCGACCTAGTGGGCCGAAGTCAAGTGGGGGTTTCCCTTTTTCTTTTCTCTTTTGCACCTTGTTTTGTTTTCTGTTTTTATTTTCTTTTCTTTATTTCCCCTTTTCTGTTTTATTTATTTTCTATTTACTAGTTTTATAAAATATAAAAGCAATAGTCCTAATTTAGTATTAAAGTTATGCTACCGCCCCATTAATTTTGGGCAACTAAATAAAATATCTTAACATTTTATTAATTGCAAAAATACATTTAATTAATTATTTTGCTACTATTTTATTTCATATAATAGTATTTAAATATTTTATAAAGGTGTGGGTTCTCCACCATAATTAACTATGCATTATTTGGCTCAACCCGGACATTTTAGTTTTAAAGTTTGAAAACTTTTATTGTTTGCCTTTAATTAAATTTTGAATTTGAATCGGTTTTGAACTAATCCGAGATTAACTACAGTGACAGAGGTGACGTGGCATCATTAGCAGAGTTTTACTGTCGCTTAATTATCCGGGCGTCACACCTATCCCCCTAGGAGCATGCGCGTTATACTTTGCTTTGATAACTTGTAGATTTTTGCAATAAGTATATGAGCTCTTTATGACTAATGATGAGTCCATGGATTATGCGCACTTTTCTTCCTTCCACCATTGCTAGCCTCTCTAATACCGCACACTTTTCGCCGGTATCGTACACCCACCATATACCTTCCTCAAAACAGCCACCATACCTACCTATCATGGCATTTCCATAGCCATTCCGAGATATATTGCCATGCAACTTTCCACCGTTTCGTTTATTATGACACGCTCCATCATTGTCATATTGCTTAGCATGATCATGTAGTTGACATCGTATTTGTGGCAAAGCCACCGTTCATAATTCTTGCATACATGTCACTCTTGATTCATTGCATATCCTGGTACACCGCCGGAGGTATTCATATAGTCATATTTTGTTCTAAGTATCGAGTTGTAATTGTTGAGTTGTAAGAAAATAAAAGTGTGATGATCTTCATTTTTAGAGCATTGTCCCAAGTGAGGAAAAGGATGATGGAGACTATGATTCCCCCACAAGTCGGGAAGAGACTCCGGACGAAAAATAAAAATAAAAATAATAAAAAGAGGCCATAAAAAAAGAAAAAGAGAAAAGGCCCAAATAAAAAAAGAGAGAGAAAAAGAGAGAAGGGACAATGTTACTATCCTTTTACCACACTTGTGCTTCAAAGTAGCACCATGATCTTCATGATAGAGAGTCTCTCATTTTGTCACTTTCATATACTAGTGGGAATTTTTCATTATAGAATTTGGCTTGTATATTCCAATGATGAGCTTCCTCAAATGCCCTAGGTCTTCGTGAGCAAGCGAGTTGGATGCACACCCACTTAGTTTCTATTGTTGAGCTTTCATATACTTATAGCTCTAGTGCATCCGTTGCATGGCAATCCCTACTCACTCACATTGATATCTATTCATGGGCATCTCCATAGCCCGTTGATACGCCTAGTTGATGTGAGACTATCTTCTCCTTTTTGTCTTCTCCACAACCACCATTCTATTCCACATATAGTGCTATATCCATGGCTCACGCTCATGTATTGCGTGAAGATTGAAAAAGTTTGAGAATGTCAAAAGTATGAAACAATTGCTTGGCTTGTCATCGGGGTTGTGCATGAGTTAAATACTTTGTGTGGTGAAGATAGAGCATAGCCAAACTATATGATTTTGTAGGGATAACTTTCTTTGGCCATGTTATTTTGAGAAGACATGATTGCTTTGTTAGTATGCTTGAAGTATTATTATTTTTATGTCAATATTAAACTTTTATCTTGAATCTTTCGGATCTGAATATACATACCACAATTAAGAAGAATTACATTGAAATTATGCCAAGTAGTACTCCGCATCGAAAATTCTGTTTTTATCATTTACCTACTCGAGGACGAAAGGTGAATTAAGCTTGGGGATGCCTCGATACGTCTCCAACGTATCTATAATTTTCTATTGCTCCATGCTATATTATCTACTGTTTTGGACATTATTGGGCTTTATTATCCACTTTTATATTATTTTTGGGACTAACCTATTAACCGGAGGCCCAGCCCAGAATTGATGTTTTTGCCTATTTTAGAGTTTCGAAGAAAAGGAATATCAAACGGAGTCCAAACGGAATGAAACCTTCGGGAGTCCAAACGAAGATTTTCAGGAGACTTGGACCCTACGTCAAGAAACAAAAGAGGATGCCACCAGGTAGGGGGGTGCGCCCACCCCCTAGGGCGTGCCCTCCACCCTCATGGCTCCCCTGTTGCTCCACCGACGTACTCCTTCCTCCTATATATACCTACGTACCCCCAAACGATCAGATACGGAGCCAAAAACCCAATTCCACCGCCGCAACCTTACATGCAGACCGAGATCCCATCTTGGGGCCTGTTCCGGAGCTCCGCCGGAGGGGGCATCCATCACGGAGGGCTTCTACATCAACACCATAGCCTCTACGATGAAGTGTGAGTAGTTTACCTCAGACATTCGGGTCCATACTTAGTAGCTATATGGCTTCTTCTCTCTTTTTGGATCTCAATACAATGTTCTCCCCCTCTCTCGTGGAGATCTATTCGATGTAATCTTATTTTTGCGGTGTGTTTGTTGAGACCGATGAATTGTGGGTTTATGATCAAGATTATCTATGAACAATATTTGAATCTTCTCTGAATTCTTTTATGTATGATTGGTTATCTTTGCAAGTCTCTTGAATTACCAGTTTGGTTTGGCCTACTAGATTGATCTTTCTTGCAATGGGAGAAGTGCTTAGCTTTGGGTTCAATCTTGCGGTGTCCTTTCCCAAAGGATGAGGGGCAGCAAGGCACATATTGTATTGTTGCCATCAAGGATAACAAGATGGGGTTTTTATCATATTGCATGAATTTATCCCTCTACATCATGTCATCTTGCTTAAGGCGTTACTCTGCTTTCATGAACTTAATACTCTAGATGCATGCTTGATAGTGGTCAATCGGTGGAGTAATAGTAGTAGATGCAGTGTGAGTCGGTCTACTTGTCTCGGACGTGATGCCTATATACATGATCATACCTAGATATTCTCATAACTATGCTCAATTATGTCAATTGCTCAACGATGAATTCGTTCACCCACCGTAAAATACTTATGCTCTTGAGAGAAGCCACTAGTGAAACCTATGGCCCCCCGGGTCTATCTTCATCATATTAATCTTCCAATACTTAGTTATTTCCTTTGCTTTTTTACTTTGCTTTTATTTTACTTTGCATCTTTATGAAAAAAATACCAAAAATATTATCCTATCATATCTATCAAATCTCACTCTCGTAAGTGACCATGAAGGGATTGACAACCCCTTATCGCGTTGGTTGCGAGGAGTTATTTGTTTTGTGCCGGTACGAGGGACTCTCGCGTAGCCTCCTACTGGACTGATACCTTGGTTCTCAAAAACTGAGGGAAATACTTACGCTACTTTGCTGCATCATCCTTTCCTCTTCAAGGAAATCCAACACAGTGCTCAAGAGGTAGCAATAGCAACCTTTATTATGCAGTCAATCGCTTTTATTACTTTTGCATCACAAGTTCGTACAACGCTAAACTTTCTCTTACACTAAATGATCTCACACTTTTAGAAGAAATTTTTATTGTCTTTTTGCACCGATGACAACTTACTTGAAGGATCTTGCTCAATCCTTAGGTAGCTATGGTGGACACTTGAAAATAAGATTTAGGTTTAAGGGTTTTTGGATGCACAAGTAGTATCACTACTTAGTGCGGAATTTTTGGCTAGCAAAGATAGGGGGCAAGCACGACATGTTGAAGGATCTATGACAATATAAATTCTATATAAATATGAACAAACATAAATCATTACGTTGTCTTCCTTGTCCAACGTCAACAATTTTGGCATATAATATTTTGATGGGGGCTCACAATCACAAAAGATTTCCATGATAGTGTATTTGCATGTGAAAGTTCTCAATTATTCATAAATTGCTTGTATGACCAATATTGGGATTGTCAAGCCTCAAAAGATTTCACTTTCTAAATCCCAATGTGAAGCTACCACTAGGCATGATATAATTTCAACTTCATGATATTCAATTCATTCAACAATTTACTCATAGGATATAAGTGAAGCACAAGAGTAAATGACAAACTACTCCAAAAAGATATAAGTGAAGATCATGCGAGTAGTTAAGTAAATAAATAGCTATGTGAGGACTCTCTCTTATTTAAAAGTTCCAGATCTAAGAATTTTATTCAAAAAGCAAGAAAAATCAAAATAAAATGACATTCCAAGAATAGCACAACTCATGTGAAGAAGCAAAAAGCTTAGGCTCAACCGATACTAACCGATAATTGTTGAAGAAGAAAGGTGGGATGCCTAACGGGGCATCCCCAAGCTTGGATGCTTGAGACTTCTTGAAATATTATCTTGGGGTCCCTTGGGCATCCCCATGCTTGAGCTTTTGTGTCTCCTTAATTCCTCTCATATCACGGTTTTCCTAAATCTCAAAAGCTTCATCCACACAAAACTCAACAAGAACTCGTGAGATAAGTTAGTATAAACTAATGCAAAAACCTTATCATTCTCTACTATAGAAAATCACTAAAATTATTATTCAACATTTCCATACTAAATGCCTCTGCATATTTAATATTCCTATCCTCAAGTAGAATCATTAAACAAGCAAACATATGCAAACATTGCAAACATAACAGCAATTTGCCAAAACAGTACAGTCTGTAAAGAATGCAAGAGTATCAATACTTATTCAACTCCAAACATTATGAAATTCTACCATATTGTAGAAAATTTATCAGCACTCATTTTGCAAAAAATTCAACATTTTAAGACATTCTGACATTTTTGAGGAATTTTTGCAACACCGATAAACTTTCTGTTTTCAAACAGCAACATGTTGACTTGGAAAATAAGCATGGTAAAGGCTATCCTTGACATTTTTATTGAAAATAAAGATGCAAAACATTATTCTAAATAACAGCAAGCAAGTACTAACAAAATAAATTGTTGCTCCAAGCAAAACACATATCATGTGACGAATCAAAACATAGCTCTAAGTAAGGTTACCGATATAGTTGGAGACGAAAGAGGGGATGCCTTCCGGGGCATCCCCAAGCTTAGTTGCTTGATTCTTCCTTGAATATTACCTTGGGGTTGCCTTGGGAATCCCCAAGCTTAGGGTGTTGTCACTCCTTATTCTCCTCATATCAACATCTCACTCAAAACTTGAAAACTTCAATCACACAAAACTCAACGGAACTTTGTGAGATAGGTTAGTATGATAAAGAGCAAACCATTTCACTTTGGTACTGTCAAAGACAAGATTCATAATTGTTTCCACACAATTCCTACTGTAGCATATCATTTCCACAATTTATATTGAGCAATATAATCCATACAAACTAGAAAACAAGCAAACTTGAAAATAGAATCTGTCAAAAACAGAACAGTCTGTAATGATCTAGATAACTACCAAACTTCTGCTACTCCAAAAATTCTGAAAAATTAGGACCACATGAGAAATTTGTATATTATTATTTTGCAAAAAGAATCAACTCAAAAGCACTCTTATGTTAAAAATGAGAATTATTTTCGTGAGCGTAAAAATTTCTATTTTTCAGCAAGATCAAATTAACTATCACCCAGCATGATCCCAAAGGCTTTACTTGGTACTTTATTGAAACAAAAGCAATAAACATGATCAATACAGTAGCATAATCATGTGAGCACACAAAAACAGTAGGTAAAAGTGTTGGGTTGTCTCCCAACAAGCGCTTTTCTTTAATGCCTTTTAAGCTAGGCATGATGATTTCAATGATGCTCGCATAAAAGATAAGAATTGAAACATGAAGAGAGCATCATGAAGCATACGAATAGCACATTTAGGTCTAACCCACTTCCTATGCATAGGGATTTTGTGAGCAAACAACTTATGGGAACAAGAATCAACTAGCATAGGAAGGCAAAACAAGTGTAACTTCAAAACAATCAACACATAGAGAAGAAACTTGATATTAGTGAGATATGTAAGGGCATAAGTTCCTTTCTCATAGTAATTTTCAGAGGCATCATGAATGGATTCAACAATATAACTACCACATACAACACTCTTTTCATGATGCACAAGCATAGAAATTTATTATTCTTTTATGGCATAGTCAATTGCAACCTCTTCCAAAATAGTGGATGTATAACTAAATAAAGTCATGACCTCTCCAAATCCACTTTCATCAATATTGTAATAAGATTCAGCACCCTCCAAAATAGTGGGATCACTACTACCTAGAGTTGACACTATTCCAAACTCACTTTCATCAATGTAATCTCTTGGTGTACAAAAGTAGGGGCCTTTCTGTACCCCTTTACTTGTGCACGGGTAGTCGTAGCCTCACCTGCGACCATGCTTGGCGGGGCAGAGGAAGGAAAGGTACAAGACTGCCAAGGCAGTACTCAAGCCAGAGGCATGAAGAGCGAAAGGGCAAGATGGGCTTCCCCCGGCAACACCCTTGCCGGGGCGGCCTACATAGCCCCGGCAAGAGCCTTGTCGGGGCAAATTGCCGAATACCAGCAAGGCCACCACCCTTGAGCCTGAGAGTTCTGACACCATCGACAACATCAAGACCAAGACCCGGGGGCACCTGCGTGGTGGCATGAAGATATTTGTGAAGACCAAAGGCCTGCGAGTCTAGATAGAAACCAGCAGACGAAGACCACCAGCAAGATGCTTGCCGGGGACAGACGAAGACCCCCGGCAAGATCCTTGCCGGGGACGGCCACGAGACCCCGGCAAGACCCTCACCGGGGGCATCTACGGGGCCGAGGCCAGGCCCACGCCTGCAAAAGTTTCGCTGCCCCACGCCCGTTCCGACGCGGCGACCAGCCCGCCAACTAGGCGAGCACCTGCGTGGCAGCATGCAGCTTGTAGGCCAACTAGCCAAGCACCTGCGTGGTGGCATGCAGATCCTCGTGAAGACCCTGTCACCGCACCAGCTCAGCAACCAGCCATCCAGCATGGCACTACATGCCTCGTCAGCTTGGACGCGCGTCAAAGCAAGGCGAGGCGGCGACGGACGGGACGAGCGATATTGTCGTCCCCGATAAAGAAAGAGGGCACGTAGGCGGCACATTAAAGGCGTTTGCCCTACGATGGCAGGCGATAAACTTGTACATTGTAGATACTTTCCACCTCCTATGTGCCACTGTGGCGACCCCTTTGACATATAAAAAGAAGGCCTGAGGCGTACTGTGGAAGGATTTGGACTTTTTTGGACTGGGCATGCACCGCAGCTAGTTCAAGAGCTCAAGAACACTAAATACACACAGACAAGCAGGACTAGGGTTTCACGCATCGTTTGCGGCCCGAACCTGGGTAAAAATCCCCTCGCGAAGATCTTTTAGACCTGCTCTTTGCACAGCTCCACGCCCCGCTAACTATAGAAGGGATTCCCCAGGATCCCATAGGTGTTGTTTCCCCCAGCACATCATAAATACGAGGCATGCTATCATCATAATAAATTTTCTTATCAAAAGTGGAAGGAATCAAAGGATCATATTCATTAAGCAAAGCATCCCCAAGCTTAGGACAAGCATTATTTCCAGCAAATAAATCTTCAAACATTTCATACACATCAAACATAGCATCCCCAAGCTTGTGGTTTTGCATATCATCACAGTCATTCTTATCAATAGCATGAATGGCACTAATAGTATAGCAAACATTATTATCATATTGTTCCAAGCAAGTGCTAAAAAGATTTTCAAGATCATAAGGGATATCGTTGTATTCCAATCATAATCATTACAAAAAGTAGTAGGTATCACGAAATCATACTCAATATCATCATCCTCCATCGACATATTTGATTCACTTTCATGAGGGACAATGGTGATAGGAGCAACGTTATTTGGGAGAGTTACCTTTTTACCTCTATTCTTTCGTCTTTTCTTCTTCTTCACCACAACATGTGTGGGTTTAATTAATTTTTTCAAGCTTCTTGTTGAAGAGATTGATTGGATAGGAAGCTCCTCCTCGTTACCCGATTCATTATAATAAACACTAGGAGGGTTTTGGGAAACATTTTCCCTTTCATTAGTACTCTCTTCATACTCCATTTGTTTTCTTATCTTTAAGTAGTTGGCAATATAAGGATTCTCAGTGCAATTTACTGCACAAAACATATAAATTTCTTCTAGATCAAAATTAAGAAATCTCTCAAGATTAAATTTTGGAATACCCTTAGTTATATGTTTAATTTATTCATACCAGAAAAGAAGACTCAACTCTTTATGATGCTCTAGGGTAATCAAGTTATCACAATTTTTGGACACGATTTGATCATGAAAGAATTTGCATTGGAGATTTAAATGACCATGTTCATTGCAAAATTCACAAGGATGGCAGAAAAAATTAAATCTTTCAGCACAATCATCTAGCCTCTCTTGCAACTTTCTCGTTTCTAAATATTTATGCTTCTTACAAAATCTATCTTGCCTTTTTGGTGTGCAAAGACACTCCCAATTCACTCCACAAAAGGTGACATGATCATCAGAAACATTTTTGTCATGACTTATGCAATCATCATTAGCATTTTGGATATTCAAAGAATTCACACTAACAACATTGCAATCATGCTCATCATTCAAATATTCCATGCCAAACATTTTATTGACATCTTCTTCTAACAATTGGGCTCAATTTTCCAAACCATCATTTTCAAGAAAGATATTATAAAGATGATCAATAATGGGACGCAACCTCAATTCCATTTTTTATGTAGTTTTATTTTATAAACGAAACTAGTGATAAACAAGAAACTAAAAGATTCAATTGCAAGATCTAAAGATATACCTTGATGCACTCACCTCCTCGGCAACGGCGCCAGAAAAGAGATTGATGTCTACTACGCGACTTTATTCTGTAGACACGTGTTGGGCCTCCAAGCGCAGAGTTTTGTAGGACAGTAGCAATTTTCCCTCAAGTGGATGACCTAATATTTATCAATCCATGAGAGGTGTAGGATGAAGATGGTCTCTCTCAAACGACCCTGCAACCAAATGCAAGAAATCTCTTGTGTCCCCAACACACCCAATACAATGGCAAATTGTATAGGTGCACTAGTTCGGCGAAGAGATGATGATAAAGTGTAATATTGATGGTAGAAATATATTTTTATAATATGAATAAATAAAAACAGCAAGGTAGCAAATAGTAAACGAGCACAAAAACGGTATTGCAATGCTTGAAAACAAGGCCTAGGGTCCGTACTTTCACTAGTGCAACCTCTCAACAATGCTAACATAGTTGGATCATATGATTATCCCTCAAAGGTCAATAAAGAATCACTCCCAAGTTCCTATTAGCGGAGAGAAAAAGATATAAATTGTTTGTAGGGTATGAAACTACCTCAAAGCTATTCTTTCCGTTCAATCTATCCTAGAGTTCGTACTAAAATAATGCAAGCTATTCTTTCCTATTGATCTAATCAAGAGTTCGTACTAAAATAACACCAAAGCAAATTCATATTCATAATACTCAATCCACACAAAGAACTATAAGGGGACCCCAAATTTTCTATCAGAGAAAAGATAATAAAAACGTGCATCAACCCCTATGCAAAGATTACCCCAATATCACCGCGGGAATCCGCAAGTTGAATTGCATAACATATATCAAGTGAATCAATAAGATACCCCAATGTCACCTCAAGTATTCATACCGCAAAACATACATCATGTGTTCTCATCTCTGAATATTCAATCCGACATGATAAAACTTCAAAGGTAAAGATCCAATTCATCACAACAAGAGTATAGAGGGGAGAAACATCATATGATCCGACTATATTAACAAAGCCCATGATATAGATCGAGAGAGAGAGAGAGATATTAAACACATAGCTACTGGTACAAACCCTCAGCCCCGAGGGTGGACTACTCCCTCCTCATCGTTGTGGCCGCCGGGATGATGAAGATGGGCACCGGAGATGATTCGCCCCCTCCGGTAGGGTGCCGGAACGAGTCTAGATTGGTTATCGGTGGCTACAGAGCCTTGCGGCGGCGGAACTTCTGATCTAGGTTAACCCCGAAGGGTTTCAGAATATTTGGGTATTCATTGTGCAAAGAGGGGGTGTGGAAGGCCACCGAGGTGGGCACAACCCACCTGGGCGCGCCCTGGTGGGTTGTGCCCCCCTCGGGGCACCCCCAGCTACAGCTCTGGCCCATCGAGGGTCTTCTGGCCCACAAAAAATCAACAAAAAGTTTCGCGGTGCTTGGACTCCGCTTAATATTGATTTTCTGCGATGTAAAAAACAAGCAAAAAACAAGAACATGCGCTGGGCACTGGGTCAATAGGTTAGTCCCAGAAAATGATATAAAGTTGCTATAAAATGATTGTAAAACATCCAAGAATGATAATATATTGACATGAATACTTCATAAATTATAGATACGTTGGAGACGTATCAGCATCCCCAAGCTTAATTCCTACTCGTCCTCGAGTAGGTAAATGATAAAAGAAATAATTTATGAATTGTGAATGCTAGCAAAGTGCATAAGTTTGATCAATGATAATTTCAATCACTTTTCCTAGCATCATAACAACAATTCTTTCTTATAAAACTTCTCATGTTACAGTGGCAACCAATTCACATGTTAAGGTTCAAACAATGAATTCTCTTGAAACCCAACAACCTATGTTCTTAGTCACCAAGCAATTGCAATTCAACTTATTCAACAGATTTTAAGTAAGAGCTCCACATACTCAACCATCATATAGTCTTATATGATTGCTAACACTCACCTTGTACACATGAGCAAAACATTTCAACCGGACACATAGAAACATAGGGGCTTATTGTTTTGCCTCCCAACAAATTCACCACAAGGGTGATGTCAACAATATAACTTATGCTACTCATATTCAACTAGACATATGTGCCTAGATCTTTCCTCACCACAAGTAAAATAAAAAGGAATGGAGAGAAAAACTTTGACTCTTTGCATAAAAGTAAATACTGAAAAGTAAAAGATAGGTCCTTCGCAGAGGGAAGCAAAGGTTGCCATGCGCTTATTTGTTTGTATGCTCAACCCCTTAGTGCAAAAGAACGTCACGTTATATTGCCCCTTGTGATAGCAAACTTTATTATGTAGTCCGTCACTTTTATTACTTTTCCATCACAAGTTCGTACAACGCTCAATTTTCTCTTACACTAAATGATCTCACACTTTTAGAAGCAATCTTTATTGCCTTTTTGCACCGATGACAACTTACTTGAAGGATCTTGCTCAATCCTTAGGTAGATATGGTGGACACTTGAAAATAAGATTTGGGTTTAAGGGTTTTTGGATGCACAAGTAGTATCACTACTTAGTGCAGAATTTTTTGCTAGCAAAGATAGGGTCAAGCACCACATGTTGAAGGATCTATGACAATATAACTTCTATGTGAATATGAACAAACATAAATCATTACGTTGTCTTCCTTGTCCAACGCCAACAATTTTGGCATATAATATTTTGACGGGGGCTCACAATCACAAAAGATTTCCATGATAGTGTATTTGCATGTGAAAGTTCTCTTCCTTATACTAATTATTCGTAAATTGCTTGTATGACCAATATTGTGATTGTCAAGCCTCAAAAGATTTCACTTTCTAAATCCCAATGTGAAGCTACCACTAGGCATGATATAATTTCAACTTCATGATATTCAATTCATTCAACAATTTACTCATAGGATATAAGTGAAGCACAAGAGTAAATGACAAACTACTCCGAAAAGATATAAGTGAAGATCATATGAGTAGTTAAGTAAATAAATAGCTATGTGAGGGATCTCTCTTATTTAAAAGTTCCAGATCTAAGTATTTTATTAAAACAGAAAGAAAAATAAAAATAAAATTACATTCCACGAATAGCACAACTCATGTGAAGAAGAAAAAACTTAGGCTCAACTGATACTAACCCATAATTATTGAAGAAGAAAGGTGGGATGCCTACCGTGGCATCCCCAAGCTTAGATGCTCGAGACTTCTTGAAATATAATCTTTGGGTCCCTTGGGCATACCCATGCTTGAGCTTTTGTGTCTCCTTAATTCCTCTCATATCACGGTTTTCCTAAATCTCAAAAGCTTCATCCACACAAAACTCAACAAGAACTCGTGAGATAAGTTAGTATAAACTAATGCAAAAACCTTATCATTCTCTACTGTAGAAAATAACTAAAATTATTATTCAACATTCCATACTAAATGCCTCTGCATATTTAATATTCCTATCCTTAAGTAGAATCATTAAACAAGCAAACATATGCAAACATAACAACAATCTGCCAAAACAGTACAGTCTGTAAAGAATGCAAGAGTATCAATACTTATTCAACTCTAAACATTATGAAATTCTACCATACTGTAGAAAATTTATCAGCGCTCATTTTGCAAAAAATTCAACATTTTATCACATTCTGACATTTCTGAGGAATATTTGCAACACCGATAAACTTTCTGTTTTCAAACAGCAACATGTTGACTTGCAAAATAAGCATGGTAAAGGCTATCCTTGACATTTTTTATTGAAAATAAAGATGCAAAACATTATTCTAAATAACATCAAGCAAGTACTAACAAAATAAATTGTTGCTCCAAGCAAAACACATATCATGTGACGAATGAAAACATAGCTCTAAGTAAGGTTACCGATATAGTTGGAGACGAAAGAGGGGATGCCTTCCGGGGCATCCCCAAGCCTACTTGCTTGATTCTTCCTTGAATATTACCTTGGGGGTGCCTTGGGAATCCCCAAGCTTAGGGTGTTGTCACTCCTTATTCTCCTCATATCAACATCTCACTCAAAACTTGAAAACTTCAATCACACAAAACTCAACGGAACTTTGTGAGATAGGTTAGTATGATAAAGAGCAAACCATTTCACTTTGGTACTGTCAAAGACAAGATTCATAATTGTTTCCACACAATGCCTACTGTAGCATATCATTTCCACAATTTATATTGAGCAATATAATCCATAGAAACTAGAAAACAAGCAAACTTGAAAATAGAATCTGTCAAAAACAGAACAATCTGTAATGATCTGGATAACTACCAAACTTCTGCTACTCCAAAAATTCTGAAAAATTAGGACCACGTGAGAAATTTGTATATTAATCTTCTGCAAAAAGAATAAACCCAAAAGCACTGTTCTGCAAAAAGAATTAACTCAAAAGCACTGTTCTGTTAAAAATGAGAATTATTTTCGTGAGCGGAAAAGTTTCCATTTTTCAGCAAGATCAAATTAACTATCACCCAGCATGATCCCAAAGGCTTTACTTGGTACTTTATTGAAACAAAAGCAATAAACATGATCAATACAGTAGCATAATCATGTGAGCACACAAAAACAGTAGGTAAAAGTGTTGGGTTGTCTCCGAACAAGCGCTTTTCTTTAATGCCTTTTAAGCTAGGCATGATGATTTCAATGATGCTCGCATAGAAGATAAGAATTGAAACATGAAGAGAGCATCATGAAGCATACAAATAGCACATTTAGGTCTAAACCACTTCCTATGCATAGGGATTTTGTGAGCAAACAACTTATGGGAACAAGAATCAACTAGCATAGGAAGGCAAAACAAGTGTAACTTCAAAACAATCACCACATAGAGAAGAAACTTGATATTAGTGAGATATGTAAGGGCATAAGTTCCTTTCTCATAGGAATTTTCAGAGGCATCATGAATGGATTCAACAATATAACTACCACATACAACACTCTTTTCATGATGCACAAGCATAGAAAATTTATTACTCTTTGTGCACGGGCAGTCGTAGCCTCACCCACGACCATGATTGGCGGGGCAGAGGAAGGAAAGGTACAAGACTGCCAAGGCAGTATTCAAGCCAGAGGCATGAAGAGCGAAAGGGCAAGATGGGCTTCCCCCGGCAACACCCTAGCCGGGGCAGCCTACATAGCCCCGGCAAGAGCCTTGCCGGGGCGACTTGCCCAATACCAGCAAGGCCGCCGCTCTTGAGTCTGAGAGTTCTGACACCGTCGACAACATCAAGATCAAGACTCGAGGGCACCTGCGTGGTGGCATGCAGATCTTTGTGACACTACAAAAAGAGACACATCCGTGACATTTTGGGCCGAACGGAATTTGTTTCTGTCATACATATGACACTTCTATGACGATAATTGTGACAAAACCCGGTATCATCATAGATGTGGTGGGCTCCTACTTCTATGACAAAAAATCATGACAGAAAATGGGCATTTCGTCCTGGGCGGGCCGGAGACGCAGCTGCATGACTTCTTTGGGCCGTCCATGACGGAAAAAACCGTGGTAGAAGCGAGGGATAGGAAAATTTTGGGGAGTTCCCGGTTACAGTGGGAGGTCGGGGGCCGAGCGATGCATGCTTCTCTCGTACACGTACGCGCGTGTGTGCGAGGCATTGGCTCTAATCGAACCCGAAGCGGCGTCGGGCTCTAATCGAACCCGGCGATTACTGCAGGCTACGCGTTATCGAACCCGAGCGGTCGATCGATGGTCGTTAATCGAACCCGATCGGCGATTCGCCGCTCTGCTGCTAATCAAGCCGATCGATTGGATGAACAGTGAGCATTGCGGGGGGTTGGATGAGCGATGGCGGTGGCGTTGCCTCTGGATGAACAGGACCCTGTGGTGTGGTGGAGGGCTGAATGAATAGTAGACGATGGAGGGTTGCCCGTGGAGGGGTGGATGAACAAGACCCCCTGGTGTGGAGGGCTGGATGAACAGTACACGGTGGAGGGGTGCCCGTGGAGCGGTGGTTGAACAGGACCCGTGGTGTGGAGGGCTGGATGAACAATAGATGGGGAGGGGTGGTTGAGCGATGGCGGTGGAGTAGCGCGCGGTGGAGGCTGGATGAACAGGAGCCCGTGGAGGCTGGATGAACAGGAGCCCGTGGGGGCTGGATGAACAGGAGCCCGTGGAGGCTGGACGAGGTCGACGGTGGAGATGAACAGTATCCCGTGGAGTCCCGTTTTGCGGTACGCCACACCCCTCCCGATGAACAGGACCCCCGTTTTGACCGTAGCACTCCAACACAAGTCCGTTTCGTCCGTTTTGCGGTACGCCACACCCCTCCCGATCAACAGGACCCCTGTTTCGACCGTAGGAGGTCAGTTTCCTCCATTTTGCGTTACGCCAGACCCCTCCCGATGAACAGGATCCCGTTTTGAACGTGGCCGGTCGAACATAAGGCCGTTTCCTCCGTTCTGCGGTACGCCAGACCTCGTTTCCATCGCCTGTTCCGTCCAAGCCCTCCCGATGAACACGACGCATTCTGTTGCCTCCCCATGAACACGACACATTCCGTTGCCTCCCCATGAACACGACGCATTCCGTTGCCTCCCCATGAACACGACGACGGCGACGCTGTTTCTCCGTTCAGACCCAGCCATGTACACAAGCCCTGGCCGTACGTATGCGCGAGTAGGCGTTCGAGACCCCGCCCGTATGTACACATATGTGGCCATATTTTCTTTCTTGCACCCTGGCCGCTGTACATACATGTACATGCTACGTGCACGCCTCTACTATGACACGTGCGTGCCTCTACTACGACATGTGCGTGCCTCTACTACGACACGTGCACGCCTCTACATCGACTAGTATGTCCGTACACGTTTGCGACCAGAATGACAATGCTACGTACGCTTCGACCAGGTGGGTCGGTATCTGTGCACTTCCTTGCCTGCGAAGATGTAGCTGGTGGATCCCAGCAGTCAGGGAGCGAATCATTTTTTTTAGCCCGGACGCACTTCCTTGCGTGCGAAGATGTAGCTGGTGGGTCCCAGCAGTCAGGGGAAACTTTTTTTTTTGAAATACAGTGGCCCGTCCGGTGGGTCCTAGCTGTCAGGTGGAGGAATCATTATTTTCCGCGTAACAAGGAGGCACTTCCTTGCTGCGGCCGTGGACCCAACTGTCAGCCTCTCCACGTACAGTCCATGTCCGATGGAAGTCGTTCCTTGACCATGTTGACCACGCCGCGCCGAGAGCACCAGTGCGCTAGACGACGGCGAGGCCTAGGAAGGGGACGACACGGAGGCAGGGAAGACTCGGCAGTTGTTTCCCACGCGGAGGGGAGTATGACTGTACGAGGGTTTACTGGTTCGTGTGCGTCACGGGAGAATAACAGCAGTGTGGGTGAGTAGAGGATGGCTAGGCCAGCGATGGGAGAATCTGGTCGGGCGGTGAGGCTGCACAAGAAGACACCCGGCCGCGAGGAGGAGGGAGTAGGCAGTCCCCGGCGCTTGTTTGAGCGGCGAGGAGCAGAAGAGCAGAGATTGAAGAAGACGACGGCCGTTGGATGGACATCCAACGATCGGTGCTTAAATCGTCAACCTTTTTTTAGGAAAGCCTCAAATATGTGGAAAATAGCATACAACCCATCTGCCATTATTTCTAATAATTTACAGCCCATTTGCTAATTCTTAAGGTTTTTTTGGAGCCCATATTCTTTTTGTTAGCATTACAACCCATATTGTGGCAACGGTTAAAAAAATATACAAAATTTTGCATATTTCGGTGCGGTCTGAACTGTTTTTAATCCCGAAATTTCGACTCACATTCAGACTGATTTAAAAAATAAATGTATATCAATATAAAATCCAACAAATTCTCCACGCATAAAAATTAATGTAATTTAAAATCTTGAAATAAAAAAAAGATATTTGAAACTAATTGCCGATTCGATGTGTTTTAAAAATGTACAACCCATTTCTCATTACTGATGGGCCATTTTCTCGGCCAGCCCAACAAGCCTGACAAAGATTTGTAGCCCAACATGCCTGACAAAGCGACTTACTTGGCAAATCACAAAAAAACTGGGCTGTGGCCGTGGACCCAGCTGTCAGCCTCTCCACGTACAGTACTCTTCCGATGGAAGTCGTTCCTTGACCACGTTGACCACGCCGCGCGGAGAGCACCACGGCGGTGGACGACGGCGAGGCCTAGGAAGGGGACGACGCGGCAGTGGAAGCCCGCGCGGAGAGGACTATGAGGGTTCACTGGTTCGTCTGCGGTGTGAGGCTGTCGTCACCGCAGAACTGGCCAGCGGTGGGAATAGTAGGGGCGGTGATGCCTCTGCGGCAGCCTGCATCGCCACGGGAGGCGTGAGCATGCGGCACGACCGGGCGCTGCTTTGGGTGGCTGGAGCAAGAAGACCAGAGGTTGAAGAAGCACTACGGCCGTTGGATGGACATCGTACGGTCACTTGAGCTAGAATCGTTCATATTGACTAAGTTGACAAAGCCCTTCATCCCCGTCAACTTAGTAGGCCCACAAGTCAGCCTCCCAGCAAGGTGGGTCCCAGCTAGCCGGGGGAGTATTCATTTTTTTGTGCGTAATAAGGAGGCACTTCCGGTGGGTCCGAGCTGACAGCGGGGGGAACATTTTTTTTCGCGAAATACGGTGGCCTGTCCGGTGGGTCCCAGTAGTCAGGCGGAAATGATTTTTTTTGCAAAATACTGGTGGCCCGTCCGGTTGGTCCCCGCTGTCAGGTGGAGGAATGATTATTTTCCGCGTAATAAGGAGGCACTTCCTTGCGGCTGCCGTGGACCCAGCTGTCAGCCTCTCCACGTCTGATACTCTTCCGATGGAAGTCGGTCGTTGACCACATTGACCACGCCGCGCCGAGAGCACCACGGCGGTGGACGATGGCGAGGCCTAGGAAGGGGACGACGCGGAGCCGTGCAAGACGCGGCAGCGGATTCCCACGCGGAGAGGAGTACGAGCGCTCACTGGTTCGACTGCTGTGTGAGGCTGCCGTCGCCGCAGAATAACAGGGGGTGTGGGTGAGTGGAGGGATGGCCTGGTCAGTGGTGGGAGTAGTATGGGGGCGGTGAGGCCTCCGCGGTAGCACAGCCGGCCACGGGAGGCAGGAGCAAAGGCACGACCGACGCTGCTTTGGGCGGCTGGAGCAAGAAGACCAGAGGTTGAAGAAGCACTATGGCCGTTGGATGGACATCATACGGTCACTAGAGTATTGACTAAGTTGACAAAGCTCTCCATCCCTGTCAACTTAGTAGGCCCACAAGTCAGCCAAACAATATGGTGGGTCCCAGCTAGCAGGGGGTATTCATTTTTTGGGCGTAATAAGGAGGCACTTCCTTGCATGCGAAGATATAGCTGGTGGGTCCGACCTGTCAGCGGGGGGACGTTTCTTTCGCGAAATACAGAGGCCCTTACTGTGGGTCCTAGCTGTCAGGTGGAGGAATCATTATTTTGCGTGTAATAAGGAGGCATTTCCTTGCGTGCGACCGTGGACCCAGCTGTCAGCCTCTCCACGTACAGTCCACTTCCGATGGATGTTGTTCATTGACCACGTTGACCAGTCCGCGCCGAGAGCACTAGGGCGGTGGACGACGACGAGGCCTAGGAAGGGAACGACACGGAGCCAGGGAATACTCAGCAGTTGTTTCCCACGCGGAGGAGTACGAGGGTTTACTGGTTCGTCTGCCGTCGCCAGAGAATAACAACATGTGTGGGTGAGTAGAGGGATGGCTAGGCCAGCGATGGGAGTATGGTGGGGCCGTGAGGCCTGCGCGGCAGCATAGCCGGCCGCGGGAGGAGGGAGCTGGCAGTCCTGCCGGCGCTTGTTTGGGCGGCTTGAGCATGAAGAGCAGAGATTGAAGAAGCACGAGAGCCGTTGGATGGACATCCAACGATCCACGCTCTCGTGTGTTCACTAAGTTGACAGGGCGTTGCGTGTGCGTCAACCTTTTTTTATGAAAGCATACGCGTCAACCTGTAGTAGGCACACAAGTCAGCCTCAAGTCTGTGGAAAACAACATACAACCCATCTGCCATTATTTCTAATAATGTATAGCCCATTTGCTAATTCTTAAGAATTTTTTTGGAGCCCATCTTCTTTTTGTTAGCATCACACCCCATATTGTGGCCACGGTTAAAAAGTATACGAAGTTTTGCATATTTCGGTGCGGTCAACTGTTTTTAATCCAGAAATATCGATTCACATTCAAACTTTTTTGAAAAATAATTTATATAAATATAAAATCCAAATAATTGTCCACGCATAAAAATCAATGGAATTTAAGATCTTGTAATGAAAAAATTGAAACTAATTCCCGGTTTGATGTGTTTTAAAAATGTACAACCCATTTCTGGGCAAACGGAATGAAACTCTCCTCGTCTTGAAAGATTTGTAGCCCAGCAGGGCCGATAAAGCAAGTAGGCCTTGTTTGGGTATTTCTTTTAAAAAATAGAACTGGGCTTGCCATTTTCATCAAGAAAAAAACACAACCGGGCTCATGATATGGTAAACATAAATAAAACCCTGGCTAGATGGGCCACAACCCCCACACAGCCTCGTTGTTACCCTGATCCGTCGCTAAAACTAGTATAAATAACAACTGCTTGTTCCTCAAAAAAACTGCGCGACTTGCTGGGTCCCTGGTGTCAGCCGCTCGTAGTGTAATTCTCATTTATTGACTACGTTGACAATGGCGTGAGCCCCAGATGTCCAACCATTAGGAGGAACCACATTTTTGGGCTTGTACTATAGAGGCACTTGCTTGCGTACTGCCATGACGCTGGTGGGTCCCTACTGTCATCCTCTCCACGTACAGTCATGTCCTTGTTCCTCTCGGTTGTTGACGACGTTGACAACGCAAGAGGGCAGCGCACCGTGCACGGTGAGCGAACCAAGGCCGCAAGGCGGAGGACGATGGCGAGGCCTCGGACGGAACGAACAAGAGCCGTTGAAGATGCGCCGGTCCAGTCGCGGCGGAGAATCTGAAGGTTGATCGTTCGGTAGCGGAGTGCGTGTTGGGGCTGACGTCGCCGGAGAATAACATGACATGTGGGGGAATAGAGGGAGGGACTGGCCAACGTTGGAGGGTACGTACGGTAGGGCGGCGGAGGCGCAGCTAGCCATGGGAGGCGGGAGCAGGCGGAGCCGACGGGGTGGTTTGGTTTGGGTGATTGGAGGAAGAAGAAGACAAGAGATAGAGGATACACGACAGAAGTTGGATGTCAATCCAACGGCTGGTAGGCAGAATCGTTTGTTGACTGGCCAGTAAGTCGACACCACCTTGGATAGACTATTTCCTCGCGGGTCCCAAATGTCAGAATCCAAATCTGTCACAGTCATGCAGCCTTTCCTATGAAAATTTACAGCCCATTTGATGTGCTAGTTCGAAATAAGTTTGTGGGTGCTTTGGTGGGGGCTAATCACTTGGCTTCTGTAATGCATAGTGAGCTCAAGCAGCCGGCGAGAGTGATGTTATTTCCCTTGGTTTGGATTTGTTACAATATTTCACTCTAAATTAAACGAATGGCAAGACATTTGCCTTGTTTCAAAGAAAATATGACAGTCACAGCCGAGTTGAAAAGGGCAGGAACATCTAACTCCAGCTTACAAACTATAAAAAAGCACGAGGGTTAATTGTTCATCAGGTTTACAAAAAAACCAGATTGAAAAGGGCAACACCATCTAACTCCAACACTGTTTTCGGCAGTCACAGTCAAAATGGATCGGTCAGGTCCATAGAATGAACATCCTGGGTCGTAAAATGGATCGTGCGTGTGTTCGTGAGTGCATGTGTACGTGTCAGTGTTGCACGCCAGCATGCGTGCGTGTGTACGTGTCAGTGTTGCACGCCTACATGCATGCATGTCTTGCGTGCGTACATGTGTACGTGCGGGGTGAGGCTACACGTCAGTCGACTGACTTTTTCATCTCTGGTCATTAGATTTTCCAGCCCTTGGATACGAAATCAAGGGCCTCCAGTTTATCATCAAACTCCACCCCCTGAGCCGCCAGCCACCACCGGCCGAACCGCCAGCCCCTGCCGCCCACGGCCGGCCCGCCCTCCCCGAAACCACTCCCCACCGCCGGTCCACCGTCGCACCGACCATCCCTCTCGCCCCCCCCCCCCCCCGCCGAGCTTTTTCTCCGGGGATCCCCACCCCACCGCCCAATGAACGCCCCCCAACCAGAGGTCTCACGACTTAGAATACCCACCGACCACTAATTTATTACCATTTCTGTCCTTCATATACGCGCTGACGGGTGGGCCCTATGGTAATGTGCGGTGCTGAATGTGGACCGATTGACTGGTCAATTGATCGTGTTATCACCCTAAAATGTACTCCTATTTTATTAACACAGTATAGACTCAAACTACCATTTCTTTCTTTCATATACGGGCTGTGTAGGCCCCCACTTCTACGCTACCGATGGTGCAACACTAGTTGTGCCGCGTGGAACGTTTGATCGTCAATTGGTTGTGTCATCAACAAAATACGGGGTTGTACGGGTGAGCGGTGGACCGTATAATCATGATATGTATTTGTTTAACACGGCATGCAGACGCAAGGGCTCATATATACGCCAAGCACTCACCGCTATAAGCGCACACACACGCAAAACCCTACCCCTATGAGCACATTCAAGAGAGTGGGCCAGCATATATGATCTTGAGATTTTATGAAGTCACCATAGGTGCCTCGTAGTCGAGTGGAACGTCTCCTCCCACTGTCCGGAAAATACTGAAATTAACACAAGATAAATGTGAGCACCGGGACTTTAACCTTGGTGGGCTCGAGAAACCACTGTCCTCTAACCATCCAACCACATGTTGGTTAGCATGACAAAATGTATGTGCTGACCGTGATGAGCTTATTCTGAAGTCCAGTGACCATATCGTGCTTTCGCTTCAAATACAATGACCGTAAGTATCGTCAACAAAATACAGAGCATGCATCAAATGCAAAGTCCGCCAGTGTCATCAACAAAATATGGAGACGTATCGTGAGCTAGATACCGTTGTACTATTGTATATGCTTATTTTCTTAGTGGCCGATTGCGTGTGAGGTGTGGTGGGCACATCATTTCTAGTTGTGGTGGGTCAACATGAAGACTCATGGGTCGGTTCCATCCTGCGCCACATATAGGTTGGACCGAGGGCGTGTTATACGAAGACCCATGTGGAGGACTCTGCATACAACACGAAGCTACCAGTCGCGGAGGACCCTATCCGCACTGGTGATAAGCCGACTATATGTAACCCTGGGCCCTTAGTATGTTATACAAGCTTGGGGGCTAGTTTGTCGATAGTATACACACACGCACAATGCCTGGTATTCACGTGTACTTTGTACACACCCCTATCACTAATATACAGTACTAGGAGTAGGCTCTTTCTTCAACTGCAATTGAATTCTAGCATGTGCATGTGTTTATTTCATATTATCGATCCATAGAGTGAGAGCGGTTTGAAATACAGGCAATGGATGCTTTTGCAATTCATATAAACATTAATTAGTGCACTACATGTTGTTAGTGTGAAGAACTTTATACATTTGTCACTTGCATGGATACATTCCAAATTGCTAGCTACAAAACAGAATACATGTCGAATTCAACATAAAGGGGGTTTCGAAGATTCAAATTCATAGGAAATGCATTCATCTATTTGAACCCGAGATAATGGCATTTGTAAATCAGATGTAAAAGGGGGCATCAATCTTTGTTGTGAGTTTGAACATGCTATATATATTCATACGCATATCTAACTTTTTTGCAACCAAGGAGATTATATCTGGAACCATGCATGAACCGAGGTAAGTTGCATATTTTTAATATATACTCATGTACAATGTATATTCAAATGTACCCCCTCCATTCCAAAATAATCGTAGCTTTAGGATTTTCAAGAGTAAAGATTTGTGAAGTTTGACAAATCCTGAAAGTTCAATTGAAGAGAACCGAAAACGTTAATGCTTCTGCTCCCAATTATTGAACGAAGCGCCAAATAGGCCTCTGGTCACCCGAACCGTCTTGAGACTAATGTTTTGGTGGTAGGAAATTACTGTCCTGACTCTGGCCCGTGTAGCCTATCGGCTCGATGTCCAAAGGTCTAAACCGGGGTAGGTTTGTAACTTCACCAAGACGCCAGAGAAGCATTCATACGCCATGGGCGCCTACCCATGCGCTCGGCCGAAATCTACCCCGCCCACATTTGGGACACCTGACATGACTGTCCTACCCCCAACCCGCAATATGTCCGAAATTTTAGATGGGGGGAAAGTTTGTAACTTTCCCCAAATTTCAAACAAGCGCGTCTCAAACCGAAACATTGTTCCCCCTTAGTTCCCCGCCTCCCTCCATTTCCCCATTCATACTCCGTGGGCGCGAAAACGCCCTCTCCACCAGCCGCGAAACCCCAGCCTCCTCCATCCTCCACCCCATTGCGGCCAATCCACCGCCGCCCTCCTCCATCACGCCGGAGCCGGTACCCCGACGTCGTCGTCCAACGCAACCGCAACGCAACGCCCTCAAGGACTTAGCAGCTGAAGCCGAGGCAGAGCTGCCTCCACAATGCCGATGCCGACGTGCGCCGTACCAGAACCACTCCGACCATGCCGTCCTGCGCCTCACTGCTGTGGCTCCACTATCGCAACCGTCCACCGCACTGGAGCTGTTCCCGCTACGCCGTCGTTCACCACCTCGAATCTGCTTCCCCGCCGCCGACAGACGGCCACCGCACCACACTCAACAACTTGGCCATGGGTTCGTCCAAGGCTGCACCGTCCTCCACAACTTCTGGTTTGCGGCGAGCAACAAGAAGATCATCGGAAAAACAGAAGGAGGACACAACACTGCCAGCAGAAAGAGGTACTCCTCTTCCCTTATTCATGCAAATCTTACATCTCCGCTCACACCGTATTCATCCCACGAAAGAAACTAGTTGAGTGCTTCTTACTGCTTCTTCTTCGTGATACTAAATGCACAAGGTTTCCTCCCTTTTACTATTTCACCTTTGCTAGAGGTCAGTAGCCTGCCTGGATTTCAATTCAGGTCGGTCGAACCGCAATTAAAAGAAGCAGCACCCGCTTAGGCGCGCTGGAGCACCTAGTCCGCTTTGTTCCCGGGAAGCGGCGCATCGTTGTCTATCATAGGCGTGGGGCGCAGGAGCTTGCGCCCGATCTGGAGGTCGGCGGGGCTTGAATGGATGGCGGGGGGTGCCAAGCACGACGGTGTGGTGAGGTCGAGGGAGGGCGCAGTGTGGGAGGAATATCTTGGGCGGTGGTCGCTGACGTTTCGAGGAAGATTGTCAACACTGACTCGCTGGAGGTAGATGAAAGCGATCTGCCCGTTCTTTGTACATTGGACGGTGCAGAAAAAATGGACTGACCTATTTGCTTTCAACCGACTGTTATTTTCATAGAATCCTGTAGTAATTTAGTGTGCCATGCATGTTGTAGAGCTATCATATGTCTCCCGTCATTTATTTCTCACCGACACGCTATCTCGCTACCTTTACCTTTGTACTAATTGTGCACACACTTCACCCATACTCACACTATTGTTTTTTTATGCATGGGTATTTCAGACTCTGACGCAGTGTTGATGAATGAGAAAAGAAAAGACAGAAGTCACTCCAGTGTAATTCGAAGATAAGCACTAAGCGTTCCCAGTAGCTCTAACGGGTGCGATGTCGTGATTGGAGAGAGTAAACGTAGCTCATAGCTTGATGATCTCAATTGCTACACACAACCATCCCAGGTGCTTGCTTTAACTTCGCACTATCAAATGTGGTTGCATGTTGCATATGGTGTCTAGCTTGTATTGCTTCCAATTTGGTTAAATTGCATCTGCTTACTTTGAACATTATACCTTTGATAATGACATGCCTTCCTGTTTTTGATACATACTACATATGTCAATTAACCATGTTCGTACATCAAACTAATGCTCTTTTGTATCCCTCGTCAATCACTTATGATGAGATAGTCACCCGGGTGGGTTTCTGTGAGACGCCATACTCGTTTAAAGAGTGCAGTGTCATCCTCCCCACATGATTCTCAAGAAACAACAAGACTAAATGAAGATAGTCAACGTAGCTCTCTAGTTGATCACCGCAATTCCCCCACACCACCATCGCAGGTGCTTGCTCTTACTTGGCAGTGTGATATGTAGTGTTCGTCTTACATGAAAGTAGTGTTCGTCAGTATCATGCATTAATGAGTTCTGAAGAGCAAATTTTATTCCTTTTTCTTGTGGGTTTGACTTGACAAGGCAAAATCAAGAAAGAGGAAGGAAAAGAGTAAGGAAGGCGATGATGGTGGTCCTCTACAGCAACGTAAACAGAGCATCAGTACCAATTCTCCTTGTACTGATAGTGCATTACAAGGTCCAAGTCTCCGCTCCCCTACTCCACCATCCAAGGTGCTTGCTCTAACTTGGCAGTGTGATACCTGGTTGCATGTTGCATATGGTGTCTAGCTCGTATTGCTCCTAATTAGTGTAAACTGCATCTGCTTAGCTTACACATGATACATGTGAATATGACATGCTTTCCGGTTTTTGGTACATACTATATCTTATGATAAGGCACCTTTAAGTCGCCACTGTGATGTTGGTTGTGTCTTGCATATGATTTCTAGCACGTACTGCTTCTAATTTGTTGAAACGCCATACAATTTGAACTTGGCAGAGTTATATTGGTTGCATCTTTCATATGGTGTCTAGCTTGCAGTGCTTCTAATTTGTTGAAATGCCTTCTTCTTAGTTACCACATCATAGGTGTGAATATGTCACACCATCCTGTTTTTCATACATATTCCATCCTCGCATCATGTGTTTGCCTTTCCTCTGAGTAGTGTTCGTCAGTATCATGCATGAATGAGTTCTGAAGAGCGAATTTTATTCCTTTTTCTTATCGGTTTGACTTCACAATGCAAAATCATTACAGCTGAAGGAAATTAGTCCGACAGTGGATGATGGTGGTCCTTCGGAGCAACTCAAATAGGGGGTCTCTAAAGATTCTACTCCGCCATCCTCCCAACAAGATTCGCAAGACAACACAAGGTTGGACAGTCAACGTAGCTATGTAGATGATGAGCACATCTCCCCTACTCCACCATCACAGGTGCTTGCTCTAACTTTACACTATTATATGTGGTTGCATGTTGCGTATGATGTCTAGCTTGTATTGCTTCTAACTTGAATTGCATCACTTACTTTACACATAATGCCTGTGAATATGACACGTGTTCTGTTTCTAGAACATACGTGTATGGATGAGCACATCTCCCCTACTCCACCATCACAGATGCTTGCTCTTACTTGGAACTGTTATACGTGGTTGCGTTTTCCGTATGATGTCTAGTTTGTATTGCTTCTGATTATGTTGAATTGCATCTGCGTAGCTTACAACTTATACCTACAACGATCACTTACCCATAAGACACATTTAACTTGGGACTGTGATGTAGGTTGCATCTTGCATTGTCTTCTAGCTTGTCTTGCTTCTAATTTCTTGAAAGCGGCACTTCTGACGAGACACTTTTTACACGATAGAGTGATATTGGTTGCATGTTCATATGGTGCCTAGCTTTCATTTCTTCTAATTTTGTTGAAATGCCTTCCGCTTCTTGTTTTTCATACATATTCCATCCTCCTATAAATGCTGCGTGAATATGAAACGCTGTCTTTTTTGTATATATTCCATCCTCCTATCCTGCGCTTGCCTTACATCAAAGTAGTGTTAAATCTGTATCATGCATCAACCAGTTATGCAGAGCTAATTTTATTCATCTTCTTGTGGTTTTGACTTCGTAAGGCAATATCAGAAAATAGGAAGGAAAAGAGTAAGTTAGGGGATGTTGGTGATCCTCCGCACCGAAGCAAATAGAGACTCTCTAGATTTGCCGCCATCGCTAATGAAGTTGAAGTCCCAAGTCTACATGATGAGTTCATCTCCGTACTCCACCATTGCAGGTGCTTGCTCTAAGTTGTGATGTGATAATTGGTTTCATGTTGCATATGTTGTCCAGCCTGTATTTCTTCTATTTTGATTAAATTGCACTACTTTGAGTTTATCGTTATACATGTGCATATGACATGGCTTTACGTGTCTAGAATACATCGCATCTATCTATCATACCATGTTCTTACATCAAAGTACTACTGTTGTGTATCCCGCATCAGTCACTCATGATTGGACGCTTTTAACATGGCAGTTTGATAGTTGTTGCATCTTGCATTGATTTCTACGTTCTACTGCTTCTAATTTTCCGAATTGACACTTATGACAAGACACTTTTGACTTGGCAGAGTAATATTGGTTGCATCTTTCATATGGTGTCTAGCTTGCATTACTTCTATTTTCTTGAAAATCATACCTTAGTTTGCACATCATAGCTGTGAATATGTCATGCCGTCTGTTTTTCTTACATATTCCATCCTCATACGGTTGTCTTACATCAAAGTATTGCTTATGCATATCATGCATCAATGAGTTACGAAGAGTGATTTTATTCTTTTGTGTTGTGGGTACATCTTGACATGGCAAAGTCAAAAAGAGCAAGGAAAATAATATAGTATGGAGTCGTTACTCGTCGGGTGAAAGCGGAAAAGGTTACGCCGTTGAGATTCTGCTGGTACTTATAGTGCGAGAAGGTCCAAGTCCACCGGCTAAATCTACAAACACGGTATCACACTGCTCCACCAGCTGCGACATCCGCTTCAACTATACCAAAGATCTCAACCAGTTACTCGTTCGTTTGCTTCGAATTGGCCAGTTCCCAAGCTGCCTTCACACCTAACACTACTTAGAATCACGACACACAACATGACTTGGCAAGATCAGATGAACCTCATGAGCATCAACACCAAGACGGTACCTGACCAAGTCAAGTTGCAGTTGCATGCTCCTTTATATGTACTCTCACAGTTTGATGTACACTAGCACTTTCCATATTCGTTGTTGAACTAGCACCACGGCGCAAGCGGAAACAGACATCAGGGATAATGCTTGACAGATTAACAAAATATAAAGGAAGAAGAATGGAGATCCATTGTGAGGCAGGTTTAAAAAGGCCACGTGATGCTCTGAGTCAGCCAAGTTAGTATCGAGGCAGCCGTTGCCGTTAGGTGTCATGCACGTATCCTCCCAACGTGGATCCAAAGACAGGAATGAGAAAGAGAATACCCAGTTTAACACCTTCCTTGACCATTTATCCATAAGTAATGTTATTCATCGCAATTAGTAATATTGTCTTGCTCTTTCCCATACTTTCTAGCTTCATCCTAATAAGACACATTCTTTTTTCAACAGATGAGGTTCAAGTTGGATCCGAAAGATGATGCAACTAGACAAGCATGCACTCATGTTTTTCGATACGCTTTCTGACAAGATGTCGGTACCACCTTAGAAAATCTCACTTTGAAGGCAAGGCTAACAATGAAATCGCCCAAACATCTCTAGTGGAATATATTACAGATGAAGACTGGACAGCCCTCGTTAAACACCGGGTCTAATCCAAAGTATTAGGTAGGCTATATGTATTTGATCAGACCACATATTGAACTTGTATTTATGTATGTGCCTTACAAGTGTATCTTCTTCTAGGCTAACTGTTTGAAGAACAAAACCAACCGTTCTAAAGTGAAATTCCAACAGACCACAAGATCTCGTAGCTATATTGCACACTGCGAGGCTCTTGTAAATAGCTGCTACTTCCTTCTTCTTTTTGTGCCATATTATCGTATCTATATTGACTTGTTCCAAATACAGAGGAAGTCCCGTGCGGACTAAAAAGAACTCCGAATCAATGCGGTAAATCTTCAAGGATTGCCACACCGGCAAGATGAAGGGCATGAGCACACCAGTTCAAGCCGCTGTTGTAAGTCCTTACTCCTCCTACCTTGAACTGATTGGTACTGTGATGTGTTCATTTAACTACTTGGTTTGCAGCCAATGTCAGTTACTCTGTTCACTTTTATTCACAGTTGTCTTAACGTATCATTTCACCTTACATGGTTTAAAAGAGATGAAGGATATTCTTTTGGTCTTGATCTGTAATCTAGTTGTTATGCTCACGTGCGCACACAATGATAAAATAGCCTGTTTGTTTTATATCTGTTTGCCCATGATATGAATGATGTCATACTATGTTCATCCTACTTTAAACCATGTCTCTTTATCCTTAGATGTCAATGAATGTGAGGAAATAGACAATACAGTAGGCATGCTACATGGACATATGTTCCGAAAGTGATTTTATTATGTAGTTGGCACTACAATACATGCTAATGTATTACAGTAGTTCACCAAATAAGTTAGGTATAAATGTTTAACCTACTTTGTTTGTTTTTATCTCATTAGTAACTTATCTAGTACACTAATCTACAAGTTCAAACTTTCAGGAAGCTATGGAACAAATGATTGAACAACCACAACCACCTGAAGGTGACGAGGCTACTACAGGCACAATGTCACCTCTTCTTTGCGGTCGTCGATATCTCTCCACTAACGGTGCAAAATCACAATGCAGGTTGGTTGTCAAGGTAACCTCGTCCAAATCGCCCTCGAACAAAATCTTCACTGCTAGGCAGAGTGATATATCTGTGCTCCAGACACAAGTCCAATCCCTAATGGACGTTGTTTTGGAAACAAGAATAGTGGTTGAGAAATGTCGTCAAGATATGAAAGGTTTTGAAACCAGACTATGAGACATTAAACCCGTTGTTCAAGAGCAATGGCGGAAAAAAGGTGGAGATCGTGCTGCTCCATTAGATTCTACAGCCTGAAACATTATCACTCAGGTCAAATGATTTGTGCTTCTATACATATGATGGTGCTTTTATCTGGAAGGACTGTAAACTTCATACCAACAGGCCTTTTGTTGAATGGTTGGAATTTATTTTGTTGTGATACAACATTTATGATGCTACCTCAGGCTGCAGTAATTACGACGCTATTTTTGTATAGTGTAGGTTTATCTTAGTAATGTATTTGGCCGAAAGGTTCGTAGGAGCCCAACATGCCAACATTCGTCGGGCCCATTCCAATTGGGCTAAAAACGATTACGGGCCGAAATTGGCATGTAGCTCACTAAAAATATCTGGGCCTAAATCAGCATAAGCTTTCATATTTTTACGGTAGGCTGTGCCCATAGTGGGCCTTCTTGAGCCTAAACATAATTTGGGCCCTCAGTAAAAATAGGCCGTTTACATGTGTAAATATATCAAGCCCATAAAATACATTGGCCTTTAATAGACCGAAAGTGAGATTGGGCCCTGGTTGTGCCAAATAACCCACTTGACTTTAACAGGCCGAAATTCGGACATGCCGTAAATGCGCCGACCTAATACACGGGCCTTTAACAAGCCGGAACTTCGGTCGAGCTAGATTATCGTCATTTTTATATGGGCCGTTAATGGGCCCGATATGACGTTGGGCCACATATGGCCCATGGTTTACGTTCGGTGTTAACAGGCCAAAAATGACAACAGGCCGAAAGTGGCCCAAAGCTATAGTGGGCCTCTAATAGGCCGAATGTCAGACATGGCCGAATATGACCCAAATCCTTCACGGTCGTTTATGGGCTGAAAGTTTTGATGGCCTGTAAATGGGCCCAAATGAAGCCGGACCTTTAACAGGTCGAAATACACGGGGCGTAATTCGGCCCGATTACTTAGCGGATCGTTAACGGGCGAAGTGACCATGGGCCGCGTTGATGACAAGTTTAGGATAGGCCGTTGACGGGCCGATTTGTGAAGAATGTTGGGCCTTTAGCTGGGCTGGCCCATTATGGTCGGCAGAATCTTGTGGGCCTTTAGCTGGGCCGGCCCATTGTGGTCCACAAAATCTTGCGGGCCTTTAGCTGGGCCGGCCCATTATGGTCTGCAAAATCGTGTGGGCCTTTAGCTGGGCCGACCCATTATGGTCCGCTAAATTTTGTGGGCCTTTAGCTGGGCCGGCCCATTATGGTCTGCTAAATCTTATGGGCCTTCGGTTGGGCCGGCCCATTTAATCTTTGTGGGCCACTTTTGGGCCGGTCCACGTGTCAACATATCATAGGCCCATCTCGACCGTTGGATGAGTGACACCTGTTAACGCGAGTCGACGGCGTGGATCCGTCGACCAATGAGAATTTTACACGTGGAAAATCGGCATTGGTCGTGGTACATTAACGGGTTATCGGACCCAAAATCCGACCCGATAGCTTAACGGCGTTCCGTTACGGTGGATGCCACATGTCGGTCACCCTTGATGAAAGCACTTCTGTGACGCGCGATTTATCGTCATGGAAGTGGACACTTCCGTGATGATAATTTTGGCAATGTCATGGAACACTTCTACAACAGCACAGGTATGACTATCTTGATTCTGTCATAAATTTGCCATGGATGTACATGCATGACAGAAAACGCGACCTACTGTGACAAACACGTATAATCACGAAAGTGTATTTTTTTGTAGTGTGAAGACCAAAGGCCTGCGAGTCTAGATAGAAACCAGCAGACGAAGACCCCTGGCAAGATCCTTGCCGGGGACAGATGAAGACTACCGGCAAGACCCTTGCCGGGGACGGCCACGAGACCCCGGCAAGACCCTTGCCGGGGGCATCTACGGGGCCGAGGCCAGGCCCACGCTTGCCAAAGTTTCGCTGCCCCGCGCCCGTTTCGACGCGGTGACCAGCTCGCCAACTAGGCGAGCGCCTGCGTGGTAGCATGCAGCTTCTAGGCCAACTAGCCAAGCACCTGCGTGGCGGCATGCAGATCCTCGTGAAGACCCTGTCACCGCACCAGCTCAGCAACCAGCCAGCCAGCATGGCGCTACATGCCTCGTCAGCTTGGACGCGCGTCGAAGCAAGGCGAGGCGGCGACGGACAGGACGAGTGTTGTTGCCGTCCCCGATAAAGAAAGAGGGCACGTAGGCGGCGCATTAAAGGCGTTTGTCCTACGATGTCAGGCGATAAACTTGTACATTGTAGATACTTTTCACCTCCTATGTGCCACTGTGGCAACCCCTTTGACATATAAAAGGAGGCCTGAGGCATCTTGGTTCGCCTTAAATGGCTTCTTCCGTTGACCGGGTTTCGGATTGTGAAATCTGGCGTTGATGGCTGTGTCACGTGGTCTTTCATTATTGCTGCGACTATTGTGTTCTTTTAATCGTGGCTTGCTGTTGCCGTCTCGGATTTCTGAAGTGCCCGGGTCGCTGGCGTTGTTGCTTTTACGAGCGAGCCAGTTGTCTTCTCCCGCACAAAAGCAAGTCTTTAGAGCGGTAAGGGCTGTCATGGATTTAGGTCCTTCCTGGCCGAGGTGACGTGCTAGCCATTCATCCCGGACGCTGTATTTGAAGGCCGCAAGGGCTTCCGCGTCCGGACAATCGCCAATTTGGTTCTTTTTGACTAAGAAACTAGTCCATAGTTCCCTGGCTGACTCGCCGGGCTGTTAGACAATATGACTTAAGTCATCGGCATCTGGTGGCCGGACATGTGTTCCTTGGAAGTTGTCACGAAAGGCGTCTTCCAGATCTTCCCAGCTACCAATAGAATTTTCTGACAAACTGTTTAGCCAGTACCGTGCTGGAGCCTTAAGCTTGAGAGGCAGGTATTTAATGGTATGAAGATCGTCTCCGCGAGCCAAGTGGATATGGAGGGGGAAGTCCTCAATCCATACTGCAGGACCTGTTGTGCTGTCGTATGATTCGATATTGACAGGCTTGAATCCCTCGGGGAATTCGTGATCGATCCAAATGCAGCCCTGAAGCGAGAGAGGGTGTGCGGCACCTCTGTACCGTGCCGTGTCGCAGGTGGCTCTGATGGAGTCCATCTGCGGCATTCAGACCGGGCGTGGTTAGGTTTGTCACGTCCGAATAGTTAGCCGTCTTCGTGCCTCGAGGCACGTTCTCATGATCCGTAGATTGATCTTGTATGCCCTGCTCTACTGTCCAGGGTCTGTCGGAGGTCATACGTGTGACCCTGAATTCTTCCGTCTTTATTTTTGCGGGGCGGTTGGGCATGCTGTTGTTCGGCCTGAGTTGCCGCTTTATCCTGACCGCGTGGTGGCCGGTCGGCCGCCCTGTCTCGACCACGTGGTGGTCGTTTCGCATTACGCGAGGGAGATGTGTGCTCTGGTGCCTCCTCATTGAATTGAGGTAGCTGTCTGTGTTTTGGGTAGCTCTTGGTTGGGCGCTTGAGGCCGTATTCTTCCACTGTCAGGACGTCAGTCCATCTGTCGATGAGCAGATCTTGTTTAGCTTGAAGCTGCTGCTGCTTCTTTTTCAGGCTCCTTGCAGTGGCTATGAGTTGAAGCTTAAAGTGCTCCTGCTCCAGAGGGTCCTCCGGCATGATGAAATCTTCGTTGCCGAGGCTTGTCTCCTCTTCGGAGGGTGGACGGCAACTATCGTCCCCCGGGTCATCTTCTATGGCCTGCTCATCAGGGTTGTCTTGCCTGTCGTCATGTTCCTCCTGTTCGGATGCTCCGAGAGGGTCTTCATTGTTTTCGGCGTTGCCCAGAGTGCTATTTTCTCCGGTACATGTATTGCTATCCTTTGAGCGGAGAGGCTTAGAACGGCGTTTGGGGCGCCGGCACTTGGACTGTGTCTCGAAAGTTTTATTCTTATCTGGCTCTTCACCAGATCCCTTGGGTGTATCAACCATGTATACGTCGTACGAAGAGGTGGACATCCAACGTCCGGTGAATGTCGGGTCTTGGCCTTGCTCATTGTCGGCATCGTCGTCCATACGGGTGATGTCTTCGGAGCCATAGTCAAACACGTCAGTTAAGATGTCGACGGTGGCTATGAAGTGGGTGGCAGGTGGGAAGCAAAATTCCTCGTCGTCCGCCTCTAGCTCGAACAGAACATAGTTCGGCTGTGAGTCTTCCTCCAAGGACAAGTTCTTCAAATAATTTAGTACGTCACCCAAAGGCGAATGCTGGAAGACGTCTGTGGCGCTAAATTCGAAAATCAACAATCGATCCAGCTCGGTGTCTGCAGGTGTATCCGGTCCGGAACATGCATCCGGAAACGAGTCCGGGTTTCCATTGACGCAAGCATTGCAGGATGTCGAGTCCGTGTGCGGCTCCAACACCACGGACTTTATGGCCTCGGAGGGCGCGATCTGCTTTGGTACTGAGGCCGTTGCAGCAACATGATCCATCTCCTGGGTGTGCTCCGATGATAGATTTAGGTCATGTTCATCGGAGAAAGGGGGAGCGATCACCACGGTATCAAATCCCTCAAAGATCAAGTCTCCACGAATATACGTGACTTAGTTTAAGCTTCCGAACCTGACCTGGTGGCCAGGGGTGTAACTATCGATCTGCTCCAGATGGCCAAGCGAGTTGGCCCGCAGTGCGAAGCCGCTGAATACGATGATCTGTCCGGGGAGGAAGGTTTCTCCCTGGACCACGTCATTACTGACGATCGAAGGGGCCATCGAGTCCTTTGTCGACGACACAGTGGAACTATCAATGAAAGCACCAATGTCGGTGTCAAAACCGGCGGATCTCGGGTAGGGGGTCCTGAACTGTGCGTCTACGATCGATGGTAACAGGAGACGGGGGACACAATGTTTACCCAGGTTCGGGCCCTCTCTATGGAGGTAATACCCTACTTCCTGCTTGATTAATCTTGATGAATATGAGTGTTACAAGAGTTGATCTACCACGAGATCGTAATGGCTAAATCCTAGAAGTCTAGCCTATGAGTATATGGTAATGAATCTGTCCTATCCAGACTATGCTCTCCGGTTTATATAGACACCGAAGAGATGTAGGGTTACCGGAGGTCGGTTACATAGGAGGGAATCTTCATAATAGGTCGCCTAGCTTGCCTTCCACGCCAAGTAGAGTCCAATCCGGACACGGGTATTGTCTTCGGCCTTCGTATCTTCACAGCCCATTAGTCTGGCCCATGGATAACAGGTCGGACGCCCGAGGACCCCTTAGTCCAGGACTCCCTCAGTAGCCCCCAAACCAGTCTTCAAGAGCGAGGTGCTCGACACGCTCATGGTCTTCGGCATTGCAAGGCGGGTTCCTCCTTCGATGATCTCCAAGTAATGTATTCGGCCATTGATCCAATGTCGCCTCCTCGGCTTCCGCATGTTTTAAATAATCTCCATCCTCCACGTGTCAAGTGAATGTGGAAAGTCAGGGCATTTCTGCGAATAACACCCCCTCTACGTAAGGAAGGGCGCCCATTTAAAGGGGTTAGATCTAGATCCATTCAGCGTCACGCAGAAGAAATCTCCAGAGACTTCTTAGGAGAGACCATTCCAGCATGGCCAGCGCTCCTAGCTCCTCCGCTCGTCCCGGCCCAGAGAAACGCGAGTGGGAGAGGTGTTCTGTGCCCCATAGCCAGTTGATGAAGTTACAAACTCAGGGATTCCTTACCCTGCAGATCTAGTCCCTGTTCGGACAGGTCTAGCTTCCTTCAATGAGGGGGCTCAGGCAGAGGACTTCCCCAATCCGTCCGGGGGAGAGCGAGTGTGTTTCGTCCCCTACCTGCTAAGAGGCGTTGGATTTCCAATCCATCAGTTCCTCCGAGGGCTTCTGGAGTACTACGACCTCCAACTGCACAATTTCACTCCAGCCTCCATTCTGCACATTGCGGGTTACGTCGCTTTGTGTGAACTATTCCTGGGCGTCGAGGCTCATTTCGAGTTGTGGAGGAAGTTTTTCTGCCTCGTCCCGCGCAATCACGAAGGGTCTATTTTTGAAGTGGGCGGAGCCGAAGTATGGCGCATCGCCGATACCAGATATCCATCCGGCACACGAAGGAAGGCACCCGATGGCTGGCCCTCCGAATGGTTATATATCAAGGACGTTCCACTTCCTGATCCAGTTTGAAAGGGCCTTCTCGAATTTGCGGTTGTCCCGCTGAAGAAACGCCACAGTTAGTGTCCCCGGAGTCTTGAAGGAGACGGCGCGGAGGTTCGTCACTTAATGATCAAGATAAAAGAACTCGCTTAGTCCAGGCTCACAGTAATCAAGGTGATGGCGATCTCCATGGCACGAGGGGTTCAGCCGCTCCAATACAGACGGCTTCCCATGCGGGACTACAATGGGGAGGATGACGCCTCTCGCTGTGGCCGGAAAGGTCCGGATACCCCTGCCGCTTTGGCTAAGATATTAGCCGAACTGTTCAAAGGGGAGGAAAAGGAATTTCTTTGCATCAAGCTCAGAGACGGGTACTCTATGTATAACCCTCCCAGTTGGGTAAGGTCCGACTCCTCTGTTTTTACTACCTCCCTCTCCGAATTGCCTTTGATAAATTTCTGGTTTTTTTGCTTACGACAACACTGGCGAAAGGTCACCGAGGGATTCCATAGTCCCGCCCCACAGCTGGAGGACCACAATCGGGAGTTTGATCCCGGGTTTGAAGAGGATCCGGATATATTTGTGGTGCTCGCGGAGGGGGTGTTTTACCAGACGAGCTATGATGGCACGGAAGTGGCCATTATCGCCGATTATCCTAGTCTTCTTCCTGCTTCACGGGTAAGTAATCAAGAAACACCTTTTCTGAAAGGGTGTTCTTACTCTGCTTCACCCACCGCATTGTCGCTCGTTTTACAGGGGAAGAAGATCGGTTCCTGCACCGGGCAGGCCTTCGAAGAGGAGGGCCGGTGAAAGCACCATCGGGACCTCGTCGAGGAGGTACGGATAAATATATTTTCAGCGGCCGTTTCCGACTGTGACTTATGCGCCTATTCGATTACAGGAAAAAGGTTCGCCGAACAGTGTCCGGGGGTCCGGCCGGCCGCGTTCCCAACCACCAAGATTTAGATCCGGTCGGGCTGCCCTTCGGCCGAGGGTTCGGACAGTATGTCCGTTACCAACTCGGAAGTAGAGAGCGCCATGACTCATCGGTGCTGCAGGGCTGTTTTACGAGACCCGACATTCTCGGATGAGGCATTTAATGCCTTTAGCTCGGGCGACGCATACATCCGAGCTGCTCGAGACGGGCTTAGGAAAGCCATGAGGCAATATCTAACAGATGTGCAGGTAAGGTTACTTTGCCAAAAAGGATAGCCTATGCCAGTAGCCCCCAGGACTGAAAGCAGTTGGTACAACTGATTTAAGGACCGTTGTATGACCAGGTTCTTACAGAGAAGAACAACCTGCTATCCCAAGAGCTGGAACAATGTCGGATGCAACTAAATGCTGCTACCGCCGAACTAAAAGAGTTCAAGAAGGCGCCACCTGGTAATATTCCCCTCCAACGAGAAAATATACTTATATGCCCTCAATACTTACAGTCTTTCCTATACCATGACAGAATGGTCAGGGGGACTCAAAGAGGCGTTGGAAGTCGTGCAAGCGAATGAGCAAGAAGCCAAAAGGCTACAAGCTACAGGCGATCGTGTACTGAAGCATGCCATTATTGAGAAAAACCAGCTCCAGGATTGCAAGACCGAGCTAGGCGAAGAGCTAAAAGATGTGCGGGCCCAGCTAGCCGATTCCATGAAGGAGAACAAGCATCTGCGGGGTGGCATACTCAGTATGTATCTAAACTATTTTGAAAGTAGTTCGGTGATAGGAGAAACTGATATAGCTATGATTGTAGGTATATTAATGGGCCGTCCTGAAGAGGAGGTGTCCGGATCATCGAGTGATCTGCTGCAAAAGTTGTCGCAAGTGCATGAACAAGCACGACTGGCGATGCGGAGTGTTGCCAAGGCTCTATGGCCATCCGCCTCCCCTCCAGGAAGTATGGAGGAGCTTGTAGACCGGTTCAAAGGAGCGCGGCGGCGTATCCGGCTATGGAAGATATCGGCCTGTCGAGAGGGTGCGCGAGAGTCTTGGGCCATGGTGAAGACTCGGTATACCAAGCTTGATTCGAATCACATGGCGCGGGTCGAACCGGTAGGGCCGAATGGGGAAGAAATTCCTGTTAGTTTGGTGTATGACCAAGTAGGGGTGGCCGCCAAATATTCCCAACAGGATTGTAAGTTAGATCGCCTGTTCGACGGTATAGAGGAGGAAGTGTTTGAGTCCAAGTGACTATGTACTTTCCTCACCGTATGGAATTCTAGCTGAATTGTATATCATTTGTCATGGCAGACCTTTTCGTGTCAACCTCCGGATCCAAAGGTGCGGAGTGTTTCCGAATACCGTCGCGGCCGAATAGGCTGGGGTATGCGTGGAAAATTAAGCGTAGGGGTCACAGTTGCTTGAACAGACAAGTTGTATCCTACTAGTTATGTTATATTACATTGAGATTGTAAGAAACATCTTCCAGGGAGAATAGTTCCGTTAAGGGTTCCTTTCCCTGGGTATGCATGCATTAGTAGACATGTCAGAATTGTGATGTGAAGATCACAGTGTGTATAGCTTCTGGGGGTTCACAATAGAGTGAGTGCAAAAAAGTATTTTTCATCCACCGATCGAATATTCCCTTAAGAAAGCTAGCTTTCGGCTTCACCTAGTCTGAGGTACACATCCGGATGACCCGACAGTAACAATCGTAGAGGTGCTCCCTTTACCACCTAGCCAAATAATCGGGAACGTAGGGGTAAGCACAGGAGCCAGGCAACCCAGCTTGGCCAAAACTTAAGTCATATCGATGCATGTAATGGTGAAGAAAAGACATACGGAAAAAACACGTATGTGTTATGAGCTTAATGCTCGGCAAGTAATATTAACAAGCTTCTATTAAAAGAAGCCCCCAGGTATAATGAGCGTACGCTTGTAAAAATGTGTACATCAGCAGTATTCGGTCAAGCCGAATAAGAGTTTTAAAGCGAAAAAATTGTGTAAAAAGGGGGGAAAGAGTTATGGAAACTGTAGGGGATAAGGATACTAACAAAGTGTTCGGTGCTAGGCATAGAACCTTCGGAGTTCGGCCGCATTCCAGGGGTTTGGCTCTAGGCGATTGTCTGATGCGTCACGAAGACGGTACGCTCCTCCGGTAAGAACTTCGTCAATTATGAAGGGACCCTCCCATTTGGGCTTGAGTTTGTCCTTTTTCTTCTCCGGCAAGCGTAGAACGAGTTTGCCAATGTTGTAAGTCTTGGCCCGTACTTCTCTGCTTTGATATCTTCGAGCCTGTTGTTGATAAAACGCTGAACGGGATTTGGCAACGTCGCGTTCCTCCTCCAGGGCGTCTAGGCTGTCCTGCCGATCCAACTCGGCCTCTTTCTCTTCGTACATACGCACTAGGGGTGAGTCATCTATAATATCGCAGGGCAATACAGCCTCTGCACCGTACACCATGAAGAAAGGTGTGTATCCGGTAGTACGGTTGGGCGTGGTCTGCAGCCCCCAGAGTACGGAGTCGAGCTCCTCGACCCAGTGTTTGTCTGATTCTTTCAAAGACCGCACTAGTCTGGGTTTGATGTCACTCATAATAAGACCATTAGCTCGCTCGACTTGACCGTTTGTTTGTGGGTGGTAGACAGAGGCGTAATCGAGCTTAATGCCTAGATTAGCACACCAGGTTTTCACCTCGTCAGCTGTGAAATTCGAACCGTTGTCGGTGATGATGCTGTTCGGTACACCGTAACGGTGTACCACATCGGATATAAATGCAATCACCGGTCCGGACTCGGCCGTTTTAACTGGTCTAGCCTCTATCCACTTGGTGTATTTGTCCACCATGACCAGCAGATATTTTTTCTTATGGCTTCTCCCTTTAAGGGGTCTGACCATGTCCAAGCCCCAGACCGTAAAGGGCCATGTATTGGGGATTGTTTGTAGAGCGGTTGGGGGCATATGACTTTGGTTGGCGAAGAGTTGGCATCCGACACAGCGCTGGACGAGGTCCTGTGCGTCTGCCCGGGCCGTAGGCCAGTAAAATCCTGTACGGAAGGCCTTGCTGACAAGTGCCCGGGCTGCGGCGTGGTGTCCGCCGAGACCGGCCTGAATTTCTGCCAAGAGTTGCCACCCCTCCTCCTTGGAGATACACCTTTGAAGCACTCCGGTAGTGCTTTTCTTGTAGAGCTCTCCTTCGTGAACTGTATAGGCATTCGAACGCCGGACGATGCGGCGAGCCTTGTTCTGATCTTCTGGGAGCTCCTTCCTATTGAAGTAGGCCAAGAATGGTTCGGTCCACGGGGCAATTACTGCCACTATGAGGTGGGCCGATGGCGTTACTTCGGTGGTTGAGCCTCCGATGATATCGGCGTGTTCGTTGTCTGTGTTTGTGTTCGGAACGGGACTGTCGTTGCTATCTCCCCCTTGCCATACCACAGATGGCTTAAAGAGCCTTTCGAGGAAGATGGACGGGGTCGCTCTTAGCACCGATGCGAGCAAGGACGTCTACCGCCTAGTTACTTTCGCGGGCGATGTGATGAAATTCGAGTCCCTCGAATCGAGCCGACATCTTCAAAACGGCATGGCGATAAGCTGCTATCTTTGGATCTTTGGCATCAAAGTCTCCATTAATTTGGAATATTGCGAGGTTTGAGTCCCCGCGCACCTCCAGGCATTGTATGCCCATTGATACGGCCATCCGGAGGCCATGTAGCAAGGCCTCGTATTCGGCTGCATTGTTGGAGTCTGTGTATAATATTTGGAGTATGTACTGGACAATATCTCCTATGGGGGACGTTAATACAACGCCCGCCCCTAGCCTTGCCATCATCTTGGAGCCGTCAAAATTCATCACCTAGTTGGAATACGCGCCGTACTCTTTAGGGAGTTCGGCTTCATCCATTCGGGCGACGTAAGTCAGCCAAAGACTGGATTTGATGGCTCGACGTGGTTTGTACGTGATGTCGAATGGCAGGAGCTCAATGGCCCATTTGGCGATCGGCCCATCGCATCCCGGTTGTTAATAATATCATTGAGGGGCACTTCGGAGGCCACTGTGATAGAGCACTCCTGAAAGTAGTGTCGCAATTTTCGAGATGCCATGAAAACTGCATATGCTATTTTTTGATAATGAGGGTACCGGGATTTGCATGGTGTGAGGATGGTGGATACGTAGTATACCGCCTTCTGGAGCGGAAATTTATGTCCGTCCTATTCTCGTTCGACGACGAGTACGGCGCTCACCACCTGGTGTGTTGCTGATATGTATAAGAGCATTGGTTCGCCAGCGTTTGGCGCAGCCAGGATTGGGTTGCTTGCCAGAAGGGCTTTTATTTCTTCCATCCGCCGCCGCCACGCCTGTCCACTCGGGTTATCGGTGCACCGTAGAAGGCGATAGAGCGGCATACTTTTCTCCCAACACGGAGATAAAGCGGCTTAAAGCTTCCACACACCCAAATGAAGTTTTGGACCTGCTTGAGTTCGGTTGGCGTAGCCAGTTGTGACAGAGCTCGGATTTTGGCTGGATTTGCTTCAATCCCTCCATTGGAAACGATGAAGCCCAATAGTTTACCGGCGGGGACGCCGAAGACGCACTTTTCCGGGTTAAGCTTGATGTCGTATGTGCGGAGGTTGTCGAATGTGAGACGCAAGTCGTCTATTAGTGTTTCGACATGTCTAGTTTTGATGACGATGTCGTCCACGTAGGCCTCCACTGTTTTGCCGATCTGTTTCTCGAGGCATGTTTGGATCATGCGCTGGTAGGTGGCGCCGGCGTTCTTGAGCCCGAAAGGCATGGTGTTGAAGCAAAACGGCCCGTATGGTGTAATGAATGTTGTTGCGGCTTGATTGGACTCCTTCATTTTGATTTGATGGTATCCGGAATATGCATCAAGGAAGCACAGCGAGTCGTGACCTGCGGTAGCGTCAACGATTTGATCAATACGGGGAAGAGGGAAGGGATCCTTAGGGCAAGCCTTGCTAAGGTCTTTGAAATCGACGCATAGGCGCTAGAATTTATCCTTCTTTGGTACAATTACCAAATTTGCCAGCCAGTCCGGATGTTTAATGTCTTTGATGAATCCGGCCTCGATGAGTTTGGCTAGCTCCTCCCCCATAGCTTGTCGTTTGGGTTCGGAAAAGCGCCGCAGAGTTTGCTTGACCGACTTATATCCCTTTAGTATGTTGAGGCTATGTTCGGCCAACTCGCGCGGGATTCCTGGCATATCGGAAGGATGCCAGGCGAATATATCCCAGTTTTCTTGCAGGAAGTCTCGTAGTGCGGCATCGACTGCAGGGCTGAGTTGTGCTCCGATAGACGTTGTCTTCTTCGGGTCTATTGGATGGACCTGAAATTTGACTATTTCTTCTGCTGGCTTGAAGGAAGTGGATTTGGGTCGTTTGTCCTGGATCACATCGTCCTTATCCACGGTGGAGCGTAGTGCGGTTAGTTCTTCGGCCGCAAGGGCCTCAGACAATGCCTTGAGGGCCAAGGATGCGGTTTTATTCTCGGCGCGGAGGGCTATGTCCGGATCGCTGATGAGGGTGATTATTCCATTAGGACCGGGAATTTTTAGCTTCCTATACCCATAATGAGGTATGGCTTGAAAGCGCATGAAGGCCTCTCGCCTTAACAGGGCGTGGTACCCACTGTTGAAAGGGGCCACCTGGAAAGTTATTTCTTCGGACCAATAATTCTCTGGCGTGCCGAACACCACATCAAGTGTAATTTTTCCTGCACACCAAGCTTCCCGGCTGGGAATGATACCTTGAAAGGTTGTGTTGCTTTTCTCGATGCGGCTCCTGTCTATTTCCATTTTGTGGAGTGTGTCCTTATAAATGAGGTTTAGTCCATTACCGCCGTTCATGAGGACTTTTGTAAGTTGAAAGCCGTCCACAATGGGACTGAGGACTAGGGCAGCTGGCGCTCGGACTGTTCTGTATTTAGGTTCGTCACTAGCGTTGAAGGTTATGGCCGTGTCGTTCAAGGGGTCAATTGCAGCGACCTGGCAAACTTTGGCGAGATCGCGCAGAGCCCTTTTACGCTTGTTGTTTGAAGCGAATATCTCAAAGACTGCCAATACTCTATTGTTGTCGTTTGCTGGAGGGTGTTGTTCTGGTGTGTCCTTGATAATGATGTCCTCGTCGCTCTTGGCCACCTGCCGAAGTATCCAACATGCTCTAAGGCTGTGGGTTGCCACGGTATCCGGCGTCGTGTGTATTTTGCATGGGCCATTGAGCCATACCTCCAGAATGGTGCCGTGCAACATAATAGGTTTATGTTTTTGACTGTTCGGCTGGGCGTGCCACTGGCGCGCGACCTTTTTGCCTGTAGGGGGAGCCAGGATGGTTCCCAGCAAGCTACCTGAGTTTTCCAGGCGCTTTCCATCGCGCTGTACTTTTGTACAATAGTTGCTAGGTCAGCGAACTTTTGTATGCGACGGCGATTGATGGCGTTAAGGATACCTTCGTCCGCGCAGTTGTTGGAGAATGCTGCTATCGCATCTTTGTCGCGGCAGTCTTTTACCTTGTTTTTAACAAGGAGGAATCTGGCCCAGAAGTGGTGGACCGTTTCCTGAGACTATTGTTTGATGCTCCTAAGAGCATCTATGTCGGGGTGGGTGGGTGGAATAGAATCCGAACCCTTACCCGATTTTGGATCCAGAGTTTGGAGGTCTACTGGGCCGGACAGTTCGGGCTCCGATTTATCGACTATTTTAGGCTCGTCATCCGACTTTATGTTCGGAGGAAGAGACATGCTTTTTTGCCGGACAATATCCGGCTCTACGAGATCGGCGACCCGAACATGGTTCGTCTTCAATATAGTGGAAGAGTTGCTCCGCTCCTCGACTACCGCTATCTGATGGGTGATCGGTGGAGTTTTGACTTCTCTCTGGTCGGGTTTAGGCCCGACCCGATCATAGTCTGTTGCGACCCCCAAGGCGGCCATGCGATCCAGGAGTTTGTTCAATGACAATAACTCCATTGGATCCATGCGGGCGGAGTATTCGGGATCAACGCGGAGGTTATTTTCGATGACTTGAGAGGTCATCGTCGGCTTAAGCGCCGAGCCGGCGGTCATGACAAAGCCGCCGAGCCGGAGGGTCTGGCCTGGGGCCAGGGCTCCTCCGGAGATGATACTATCCTTGACAACAAGGCGAGCCATCGACCCTCTTGGCGACGGCACAGTGGAACTCTCAATGGAAGCACCAATGTCGGTGTCAAAACCGGCGGATCTCGGGTAGGGGGTCCAAAACTGTGCGTCTAGGATCGATGGTAACAGGAGATGCGGGACACAATGTTTACCCAGGTTCGGGCCCTCTCTATGGAGGTAATACCCTATTTCCTGCTTGATTGATCTTGATGAATATGAGTGTTACAAGAGTTGATCTACCACGAGATCTTAATGGCTAAACCCTAGAAGTCTAGCCTATGAGTATATGGTAATGAATCTGTCCTATCCGGACTATGCTCTCCGGTTTATATAGACACCAGAGAGATCTAGGGTTAAATGAGGTCGGTTACATAGGAGGGAATCTTCATAATAGGTCGCCTAGCTTGCCTTCCACGCCAAGTAGAGTCCAATCCGGACACGGGTATTGTCTTCGGCCTTCGTATCTTCACAGCCCATCAGTCCGGTCCATGGATAACATGCCAGACGCCCGAGGACCCCTTAGTCCAGGACTCCCTCACCTTGCTGGGGCGACTTGCCCAATACCAGCAAGGCCGCCAGCCTTGAGCCTGAGAGTTCTGACACCATCGACAACATCAAGACCAAGACTCGGGGGCACCTGCGTGGTGGCATGCAGATCTTTGTGAAGACCAAAGGCCTGCGAGTCTAGATAGAAACCAGCAGACGAAGACCCCCAGCAAGATCCTTGCCGGGGACAGACGAAGACCCCTGGCAAGACCCTTGCTGGGGACGGCCAGGAGACCCTGGCAAGTCCCTTGCCGGGGGCATCTACGGGGCCGAGGCAAGGCCCACGCCTACCAAAGTTTCACCGCCCCGCGCCTGTTCTGACGCGGCGACCAGCCCGCCAACTAGGCGAGCGCCTGCGTGGCAGCATGCAGCTTCTAGGCCAACTTGCCAAGCACCTGCGTGGTGGCATGCAGATCCTCGTGAAGACCCTGTCACCACACCAACTCAGCAACCAGCCAGCCAGCATGGTGCTGCATGCCTCATCAGCTTGGAGCACGTCGAACCAAGGCGAGGCAGCGACGGACGGGACGAGCGTTGTTGCTGTCCCCGATAAAGAAAGAGGGCACGTAGGCGGCACATTAAAGGTGTTTGTCCTACGATGTCAGGCGATAAACTTGTACATTGTAGATACTTTCCACCTCCTATGTACCACTGTGGCAACCCCTTTGACATATAAAAGGAGGCCCGAGGCGTACTCTGGAAGGATTCAGACTTTTTGGACTGGGCATGCACCGCAACTAGTTCAAGAGCTCAAGAACACTAAATACACACAGACAAGCAGGACTAGGGTTTTACGCATCGTTTGCGGCCTTAACTTGGGTAAAAATCCCCTCGCGCTGATCTTTTAGACCTGCTCTTTGCGCGGCTCCACGCCCCGCCAACCATAGAAGGGATTCCCCGGGATCCCATATGTGTTGTTTCCCCCAACACATCATAAATACGAGGCATGCTATCATCATAATAAATTTTCTTATCGAAAGTGGAAGGAATTAAAGGATCATATTCATTAAGCAAAGCATCCCCAAGCTTAGGACAAGCAATATTTCCAGCAAATAAATCTTCAAACATTTCATATGCATCAAACATAGCATCCCCAAGCTTGTGGTTTTGCATATCATCACAATCATTCTTATCAATAGCATGAGTGGCACTAATAGTATAGCAAACATTATTATCATATTCTTCCAACCAAGTGCTAAAAAGATTTTCAAGATCATAAGGGATATCGTTGTCTTCCCAATCATAATCATTACAAAAAGTAGTAGTATCACGAAATCATACTCAATATCATCATCCTCCATCGACATATTTGATTCACTTTCATGAGGCACAATGGTGATAGGAGCAACATTATTTGGGAGAGATACCTTTTTACCTCTATTATTTCTTCTTTTCTTCTTCTTCACCACAACATGTGTGGGTTTAATTAATTTTTTCAAGCCTCTTGTTGAAGAGATTGATTGGATAGTAAGCTCCTCCTCGTTACCTGATTCATCATAATAAACACTAGGAGGGTTTTGGGAAACATTTTCCCTTTCATTAGTACTCTCTTCATACTCCATTTGTTTTCTTGTCTTTAAGTAGTTGGCAATATAAGGATTCTCAATGCAATTTATCGCACAAAACATATAAATTTCTTCTAGATCAAAATCAAGAAATCTCTGAAGATTAAATTTTGGAATACCCTTAGTTATACGTTTCATTTCTTCATACCCCAAAAGAAGACTCAACTCTTTATGATGCTCAAGGGTAATCAAGTTATCACAAATTTTGGACACGATTTGATCATGAAAGAATTTGCATTGGAGATTTAAATGACCATGTTCATTGCAAAGTTCACAAGGATGGCGGAAAAAAATAAATCTTTCAGCACAATCATCTAGCCTATCTTGCATCTTTCTCGTTTCTAAATATATATGCTTCTTATAAAATCTATCTTCCCTTTTTGGTGTGCAAATACACTCCCAATTCACTCCACAAAAGGTGACATGATCATAAGAAATATTTTTGTCATGACTTATGCAATCATCATTAGCCTTTTGGATATTCAAAGAATTCACACTAACAACATTGCAATCATGCTCATCATTCAAATATTCTGTACCAAACATTTTATTGACTTGTTCTTCTAATAATCGGGCACAATTTTCCAAACCATCATTTTCAAGAAAGATATTATAAAGATGATCAATAATAGGACGCAACCTCAATTCCATATTTTTATGTAGTTGTCTTTTATAAACCAAACTAGTGATAAACAAGAAACTAAAAGATTCAATTGCAAGATCTAAAGATATACCTTCATGCACTCACCTCCCGACAGAACGGTGCCGGAAAAAGAGCTTGATGTCTACTACGCAACTTTATTCTTGTAGACACATGTTGGGCCTCCAAACGCAGAGTTTTGTAGGACAGTAGCAATTTTCCCTCAAGTGGATGACCTAAGGTTTATCAATCCATGAGAGGTGTAGGATGAAGATGGTCTCTCTCAAACGACCCTGCAACCAAATACAAGAAATCTCTTGTGTCCCCAACACACCCAATACAATGGCAAATTGTATAGGTGCACTAGTTCGGCGAAGAGATGATGATAAAAGTGTAATATTGATGGTAGAAATATATTTGTACAATCTGAATAAATAAAAACAGCAAGGTAGCAAATAGTAAACGGGCACAAAAACGGTATTGCAATGCTTGAAAACAAGGCATAGGGTTCGTACTTTCACTAGTGCAACCTCTCAACAATGCTAACATAGTTGGATCATATGATTATCCCTCAAAGTGCAATAAAGAATCACTCCCGAGTTCCTATTAGTGAAGAACAAAAGATATAAATTGTTTGTAGGGTACGAAACCACCTCAAAGCTATTCTTTTCGTTCAATCTATCCTAGAGTTCGTACTAAAATAACGCAAGCTATTATTTCCGATTGATCTAATCAAGAGTTTGTACTAAAATAACACCAAAGCAAATTCATATTCATAATACTCAATCCACACAAAGAACTACAAGGGGACCCCAAAGTTTCTATCAGAGAAAAGATAATAAAAACGTGCATCAACCCCTACACAAAGATTACCCCAATATCACCGCGGGAATACACAAGTTGAATGCCATAACATATATCAAGTGAATCAATAAGATACCCCAATGTCACCTCAAGTATTCATACATCAAAACATACATCATGTGTTCTCATCTCTGAATATTCAATCCGACATGACAAAACTTCAAAGGGTAAAGATTCAATTCATCACAACAAGAGTATAGAGGGGAGAAACATCATATGATCCGATTATATATATTAACAAAGCTCATGATATAGATCATAAGAGAGAGAGAGAGAGAGAGATTAAACACATAGCTACTGGTACAAACCCTCAGCCCCGAGGGTGGACTACTCCCTCCTCATCATGGTGGCCGCCGGGATGATGTAGATGGCCACCGGAGATGATTCCCCCCTTCGGCAGGGTGCCGGAACGGATCTAGATTGGTTTTCGGTGGTTATAGAGCCTTGCGGCGGCGGAACTTCTGGTCTAGGTTAACCCCAAAGGGTTTCAGAATATTTGGGAATTTATAGTGCAAAGAGGGGGTGCGGTAGGCCACTGAGGTGGGCACAACCCACCTGGGCGCGCTAGGGGGCCCTGGAGCGCCCTGGTGGGTTGTGCCTCCCTCGGGGCACCCCCCAGGTGCAGCTCTGGCCCATCGGGAGTCTTCTATCCCACAAAATTTTTGCGGTGTTTGGACTCCGTTTAATATAGATTTTCTGCAATGTAAAAAACAAGCAAAAACATCAACTGGCACTGGGCACTGGGTCAATAGGTTAGTCCGAAAAAATGATATAACGTTGCTATAAAATGATTGTAAAACATCCAAGAATGATAATATATTGACATGAATACTTCATAAATTATAGATACGTTGGAGACGTATCAGTGATGTGATCCGTGCAGGGCTTCGCCTAAGCACTACGACACTATGACCGGAGGAGTAAACTATGGAGGGGGGCACCGCACACGGCTAAGAGAAATCTTGGTGTGTCATTGGGTGCCCCCCGCCCCCGTATATAAAGGGGGGAGGAGGAGGAGGCCGGCGGCTAGGAGGGGCGCGCCAAGGGGGGAGTCCTACTTGGACTCCTAGTCCAAGTAGGATTCGCTCCCCCCTTTTCCTTTCTCCACCGGAGGGAATATGAAGGAGAGGGAGAGGGAAAGGGAAGGGGGGCGCACCCCCTCCTCCTTGTCCTATTCGGACTCCCTAGGAGGCGTCGCCACCCCCATGGCTTCCCTCTCTCTCCCTTAGGCCCATGTAGGTTTAACACTCCCCGAGGGGGGGGCTCCGGTAACCCCTCGGTACTCCGGTAAAACCCGAACCACTCGAAACCATTCCGATGTCCGAATACTACCTTCCAATATATGAATCTTTACCTCTCGACCATTTTGAGACTCCTCGTCATGTCCGTGATCTCATCCGGGACTCTGAACAAACTTCGGTCACCAAAACACATAACTCATAATACAAATCGTCATCGAACGTTAAGCGTGCGGACCCTACGGGTTCGAGAACTATGTAGACATGACCGAGACACATCTCCGATCAATAGCCAATACCACAACCTGGATGCTCATATTGGTTCCTACCTACATATTATACGAAGATCTTTATCGGTCAAACCGCATAACAACATACATCATTCCCTTTGTCATCGGTATGTTACTTGCCCAAGATTCGATCGTCGGTATCCTCATACCTAGTTCAATCTTGTTACCGGCAAGTGATACGTCTCCAACGTATCTATAATTTTTGATTGCTCCATGCTATATTATCTTCTGTTTTGGACATTATTGGGCTTTATTATTCACTTTTATATTATTTTTGGGACTAACCTATTGACCGGAGGCCCAGCCCAGAATTGCTGTTTTTTTCCTATTTCAGAGTTTCGTAGAAAAATAATATCAAACGGAGTCCAAACGGAATGAGACCTTTGGGAACGTGATTTTCAGAACGAACATGATCCAGAGGACTTGGACCCTACGTCAAGAAAGCTATTAGGAAGCCACGAGATAGGGGGCGCGCCTACCCCCCTGGGCGCGCCCTCCACCCTTGTGGGCCCCATGTTGCTCCACCGACGTACTCCTTCCTCCTATATATACCTACGTACCCCCAAACGATCAGATACGGAGCGAAAAACCTAATTCCACCGCCGCAACCTTCTGTACCCACGAGATCCCATCTTGGGGCCTGTTCCGGAGCTCCGCCGGAGGGGGCATCAATCACGGAAGGCTTCTACATCAACACCCACTACAAAAAATACACTTCTGTGATGATACGTGTTTGTCACAGTAGGTCGCGTTTTTTGTCATGCATGTACATCCATGACAAATTTATGACAGAATCAAGATAGTCATACCTGTGCTGTCATAGAAGTGTTCCATGACGTTACCAAAATTATCATCACAGAAGTGTCCACTTCCATGACGATAAATCATGCGTCACAAAAGTGATTTAATCAAGGGTGACCGACACGTGGCATCCACCGTAACGGAATGCCGTTAAGCTATCGGGTCGGGTTTTGGATCCGATAACTCGTTAACAACCCCGACCAATGGGGATTTTCCACGTGTAAAATCATCATTGGCTAGAGGAAACACGTGTCGGCTCATCGTTGGGACAGATGTCATGCACTCATTGGACATGAGGCGCCTATGGTTTGTCGACACGTGGCACGGCCCAATAGTGGCCCATTCCGGTGAAAAAGGCCGGCCCAGTAAAAATTAGCAGGCTGGCCCATACAAGGCCTACTTGTGTCAGGTCCATTTAAGCCCACGACCCATACGAGATGTGCCAATTCGGCCCGTTAAAGATTTGACACCATTGCAGCCCATCGTCAGTTCGAGCCCGTTAACAGCCCGCTATATATTTGGGCTCAATATCGGCCCGATGAGATTTCGGCCTGTTAACGGCCCATTTAATGGATGGGCCAATTTTCAGGATGTACATCTTTCGGCCTTTCAGCAACCCATTTAAATGTTGTGCTTATTTCCGGCCCGGTGTGTCTTTCAGCCTGTTGACGACCCATAAATCTGATGGGCCATTCGTAGTTGGACCTAAGTTTCGGCCTTTTAGCGGCCCATTTAAGTGTTGGGCCAATTTCTGGCCCGGTGTCACTTTCAGCCTGTTGACGGCCAATAAATCAGTTGGGCCATTTGTAGTCGGACCTGAGTTTTGGCCTTTTAGCGACCCATTTAAGTGTTGGGCCAATTCCCGACCCTGTGTGCCTTTAGGTCTGTTAACGGACCATAAATGAGTTGGGCCATTTGTAGTCGGACCTTAGTTTTGGCCTCTTAACGGCCCATGCCCTTCATGGTCCAATACCAGCCCGATTTCTCTATCGGCCTGCTAAAGGCCCACAACACAGTTGGGCCATTTACAATACGACCTGACTTTCGGCCTCTTAGCGGCCCATGCTCTTCATGGTCTAGTACAAGCCCGCTGTCTCTTTCGGCCTGCTAAAGGCCTACAGTATAGTTGGGCCATATGTAGCCCAAACTTAGTAACACATGTTAACGAATTCGTGAAATAAATTGGGGCCAATTGCTGTTGCTTCGATGTCGGCCTGTTAACGACCCGGGAGGTAAGAGGGCCGACCATTAACTTTTGGCCTAGTAACGACCCATTAAGTTAATGGGCTCACTAAAGTTCGTTCATGTCTTTAGCCAAATTAGATAATTTGAGCCCATTACGACGAGCAAAGGTACGGCATATAGGGAATAACGTTGCACATCCAGAATATATTATAGGAAATTACATCCACTGGGAATCAAAGATTGATGCAAGTGCAAATAAATGAGCAAAACCTAACCATCTACAACGTCACAATCTGAAACCTCAACACAGATGACGCCCATAAGCATGTGGGCAAGTTCTTGCTGCTTTGCCACACTGTCTCTGAAAACATTGATCAGTTGTTGTGTCGCACGACTCTGCACCTCTGATTCATTCACCATTTCCATCATTGCTTCAGCCATTAATTGGTTCACAAACATACATTTATTCCGTTGCATTCGAGACAGAGGATACTGAACAGATTCAGACGGCGATTTTGGAAGGCTTGTATTATTGATAGTGGAGAATGTCTCGACCACTACATCATAACATAAATTAGGACAGGAACCAAACAGATTAATCATGAGTTATTGCCATATTACCTGGCCTAGATTTACTGGAAAGAAACAATGGGTTTGCCTTGCTATTTTCAGAGTTTGTCTTCTTATCTTCAACAACCTGCACAAAATTAACACACTAGCATTGCTATCATTGGCCAAGTCAGATAATAGGAAAGAAACATTGACACAACGAACGTTTGGGCAACTAGCCTACACCAAATTAACACAATATGGCACATCTATCATCAGCCAGGTAAGGTAATACGAAAGCAACATTGACACAATGAATGAATGGGCAACCAGAGAAGCACTACAATTTAGTAATGTGCGTGATATGAGATAGTACATTCATGCAGCTCAGTACACAAAACTACCAGGCAGTTTTCCTGTCAGGACCCCGATTCCAAGTCACATTGATCTAGCCGGTAACACCTCATATCACTTTGCGGCCTCACGCACGGTATTCCCACGGGTGTCGCCTTACCATGGCCCGAGACCGTTTGCGCCTTTTGGCTCACGTATATGATAGTGTCGCTAGCATCCATATGACAGAGAGCCCGGGCCGACATGGCTACTCGTGAACCCAAAGCGGCACTAACCCATGGGGACAGGCATACATGAATCAACTTCGAGCATGTCTGGCCGCCAGCGTGTGAATCCGGGCTGTAGCACTTTGGGCTATGGAGTCCGGAACCCGAACTATAGCAGGCTAAGCAGGACTCGGATGTCACCGCGTGACATTTCCCGAAGGGATGTACACAGGAACGAAGTGAATCACATGCCGGCCAGTCAAGTGTTCCGGAGCAGTAGTGCTGGGTTAGCAGGACTCCGGTGAACCGGGTTGTAGCGGACTACTATGGCTGATGGAAGCACAAGACTACATTTCCCCATAAGAGAGGCTACCAAGGATAAAGAACTAGGTTGTCGAATCCCACACATACCAAGCATTTCAATCATACACACTATATACTCAATATGTGCAAATACAACATGGCATCACAACGAGAACGCCATCCATAGCACTCACGCTTATCTTGCGCATTTTAGATTATCCACTTTCACTTGTCTATGAACTGTTATAGGCAACCCAGAAGTCCTTTACCGCGGACACGGCTCTTCAATAGATGATGTTAACCACGAAGGGGTGTACTTCTTCACACACGCTCTCGCCACTTACCACCATGTACACATCGTGTATCTTGGAAACCTTCAGCGAAAGCTTTGGTGAGGGAGTCGGCCACGACCGACTAACCACACAAGTCTCTAGTCCAGGTTTATCGCCTATTCGGGTTCCATCCGCAAGGAGATCCGCCGGTGTCGCCATCGCCCCAAACGATGTGTGCAGGGTTCCCAAGCCCACCTCGACGGGTGGTTCTCACGCTTGGTACACCGTGCCACGGTGCCTAGTCTGTCCCAAGCCCACTGCATCGGTACCACTTGGTAGACTACTAACACTACCTACAAACACCGTAAACTAGTTGCAACTCCTGGACAGAGATCAAGTTGATTAATAAGTCGAGAGGGGTCGAGTTACCGGAACCCAATGTGTGGTAGTAACTGTTCATGGATCACAAACACAGAACTCAGTTCCTAAGGACGGTTTCAATGAGACAACCCACCATGTACACCTACATGGCCTCTCACCGCTACCTTTACCAAATCGTGTTCACACACTTAGCTCTCAACAGTAGGACATGTTCACACACCTCCGATTCATACCCGATGAATCAGACCTGACTCAACACTAAGCAGTAGTAGGCATGACAAACAAGCATGAATGAGTAGGCACAATAGGGCTCAAACAACTCCTACTCATGCTAGTGGGTTTCATCTATTTACTGTGGCAATGACAGGTCATGCAGAGGAAAGGGGTTCAACTACCGCAGCATGTAACAGTTGAATCGTTGTTGTCCTAATGCAGTAAAAGAGAGCAGAAGCGAGAGAGTGGGATTGTATCTGAATGAATAAGGGGTTTTTGCTTGCCTGGCACTTCTGAAGATAATATAGTTCTTCATCGGTGTCATCGAACTCATCGTTGGTACGTCGTTTACTGAGAGGGGACAAACACCGGCAACATAGAAGGAAACACCATCAACGCAATGCACAATATGATGCATGATCATGACATGGCAATATGATGTGGTTTGTGCTAATGAAACTAGCAGCAGGTTAAATGAAGTTGGTTTGAACCCTAGGTTCAAATTCAAACTCCATATGTGAAGATTTAAATGCCATTATAAGATTTGGCCTAAACAGCAGCCTTAAGTTGTTCTATCATGCATGAAAAAGGTACATATGGATAGACTGCATTTTTCTGATAATGTTTCATATATAAATTATTTCAATCTGAGCTACGGTTGAATTTCTATGATTTTTTGAAGTTTGCATCATTTTCTGGAATTTCCTGATTTAATTTATATCCAGAAAATAAATAATTGCGTCAGCACTGCGTCATGCTTGCGTCAGCAAGTCAGCAGCACTGACTGGTCAAACCTGACATGTGGGGTCCACACGTCAGTGACACGGGTTAAACATGGGGGTTAGATTATTCTAATAATAGGATTAGTGGTGCTGGGGCCCACTGTTCAGTCTCAGGGGGTTAATTGAGCGGTCAATAGCACCTAACTAAGCATCCACGTCAGCCCGCCGGAGTTTTGGCCGGCGGCGACCAACAACGCGGCGTCGACTCGCCGGACTTGCGCTACGAGTGGTGGCTAGACGCGCGGAGACCACCGAGGCATAGCCCGTCGTCGTTCGCATCCAGGGAAGCAGGTGGGAGGCTGCGGGGGCACCGGAGCTCGCCGGAGCGAAGCTCAGGGCGATGGCCGGAGCTCGGCTCGAGCGACAGAGGGGCTAGAGGGCGCCAGAAGAGCAGGGGAGAGCGGGGTTCGACGGCGGGGCTCACATCGATCTCGATGGCGTCGTCAGCGAGCTCGGGGAAGGCCGGAGTCAGCGGGGCAGCGAAGACGATCTCTGGCGGCCGGAGGCGAAGATGGCGACGACGACGGCTCCACGGGGCGCTCCAACCTGCGTGGCTCGGCGGAGAGCTTCAGAGCGAGGAGGCGGATCTCCTGTGGGTGTCGGAGAGGCGAGGGGGAGACGGTGGCTATGGCAACAGCGTGCGTCGGCAACGGTGGTGCTCGGGCGGTCGCGCAGGAGATGTGACGCCCTTGATTCAATCATACACTAATCATGCACGCAAATGTGTACTATCAAGATCAAGGACTCACGGGAAGATATCACAACACAATTCTAGACACAAATTAAAATAATACAAGCTTTCTATTACAAGCCAGGGGCCTCGAGGGCTCGAATACATAAGCTCGAGTACACAAGAGTCAACGGAAGCAACAATATCTAAATACAGACATGAGTTAGACAAGTTTGCTTTAAGAAGGCTAGCACAAAAACAACATCGATATAAAGGCAAGGCCTCCTGCTTGGGAGCCTCCGAACTACTCCTGGTCATCGGTGGTCTCCACGTAGTAGTAGGCATCAACGGTGGCGTCTGGCTCCTGGGCTCCGACATCTGGTTGCATCAACCGGAAAGAAGAAGAAAAGGGGAAAAGGGGGAGCAAAGCAACCATGAGTACTCATCCAAAGTACTCGCAAGCAAGGATCTACACTACATATGCAACATTAGCAAAGGAAGGTTGTATATGTGGACTGGACTGCAGAAAAGCTAGAATAGAGGGAAGAACCTAGTCCTATCGAAGACTAGCATCTTCTGGAAACCACCATCTTGCAGCAACAGGAGGGAGTAGAGTAGCATAAAGTAAAGTAGTAGCGTCATCAACCTCAGCCAAAGATCCTTTCTCGACTCCCTGCGAGAAAGCAATCCCAGAGCCATACTATCCAGTTATCACCTCATATTCATGTCTCATCTCAAGTATCCAGTTCTAGTTGTATCGATCGGGATACAAGTCCAAATGTCCGTTACTGTTGGACAGGCTATCGATAGATGTTTTCTTCCCTGCAGGGGTGCACCAACTTACCCACCACGCTCGATTAACTCCGCCCGGACACACTTTCCTGGGTCATGCTCGACCTCGGCCAAACAATACGTCGCAACCCGACCTAGGCTTAATAGAGAGGCCAAAGACGCCGGACTAAACCTATGCCCCTGTGGGTCATGGGCCATCTCCCGGGAACTCCTGCACGCTATGACGTCTGGCCGGTGAACAGACCTAGCTACCTCCTTCAACAAGGCGGTAACTTCTGATCCAACCCGGCCAGCAGCGCCCGCTCGACGTGGCGTCTATTAAGCTTCGGCTGATGTATACGACGCAGAACACCCATACTATGCCCACGTGATGGTTAGTGCTATCAGGCCAGAGCCCCTCGGATCAAATATCCAAATCGTAGTGGATTAGGAACGCAGCGGTAACAAGCAAGAGACTCACGAAGATGTGACCCGTTGCCTGCCTCGAGGACTTGCGGCAAGGGCTAGGAATGCCCGGCCATGCCTCGTAATTATCTCGCGGGCACCTTCTAGGTCCACCCGACTCCACCTCACTCGCAATTAAGCTCGCGCGGGTACCCCTCAGGGCCAACCCGTCTTTAGTAACAGGGTCCAGTGCAAAGTCATAGTAACCATAGTAACTGTGTGTCTAAACATCAAGGGAAAGCCGAGGAATCACCTGGTGAATTCCAATCGATGTAATCATCAAGGTGAACGTAAGAGGATTCACCCTCGAGGTCCACACTTGAGGGGTTGCACGACAGAGTCGTATTGGAAGTGGTTAAAGAGGAAATCACCCTCGATGACCATGACCGAATAGCTACACTACAAGGTTAACATCGGCGGCCGATGAGGTCTCACCCTCGGACTTTCGATAGTAACCCAAAGAGTGTCGAGCAACTAAGGGAAGTGATGTGCGGTGTCGGGCCTGGTCTTCGATCCCGTTGAACGAGTCTTCGATGATGAAGCAGGGCAACAAGGACAAGGTGGGGTCCGATGGATCTCTAACCAACCTATACTAAGCAGTTTAGGATAAGGTGTAAGGTACAATAGCGAGATACAAAAGCAGGCTATGCATCGTAATAGGAGCAATCAATAACAAGAGCAAAATCTAATGCAAGCATGAGAGAATGGAATGGGCGGTATCGAGATGATCAAAGGGGGGCTTGCTGGTTGCTTTCGGGTAAGGAGGGGTCGCTGCCGACGAAGTCGATCACAAGGGCAACATCGGTCTTGGGGTCTACCGAGAGAGAAGAGGGGGAGAAACAGTAAATATAAAGCAAACATAGCATCACAAGGCGTAACGTGGCAATATGTTGTGCCGGAGTGACCTAACGTATGGCTACGATAAAGGTGAAGGGGAATTCAACCGGAATGTTTTCCGGTTAGGACTAATGTCGACGGATGAGCGGAGGAATGTCCCATGTTCAGCATGCTAGGGGCATGTGACAGATGAACGGAAGGCGTATTCGGATTCGTTGGATTTTTCTGAGCAACTTTCATACAGAAAACATTTTCATCCGAGTTACGGTTTATTTTCTATGAATTTGGTAAGTTTCAAATTTATATTAACAGAGATGGAATATGATGTCAGCAATGACGTAGGAGTGACGTCAGCAGTCAACAGGACGGCTGACCAGGTCAAACTGACCTGTGGGGCCAACATGTCAGCCTCTGTTAACTCTAACAGTAAATTAAACTAATCCAGAGGTTAATTAGCTACTGGGCCCCACATTTCAGTGAAATATTAGATTAGTAGTTACTTTTATTTATAAAAACATTTAATTAGCCTAATTATACGGTGGGGCCTGCATGTCAATGGGACTGGGCTGCCCGGTCAGCGATTGGCTGGTCAACCCGATCAGCGGGGCCGAGGCCTCTGGCGATCGAGGTGGGGCCCGGCCAGCCACGTCAGTGGAGGCAGGCGTCTCGCCACCGGCGACGCTAGAACGCGGCGGAGCCGCTCGGGCCTCGTTGGAATAGCGTTTTATGGCGCCGTTCGGCGCACGGCTGGGTCCGTTCGAACGGCCACTCGACGTCGCGTCGATTGATGGAAGTGGCACGGGCGGACTTGGCTGGAAACGGCGCCGGTGACGAGGTTTGCGGCGGAGCGTCTACGGGTGACGATGAAATGGAGCTACGGCGTGCTACGGTTCGGGCGAAAGGGCTAGGAAGGTGCTGCGCGACGCGGTGAAGCTAACGGGCATACGCCCGTGACCATTTAGTCACCGGAGACTCGCCGGCGACGAGCTCAAGGGCGCTGTGGTTCGGGCGCACGGGGGAAAGCAGCTAGGGGGCGCGCCAAGTCGGCAAGGAGAGGGAGAAGGTAGGAGAGCTCACCGGGGAGGCACAAGGTGGCCTGGTGTAAGATTAGTAGCAGCGGCAGTTGCCGGAGACGACGGAGTTCGCCGGCGACAGAGGCGAAAGGGAGCGGCTCGATCCGCTCCCCGCAGTGGCTCCCGGCTCGTGCTCACGGACGGGGACAGGGTAGACGACGACGGAGACGATGGACACGATGGCGAGGTGAACGGTGCTCGATGGCCGCGAGGGCGGGCGAGGCACGGCGGCGACCGCGTCGGCCTCCTCTCCAAAACGAAGGAGAGGGAGAGAGAGAAGGGGAGAGTGAGTGAGGGAGAGCTAGGGGGACGGAGTAGCGGGAGCGGCGGTAGGTGAGGGGGAGGACTCGAGGCGTCCTGGGCCTTATCCTCTCATCGGGCGTCGCCGGCGAGGTGGTTGGATGGCGACGTGCGCGCTCTGTCCCGCCCAGTCGGAGGAACAGACGGCGACCGGTGAGTGGGAGTGGGCCGGCCTGCTGGGATGGGCCAAGGCCCATGGGAAGGTCAGGGGCTGAGGCCCATCGGGGGCGCGGTGGCTACCGGGCTGGGCTGAGCTCAGTTCAGCACTTGTGCACTGCCCAAAGGCACAAAGGACTGTGTTCTTTCTCTTTTTTATTGTTAAAATAGAGAGTGGAAAATATTTATTTGAGCATCCAAAGGATTTAGGAAAATACGGGACTTGGCCCATTAATTCCTCCACATTTTTAGGTATTGCCACAAATAGTTTGGAGGCAGGATGATTTGACTAGGAATTTTGGAAATTGGGAATGGCATATTTAAATGCTGTTGGAACACTAATTAATTTCCAGGGGCAATATGGGAACTCCAAGGATTTTGGTTTTAACATGAAAAATACTTAGAGAATATTTGTCATATTGTGAACTATTTTCATTGCATGAAAGAAGAAGCAAATTTTTGACATGAAATTTGAATTTGAATTTGAAGTAGATTTTGGACAAGTGGCATTTAGGCATGATGATCATGATGACATGACCTTTATTAGGGGATATTACTGTAGTGTGATGCTGGGGATGTTACAAGTCTCCTTCACTACAAGAAATCTCGTCCCGAGATTTAAGTGGGGAAGTAAAGAGTAACTTCAAGAGACTGACCCTTATGGGTTTAATAGTCTGGAAAACAATGCAGGTAATGTGACAGAAGTATCTCTCGAGTTGAAATTTAAGAATAACGTCGAGAGCAAAATATGAAGGTACAATAAGAAGTTTCAAGCGGATGGAGAATCGATCGATACCTGAACAGAGTGTGAGAAGGGGTCCAGAGCATCAGGAATAGATCATCCCTCGAGGGGGGGTGGGGGTGGCTCGTGACATGATATGAAGCCAAATGCAAGAATATTTCGGAATCAAAGATATACAGGAGAGTCAGGTTTCGATCCTGGGACCTGTGGGTTATGGGCCCACCATGTGGGTTAAAAGCAGGAAGGCGCTAAAATTTTGCACGGCCATGATAGCAAGGCAGTCGAGGATAGCCTGCCAACTATGTTGGCAACAGCGTTGGTACCAAGGGCGAGGGACGAAGAGAACCATTTTCCTGCTCGTAATACGAGGTGGACCAATAGGCAAAGTTCTCGTCCATCGGTGGTTACCGGAATGTCATCAACAATAATAACAGGGTCTTACTGACAGAGTTGTACACCGAGGTGCTTACTTAAGCAGGGATTTATCTCTGCTCAGACAAGTTAGATGACAAGAAAGGTGAAACAAAACAATGGAAAGGAAAATGTGATTATTATGATAATCAAACCAATGGAAAGGAAAGATGTTTATACCCAAGTGTTAGAGTATAACTTTCCCAAGGAAAGGCAGAGCATGATAGGGCTCCAAGTATTAAGCCGTTTAGACAAAGGGGCAAGGAATTTATGAGGTTTACCATACAACGGTGTTTGGATAATTGATCAAGAACAGTTAGCATTGCGCTCCCAATGTTCTTGTTGAGGATCGGAGTACATCACACATGCTTCGGGATAGTGTTGACATGGTCATCGGGGAAAGGTCAGACTTCGGATACACAAAGGATCCATCGGAACAACTTATAAAATAAGTCATACAAATTCAGCAAGGAAAAGATGAGGATGGGGCCCACGGGCTCAGCAACAATTCATCGAGGGGGCAAGGAAGGTATTTCTCATCATGAATTCGGTTGATATCCTAGAAAAGTTTGGAATGATGATGATGATCACGACACATTTGTCGAGAGGTTTCATGAAGATGTAATCGATCAACAACGACATTAAGCAAAAGAAATGATTAAGCGTAAGGTTAATTGAACCACGAGTACGACACAAACTCGAAAGCAAGCTTGTTGTTCATGGAAAAATGGTATGACGAGGAAGATCGACATAAGCTTAGCTCGTCGTTGAAAATTGTGCTCCGGAAATGACCTGGTAGCACAGTTAAAATTTAGCATGATAATGATATAACCGATCAAGCTAGGAATGATGTGATGGAGTATCATTCCAATGAGAATTCACAAGTGGTAGTGCAATGACACAATATACTTGAGATAACAAGGGGCAATACTTGAGGTAGATCAAAAATAGAGGTTAGACATATGAAATGATCTGCAGAAGACAAGTATTTTAACTTGTCCGGGAAAAGGAGTTAAGGAGAAACTATGGTCGGAACCACAGTTATGAATGATCAAACCACCAATACAAGATGAACTTATAACAAGGGGTAATCATTTTTGCGAGCAGCTTCCACGATAAGTTCTACATTGGGTCCATGGGCATGAACACAAGGGTTCAAGGTCGACTCCCACTTCTTCAATGCATAACCTTTCATTCACTCCTCATTTTTCGAAGAAAATGTAGTGCATAGGATTTATTTGGCGAAGTACTAGAAGAGTAAGACTCGTGAGAACTCTCGGGTTCACTCAGATTACGGAAGGCATAAGTTCAACCCATCGGGGCATATTTATGAATCTATACAACCATCAACCAAGCAAAAGATACGAGTTCAAAAGCAGAGTATCGGAGTCAAAGCAGATGATACAATTTACCGAAGGTATTATGTATCAGGGGAAAACTCACAAGACTTTGGATGTGAAGGACATTGTTGGATAACAACCCAGCAATGGATCTGGCGATTCACGACAGAGTTGATGTGAGTATCGGTAATCAATCAGATGAAGAAGGGGATGCGAAGGCATCGGCTTATAGAAACGTCTGAATGATTCGATGCTTGGGTACAAAGGAAATTATGATTTCAAGACGAAGGATCGAGCGAGGCTCTGATCAAAAGATGAGTAAGTTGAATAGACTTAGAGGTGTACCCGATCAAATCTGGATTGGGCAAGAACCAGTTCATATCTGGAAGGATATCTGAGCCGAAAAGAAAATTTCGAAAGATTAATTGATGATTGTGAGTAATCGCACACACGCTGTTTCCATAGGAACAGAATGACAATCACAAAGAATTCTAAAGAATATTGCTAGACATATGGAATTAATCCTAATGCAAGCAGGCAAGGAGAATCAAGAGCAATAGGCTGCAGAGGGATTTGAAAGATCGATAGCCTTTTAGGTATTTTGGAAAGCAAATGAACAATCGGGATGAACGAACCCGGTTAAGTGAATTATCCATGATTCGAAAAAGAAGCTGCAAAGGAGAAGGCACAATGGATTCTCGGAACAACGGAGAGTACTAGTGGTATCTTGTAATAACAGGAGCAACTAGGGATGAAGGTACAAGCGACAAGGATGTTATTCAAGGGGATTATCGGTGGTCCGGAACTGCAAGGCAGTTGGTATAGGGTCTCGAGAAACATCGAGGAGTATCCGCAGAATCTTTTGGCAAAGCAAGCGATCATCGATAATGTCGGGGCTCTCCAGGAGGAAGTGGGTACGAGAACCTAATGTTAGAGTTTAGTAAAATGGTTAACCCGAATAGAAGAGACATCAGAGTCCTGGAGTATAGACGAGGAATAAAAGATCCTAAAACCACCCAATGGTGACGTGGGCCCGTAAGCCACACAGCCAATGTTAGTAAAAGTTTTTCAGTGACTAGACTCAACTTCGGCCAAGGAGTTGGAAAGGGGCTACCATCGGCAGTCGGCTCGATACCAACTTGTGACGCCCTCGATTCAATCGTACACTAATCATCCACGCAAATATGTACGATCAAGATCAAGGACTCACGAGAAGATATCACAACACAACTCTAGACACAAATTAAAATAATACAAGCTTTATATTACAAGCCAGGGGCCTCGAGGGCTCGAATACATAAGCTCGAATACACAAGAGTCGTGGAAGCAACAATATCTGAGTACATACATGAGTTAGATAAGTTTGCCTTAAGAAGGCTAGCACAAAAGCAACATCGATCGAAAAGGCAAGGCCTCCTGCCTGGGAGCCTCCTAACTACTCCTGGACATCGGCGGTCTCCACGTAGTAGTAGGCATCGACGGTGGCATCTGGCTCTTGGGCTCCGACATCTGGTTGCATCAACCGGAAAGAAGAAGGAAGGGGAAAAGGGGGAGCAAAGCAACCATGAGTACTCATCCAAAGTACTCGCAAGCAAGGATCTACACTACATATGCAACATTATCAAAGGAAGGTTGTATATGTGCACTGGACTGCAGAAAAGCTAGAATAGAGGGAAGAACCTAGTCCTATCGAAGACTAGCATCTTCTGGAAACCACCATCTTGCAGCAACAGGAGGGAGTATAGTAGCATAAAGTAAAGTAGTAGCGTTATCAACCTCGGCCAGAGATCCTTTCTTGACTCCTTGCAAGAAAGCAATCCCACAGCCATACTATCCAGTTATCACCTCATATTCATGTCTTATCTCAAGTATCCAGTTCTAGTTGTATCGATCGGGATACAACTCCAAGTGTCCGTTACCGTAGGACATGCTATCGATAGATGTTTTCTTCCCTGCAGGGGTGCACCAACTTACCCACCACGCTCGATTAACTCCGGCCGGACACACTTTCTCGGTCATGCCCGACCTCGGCCAAACAATACGCCGCAACCCAACCTAGGCTTAATAGAGATGCCAAAGATGCGGACTAAACCTATGCCCTCAGGGGTCATGGGCCATCTCCCCGAACTCCTCAAGACGTCACAGACGCAATGGGTGAGTCTGACCTAGCTACCTCCTTCAACAAGGCAGCGCTTATGCAGTCCAACCGGCACAAGGCCGCCACCATCGACGCCTATTAAGCTTCGGCTGATGTATACGATGCAGAACACCCATACTATGCCCACGTGATGGTTAGTGCTATCAGGCCAGAGGCCCCTCGAATCAAATATCCAAATCGTAGTGGATTAGGAACGCGCGGTAACAAGCAGAGACTAACGAAAGATGTGATCCCATTGCCCCGTCTCGAGGACTTGCGGCAAGGGCTAGGAATGCCCGGCCACGCCTCGTAATTATCTCGCGGGCACCTTCCAGGTCCGCCCGACTCCACCTCACTCGCAATTAAGCTCGCTGGTACCCCTCGGGGCCAACCCGCCTTTAGTAACAGTGGTCCAAAGTGCAAAGTCATAGTAACCATAGTAACTGTGTGTCTAAACATCAAGGGGAAAGCCCGAGGAATCACCCCCGGTGAATTCCACTCGGTGTAATCATCAAGGTGAACGTAAGAGGATTCACCCTCGAGGTCCACACTTGAGGGGTTGCACGACAAAGTCGTATCAGAACTGGTTAAAGAGGAATTCACCCTCGATGACCATGACCGAATAGCTACACTACAGGGTTAACATCAGAAGTGCTGATGAGGTCTCACCCTCGGTACTCGATAGTAACCCAGTAGTGTCGAGCAACTAAGGGGAAGTGATGTGCGGTGTCGGGGCTGGTCTTCGATCCCGTTGAACGGGTCTTCGATGATGAAGCAGGGCAACAAGGACAAGGTGGGGGTCATCGATGGATCTCTAACCAACCTATACTAAGCAGTTTAGGATAAGGTAAGGTACAATAGCAGATACAAAAGCAGGCTATGCATCAGAATAGGAGCAATCAATAACAGTAGCAAAATATAATGCAAGCATGAGAGAATGGAATGGGCGATATCGGGATGATCAAAGGGGGGCTTGCCTGGTTGCTCTGGTAAGGAGGGGTCCTCGTCGACATAGTCGATCACAGGGGCAGCATCGGTCTTGGGGTCTACCAAAGAGAAGAGGGGGAAGAAACAGTAAATATAAAGCAAACATAGCATCACAAGGCAGAACGTGGCAATATGCTGTGCCGGGAGTGACCTAACGTATGGCTACACGATAAAGGTGAAGGGGGAATTCAACCGGGAATGTTTTCCGGTTCGGACTATGTCGACAGATGACCGTAGGGGGAATGTCCCATGTTTAGCATGCTAGGGGCATGTGACAGATGAACGGACGGCGTATTCGGATTCGTTGGATTTTTCTTAGCAACTTTCATATGGGAAACATTTTCATCCGAGTTACGGTTTATTTTCTATGAATTTTCTAAGTTTCAAACATATTCTGGAATTATTTATATTAACAGAAATGGAATATGACGTCAGCATGACGTAGGAGTGACGCCGTGATCAACAGACGGGCCGACCAGGTCAAACTGACCCGTGAGGCCCACATGTCAGCCTCTGTTAACTCTTACAGTAAATTAAACTAAATCAAGAGGTTAATTAGCTACTGGGCCCCACATTTCAGTGAAAGATTAGATTACTAGTTACTTTTATTTATAAAAACATTTAATTAGCCTAATTATACGGTGGGGCCTGCATGTCAATGGCACTGGGCTGCCCAGTCAACAGTTGACTGGGTCAACCCCTAATCGGGGCCTGGGGCCCACCGCGGAGCTGTGGGTGGGGCCCGGCCAGCCTCGTCGGCGGAGGCAGACGTCTCGCCGCCGGCGACGCTACATGAACGCGGCGGAGCCACTCGGGCCTCGTCGGAATAGCGTTTTATGGCGCCGTTTGACACGCGGCTGGGTCCGATCGAACAGCTACTCGACGCCGCATCGATTGGTGGTGGTGGCACGGGCGGACTTGGCCGGAAATGGCGCCGGCGACGAGGTTTACGGCGGTGCGGCTACGGGTGACGATGAAACGGAGCTACGGCATGCTACGACTCGGGAGAAAGGCTAGGAAGGTGCTGCGCGACGCGGTGAAGCTAACGGGCATACGCCCGTGACCAACTGGTCACCGGAGACTTCGGGCGACGAAGCTCAAGGCGCCATGCGTTCGGGCGCACGTGGGGAAAGCAGCTAGGGGCGTGCCAAGTCGGCAAGGAGAGGGAGAAGGTAGGAGAGCTCACCGGGGAGGCACAAGGTGGCCCGGTGTAAGATTAGTAGCAGCAGCAGTTGCCGGAGACGACGGAGTTCGCCGACGACAGAGGCGAAAGGGGGCGGCTTGATCCGCTCCCCGCAGTGGCTCCCGGCTCGCGCTCACGGACGGGGACGGGGTAGACGACGACGGCGGAGACGATGGGCACGATGGCGAGGCGAACGTCGCTCGATGGCCGCGAGGACGGGCGAGGCATGGCGGCGACCGCGTCGGCCACCTCTCCAAAACGAATGAGAGGAAGAGAGAGAAGGGGAGAGTGGGTGAGGGAGAGCCAGGGGGACGGAGTAGCGGGAGCGGCGGTAGGTGAGGGGGAGGACTCGAGGCGTCCCGGGCCTTACCCTCTCGTCGGGCGTCGCCGGCGAGGTGGTTGGATGGCGAAGAGCGCGCTCTGTCCCGCCCGGTCGAAGGAACAAAAGGCAACCGGTGAGGGGGAGTGGGCCGGCCTGCTGGGATAGGCCGAGGCCCATGGGAAGCTCAGGGGCTGAGGCCCATCGGGGAGCGGTGGCCGGTGGGCGGTTAGCTCGGGCCAGTGCACTGCACTCGGCCCAGTGCACGGTGACCTGTGCTCTTTCTCTTTTTTATTGTTAAAATAGAGAGAGGAAAAGATTTATTTGAGCATCCAAAGGATTTAGGAAAATATGGGACTTGGCCCATTAATTCCTCCACATTTTTAGGTACTGCCACAAATAGTTTGGAGGCAGGATGATTTGACTAGGAATTTTGGAAATTGGGAATGGCATATTTAAATGCTGTTGGAACACTAATTAATTTCGAGGGCAATATGGGAACTCCAAGGATTTTGGTTTTAACATGAAAATACTTAGAGAATATTTGTCATATTGTGAACTATTTTCATTGCATGAAAGAAGAAGCAAATTTTTGACATGAAATTTGAATTTGAATTTGAAGTAGATTTTGGACAAGTGGCATTTAGGCATGATGATCATGATGACATGACCTTTATTAGGGGAGATTACTGTAGTGTGATGCTGGGGATGTTACATGAGAGAACCAGGGGAGGAGGGAGAGCGAGGGAGAGGGAGAGAGGTGCGGGGCGATGTGTGGCGTCGTCCGGGACGACCAGAGGATCCGGGGAGAGACCAGGCAGGCAGGTTGCGTGGCGCCCATGCACGCGGGCGGCGAGCGCGTGCCTCTCGTCCTCCTGGCGCTAGGAGGACGACGATCGGCGCTGCTTGGCTTGGGCCTTGGGCCACTTGGCCGTGCCAAAGACAAAGGACGGGCTGCACAGGAGGTAGGTGCAAGTGGCGTTTTTCCTGCTTACATTTTCTATTTTTTTGACATTTGTTTTGATTTAATAAAAATACTAAATCATTTTATTTTCTTATGCCAAATTTTGCAGGAGCTAGTGGTATTATTGCAGAACTCCTCAACAAATGGCATAATTTTTGGACATATATTATATATATAACATATATATATCCAATGCAAATAATTATGCATTAATTCCAAATGCCCAAAATAAATATTTATGAGCTCCTAAAATATTGGTTTGAATTTTACCTCTGCCCAATATTTTCAGAGAGAGACATGAACATTTTCTTGGACCCTTTTGGAGCAATTTTTATCTGGGTCATTTCCAAAAATGATTCTGAGGGTTTCACAAATCCCCATTTCAAATTTAATTGGAATTTAAACATGATGCACACATGACTATCTAGTCTAGGTCATACCAGAATTAGGGATGTGACAGCTCACCCCTACTAAACAAGAATCTCGTCCCGAGATTCAAGACGTGAGGTAAGAAGACAGAGGGGACACAAAGCTAGCACAATCTTCATGATTCAATTGCTTCAGGTCGATCTTGGCGTCTTTGCTTTGTAGATCTTCATCCAACTCGATTATGTTAGAAAGAAACTCTATCGGAAAGGATCATTGAAACTCTCCATACCAGGCTAAGGCAATTCACAATGATTGTTTGAAAGGGGTTCGGGGAAATGGCATACTCAGTTCGGAAAGGAAACTATGGTTATAGAACAACTCGGCAAACGGGAGGCACATTCCAATTGATACCGAGGATATAACCTAGTGACTGAGTGTGCTCTCAAGAACTTGAGCATTTCCATAGTTATCAAGGTTTTACCAACATCCGTGCCGACGATCCTGGCAACACATCTTACTACCATGATGAATAGTGATGGATGATGCGGATACAAAGGAAGATAACACCTTCTCGTGACTTCCCCTTAGCGAGGCCAAGAGAACGAAATCTGGATGATCGACCGAGAGACATTTAGCACTCCGCTTCTGATGTTCTCCCTGATGTTCTAGCTACCACGATCATGCTTAAAAGCATCGACATGGCCATCAAGCAAAGGTCGTACTTCGGGGGCACAAAAATCCATAAGGAATAACTTGTGGAATAAGTCATACCAAATCCTCATGGAGAAGGGTTGAATTGCTTGTTCAAGATACTACAATAATAGATCTTCCGGCTAGGTGTGTCGGCCAGAACATCAACCTCGTCGGGACCTACATCATAGATCTTGGAAATGTTCCAACCATCATATCTGCCTGAGATTCAGATCTAGCTGGTAGCAGGATATTCCAGACTCTTCAAGTCTAGAAGGAAAACTGAAAGTTTGCAACACAAATCGATGAGATGACGTTGCGAGATTCTCGGGAAATGAACTACAATAGCAAGCTCCAAAACATGAGCTGGTTCTGCTACACACATGTGAACATACTGTCGCAGACAATCATGACCACATAGTAGTCTTATAATGAAACACTACCCAGTTCAGGTGGGAACCATCATCGAGGATAACAAAGTCCTAACATAAGTCATGACTAGTTGTTATGAAGGAACTCCTTCTCCTTGAACAAATCAATCAGTGGCTTGGTGTGCTGGGGAATACGTATGGAGTGGAGGTAATTAATCTACCAAACCATAGAATACTTCACACGTATGCATGACTGATTTGGGATGATTCCGGAGGAAACAAAACAAACCTTTCTCAAATTCATGGCGACAACTTACACCTAATGCACGTGAACTTGGAGAAAGTCACTTCTTTCACCCAAGCATAAGCTTCATGAACGGAACACGAAGGCATTGCTTACAAAGTTTCCAACACTAACTTAGATGTTCAAGATGAATCATGGGGGAGACAAAATGCTCCTGATGGGCTCAACAACAACTCATCGGAATTTCCATATCACTGGACTTCCACCATCATGTGAACACGGTGATAGCATTGGTCTGACCAAAAGATGTAATGGTGTATGCTTGAGGAATCAACAACGAGTAAGAAAACTTTATGAACATCACTGGTTTTGATTTGACTATGACATTGACGACAATGGTGGTATGTGAAGATATTCATATTGAAGACTATGGCATGAGAAGACATTGAGTGAAGACAAAGGAGCGCGAAGACTGTGTCGTTTCGTTGTTTCCTTTTTATTCTTTGTTGAGTCATAGGAACCACCGTACTGTTAAGTGGGGTCCAAGTGAACAAAGTCAGAATGACTGAAGTGCTGCTCAACCCAAATCCTATGTCTTCGAGCGACGATAATGAGAGCAAATCTTATCCAGAGCTGGATGAGTCAGCTTTGCTTGTAGCCCAAGTAAAGTTGCCATGTGTGTTTGAAATCTGACCGTTGGAACACGTGTCAGTTCCTTAGTGACCCAGGGTCATTTCGGACATATCAGGTCGGGTTGCCTAGTGGCTATAAATAGCCCACCCCTACACCATAAATTGGTGGCTGCTCAGAGTTAGTGCACGGCTTTTGTCGCTTGAGAGCAACCCACCAAGCCTTTGAGAGAGAGAAATCCTTGCGAGGACAAAGCCCAAACACCTGAGCCAAAGAGTGTTAGGCATCATGAAGTCTTTTCTGTCTGCGTGACACAGAGACTTATTACACTTGAGGACTGTGAATCCTCCGGCCGGTTAGGCGTCGCGTTCTGAGCATCCAAGAGTCATTGTGGATCGCGGTGAACGAAGTCTGTGAAGGTTGAAGTCTACCTTGAAGACTTACCAGAGTGATTGGGCGAGGACTGTGTGTCCTTAGCTCAAGGGGAATAAGGTGAAGACGCGGTCTTCGAGTTGAATCTCAGCCTTCCTAACTGTGACGCATAGTTGTCACGGCAAGAATCGGAATTGGTCCAACAAATCCTCGTGTCTTCAACAAGTGATCGGGTTCTATCCTCTCCCTCCCTTACTTAGAGTTTGTCTTCGTGAAGTCATTGCCTATTTGTCGTACTGTTTGACTTCATTGCTTGACTACTATCGTTGGTTGGCTTCATACTATCTTCCATCATGATCCTTACTACTAAGCTGCTATTAGTCTTTGTACTTTCACACATCGCATACTTGACTATGGTTTGCTTGTTGTAGTTTATCTTACGCTGCATATCAATTAGGTCATTTGTATTGTTTGTCTTCGAAACTTCCACATTTTGAAGACTTTCATAAAAATCGCCTATTCACCCTCCCTCTAGTCAATAACTAGCACTTTCAATTGGTATCAGAGCGAGGTACTCCCTTGTTATGTGTGATTCGGTTTAACCACCTGGAGTTTTAGCTATGTCGACTGCAGGGATAATCAAAGTCTCCGCTGCTTACCCCGTGTTCGATGGAACTGAATATCCCTCTTTGGAAGAATAAGATGCGCATGCATCTTGAAGCCATTGATGTCGACCTACGGTATGTCGTCAAGAACGGCGTTCACAAACCGTGAAGGTGTCACCCTTTGCCGATGTCAAGAAGTTCATTCAACTGGACTCAATCGCCAAGAACATTATCTGTGGTCATCGACCAAAGGACGGTATGGCCATGTCGCTGCTCGAAACGCGTCGAAGCTAGTCTGGGACTGGCTATCCAAGGTCAACGAAGGCGTTTCAACCCAGAGAGATCAAAGGATCAGTGTTCTTCGCAACCTCTTCAACCGCTTCAAGAGAAACGACAACGAAAATGTCCAGATCACGTTTGATCACCTCACCGACTTCATAAATGAGCTTCGTGCTCTCGGCACCACTGAGATTACCAAGCATGAAATCGTCAAGACACTACTGAGATCACTTGACAGCTCCTTTGACACCCTTGTCCTCATGTTACAAGAACGCCCTGACTTCAATACACTCGATCCGTCTGATATACTTGAGAGGCTTAACACACATGAGTTCCAAATTTTCGAGAAAAGAGATATCTATGGTCCCAACTATGGACGAACTCGCGCTTTGAAGGAAAAAGTTGTTTCCTCATCTGAAGAAGAATCTGAATGCAGTTCTGATGATCCTGAAGACATTGGAAAGGAACTTGCTTTGCTTGTGAAGAAGTTCCAGAAGTTCACTAAGAAGAAGGGCTTCAGAAAGTCTTCACGTTCTAGCTCAAGAAATAATGAAGCTTCCACTCATGACAACAAGAAGAGAACATGTCACAAGTGCAAGAAACCTGGACACTATATATCTGAGTGTCCACAGTGGGACAATGAGAAGAAGAAGAAGAAGAGCAAGGAATATGATTTTGATGACAAGAAGAAGAAGAAATCTTCAAAGTCTTCTGCCAAGTCCTCATCAAAGTCTTCATCTCATAAGAAGAGCTCATCTGGCAAGGCTCGTGCTTTTGTTGGCAAGGAAATGGATTCTGGAGGAGTCTGCTTACGAGGAGGCGGAGGTGGAGTCTGAAGAGGAGTCCGACCCGGCGTTGCAAGTCCGGGCTCTAGCCACGACCTATGTTGCCAAGTCCATCTTCAACATCAAGACAATGACTTCCGCCAACGTCAAGGCGATGACAAGGACGAACCTGCTCCCACCTTCTGCTTCTTGGCACGTGGTGCCAAGGTAAAATCACGTGATGCTTACTTTCAAACATCAAGTGAAGATGACTCTGATTGTGAATCCAAGCCAAGCTACAAAACACTTGCTAAAATTGCAACTGAACAACAAAAAGCTATGGAACATACTCAAAAACTGTTAGACAAAAGCGATGACCTGTTGGACGCGAAAATGACACGTTCACAGTCCTTAGTTGAAGACATAAAAAATCTTCATGCTAAGTACCAAGAACTTGAAAGTCGTCATGAAACGCTCTCAACCACTCATGAAAAGCTCTCCTATGATTATCTTCAAAGGAAGCAAGAGCTTGAGAAATTGAGAGCGGCTCATGAAGATCTTCAAAAAGAGAATGAGTCACTTCACGCTCAACAGATCAGTCCTGCTCTGGATGGATTTGAACCACCATGTCTAAAATGCCTTGAGCTTGATATCACTACCTCTGTTGCTGAATGTTCCACTGCTGCTACTGTTGCATTATCTTCAACTGTAACATCCCAAATTTTCAATTTGGAATGTTATACATAGAGCATCATTGCATATCATATTTTTCATTGCATTTTTGCCAGATCCTAGAAGTTCCACACAACTCAAGGACCCACGGAGAGAGTTGGGGGATTTTCGTTATTTTCATATTTGAGTTTTCTAAAATTTTGAAAATAGGATCATTTGATTTTAGTTATTTTATCTTCAATTATTTCTACTATCAAAATATGAGAGAGGGAATAAAATGACTTTCCCAAAATAAAGCAATAATGAAGATTTAATAATAAAATCAAATAAGTTTTTATTTCGGAGTTTTTCGCCTTTTTATTTGAATTTAGGAAAAATGCGCGTTTTTCAAAATTGCATTTAGGCCCCAAATAAATGTTCATTAAATCCGGCTTGATTTTAGAAGCCGGGGAAAATTTATTTCGGGATTTATGGAGTCCGTTTAGTATTTCTTTTTGTTTTTATTTTTCTGCGCGTAATTATTTAAAAACGCCAAGACCGCCTTTATCGGGCCGCATTCGAGCGGGACTCCGCCGGGCGCTTTTATAAGCTGCCGCCTCGAGCCGCCCAGCCCACCAGCCTGCCCGCCTGAGCCAAACCCTAGCCGCCACGCCTCGCCGAGGTTCGCCCACGCCTGAGGTTCGCCGCCGCCTCGTTTTCCTCGCCGTTTTTTTATAAAAACCGAGCGGTTTTTCTTCGGTTTTATTTCGTTTTTTTCCGTTTTTTTTATTTTCATTTTTTTATTTTTTTTAGTTTCGTTTTTTTTCGGTTTAGGCTAATTAACGAACGTCCGTTCGTTAGTTTGTTTAAACGAACCCGTTCGTCGTTTTTCTTTTTTCTCGGATTTAATCCGCGATTTTTCTGATTGTGGTTCCAGATCCGATTTTCGTTTTAGTATAACTTTTCGCTCGTTTATCGGAATCAGGCGATTCAAACGCCTGGAGTTTCGTCTCGAAACCCTCTTTCTGAATAATCTACTTAAACAAGTTTTTGCTTCTGTAAAATTTGACTTAGATCCAGATTAGTAAAACGAAGCTGTTTTTCTTCCGCCGTTTGACTTTCGTTGTTTCGCTTTGATTTGATTCTTTTTGCAAACCGGAGTTCTTAAGTTGAACTATCTGGTTAGATCTATTTGAGTTTTACCTGTGCATTAGATGAGTATTTATTGTATGCTTGTTTTTTATGCGATAGATTACCCGGAGTGCGCTACCACATTACTTCGAGTCTCTAGGTTTCGCGGATCATCAGTAAGGCAAGTAACACTTTGATCATACCTCTTCTCATACCCAGTTTTTATGCATTAGATCTATCCTCAAACACTTGCATGGTTAGGATCTAATTAAATTGTGGGTTATGGGAAGTAGATGAGGTAGTACCTATTACCTGTTTTATTATCAAACCCTTGGGAGTTACTTCTACGTTTGCTTATTATGCCATGCTATGCTAGTAGACGTGGATTTGGTGAGTGTATCCATCACAGATGTGAGATTGTTATTTAATGGTTTATTTAAGGTGGCAACTTAAACACACATCTGGGTGGATTGAGGCACCTGGTTTCTATCAGGACTTGCCTGTATTTTCTTCGGACCTCCACCTAGGCCAAAAGGGATCATGAGATTATTCAAACTAGAAACTTCCGTGTGCAGCCACAAGCCATTATGGGCTCTAGCATAGTTGATTAAGTCGTGCAAACTCTTACGGGTAGACTAGCAGATGTAGGGGAAAGTAGGTGTACCGGTCTACCCACAAGTAAGGTGCTAGCGCTTTCGAAAGACTATGTCTCGGTCATCCGTTTCTCAAACATCATGTAGTGCGAGAAATCCAACGGAGGCGATCGAGTCTTGTGGGGAAAAGTGCGCAAACATCTGCAGAGTGTATAAACTAATCATGGTTAGCCGTGTCCCCGGTTATGGACATCTTGAGTATCTAGTACTTGGATATCATGTGAATCTCATCATGTTACTTCTAATTAATATTGTTGGGTTTTTAATGAGTACTTTTAATTGGGATTGAGGATCTTGTCAACCATTCTCAATGTTCAACAACCACCATGATAGTTAAATAAATTTATTCCTTTGCGATGAGGGAAAAATTGGCTTTATGCAAAACTGTAACCATAGAGCTTTTCCACCAGCCATATATGCATGTAGTATAGGCTTATCATTCCATTATTCTCTATGTGTTACATTGCTAGCATATTCCATGTGCTGACCCGTTATCGGGCTGCAACGTTTCATGTTGTAGACTTTTCAGACGACGAGTAAGGTGCTTAGGTCGTGGTTCTATACTCAGTGATGCCGTTGGAGTTGATGGACTCGCTTATTCTTCCAAGCCTTCATTGTTATCGTATTAGATGGCCTTAAGCCATATTTATTTTATTAAGTTCTCTCTTGAGACATTCGGTTGTAATAAGTGTGTGATTGATACTCTGTTATAAATCCTCCGAGTAATCGTGTGGTGTCAAGACATCGATTCGAGGGATGACATCGAGCACGTAGATCGATCGCTATTTGAGGTCTGGTCGCTACATCAACTACTAATGTGGTAACTAACCCCTCTGCGGAGGATACCACTACTATTGCTGATGAAAATGCTAGGTTGAAGACATTGCTTGAAACAGGGATGTATAAAAGTCTGAAAGGACATCAGACACTTTGCAATGTCCTCAAAAGCAGATTACGAACCGAAACCCTAGGAAAGAGGGTGTTGGGTTCGAAAGGAAAATGAATGTTGATGGTTCCCTCTGGAAGCTTTGAAAGCGGTATCCCAAAACCACATGGGTTGTCAAAGGGACCTTCAGTGGATCCATCCACCTTATCTGGCTTTACCTGTGCTAATCCTATTATCATTGATGAGTCCCTTGATGCAAACTATAAGCTGTTCAAGAATCATAATGGTGAAGTGTTTGCCAGGTATATTGGTACTAACTGCAGGAATGGACCACCTATGAAGAAGATCTGGGTTCCCAAAAGTTTTCTTGAGAATCTTCCAGTGAACGTGATCATGACACCACATGGGATGAAGACAAACCCCAGACCTAAGGCTTCATATGGTCCAAAGGCTTCAAACAGAGAGAGGACTCACCTGAGTCACCCTAACGCCAATGTTTTGCTGGGAAACCGTACTCAAATTTATGAATATGAGCGTGTGTCTTCAAATCACTATGTTCGTAGAACTAAGAACTTTTCTACTTATTCATATGAGTATCATTCATCTCCTGCAAGGCTATTTGCTAGGGCTCCAAAGCCGAAGTTCTCAGATGCTGCACTTAGACTCATTGCTTCTAAGCCACCCCTGAAGATGTGGGTGGTTAAGAAGAATTAACTTTCTTTTGCAGGGAAGGGTCTCCAGCCAAAAATCAAAGGCGTCTGATGCTATTGCTGGGGACCTAAAACATCTTGTAGGGCGCAAGATCAAATGCCCAAAAGGTCTCACTATGTATTTTGTTCCTGAATTGTTTGCCATTCATCCTATCTGTCCTAATCTTGATCTGATCTTCAATAATCCTCTTGCCCGTCAAATGTTTATACTTCACAATACTCTTGGTGAAGCCTATCCCCCTAACTGTACTGTAGGGTATGACACCTCATGCTTCAGAATGGATTATGGACAGCGGATGCACTAATCATATGACTGGTGATCAAAGTCTTATCATGGACTCAACCTTACGTCCATCAGACAAGAGTCACACCACATTTGCTGACACTGGTAAAAGCAAGGTATTGGGTCTAGGTAGAGTTGCAATCTCAAAGGATTAACACATGGATAAAGTGATGCTTGTTGAATCCCTTGGTTTCAACTTAATGTCTGTCTCGATGCTTTGTGACTTGAACATGATTGTGCTATTCGGAAAATATCGTTGCCTTGTACTAATGGAATCTGACAAGTCTCTAGTCTTTGAAGGGTATCGGAAAGATGATCTATACATGGTAGATTGCTCGGCAGTCCTGACTTGCCGTATGCCTTCTTGCAAAAGCTTCAGAATGCTAGCTCTGGCATAGGAGGCTGGGGCATGCTGGCATGAGGAATTTACACACACTCGCCAAGAAGAAGCATGTCATAGGCATCAAGGGTGTAAAGTTCAAGAAGGATCACTTGTGTGGTGCCTGCGAAGCTGGAAACATGACTAGGGCAAATCACCCCTCGAAGACAATCATGACGACATCTCAACCCTTCGAGCTGTTACACATGGACTTATTTGGCCCTACTCACTACTCTACCCTCACAACAACTGCTTGTCTCTATGGCTTCGTCATTGTTGATGACTACTCAAGATATACATGGGTGCACATAATTCTCTACAAGACTGAAGTGCAAGATGTCTTCAGACGCTTCGCCAATCGTGCCATGAACAACTATGGCGTCAAGATCAAGCATATCAGAAGTGACAACAGCACTGAGTTCAAGAACACCGGACTTGATCTTTATTTGGATACAATGGGAATCATTCATGAGTTTTCTTCTCCATACACACCTCAGCAAAATGGCATCGTAGAGCACAAGAACAGAACCCTCATTGAGATGGCTCGAACAATGCTCGACGAGTACAAGACACCAAGAAAGTTACGGCTGAAGCTATTGATACTGACATGTCACGTCATCAACCGTGTTTACATCCATAAGCTTCCGAACAAAACATCCTATGAGCTCCTTACGTGCAAGAAGCCAAATGTCGCCTACTTGAGTATTTGGAGCTAGGTGTCGGATCAAGGATCCCCATCACAAGTCAAAATTTGCACCTAAAGCTCACGAAGGCTTCATGCTCGATTCTGGAAAGGACTCGCACTCTTACAGAGTCTTCAACCTCTATCTCTACAAAATCGTCGAAACTATGGATGTGCGATTTGATGAAACCAATGGTTCACAAAGAGAACTCCTGCCAAGTACACTAGACGAAGCTCCGCCCAGCGAATCTATCAAGCTGATGGGAACTGGTGAAATCATGCCTTCTGAAGCACAGCCTGAAGAGGAACTTATCATTTCTGCACCTAACCAAGCGAAGACAATGCTCAGACTGAAGACAATCCTCCCAATGATGACAATGATCAGCAAGAGCAAAGTCTTCGTCCAGTTCATCCTCGAGTTGCAAATGAAGTACAAATTGAGAAGATAATTGATAGCAATAATGCACCTGGTCCACTTACTCGCTCAAGAGCAACACAGTTAGCAAATTTCTGTGGGCACTTTTCTTTTGTGTCAATATCGTAACCCAAGAAAGTAGTCAAGCCTTTATGGAACCTGAATGGATACAATCTATGCAAGAAGAACTTCAACAGTTCAAGCTGAACAATGTGTGGGAACTTGTCAAGCATCCTGACCCTCGCAAGCACAACATTATTGGCACAAAATGGGTATATCGAAACAAGCAAGATGAGCATGGTCAAGTCGTCAGAAACAAAGCACGTCTTGTGGCTCAAGGATATACTCAATTTGAAGGAATTGACTTCGATGAAACATTTGCTCCTGTGGCTAGGCTTGAAGCTATTCGCATACTGCTAGCCTATGCTAACCACCACAACATCTTGCTATATCAAATGGATGTGAAGAGTGCATTTCTCAACAAAGAAAATTGAAGAAGAAGTATACATCGCTCAACCACCTGGCTTTGAAGATCCAAAACATCCTGATATGGTGTACAAGCTAAACAAAGCACTGCATGGCCTCAAACAACCTCCTCGCGCTTGGTATGATACGATCAAAGACTTCCTGAAGAGCAAAGGCTTCAAACCTGGATCCCTCAATCCCACTCTTCACGAAGACATATGATGGTGAACTGTTTGTGTGCCAAATATATGTGGATGACATTATCTTCGGCTGCACCAACCAGAAGTATAGTGATGAGTTTGAATACATGATGCAAGAGCAATATCAGATGTCCATGATGGGTGAGCTGAAGTTCTTCCTTGGTCTTCAAATTCACAAGAAAGGAATGGCATCTTCATATCTCAAAAAAAATACCTCAAAGATTGTCTGAAGAAGTTTGGAATGCAAGATTGCAAAGGTTACACGACGCCAATGCCGGCCAAACACCATCTGGGTCCCGACGACAATGGTAAAGAATTTGATCAAAAGGTATATCGCTCCATGATTGGTTCCTTACTTTACCTATGTGCATCTAGGCCAGATATTATGCTTAGTGTTTGCATGTGTGCTCGATTCCAAGCGGCACCAAAGGAATCGCATCACTTAGCTGTGAAGCGAATTCTTGATATTTGGCTCACACCCCAACACTCGGATTATGGTATCCAAAGGGCTCGTAATTTGATCTGGTTGGATTCTCGGATGCTGATTATCTTTGGTGACAAGGTGGATCACAAGTCTACATCAGGCACATGTCACTTTCTCGCACGATCACTTGTACATTGGTGTTCAAAGAAGCGAAATGTGGATCACTCTCAAGCTGCTGAATCTGAATACGTTCTTTCCGGATCTTGCTGCGCTCAGCTTCTATGGATGAAGCAAACTCTCAAGGACTATGGCATAAATCTGAAACAAGTACCTCTCTTCTGTGACAACGAAAGTGCCATCAAGATTGCCAACAATCCAGTCCAGCACTCGAACACAAAGCACATTGAAATTCGTCATCACTTTATCATAAATCATGTCATGAAGAAACATATTGACATCATTCACGTCAACCTTTGAAGAGCAATGGCGAGATATCTTCACAAAGCCCTTGGATGAGAAAAAGGTTTTGCAAGTTATGGTGTGAGCTAAATATCTTGGAATCCTCAAATGTCCTGTGATCAGGCACACATCCTAACACTTATGCATGTTGATGACTTAGATGTGCAACACACGAAGTAAAGTATATCTTCAATTAATGAAGACTTACATTCTAAGTGTGAATACATTAACGTGGAATTTGACTTTGGAGCACCACGATAATTGTGCGCCGTGTCTGGGTCTAATACTTCCTATACGGTGGGTAACGCCACCACCAAATTTCTCTGTTGGAAGTGTTTCACTCATGGCATTATTTTTGCTATGTCTTCACATTTGGTTTGTCTTAAAATTTCAACTTATCTTCATAATTTTCTTCACTATGTTGATTTGATTGCTTTCTGATATATATATATATATATATATATATATATATATATATATATATATATATATACACACACTAGTGTTCTGTCCTCTACATCATTCACTTATAGCTATGTCGTCCTAGTTGAATCATTTGAACTAAGTGAATGTGATCGGACCCTAATCTCTCTATGCTTTCTATCTCAAACTCTATCTGTCCAAATCATATGCATTCTATTGAAACTGTCGAATGTCTTCTCTGCATCCTTGTCAGCAGAAGACACACAGACAAACATTAAGTCTGTTTTAAATGATTCATCCTTATTGTTTGAAATCCGAAGAAGCCGGAACGACCATACGACAAACCTGGAGGGCGTGGGAACATGGGACAACTCTGAGTATGTTGCATGCTTGCCACGTGCCCCTCAGATGTGAACCGCCAGGGGCACCTGAGTAATTGCGCTGTGCCGCACACCTCCTTATAAATACATGTCCCCTGCGGTAAAGAAAACCTTCTTCCACCTCTCCACCTCGTCAAAACCCTAGCGCCACCGCTAGCTCTCGACGACGCCGGCGACGAAGCGCTTAGCTGCCGCAACTTCTCCGACGCCGTCCTCACGCCGGCCGCGAACATCGTCCTCTCCGCCGCCGCCGTAGGTGTCCTCCGTCGCCAAGTTAGGGCACGGTGGATTGAACTGCTCGGTCTCCTACTCATCCCATCTAGCAGTTCTTCGTGTGGTAAATATAACTCTATTTTTACCATCTTTTTGATCCTCAAAGATTCATCATGTTTACCAAAATTGGTTTCTGCCTATACAATGTTAGATCTATTACATGCGCATCTCATTACGCCTAGTATATTCACTTAAGCTTCATATCTAGTTAGATTCCTCACTTGTACTTATTCACGAATTGCATACAAATGGAACCAACTCTCAACGTATAAGTGAATGTCTTCGCATCATGAGGTCAATGTCTTCAAACTGATTTATCTTCAAAATCTTCTAAGAATGCATATGACATCTTCCCCTTCCTCGCATCTCTAATCTTTGTCACGTGTACATGTCCGTGGGAGAATCCCTTGGTTCTCATAGTCTCGCATTCATTTGCGTAATTCTTAAAGCATCACATTAACTCTCCGAAGCCGGTTCCTGTTTGTCCAAAGAAGAAAGCCTTTGAACGTGTTGAAGCCATTCGGTTTGAAGTTCATGGCTGCGAGAGAAATCAGTGAGGAAGGGTGGCGGAACAACGTCGTGGGGAACATCAAAAGATTTGCTGATGACCTCGCAGAGCTTTACAAAACAGATCACGAAGAGAATTATAATCAAGCAAGACACGAATCCAATGGATTCGACGATATTGGGCTGAACAATGGTTCAAATACAAGTTCGTGACCCGTGAATATGCACGAGAAGAATGCAATCAAAAGTCCTTGGGGTGATATTCTCTTTCGAGGCCTTCCATCCAAGAACAGAGCTGAAGCTATTGCACAAGGTTTCTATCCTTGTATGGTCCGTGGACCTCAGCCTGAAAATGCCGACCCATCATCATTGCTCTGGTGTCGAGACGATAATCTCTTCAAGCGAAACTTCCAGCACGCAAAAGCATCGGCCAAGGAAAACAAGAAGTCATTGGGATTAGACTTCAACCCTGGTCCCTCTGCTCCCCGTCTTGGCCGGCTCCCGTGATGCAGAACCCAATGTCATCGGTCCTTTCTACAACCTTGATGGCCTCATCACTCACATCTCGGTCCAAGGTGCCAAAGTGGATCATTCTGATGATGACACTCACACTGATGAAGCCCCAGCTCCTACTCCAAAGCCGCAGAAGCCAAAGAAGGCTAAGGCTTCAGATCAGCTGCTCCTCCAAAAGCTTCACGTGCGAAGCCACTGGCCACTGCACCTCCTGAAGACAGTGTGCATTCTGAAGATCAATCACGCATCTCCAAGAAGACGGAGAAGAAAAGGAAAATCATCAAAAATACTGATCAGACATTGACTCCTGCTGCCATTCTGTGAGAAGAGCACATTGATCTATCCAGCGATGAAGATCTTGCAGATGATGCTCTTGAGCAACTGATCAAGAGCAAGGAAGAAGCAGAGATCTTCAATGATTTGCCTCTCTTTGATGTGGCAATCATCCATAACTTCATTGATGAGTGGTTCAACACCCCAAATCTCAGCTTTGAAGATCTGCAACTTCCCATTATCCTCAGCGTCTCCTTCAATGGCGCCATTGCTTCTGAGCTAGCTCTTGCTCAGCGCATCGTTGAACTGAAGCACAAGATCGACTATGAGAAGGCTCAGTTCAAGAAGCATGTGGCAAAGCTCAGCGTGCAAGATGTCAAAAACTTCAAGCTCATGCTGCATGAGCTCAAAGAAGCCTTTCTCACGAAGCGCAAAGAAGCTAAAGGCTCTCGTGAGCGCATGAAGAGTATGGCTGACAAGTGTGTGCTAGCCTACAACGAGGCTGAGAAGCGCAAGGCTCTTGGTTGTCCTGGCATTGACCCCAGAATGGCTGCAAAGAAGTTGAAGCCATCAACTGATCAAGCTGCACCTTCAAGGCAGGAAGAACCTCACATAGTCTTCCCAAGCAGCATGACTGGCTCGAAGCCAAAGGTCGGGTCAAACGCTTCAGAACTAAAGAAGACGAGGACTGCCGAGGCTGAAGCCAGAAAAAGGAAAAATCCTGAAGCCTCTGATGGTGCTCCCTCCAAGAAGAAGCGCATAACCAAGAAGAATCGGGCTGCTTCCACAGAGCCCTTAGTTGTTGAACCTATCTCAATGGTTCGACCTGCATCTGAACTCCAAGAACGATGGATGATAGTTCTTGAGCCTACTTCCACAGAGGCTCATGAAGCTGAAGACATTCCAGCAGTTGATCCCATCGCTGTTGAAGACATTGGTCACAAGGACAAAGTTGAAGATGATGTAGTTCTTCCTCGGATCGAACACAACTTGGTATCATCGGCTGTTCCCATGAACAGCGAACTCATCAGCATTGGGCGTCCTCTGACGCCAATTGCTCAGGATGCATCACGGGCTGATCACCCACAACAACAAGACTCCCCGAGTACTCCCCAACAACAACAAGTCACACCACCTGTGCAAGAAGAAGATGAAGACTTTGAGGCCCAGCCAACTCCATCTCCAAAGGCGTCGCCAAAGATTCCGCATGAGCTTCGCAGGACCAAGGCCTCAAGTCCCTCTTCGAAGCGTTCGGAAGGAGAAGTGCACCACCAATCATTGCACGTCAAGTGTTTCCAGAAGCCACTCCAACTGTGAATGTCTCCGTGTCTGAAGCCAAAGATGCTGAAGACAATCCGGCTGCATCAGCCGATGACAACCAAGAAGAACGTGTCCCTACTCCCCCCATTACTGAAGAAGTTGTTCCTGATGTGAACGTGCCAGTGCCCGACCCTCCAGCTCATCAAGTGGAGGTTGAAAATCTTGCGGCTTCCACCACCAACACAAATGAAGCCAATGACGTTGTCATGGCTGAAGCAAATGTGGAGCCTGCACCAACCAATGTGCCAGAAGCCAATGATGCAACTGCTCCTGAAGCATCTGTTGTGTAGCCTGAAGCCTCTGTTGCTGCCACTGCTCCTATTCCGCCACCAAGGCCCTATACAATTGAGCAAGCATACTGCTATGGTCAGCTGACCACTGTCAGATGGCCCGTTCTGGTCCCTCCGCCTAATGCCTCTGGTCCTCAGTTTGATTATCATGTTGAGCATAGGCCTCTGATCCAGAAACCAAAGCCAAGACTGCCAAGGTCCCCAGGTACTACCACCTCTACAGGGTCCTTCAATGCAAATGGCTTCAAATCCCACAACACCTTCTTTGACAGAGCAAAGAAACCCTACTCAAGGCCGAGAATATCATCAGATCGCTTCTGGAGCTATCAGAAGCGAAGCTATTACTCCTGCGTTCTGTATGATCAAGGGCGCATTTTCCCTCATATGCGCCTCGACACTGAAGCCATTGCTGGACTGCCGTGCTTAGAAGAAGCACTTGATCGCTTCGTGATGCAGTGCCGCTCAGCTTTGTGATGCATAAAGAACATTGGAATGAGGAACTTCGCTTCAATTCTATGCTACCCTCCACATTCGCGGCTACTACAGGGATACAAAGACATGGGTTCTCGAGTGGATGACAGGAAATGTTCATCATGAAGCCAAAGCTCTTGGCGTCATTGAGCTCACAGGCCTACCCACTCCCGGAGAGCTGTTCGAACCTGATTGTCAACTCCACCGCAATGCACTGGAGAGCATCTTCCATAAGCCAGAGCCCAACATGAGCCGGATGTTGAGCATGATGAAGCCTTTGCCACCTGAAGCTGAATACCCAAAGGAATTCCTTGTTGATGACGTTGAGTATCTTCCTCGCACAATATATCACATCATCAAAGTGAACTCTATGGCCTATCAAAGGGCATTCATCTTCTGCAAAACTTGAAGGAGCCATGAAGACATTGGTCTTTTACATCCTCAATGGCATCAACTTCAATACACAATAATTCTTCATCCGGCAACTGGCTGCGTCCGGTTCTGACCTTTTTGGCCTAAAATTTTATGCTCCATGGGTCATGCGCCTCATCAAGCTACACTCTGCTATCAACTATCGACCCTCCGCTGCAATCATCTGATCTTTCTACCAGAGGTTGATATGTCAGTTGAAGCCATATACCCTAAGCCTGCCAAGAAGCCTCTTTGTTTTCAAAATGCTGATCACCATAGCTTCACTCAACCCATGGAAGGAGTCCAAGCAGTAACTCGTGTCTATCCAATGGCTGGGAACACTCGTCTGCCTCACCGTGGACAAACTGAAGCTACTGAGAGCACAATTGACCAAAGGCCTAAGAAGCGCTCTCGCATCCTAAATGATCGAGAACTTCTTGTGGCACTGCATCAGAAACAAGACAAGCATCACTTTTGGCTCAAGCGATAGATGCAAAGCCTCTTGGTGGACGTCAATCGCATTCGAAATCTTGTCACCAAGAATGCTTTTGTCACTCACGAGACCTGTCGGCGATCATGGAAGAGTTTGACGCTGCTCAGTGCTGAAGCAGATCTTCAAGACGATGGCTTCACTAAAAGATTCAAGTTTGACTCCACTCCTCCACGGAATGCTGTCCTACGTCGAACTCCATCCCTTGAAGACTCTGACTATTCTTCCTCCGCGGCAACTGTGAACGCCAGAGTGATCGATGATGAAGCCGATGCTACTTCACCGCCTCGCTTGACGCATCTACACCGCACCCAGTTCATCCGCACCGCCAAACAACAACGATAACCGCCGGGATATACCCATGCATAAACCGCCAGAAGTATAACCCGCCGGACTTGGCGATTACGAAGAACCCGCGACACTTGGCGGTTCACCGGCGACCAGCGGTTTATGGTTTATTGGTAATCCGGCAAAGCGGGTCGAGGAGCGGCAAGACCCGGTGGCCTTGTTGGCGGTTCATGAAGGCCGGTTCAACTACGGTGGGCCGGTTTAAGAGGAAAGGCGTGAGGAATATTTGCCTTACAAGGAGCTAAGACATGGATTTGTATCCGACTTGTAATACAAGATAGGCTAGTCCTAGTCCTAATAGGACTCCACATGTAACCCGCCCTTTCAACATATATAAGGAGGCGGGTGGCTCCCCAAAGAGGGAGAGGCTACAAGCAAACAACAATACCTAGGGCTAGACACAACTAGAGGAGAGCCGGTTTACGGCGACTCCTCATGATCATAATGAGACCTAGCCTCAAACAGCACGTAGGGCTATTACGGATGATGTTTCCGGGGCCCGAAGCTGTCTAAATCCCTGTCTTGTGTTGCGTCTTTCGATTTCGCTCAACCCCTCTCAAGCTACCACATAGATGCGTTGGCCTCGCGACTAAGTCCTGACACTAAGGACATCTGGCGTGTTAATTCCACGACAGTTGGCGCCCACCGTGGGGCCTGCGCACGGTGGTGATGAGTTCTTGAAGGGATTTCTTTAATGGATTGAGAAGTTGGTGATTTGCCGGATAAAAGCGCCGGTTCAGAAAGATCTGCGTCAACATTGAATTCATCAGCCGGGTTAGTCAACCTGCAAAGATTTATGTCATCGCGAGCCGTTAGAGCGATGGATATGAGATTGAGATTGAATGATGTGTATGTGTATGAGATTGGTACAGCCGCTGTACGCGCTGTCATGATCCGGCGAAACCGAAACCATGCAGGAATCTGCCGCCGAGTCATCAAGATCACAGTTGCCGAAAAAGCGTCAGATTCGGCTGTTGAACTACGAGGGTACAACCGCTGTTGCTATAGTTTGCTCAAATCCAGAGCTACACCGTTGGTTTGGTGCTGCTATTCTCCACGTGGTGTTATCTACATGCAGGATCAAGTCCCGAGGAGACTATACATCGCTGCTACTACTACTACTTATCACAAAGAAACAGAGACTATACATGCAGGATCAAGTCTCGAGCCGGCCTCGCCGGGCGTGCCGAGCTGCCGCTGCGACCCGCCTCGGCCTCACTCCGCCTCGAACCGGACCTCGGCCGCCGCTGCCTCGCCGGCCTGCCCGGCCTTTGCTGCAGCTGTTGCCGTGAGACGAGTCGGCCGTCCTCACGAGCCACGGACCCGTTACGAGGTGATGGTCACCGGACAATGAGAAGCAATGCTGCTACAACGCACACATCAAATCCATCAGGATCTTCAAACCATCCGTATGCCTATATTGAAATTATCAACTAAACAATTGCGGCTAGTACAAGTCGGATCCCTGGAGACCACGACCCGGATTTGTTCTCTATTGATGAGTCGCTCCCGGCGGTCAAACCACTGCTTGGCCCGCCTCCTATATGACGGGTCAACACCGGGCCACACACGGCCTCGTCTCGAGCTGTCCTCCCGCCGAGCGACTCCTCTTCCGAGCCGCCGCTTTTTCTATCGTGGCCAGCCCAGAAATTACTTGTGAGCCGCTGTCATTAACTCACCTCGACTTACCTCTCCTCCAGCCCGGCCTCTGACCGAGCCAAACCCCCGTTTGAGACACCGCCCACCGTCTCCCCGGACGGTTCCGCCCGCCCGGGCCACCGGGTCTGCGCGACCATCTCTGTGCCCCCCGCGGTCGGCCACGCATGCGCTGGTTGCCGGGTCGCCGCGCCGTGGATTTGATCACAAGCCGATGCGTCGTCAAGCCCCTTGACGGTGCCGTCTCACGCTAAGGCCCGCGTCTTCACGGACACCGGCCGATGGTGCCTCAGATCCCATCACTGTGGTTCCCGCCATTGGTCGGTCGTCGGTGTGGTTTCTTTGTTGCTATGTAAGAAAATGGGAGGAGGACTCTGGTTACGAAAATAAGCGAGCAAGCGGAATGTGTGTTTGTTGGAGATAAGGTGCGGAGAGAGGAAGCGACGTGGAGTCCAGATGACATGTGTCAGCAAAGGGAGGCGTATGGCGTTCTGTCATTTTCTCTTCCGGTTTAAAAGCAGCATGGATCAAGTTATCCCTCTACGTACTTGACAGTCACAGCATGGGGGGCGTCATGACTCACGAGCGACCCTGTGTGTGCATGCGTTGAAGCATTGATGGCATTTTAATCAAAGCGTTCCACGTACAAACATCATGTGAGATAAGAAAAAGACGGAGGACAGGTTACATGGAGGCCTGGTAATACGGCTATATAAAAATCCATTCAACACCAAAGATCCGGTTCATCCGATAAAAATATCAGGTGCTATTTTTCTATTTATTTTAAGTATATATTAAATTATCCAAGAACAATTGCTCGGCTTGCGAGGTTTTCTATGCAGGATAATTATTCACTACAAGAATAATCATTATGTCACGGATATAAAGCTCGCGCCTAATATTATCCAAATACCAACATCCAGCCATACCGTATTGTTCAACAAATTTGTGTGCAAACCACCACCTACGTGGTTCGATCTACAACAACAACCTCATGCCGCCTTTCACTCGCCTGTGCGGTTTTACAACACCGGCGCTGCTCACCCGCTCAAGGCCGGTTTACAACACCGGGCTGGCTCACCCGTCAAGGCCGATTTACGATAACACGCGGCCGACTCTCGCCCACGCCGGTTTACAACACCGCGCCGACTCATCTGTCGTGCCGCCTCGATACTACGGTCGCCTTTTTCCGCTCATCTCTTGCGGCTTGGTCTACATCAACACGCCAGGCCGCACTGTCAGCATGAGCTGTTCATTGAGTATGAGCAAGTCACAGCTTGGGTAGCCCGGTTTTCTTTCAACAAAATGAAGGCAAATTATCATATACTATCAACCGTCGTCTGGGCAGGTGGCTCAATGGGCAAAGCGCACAAATCGCCGCCACTACGGTTTGGTTAACTTCAAATCACCAGTTGGAAGGAACCATTGGTCGAAAGGTCTTGACACGGCTCATACGGGATCATTTATAATCCGCCGATCACCTCAACTTCCTGTGGATTCACATCATGCTATCAACACCAATGACATACAAGTTATGCGGTTCATATCACGATCAAATATGAGAGTTTCAAGCCAACTCCTCGAGTCACCTTTGAGACTCGGGGCTATGATGACATGACTCGGCAAATCTTGCGATTTCAACAAATTTAAGAACCCGGTGACGATGGGGGGAAAGATAACCCGGTCCTGGAGGCTACTATTATTTGAATGCCGTCAGAAAAATTCCGGCTTAGAAAGTGTATGACAGTTACAAAATCCCGACTCAACGAAGAAGTTCCGGGTCATCAGAAAGGATTCCGGTTTAAAATCCGGCTTAAAGGAAGTCGGTCTCACTTTGAAGCTCTCAAATATCCGGTTTACAATCCGGTTCAAGGAAAATCTGTCTCCCACAAAGCTACTGAAGCTCTCAAATCCGGTTTAAGAATTTCCAGTTCAAAAGGAATTAATTTCGTAAGTTTGAGTTTAAAGGCCGTCGAGAAAATTTCCGGCTGAAACGAAGATTCGGTTTAAGATCCGGTTCGAGGGAAAGATGTCTCCCATAAAGCTCTGAAGCTCTCAATATCCGGTTCAAAATCCCGGTTCAAGAAGGATTTATCTCTTGCAAAAGTTAAAGGGTGCCAAAGAGGACCTGCTGCCATGATGCGCGGTTCAAACATGGGTATCATGCCTTATTGGCTTATCATATTATTGATCACTTGGGGGCTTGGTCATGTCTGAACCATAGTCACACCTCTTGATCGGCGCAATGCCACAAAGTATCACTTGGGGGCCTTGGTCGTGTCCGAACCATAGCAATGCCATTTGGTAGGCGAAAAGCCACAAAGCATCACTTGGGGACTTGTGGTCATGTTCGAACCATAGTCACGCCTCTTGATCGGCCTAGTGCCACAAAGATCACTTGGGGGCTTTGGTGAACCCGAACCATCGCTACACCTCTTGATCGGCGTAATGCCAATGCATCATTTGGGGACTGGCTGACTCGAACCATAGCTACGCCTTTTGGGGGCTTGGTCGTGTCCGACCATGGTAATGCCTCTTGATCGGCTCAAAGCCTCATTTGCAATGGTTTTATATTTGCCTTTGCTTGAATTTTGTTCTCTTTTAAATTATTTCTTTTGTTGTGTTTTCAAACCGACATTATTAATCCAGTTCAAACTGTCAATTACAAATTGACGGAACACGGTCAAATCCTAATCCGGAGACTATTTGCCCGGTTTGATTTTAACCATCTTATATATGGAGTAAACCGTGTTCATTAACCCGCTTGACTTTCAATTACAAATTGTCAAGACATGATCAAATCATAATCCGGAGACTATCCGCCCGATGCGGTTTGACTATAAGTCGCCAAGATATTATATATGGTTAAACCGGTGTTTATCACAACCCGCACGGTTTTATCATAAACCGACACAAAGATGAAAGGAGTTATCATTACTCAAGATTGGGGTCATCACCCTTACTACAAAAAAATTGGTAAACCAATGATGTGATTCAATGTCACGGTATGATATATTTCATTGATTATTCTTAAAGTGCAGCCTTGGTTATAAACCTGGGTTATATGTTGGGCATTATGACCCGTCCGGCGGTAAACCGCCAGGACACTTTAAACTTGTTGTATGCAGAGACAGGTTGAATAAAGCATGATGATAAATTATCCGGTGTTTATTAAACCAGCCTGGCTTTAAGACGATAAGTCGCTAGTATATGATGAGAAATTATCCGGTGTTTGTTAACCCGGCCTGGCTTTGGACTATAAGTCGCCAGTACCTATTTGGATTGCGCCATTGGAATCATGCGCTTATAAATCATTGGGTTATATTATTCAAATAGCCAAACTTGGCTGAATTTTCATTATGGTATTGAATGAATAAGGTTTTTCATACCAGATTATGTTATCTTTAATAGCCAACATGGCTGGATTTTTATTATGGTTATCAATACCCAATATTATAATTGAGGTTTTCAAAGTCGCTTTTAGCGCAATGGTTATCATATTATTAATGGATATGATTTATTCTACAATTGAAGGAATAGTCCCGAGTCGGCTGCAGGCTTACGACCCGGCACTTGGGGGCTACATTATTTAAATTGAGATTACATCAAATGTGCAAGTCTCATGTCGCCGCAAGCATGCACCATGACACTTGGGGGCTATCAATTGCTCTGTCAACAGTTGAAGGTACAAAGCTTTTTATTCATTATATTGAAGGGTCCACTTTGCTTTCAGTTGGTAAAGCACAAGGCTCTTAACCTTGTGGACGTGGATTCAAGTCCCATGATGGGAGTTACATCATATGATGTTATTATCATTGAAGTCTATATTTAGTCCCAGCTCAATATTATCTTCTCGAGCGGCCCTTGGGGCTACACATCATAGCTCAAAACTACATGATTACACAAACAAAGTCCCAGCTCAGTATTACATAATGACCCGGCACTTGGGGGCTACATAGTATGGAGTATTCAGTTTTTGCTAGTCACTGGGATGAACAACACGGATTTCTTTGTACGTGGCAGTATTTATATTGAAGCAAAAGTCTTAAGCTACCACTTTGTTCTGCTCAAAGACTTGGGGGCTACAGATATTATATTATTATCGAGGAAATATTTTCAAATTCTCTGATTGAGCAAACTAGGTTGACCGGCGTCACCAATCATTATGGCCTCTGGCTGCAACCCGGCGTCATTAATAATCATGAACCGGCGTTGGCAAACAATCATGAACCGATATACGCAACAGTCATGACCGGTACCATCAATATTTATAAACCGTGATCTTGGCAATGATAAACCGCAAGTTTTACGCCCTTAAACCGTCAAGATTGGATGAATATTTCAAGGACCGATATTGTTTTTAAGCATTGGGAGTTGAATCAAAGGAGTTATCCTTCACAATATATTTTCTATGAGAAACCAATGTCGACAAGTTGATTATGAAGCTGGCCTATTAAACCGGATTTTATATAAGGAGGAAATGACAAGGATTTAAGGATGATCGATGCGGTTTACAAGAATTCTTAAACCGGAGCATAATCTGTCAAGTTTGTTCTTGTGTTTATTTCACAGGATCAGTTTAACATGGATAAATCCAAATTAAACTGGGGCTAATGTCGGGATATACCTCATGGCATAAACCGCCTGTAAGTATAACCCGGCGGACTTGGCGATTACGAAGAACCCACGACACTTGGCGGTTCCTTTGGCGACCCGGCGGTTTATGGTTCATTGGTAATCCGGCAAAGCGGGTCGAGGAGCGGCAAGACCCGGTGGCTTTGACCGGGCGGTTCATGAAGGCCGGTTCAACTACGGTGGGCCGTTTTAAGAGGAAAGGCGTGAGGAATATTTGCCTTACAAGGAGCTAAGACATGGATTTGTATCCGACTTGTAATACAAGATAGGCTAGTCCTAGTCCTAATAGGACTCCACATGTAACCCGCCCTTTCAACATATATAAGGAGGGGCAGGGCTCCCCAAAGAGGGAGAGGCTACAAGCAAACAACAATACCTAGGGCTAGACACAACTAGAGGAGAGCCGGTATACGGCGACTCCCTCATGATCATAATGAGACCTAGCCTCAAACAGCACGTAGGGCTATTACCGGATGATGTTTCCCGGGGCCCGAAGCTGTCTAAATCCCTGTCTTGTGTTGCGTCTTTCGATTTCGCTCAACCCCTCTCAAGCTACCACATAGATGCGTTGGCCTCGCGACTAAGTCCTGACACTAAGGACATCTGGCGTGTTAATTCCACGACAACAACCCTGCTGCTTCACCTACTCCTCATGAGAACGAGTAGATGCTCTATGTCTTCAAACCTTTTTGGTCCTTACTAACAAAAGGGGGAGAAGCATATGAGTTTGATAGTCTTCAAGCGGGTTCATATGGGCGATTGTTTTATATTTTGCCTAGTGTCTACAATTCTCGCTTTTGATACATTTGGTTCTTTGAGTTGTAACACTTAAACTCGATGGTCGTCTACTACTTATTTGCTTCTCTATGATGCGATGATAAATTCCGCATGTGCGATGATAACTTCCGCACTTAGATCATCCTGCAGACGTCCATTTTTCATTATGCATGTCATTCTCTTAGTTATATCATTTCATGCATGATGAATTATCTTCATAAGTTGAAGAGGATCTCCACAAGTACAACCTGCCATGTGCATTTGCATTCCAAAAGCAAATTACTTAGATGCACATCTTCGTGGGGAGCCTTTGCCACTTATGAAGACAATACCTATCCTTTACAATTTCACATACTTTATCCCGTTGAAAACTTCAACCAGTTTGTCATCAATCACCAAAAGGGGAGATTGTAAGTGCATCTAGTGCCACCCCTAGTTGGTTTTGGAGTATTGACGACAAATTTGGTTGAGTGACTAATGTGTTTGTGAGAATTGCAGGATAACGCAGGTAGTGTCCCTCATTGATTCGGTTTACCTACCGGAGATGAACCCCAAAAATGTATGAAGACATTGACGACAATGGTGGTATGTGAAGATATTCATATTGAAGACTATGACATGAGAAGACATTGAGTGAAGACAAAGGAGCGCGAAGACTGTGTCGTTTCGTTGTTTCGTTTTTCTTCTTTTTGAGTCATAGGAACCACCGTACTGTTAAGTGGGGTCCAAGTGAACAAAGATAGAATGACTGAAGTGATGCTCAACCCAAATCCTATGTCTTCTAGCGAAGACAATGAGAGAAAATCTTATCCAGAGCTGGATGAGTCAGCTTTGCTTGTAGCCCAAGTAAAGTTGTCGTGTGTGTTTGAAATCTGACCGTTGGAACACGTGTCAGTTCCTTAGTGACCCATGGTCATTTCAGACATATCAGGTCGGGTTGCCTTGTGGCTATAAATAGCCCACCCCTACACCATAAATTGGTGGCTGCTTTCGAGTTAGTGCACGGCTTTTGTCGTTTGAGAGCAACCCACCTCGAAGCCTTTGAGAGAGAGAAATCCTTGCGAGGACAAAGCCCAAACACCCAGAGCCAAAGAGTGTTAGGCATCACTAAAGTCTTTCTGTCTGCGTGACCTGGAGACTTATTACACTTGAGGACTGTGAATCCTCCAGCCGGTTAGGCGTCGCGTTCTGAGCATCCAAGAGTCATTGTGGATCGCCGGTGAACGAAGTCTGTGAAGGTTCGGAAGTCTACCTTGAAGACTTACGAGAGTGATTTGGCGAGGACTGTGTGTCCTTAGCTCAAGGGGAATAAGGTGAAGACGCGGTCCTCTGAGTTGAATCTCAGCCTCCCTAACCAGACGTACAGTTGTCACAGCAACTGGAACTGGTCCAACAAATCCTGTGTCTTCAACAAGTTACTGGTTCTATCCTCTCCCTCCACTTACTAAGAGTTTGTCTTCGTGAAGTCATTGCCTATGTGTCGTACCTGTTTGACTTCATTGCTTGACTACTATTGTTGGTTGGCTTCATACTATCTTCCATCCTGATCCTTACTACTAAGCTGCTATTAGTCTTTGTACTTTCACATTACTGCATACTTGACTATGGTTTGCTTGTTGTAGTTTATCTTCCGTTGCATATCAATTAGGTCATTTCTATTGTTTGTCTTCAAAACTTCCACGTTTTGAAGACTTTCATAAAAATCGCCTATTCACCCCCCCTCTAGTCGATAACTAGTACTTTCACTTACGTTCCCTTCCACAATCAATTCCTTTGCATAACTAAAGCATTTCTAGATACAACTTCGACCAGTTTGGCTTGGTAATCCTACAGGCAGTCAGGCTCTGATACCAAAGCTGTCAGGACCCCGATTCCAAGTCACATCGATCTAGCCGGTAACACCTCATATCACTTTGCGGCCTCACAGACGGTATTCCCATAGGTGTCGCCTTACCATGGCCAGGGACCGTTTGCGCCTTTTGGCTCAGGTATATGACAGTGTCGCTAGCATCCATATGACAGAGAACCCGGGCCGACATGGCTAGTCTTGAACCCATAGCGGCACTAACCCATGGGGACATGCATACATGAATCAACTTCGAGCATGTCGGTGGCGTGTGTGAATCCGGGCTGTAACACTGGCTAACAGGACTCGGGAACCGGGCTGTAGCGAGCTAGGTAGGACTCGGATGTCACCGCGTGACATTTCCCGAAGGACGGACATAGGAACGAAGTGAATCACATGCCGGCAGTCGGTGTTCCGAGGCGATAGTCTTTGGGCTAGCAGGACTCTGGTGAACCGGGCTGTAGCGGACTACTATGGCTCATGGAAGCACAAGACTACATTTCCCCATAAGAGAGGCTACCAAGCATAAACAACTAGGTTGTCAGATCCCACACATACCAAGCATTTCAATCATACACACAATATGCTCAATATGTGCAAATACAACATGGCATCACAAAAAGACTCTACGACTCAAAGTATTTATTCATTAGGCTCCGAGGAGCGAGATATTACAAACATGGGTCTCATGACCCAACATTCAGGGCATAGAAGTCAAAGCACATGCGGAAGCTTAACATGTCTGAGTACAGACATCTACAAATGAAAAAGGTCGAGAAGCCCGACTATCTACCAGATCCCGTCGAGGGCACAAGATCGAAATGAGGTAACAAGCTAAACGACGAAGTCCACGCGGAACTACTAGCGAGACGGAAGTCTCTCTGCAAAAACATAAATTAAGCAAACGTGAGTACAAATGTACCCAGCAAGACTTACATCAGAACTAACTACATATGCATCGGTATCAACAAAGGGGGTGGTGGACTTAAACTGCAGCAAGCCAGCTTTGACTCGGTGGTTATCCTGAACTACGACTGCAAGTAATTCTTTTGAGGTGGCGCACACGAGTCCACATATTCACCATATCAATACAACACTATGGATCCGCTCCCATCTCCCTACGAGAACGCCATCCATAGCACTCACGCTTATCTTGCGCATTTTAGAGTATCCACTTTCACTTGTCTGTGAGCTGTTATAGGCAACCCAGGCAACCCAGAAGTCCTTTACCACAGACACGGCTATTCGAATAGATGATGTTAACCCTGCAGGGGTGTACTTCTTCACACACGCTCTCACCACTTACCACCATGTACACATCGTGTATCTCGGCAACCTTCAAGCGGAAGCCCGGTGAGGAGTCGACCACGACCGACTAACCACACAAGTATCTAGTCCAGGTTTATCGCCTATTCGGGTTCCATCCGCAAGGAGATCCGGCCGGGGTGTCGCTCACGGCCCCAAACGATGTGTGCAGGGTTCCCAAGCCCACCTCGACGGGTGGTTCTATGCTTGGTACACCGGTGCCTAGTCTGTCCCAAGCCCACCTGTACCGGGTACCACTTGGTAGACTACTAACACTACCTACAAACACGAGAAACTAGTTGCAACTCCTGGACATAGATCAAGTTGATTAATAAGTCGAGAGGGGTTGAGTTACCGGAACCCAATGTGTGGTAGTAACTGTTCATGGATCACAAACACAGAACTCAGTTCCTAAGGATGGTTTCAATGAGACAACCCACCATGTACTCCTACATGGCCTCTCACCGCTACCTTTACCAAATCGTGTTCACACACTTAGCTCTCAACAGTAGGACATGTTCACACACCTCCGATTCATCCCCGATGAATCGGACCTGACTCAACTCTAAGCAGTAGCAGGCATGACAAACAAGCATGAATGAGTAGGCACAACAGGGCTCAAACAACTCCTACTCATGCTAGTGGGTTTCATCTATTTACTGTGGCAATGACAGGTCATGCAGAGGAAAGGGGTTCAACTACCGCATCATGTAACAGTTGAATCGTAGTTATCCTAATGCAGTAAAAGAGAGCAGAAGCGAGAGAGTGGGATTGTATCGCAATGAACAAGGGGTTTTTGCTTGCCTGGCACTTCTGAAGATAATATAGTTCTTCATCGGTGTCATCGAACTCATCGTTGGTACGCCGCTTTTCGAGGGGACAAACACCGGCAACATAGAAGGAAACACCATCAACGCAATGCACAATATGATGCATGATCATGACATGGCAATATGATGTGGTTTGAGCTAATGCAACTAGCAGCAGGTTAAATGAAGTTGGTTTGAACCCTAGGTTCAAATTCAAACTCCATATGTGAAGATTTAAATGCCATTATAAGATTTGTACTAAACAGCAGCCCTAAGTTGTTCTATCATGCATGAAAAAGGTACAGATGGATAGACTGCATTTTTCTGATAATGTTTCATATATAAATTATTTCAATCTGAGCTCCGGTTGAATTTCTATGATTTTTTGAAGTTTGAATCATTTTACGAATTTCTGATTTAATTTAAATCCAGAAAATAAATAAGTGCGTCAGCACTGCGTCATGCTTGCGTCAGCAAGTTAGCAGTGCTGACTGGTCAAACCTGACGTGTGGGGTCCACAAGTCAGTGACACGGGTTAAACAGGGGGGTTATATTATTCTTATAATAGGATTAGTGGCGCTGGGGCCCACTGTTCAGTGTCAGGGGGTTAATTGAGCGGTGAATAGCACCTAACTAAGCATCCACGTCAGCCCGCCAGAGTTTTGGCCGGCGGCGACCAACAACGCGGCGGCGACTCGCCGAACTTGCGCTATGAGCGGCGGCTGGACGCGCGGAGACCACCGGGGCATAACCAATCGTCGTCCGCATCCAGGGATGCAGGTGGGAGGCTGCGGGGGCGCCGAAGCTTGCCGGAGCGAAGCTCAGGGCGGCAGCCGGAGCTCGGCTCGAGCGGCAGAGGGGCTAGAGGGTGCTAGAAGAGCAGGGGAGAGGGGGGTTCGACGGCGGGGCTCACAGCGGTCTCGATGGCGTCGTCAGCGAGCTCGGGGAAGGCCGGAGTCGGCGGGGCGGCGAAGACGATATCTGGCGGCCGGAGGCGAAGATGGCGACGGCGACGGCTCCACGGGGCGCTCCAGCCTGCGAGGCTCAGGGGAGAGCTTCAGAGCAAGGAGGCGGATCTCATGCGGGTGTCGGAGAGGCGAGGGGGAGACGGTGGCTCTGACAGCGGCGTCTGGCAACGATGGTGCTCGGCGGTCGCGGGGAGAGAACCAGGGAGGAGGGAGAGCGAGGGAGAGGGAGAGGTGCGGGGCAAGGCGTGGCATCCTTCGGGATGGCCAGAAGGCGTCCGGGAGAGAGACCAGGCAGGTTGCGTGGCGCCCATGCACGCTGGGCGGCGAAGCAGGTTTCTCGCCCTCCTCGGGCGCCAGAGGACGACGATCAAGGCGCGCCACTGGCCGGCTGTTGGGCCACTGGGCGAGCCAGGCTGCATGACGGGTTGCACAGGAGCTAGGTGCGTGTAAGCGTTTTTCTGTTTACATTTTCTATTTTTCTGACAGTTGTTTTGATTTAATAAAAATACTAAATCATTTTATTTTCTTATGCCAATTTTTGCAGGAGCTAGTGGTATTATTGCAGGACTCCTCAACAAATGGCATAATTTTTGGACATATATTATATATATATATAACATATATATATATATATATGTCCAATGCAAATAATTATGCATTAATTCCAAATGCCCAAAATAAATATTTATGAGCTCCTAAAATATTGGTTTGAATTTTACCTCTGCCCAACATTTTCAGAGAGAGACATGAACATTTTCTTGGACCCTTTTGGAGCAACTTTTATCTGGGTCATTTCCAAAAATGATTCTGAGGGTTTCACAAATCCCCATTTCAAATTTAATTGGAATTTAAACATGATGCACACATGACTATCTAGTCTAGGTCATACCAGAATTAGGGATGTGACATTTCCTTACAAAAATGAACATTGGCGCCTTTAACATTTTGCTACAACTAATTTTAGATCAGATAAAGGTTAGATTCACGCCGATTAACAAAACACATGCTGATGTAAAAATATAGTGATATACAACAGGTACTTACATCAAGACCTTTGGAGCACAGAGAATTCCCAAGATATTTTCCTCGAATACGATCCCAATGGAGGAAGTCTTGTATCGCTTTAACCTTATTTTCTAAAAGAGAGATGGATAAGAAACATGTAGAAAATATGATCGAGAATGCTATAAAATTTCATGATGCAAGGATACGCACACGCTTCTTAGAATGGAGTTGACATTCTTTTGCTCATTGGAGCTGCATACTAGTTCTTTGGCCACCGGAATCTGCTTATTATTAGTGGGAGTTGGGTTTCTCTGTCTTTGGAAGCGATATCTATGAAAAATGGAGTTGGTTTATTATCTCACGGCATTTGGATCTTTTGCAAAGACCTGGTTTGTAACCCTTCAGATTCTAACATAGACGTCTTCCCCTTGCATGCCTTATAGATGAATGGTGATTCAGTTATAAAACATGCTACAACAGATATTGAATAGGTACTGAACAATAGAAAGGCATGACATATTGACATGTATTCACTCCATCCAGAAATAAATGGATGGGTCTAGGCATATTTCAGTTCTAGATACATCCAGTTTTATCCATTTCTGTGACATTTAATCCGGACGGAGGGAGTATGATGTAAGAGCTAGGGATACGATAGGACAACACAGTAAAAAAAAACACTGAAAAACCCTTCTGCAGAACCAAAGTATTCAAACCCACCGATATGAGATAGTACACTCATGCATTTCGGGATGCAAAACTACTGTGCAGTTTTCCTTGCAAAAATCAACATTTTGCGCCTTTAATAATACATTTTGCTACAACTAAATTTAGATCAGATAAAGGTTGGATTCACGCCGATTAACAAAATACATGCTGATGTAAAAATATAGTGATATACAACAGGTACTTACATCTACATTGGAGCACATAGAATTCCTGCAAGAATCTTTCCTCATAAACGATACCATTGCAGAAAATCTTCTATCTGTTAAGCTTATTTTCTAAAAGAGAGATAGGTAATAAACATGTAGAAAATATGATCAGCATGCTATAAAATTTCATGATGCAAGGATACGCACACGCTTCTTAGAATTGAGTTGACATATTTTTGCTGGACTAGAGCGGACTAGTTCTTTGGCCACTAGAATCTGCTTATTATCAGTAGGAGTTGGGTTTCTCTGTGCTGGAGCAGTATCTATAAAAACTGGAGTTGGTTTATTATCTCTTGGTGTTTGGATCTTTTGCAAAGGCCTTGTTTGTAACCCTTCAGATTCTGACATAGTCGTCTTCCCCTTGCATGCCTTGTATAGAAGAATGGTGCTTTCACTATAAAACATGCGGCAGCAGAGAGATGGAATAGGTACTGAAGAATAGAGAGGCATGACATATTGACATGTATTCCCTCCATCCAGAAAAAATGGATGGGTCTAGGCGTATTTCAGTTCTAGATACATCCTTTTTTATCCATGTCGGCAACATGTAATCCGGACGGAGGGAGTATGGTGTAAGAGCTAGGGATACGACAGGACAACACAGCAAAAAAAAACACTTGTTGAATGTAAAACTGTATGATAGCGGAATACGTACAGAAATAACTAAGGCAACATACATGTGTATGATTGGGAAAATAAGATGGCATTGCAACAGAGCACTAGAACAACACTTCAATGTAAAAAAACATGGTATGGTAGACAGATGAAGTACATACTGATGAATAACAATGCATAAGATATTCAGGCATGATGTCCAAATTAAGCAGATGGCATTGCGATAGAGTAGAATGACAATACTTGAATTTGAAAACATGTTATCATGAATGGAATAGGTCAAAAAAACAGGAAGGCATGACATATTTACATGCATGATCAGCATGCTAAGCACATGGTATTGCAACAGAGTAGATACACTCCAGGACATTATATGCATGTTGTACCCATATCACATGCCAAGTTAGAGCAAGGACCTTGTGGGTTGAAGAGGATTCATCATCTTTCTGCAAGTCTTCTGAAGAACTGCCTTTACATGTTCCATCATATTGGGTATCATTGACATCAAGTTTATTGGCCTTTACATTGCTCCGCGAGGTTCTTGTGGATATATCAGTGTGTGCAATTATATCTGACATGCATGAAAGACAACTAGTAGTTAGATTTATGTAATGAGTGTCTGTAGGAAACGACATAAATAGTAGGACTGGGGTTAACTAGCAACAACAGGTCTCATAAACTAAAGGGAGAACACAGATGAAAGCTACATAATATGTATCGTTTGTACTCGAGATTAACTAGATGGCACACAAAAGTATTAAAGAACAACATAGGTAATACTAGAAGTGGTATAATACTATAATCACCAAATGTGGGATAGCATTGGCTGATGGATGATAACTATGGAACGGTGTTACCTAACGAACAAGTATCTTAGCTGAACTATGGAACAGCGTTAACTCTGAACAAGACCGTAAGAGATCAGCATGAATATACAAAGGTGAAATGTGATGATCTATTTTCCATGCTTAGATGAATAACAAAGCCATAAATGTTGCACACAAGTAAGATGAGGGTACAACCTATCTGGCTGCCATCCATAGGAGTGAGCATCATGTGCTGACTTGTCGATGGCCCTGCAGTTGTTGTGGCTGTGCATGTCGGGCACGCGCATTCAATGTAGGGAACTGTTGAGTGGGGCCTATAGCTCCCTTCTGGTGTATGCTTCCCTTGTTGGAGCAGCTGCGGTGAGTCGGAAGACTGTGTGTCTGAATATGCAGATAACACATAATGTTAAGAATGACATATCTCTTTGATCTGAAGAAATACACTAAGAGATCAACAAAGAAGGTACGAGAGTGGTCACACGTCTGCTGTTGAAGGCTAAATTGGGGTCACATGATTTTATTTTATTTTGGTACTGTCCGATCTACGCCGAATGGCTGGCCGTCTTGTGCCTCCCGACTGACACTGTTCGGAATCTTCCCCGAAGAGCCAGCGACCAATGGCAGAGCAACCTGCCTCCACCGTCTCGTGGCCCTCACCAAAACCCCGCCTCGCCCCCATCAAGATCGCTGGTTGCACCGCCCCGGCCAATCCACAAAGACTCCTCATTATCCAGATCCGGGGCGGCAAAGACCTTCAACCCACACAACTCTAAAAGATAGCCATCTAAGCGCGGCTTCCGCGACGAACTTGCGGCCCTGCACCCTTACGTTAGACACCAGCCAATCGACAACCTAGGAGCTCCGGCGCCTCGAGGGGTGCTGCTTCCCATTGCAAATCTATTGGCCCAGAATAAAAATTCAGACAACTGACGCCTAAATAAAGTGATTTGAGATGAGGGTGCAACCTATCTGGCGGCATGGTGAAGTAGGCAGGTCCAGCTGTCGAGTCGGTGAGGCCGGCGTGGTTGCGGTGGCGACCGGCGGCAGGGAAAGAGCGATGTCACGACGGTCGACGGCTACACCGAAGCAGCGCTAGGACTCTGGACGGATTCGAAGTTGGAGCCTCTCGGTATTTGTGAACAACAAATGGGGTGAATCGGCTCGACGCAGTTCACGCGCCGTTGCCGAGGCAGCACCAAAGAAGACGGAGTAAGAGGCACATGACCTAGTGCACAACGACAAATGGACAGCGTCTCCGGCATTAGGGAGGAGGGCGGCTATGAAATTGGTGCGGTGGGGGGCGCCATGGAGGTGGGGCTGAGGTTTCGAGGCTCGGGAGAAGGGAGCTTCCCGGGGAGAAGGTGATTTGAGCCCACGAGGTATGAATGGGGGCGGGCGGGGGATTGGGAGGAGTGGAACCATGTCTTACGGACGCATTTATGCGAAATGTGAGGGGAGTTACAGTTCTACCCTTGCCTATAGGCTTCTCGGCTTGGGTCTGTGGTAACGAGGGTCGGGGATAGTAGAGTAACTTTGCTTCTCCCCAAATAGTGAGCGGAGCGATTTCAAGTAGGAGGGCGCGTTTTGAACTATAGTGGGCGCGAGCGATTTCTAAGCAGGAGAGCGTGTTTTGAAATAGTGGGCGCGAGCTATTACGGGCGAGGAGAGCGTGTTTTGCCGACCATGGTTTATGAATTATTCGGCACATGTCATTTCGGCCAAGGAGAAGGCGCCCTTGGATGAAGTTACGAACCTACCCTCGATGTACAACGGGCCAATTGATGCGTGTCCCACATAGGACGGTAATTTCACATCTCCCATTTATTTGCTAGGGCGAATTCCACCGAGCAGAGAGGATGTTTAACGGTTCTTTCATATTTTGGGAGAACGAGCATCCACGTCTACCTTACCAAGTCGATTCGGATCAAATTTTGAAATATTAGCTTGCCACTTCTTTTTTAGATGGAGAGATGATGCTCGGGAGTAATGTGTTTTTAAAAACTCGTTGCTAGCGCTTTACTATATGACAAATAGTTGACCCACTCAAAAACGCGAATCAAACCCAAAATGAAATATCTCGATCAATGAAATAGCTCGGCCAGTAGGTCAAAATAGTGAACTAAATCCAAAATTGAACACCTCAATCGAGTAGCATGTTGTACAAAGATTATAGTACTCCATGAACATGTTGAAAGTCAAATTAATGAACTTGTTTGATATACACATATATCCGTTCATGTGTGGATTTCAGACAACATGTTCTCAAATTTAAATATTTGAATGCAAGTTTATATCGAAACATGGTTTATATCAGTCTTTGATGCATAAAACGCGACCTCCCCCTCTCCCAGACTCATGTTCTCTCTCTCTCTCTCGCCGACAATCTTCAATTCTGTCGCACGCATCCGACACAAAAATCTTGTTGGTCCCTCTCCCTTTCTCTCCATCTCTCTCTCTCTCTCTCTCTCTCTCTCTCTCTCTCTCTCTCTCTCTTTCTCTCTCTTTGTGTGTGTGTGGGGGGGGGGTCTTTCTAGTTCGCATGCATATATACACCATCTATATGTCTCTCTCGCACACTATGTATGATACTCTAGCTAGTCCAAGCTAGATATCATGGGTGCACTCATCGTACGCACACAGGTTCCTTGGATCTTTGCCCGTAACTCTCTCACGCACCACTATGTCGTCTCGGAGCTCTTCCCCCCTTCTCTCAAACTCTCCATCCACCTGGGTCACACATACACATGCATATCTCACTCGCACTAGATAGGCCCATCTAAAACTCTATCTCTCCCCCTCGTTCTCTCTTCATCTCACACGCGCACACACACAATCTCATGCCCAGCTAGCCAAGTATGATGGTCTCTCACTCAATTGTAGGCACACGCAGTCCCCCTATATGTATATGACTAGCTAATCTTAGTCTCCATCACAAACATGTGCATGGTCTATCTCGATTTCTCTCGGGGCATCTTTCTATCACAAGACGCACTCCCTCGATCTCCCACCCATATAGTCCCCTCACGATCTCGACGGGATCTCTCTATCACAAACACACCCTCTCTCCCTCCCCATGCGTCCATGCCATCCATGTGTCCCTCTTGACCTTTGTTCCTTGTTGGCCAGACCTCTATTGGACATGTGCTACAGGGGTGTCTCTCTCCATTGCAAACAATCACACACTAACTATCTTCGTGTATCTCCTCGCCTCGCTTTTCCATCTCGGAGATGCATGCGTGATATGTTCGCGTAAGAAACGAAAAAACACACACTCTCTCTAATTTATCGTTTGTTGTCACTTTCTTTTTCACACACATACTCTTTTTGCACACTTACTCATTCTCCTTCACACGCACTTGATCTGTCTCGACCGAGGCACTCTCCTCGGTCCATAGCATATAGATTTATTGAAAAGTCAAACATCACAAAGTTTGACCATGTACGTGGAGAAAAAGAATTACATCTAGTACGGCAAACATATACCATTAGATTCACCATGAGATGTAGTTTTGTATGATGTATCTTTGGTATTGTAGATATAAATAACATTTGCGTAAACCTGATCAAAGTGTCCCAAGTTTGACTTCTAAAAAATTTACATGCACTGCATTATCGAGTGGATGGAATATCTCTTTCCCCCTCTCAGCTATCTGACGCACCACTCAGCCATATCGGGGCTCCTCAATCTCTCTCAAACTTTATTGGTCAGTTTGGTTCGTGACTTGACCCTCATGCCTTGATGGCCGGTACTACCTAGTGTGAACGTGAGATGTAAAATATTTCTGCCTGGCCAGGCTTGTGTGGTGCTGAAGCGTTTGGTTCATGCCTGGGCCAGGCAAAGCATCATCATCCCATCAATCAATCCATGCATAAATTATTTAAAGCTAATATCCATCCATGTTGCTGTTAGCCTCGTGGCCACACGACCAGGCATGGCCAGGCGTTCGAAATCGGTCGCCTGGGCCAAAGCTACTGCGATGTCCGGAGTTCAACCAAAGCTAATTAAAGTGCAAGGAACCCAGGCCAGCGGGCTTTCTTTTTCACAGGGTAGCAACCAAACAAGCGTGCATGAAATCCAGCCACAACCCCAAGCCAGGCAAAAGATGCTCGGACGCAAGCCAAAGCTGGCCTTATATCTCCTCGGTTCACACATACACATGTTCGCTTCGCGCTATACATATAGACCCATCCAACACTGTCCGCCCTTGTTCGCTCTCCATGTGACACGCACCCCCCCTAAGTACCATAATCCCTCAATCCATCATAGGCGCAAGCACTGCCCCCTCCTAAGTATGATTATCTCTTACTAGCCATTAGGAACACACGTATTGTCTCCTTCCATCCATACCTATATCTCGATATCTCTCGGGGCATTTTCTATCGTGCACACACCATGTCACTCGATCTCCCACCCATGTAGTCCCATCACGATCTCTAGGGGATCTCTCTATGACAAAATACACTCTCTCCTCCCCATGTCTGCATTTTCTCCGTACGTCTCTCTCGACCTCTCTCCCTTGTTTGTCAGACCCCTCTTGGCCACGTGCTAGGGGTCTTGCTCTCTCGGTTCCAAACAACCACACACTATCTCCTCACCTTGCCTCCGTTGTCGAAGATGCATGTGTGATATGTTTGCATAAGACATGCATGCTTTTTCTCTACTTTTATCGTGTGTTGTCCATGTCCCTTTCACACACGCACACACACTTTTTTCACTCTCTCTCTCTCTCTCTCTCTCTCTCTCTCACTCTCTCGTTAGACACTCACTCACGACAATAAGCATATGGATGTTTTAAAAAGTCAAACCACACAAAAGTTTGACCACATATATGTGGAGAAAAACATTTACATCTGGAGCGATCATTAGATTCATCACAACATGTACTTACTTCATACTATCATTTATCTTTGGTATTGTAGATATAAGTAATTTCTTTATAAACTTGGTCAAAGTTTCAAAAGTTTGACTTAAAAAATGTTAGAACTACATTATCGAGCAGGGAGTAGCTCTTTCTCTCTCTCTCTGCTATCTCTCACGGGCCTCCCTCTCACTCAAACTCTCTATACGGACGGATTATACGCTCACCGTGTCAGCCAGATAGCTCAGATATTGTTTAGTTGACCGGTCAACCAATCCACATGCTGCCTTGTCACCGTGTGTTATGTATCTTCGTGTGTTGGCCCATGTGGCAGTGGGTGAAAATAAGTAAACTAGAGGCCCATCTGACACGCGGTGAAATAAACAAAGTTGAAACCACTCGGGGTAGCACCCTGCACGCTAGTAAATTGAGGGAGCATTGAGGACAAACTTCTTGTGTGCGAAGGACGCACTCACGCACAATTCACCATTGCGCGGCGGCATGCACAGAAGGACGCACTCGCGCACACCCAGCACACAACACACACCCTGCGTGTACACCGGGCGTCGCCACGGGTTGAGAGGGACGGCGAGGCAGCCAACAAGCGGAGGCGGTTCGAGCCAAAGCCGCATCCGGCGAGCCTGGACTTCATCAGCAGCCTCCCCGACGACATGCTGCTCGTCATCATCGGCCTCCTCCCCACCAAATCTGCCGTGTGGACCGCCCTGCTCTCCCGGCGGTGACGCCCCCTCTGGTGCTGCGTCCCCCTCAACCTCACCGTCGACAGCTACCTCTGCGACGGGGATTGCAAATGCATGGCCGCAGTCTCCAAGATCCTTTCATCGCACCCTGGGCCAGCCAAACTCCTTGACATCCGCATGTTCAGTACCAACTGCAAGGTCCAACCCAAGTTCGACGAGTGGTTCTTATCCCCCACCCTAGATCACCTCGAGGAGCTCAGATTTGAAGCTGGATGATGTCGCTCTCTGCCGCCGTCCGTGGTCCGCCTAACGCTAACGCCACGCCGCACCAGCTTCAGCTCCTGCTATCTTCCCCAGATTAATGCCGCGCCCGCTCTTCTTCTCCCTCAACTCAAGCAGCTCGACCTCTTCGGCGTTGTCATCTCGAAGAAGGCTATGGAGCACCTGCTCCGCTGGTATCTTCAAGGCCGAGTACCTTCATCTTGAGCAGATCCACGGGTTCATTAGCCTCCACATCGCCTCGACGAATCTCCAATGGATTTATGTGTCTTGCTGGCCCCGCAACAAGACATCAATTGGGAAGAGATCACTGCAGCCATTCCACGTTATGGTCATTGCGAATGTGCCTTTCCTTGAGAGATTGCTTGTATCGGATCTAGAAGGTCCAACAAAAAGCAGGGTCATTGACATTCCGAAATTGACAGCGTTGGTGTACTCGTCTGCCAAATTCTCCAAACTCTTTATTGGATCCGTAATCATTCAGGTAGAACACTCATCTTCTTCTCCGTCTTCTTGAAATTCACATTTTTAAATTTCTTCTTTATGTATTTGCGATCGTCTTCCAGAAAATGATTCCCACAAGCTTGACCCAGTCCATGCGCACAGTGAAGATCTTAGCACTAAAATCTATCGGCCCCAATCTGGATCAAGTTGTTGGATTCCTTACATGCTTTCCATGCACGAAGAAGCTACTCATCGAGGTGAAACTTCTTTCCTATAAGTAAACGGTAATCACAACGTAGCTCAATTTTTTCGTAATTTTACCAAATTACGATGACAAGTGTAGTGTTCAAAATCGCATTCACGACCTTGCACCGAAAAGAAATGTTTTTAGAATTTTTCTCACGTGATCACTGCATCATTTTTATGCTATACTACTATAGTAGCCTAGCCTAGTCATAGTGGAAAGTAACTTAGACTGCTCCAAGAACTCTATGGTTACCCTAAGAGCAAGTACTACCTCAAATCCTGTTTTACTCTTCCAATTTTGTAGTATCAAAATTTGACCATAGATTTAATCGACAAAATGTTAATGCATGTCACTAAGAACTATATCGTTGGATTCGTATTTGAACATAATTTCAAATGGTGTAATTTTTAGTGACATGCATTGGCATTTTCTTAGGTAAATCTATGGTCAAAATTTTATACTAAATCTGAGTAGTATTCCTCCGTCCCAAAATTCTTGTCTTACATTTGTTTAGATACAGATGTATCTAACACTAAAATGTAACTAGATACATCCGTATTTAGACAAATTTAAGACAAGAATTTTGGGACGGAGGGAGTACAAAAGTGGGCTATGTAGGCCAAAACATGTGCCAAATTCACTTGTGATGCGTTTGACATCGATGCCCCTCCATTGCTCACCTGGTGTCCCAATCAGGATCACCTACTTTGCTCCGGTGCCAAATTAACTCACGCAATAAAAAACACTATGTGGGAGAGAGAGAGAAGACTGAGGCAATAAAAAACACTTGTTTGGGAGAGTGAGAGGCTGGTGTAGTTGGTTTGATTGATTTGTTTATACATGTGGGTCTGTGTGCACATCGCGAGAGCGGTGCCAAAATCTTTTGATTTGACATCGATGCGTATTATGTGGCATACTTTTGCGAAATATGGCATTAGCCACATAGTGGAAGGCAACAAATGCCCAAGCTCTTCACGTGCTCCTAGTTAAATGAGAGGAAATAGAAAGAGAGAGAGAGAGAGTGAGAGAGAGAGAGAGAGTGAAAAAATATCACTAGCCAACCAACCCTATCGTATGAGCGAATGATATTGGTACCTCTTGATGACACGACAATCTTATGCAGCCAGCTACTCTAATATGTTCTCTTCTTTTGCAGATGAAAAAAGACCCAAAAGTGAAAAATGTGCTGCACTATAACAATCTCATCGAATGCCTTGATCTCCATCTTACAAAAAATGATTTGATCGACTACCGAGGCAGCACATCTGAGATTAAATTGGCCAGGTTCTTTGTTACGAGGCGGTGTGCTCAAGGTAATGAGGTTTGGCGTTCTCTGGCGCAACAATGAATGGCGTCTTGATCACCGCAAGAGTCTAAGCCTAAATGACAAAGTCTCATGAAGCTGAATTTGTTTTTGAAACATCAAGTGGCCAGAGACTCGAAAACTTATTTGCCCATTAGTGACTTGTCAGGGCGGTGGATTTTAGTTTGTACGGTAATGTTGCATCCACCTAAAGTAACAAAAGTTCTTACATAAACTTCCTAGTAATTCCCTCTTCGTAGGTGCAGCATTACTCCTAACATTTGTAATATCAGTTTGAAACTTGTAATATTGCCGAGTCATATTCCTGCGTTTTCAAAATCCTGCAAATCAAACAGGTCCTGAGTTGGTGATTATGTTGTGCCTCCCATCTTTCACCAATAGCCGTCGGATCTAGATCTGACGCATACAAACCAAGCTTCTCCATTTTTGCAAAAAGATGCCTGCACTTGTTCCCTATTTACAAACAATTCCTTGTCTCTCATAATCAGCCTCATCTCCTCCCCACCACATCTAGGAGTAGAAGGCCGTGGAAAAATCTGGCATGATGGCCGTTGCCGGAGCCGTCCACCCCCAATCTTGGTGTTCCGTGCAATGCGCGGTCATCTACGCACGGGAAATTATGTCGAACAAGGCTAGTTGTAAGCAGGATAGCTCTACAGCCATGATAATAGTGACTGCAGACGGTGAGGCTGACTATGGTATGCCGAACACGGCGCCTATACTCAGGTGTCATCTCCGACGCAGGGTCTTGTCACTCCACTATGAGGAGCAGCACGTAATAATTTGACCAACGGGTAGTAAAGTGCTAGTACTCCTACTACTACATTGGTAGTACTACTACTAGTACTAGTAGCACCACCGTCTGGATTTAGGAGTACTACCACGTCCATCTGGATTTTAGTATTTGACTAGCAATATCTAGTAATGCATGTCACAAAAAATGTACTACTCCCTCTGTAAATAAATACATGGTGATTTATTCCTATTGACGAGAGAACTTAATGTTTTTTTGCTAACTAGAGTACTAATAATAGGATTACATGCAATGAACTAGACACTGCATGTCATGTTTGGTAGTCTCAAGTCATTGAAAGCATCACTACAAAAAAATACACTTCCGTGATGATACGTGTTTGTCACAGTAGGTCGCTTTTTTTGTCATGCATGTACATCCATTACAAATTTATGACAGAATCAAGATAGTCATACATGTGCTGTCGTAGAAGTGTTCCATGACATTATCAAAATTATCATCACGGAAGTGTCCACTTCCATGACGATAAATCACGCGTCACAGAAGTGCTTTCGTCAAGGGTGACCGACACGTGGCATCCACCGTAGCGGAACACCGTTAAGCTATCGGGTCGGGTTTTGGACCCGATAATCCGTTAACAGCCCCGACCAATGGGAAATTTCCATGTGTAAAATTCTTATTGGCCGAACGAAACACGTCGGCTCGTCGCTGCTGGGTCGAGATAGGGCGCCTATGATATGTCGACACGTGCCACGCCCACCATCGCCCATTTAGCTTACAAAGCCGCCCGCTTGACTTGGTCAAAGTTAACGGGCTGGCCCATGAAAGCTCGTTAACGGTCTCTTCGCGAATAGCCCATTTTACTACCGTTAACTCACTACCGTTAGGCCCTAAAGGAAATCGCCCAACAACGCCATGTGGGCCGTCGAATATAACACCAGCCCATTTCACTTTCGGCCCATGTATGGCCCACGACGTCTTTCGGCCCATATGAGGCCTTCATATCTTTCGGCCCTTTACAGGCCCACGGTGACTCTAGCCCATAATGAACAGTAATTTTGTTTATACCCGTTAACGGCCCGTGATTTACATGGGCCGTTTACAACCTGTGTTACCTTTTGGCCTATTGACGGCCCATACGTTCTTGGGCTCCTTTTCGGCCCTCGATTACTTCCGGCCCGTTACTGGCCTGTTCCCCTAATGGGCCAAATTTGGCCCATGGCAAGAGTAGGCCCGTTTACTGGCCTGTTACCCTAATGGGCCAAATTCGGCCCATGGCAAGAGTCAGCCCGTTTCTGGCCTGTTAACCCATTGTGCCGTTTCCAGCCCGTCCTATATTCTGGCCCATTAACGACTCGTTATGCCTGTGACAGAATTAAGCCTTTGCTGTCCTACGGCCTGTTAACGGCTACCGTCACCGCGGGCCGATACCAATTACGCCTGACACGGCCCATGTAGACCCATTTATCCGACGCACCGAGGCCCACCGATTCTGAGCCCATTTACCGAAGCGGCACTGTAGGAGACCCATGGATCTCTACGGTTCAGATATGGCCCATGGTAGTTGCGACCACTAGCAAACCAGGGAAAAATAAGACTAGGAAATAAATAAGGCCGAAACTAACGCTAGGCTATTACTGCGATTGCACAGATTATATCCACTCGGCATCAAAGATCGCCACCAGTGCAAATATAGGGAACACCCTACACTATACAAAAATGGCTTGCTGTTTTCTTCAGCCGGTGGCTATACGTTAAGAATAAATTTTGTATCGCACCAAAAGGAAGGTTGGCATAAAACTTAACAGTCTAGCAGATAAATGCACCACCAGAAGTTCAGAAGCTCAGTTCATTTGACCTGACTGTTATGTTTTCATGTTGTATTGTCCGATGGAGCACCATAACCCTCGCCTTCATTTCCCTAGGCTCTGAACAACATAGCAAATGTCTGATAGTCTGGTTTCAAAACCATGCATATCTTGACGACATTGAGCAATGTTTCTCCTTGTTTCACAAAGGGTCTCTGTTAGGGAATGCATTTGTGTCTGGAGCGCAGATACAACATTGCTTTGAGCTTGCATATCTTGATCATGAGGCAGTTTGGACGATATTGCCTTAACAACCAACCCAGTACTACGCAATAATGTGCTTTTGGCACTGTTAGTGGACAGTCTTGACCCACCGCAAAGAAGAGCTGACATTGCGGTTATAGTTGCCTTGCCACCTTTAGAAGGTGGCGGTTCCACCATTTTTTCCATAGCTCATTGAAAAGTTGAGGTTTTACATTAGTAGTACGAGCAGTAAGATATTAAGGAGGCAGAAAAACCAAGCAAAATAGCTTTGGTCTATATACATAACTTATTACGGTGAACCCATGTAAAATATTAGTTGTATTTTATTGCAAAGTACATAATAAAACCAGGTTCCAAACATATGACCATGTACCATCGCTAATGTATTGTCTATTTCTTCACATTGTATTGAGGGCTAAGGATGAAGAGATGAAGTTTATAATACGGTAAGCATAGTATGACGTCATTCATATCACAAAACAACTGAGAATGCATAAACAGGCAATTGTAACGTTGTGTGGGCAAGTCCAAAGACGGAACTAGATTACGGGTCAAGATCAAAGGAACATCACTCCTCTCTTTTAAACCTTGTAAGGTGCAATGATACGCTAAGACAATTGTGTATAAAACTGAAAAGAGTAATAGACATTGGCTGCAAACCATGCAGTTCAAGGCACAAGTCAGAGTAAGTAGTATTTAAAGGCATGAGGATTAAGGACTTACAACAAATGACTTTTGACTGGTGTAGTCATGCCCTTCTTCTTCTTTGGTGTGACAGGTCCTTGAAGATTTCCACAAGATTTGGTTCAGTACTTTTTGGTCCTTGCGGGCTTTCCTTTGCATTTGGAACAAGTCAATATAGATTTGATAATATGGTACAACGAAAAGAGTGAAACAACAGCTAATTACAAGAGCCTCGCAGTGTGCAATATAGCTACGAGATCCTGTCGTCTGTTGGAATTTCACTTTCGTACGGTTGGCCTTGTTCATTGAACAGTTCACCTACAAGAAGATAGATTTGTGTGGCACATGTGTAAATAGGACTTCAACATGTGATCTGATGACATATATAATGTACCTGATACTTCGGATCGGATCAGTGTTTAACGAGGCCTCTCCAGTCTTCATCAGATATATTTTCCACTGGAGATGTTTGGGCAAGTTCACTGTTAGCCTTGCCTTCAAAGTGAGTTTTCCTCAAGTTATACAGATACTGTCGCAGAGAAGAATTGAAAACATGGGTGCAAGCTTGTTTGGTTGCATCATCTTGGCTATCCAACTTGATCCTCATCTGTTGAAAATTATGGGAGTCTCATTATCAGCAACCTAGAAAGTATTGGACAGGGCAAGACGATATTACTAGTTTCCATACATAACCATACTTACAGATAAATGGTCGAGGAAGATGTTGAACTGGGTTTCGTCTTTGTCATTCCTGTCTTGAATCCATGTTGGGAGGATACATACATGACACCTAACAAAGAACCGCTGCCTCCGATACTAACTTGGTCGACTCAGCAGCATCACGTGGCCTTTTTAAACATGCCTCAAAACGGATCTCCATTCTTCCTCCTCTAGATTTAGTTAACCTATCGAGCATTATCCCTGATGTTTGTTTCCTCTTGCGCCTAGGTGCTAGTCCAATAACAAACATAGGAAGTGTTAGTGTACATCAAATTGTGAGACTACATATAAAGAAGCATGCAAGTGTAACTTGACTCCAGCAACTACCTTCTTGCTGTTGAAGCTCACAAGGTTCATCTGATATTGCCAACTCGTCTTTTGTCAAGAGTGCTTGGGAAGTAGTGTCAGGTGGCAAGGGAGCTTGGGAACGTCTTTGCTAGCTTCGATTGGCACGCAGTCGTCGTGCGGTACCGGTAGTAATCTTGTGGTAGGTGTTGCAAGAACTAGGGTTGTCTCTGCTTGTTTGGTGGCAGCTATTTGTTTCTGTTTGTCTATTTTTGCAACTCGTGTAGCATGGGATGCCGTGCTTGTAGAATTTTCTGCTTGACTTTGACCTTCTATTCCACCATCAGTACCAGCATAATATGCAGGATTCATCTGCTTCTCATTCCCTGCCATTCTGTGTTTCTTCCTCTTTCTCTGTGCCATGCTAAGTCAAGCCGACAAGAAAAACGAATAACAGTTTAGTTCTTCAGAACAAATTGATGCGTGATGATTTAACTGAACTTTGATGTTAGACAACCACATGATAGGAGGATGTAATATGTATGAAAAACAGTGACGGGAGAGATAACCGTAACTATGATGTGTAAACTAAGAAGAAGACATTTCACCAAATTAGAAGCAATGCAATGGAAGGTAGACACCATATGAAAGATGCTACAAATATCGCTCTGCCAAGTTAATGTTGTCTCATCATAAATGGCGTTTAAACAAATGTGAAGCAAGACAAGAAATAAATCATATGCAAGATGCAAACAACATCACACTACCATGTTAGAGGTCTCTCGTCATTAGTGCCATTGCATATTCATAGCATTGCATATTCACAACTTATGATGTGTAAACTAAGGAGAAGGCATTTCAACAAATTAGAAGCAATGAAAGCTAGACACCATATGAAAGATGCAACGAATATCACTCTATCAAGTTAAAACTGTCTCGTCATAAGGGCCATTTCAACAAATTAGTAGTACAAGCTAGAAAAGAATGTGAGATGTAACCTATATCACACTCAGAAGTCAAACGTGTCTTATGATAAGTGATTGTTGCAGGTTACACAACAGTAGTAATTTGATGTAATAACATGGTGTGATAGATGAGATATTGTATGTTCTAGAAACAGGAACATGTGTCTTATTCAAGTATAATGTGTAAAGTAAGCAGATGGAATTCAACAAAATTAGAAGCAATACAAACTAGACATCACACGTAACATGCAACCACATATAATAGTGCCAAGTTAGAGGGAGCACCGGTGATGCTGCACTAGGGGAGACATGCTCATCATAAACACAGCTTTGTTGAGTGTCTATGCATGTGTTGTCTTGGAAATCATCTTGGGGGTGTGGAGGACTAGAAACTGTAGAGGCCCTCCGTTCGGAAGAAGCACCTTTATCCGCTGCCTTGCTAACTTCCTTCCGCTTTATTGATTTTGAATTGTCAAGTAAAACCGACAAGAAAAAGCAATAAAATTCTCTTCGTAACTCATTCATGCATGACCGACAATCACTACTTTGATGTAAGGCAAACACATGATACCAGGATGGAATATGTAATGAAAACAGAATGACGGCATGGCATGCTCACAACTATTTGTGTAAACTAAGCGAAAACCATTCCAAAGCAAATAAGAAGCAATGCAAGCTAGACACCACATGAAAGATGCAACCAATATGACTCGCCAAGTTAAAAGCGTCCCATCATAAATAGAATTTCAACAAATTAGAAGCAAGACATGCTATAAATCATATGAAAGATGCAACTAATATCGCACTGCATACACTAAAGGTGTCTCGTCATGTTGATTGACGCGGGATACAAAAAAAACAATAGTTTTATGTAAGGACATGCTTAATAGACGGATGTACTATGTACTAAATACGGAAGGCATGTCACATTACTGTGTATAATGTATAAGCTAAGAAGACTAGCACATGCAGTTTAACCAGATTGGAAGAATTACAATCTAGACACCATATGCAACATGCAACCACATATCATGCTGCAAAGTTAGAGCAAGCACCTGTGATGCTAGTGTAGGGGAAATGCTATAATCAACTACAGAGCTACGTTCACTATCTTCATGTAGCATTTCTGTTTCTTGAGAATCATGTCGGGAGGCTGACGCTGCATTCTTTAAATGAGGAGTAGTCCCCTTGCCTGCCTGCCTCGTCATAAGTGATTGATGAGGGATACACAAGAACAATAGTTTGATGTAAGAACATGGTTAATACACAGATGTACTAGTATGTAGCAAAAACAGAAAGGCATGCCATATTCAAAGGTATAACGTGTAAGCTAAGCAGATGGAATTTAACCAAATTGGAAGCAATACAAGCTAGACATCCGGCTGGAGTAGTGAGCATGATCATCTAGGACCTGAGAGCCTGGTGGGAGGCGGGCTGCTTCGCCACCATCGCAGCTTTTTAGTTGTCACGCCCAAGATGCGACCCTATCCTAAAGGAACTCGAAGGTCCCACCAAGGATAGAAGCGCATCTTGAAGACGCTTTTGCAAGGTGGATATCATTACATCAACATTACATAATAGTGGGGATACTCCAAGACATACAGTGTCACATAAATACAACAATACATCATACATAAGATAAACATCCGACTATGGATGAAACATAAACAGAAACTCAAACAATATCCACCCTGCTAGCCCAGGCTGCCGACCTGGAACCTATCCCCTGATCGAAGAAGCAGAAGAAGAACTCCAAAACAAGCAAACATCGCTCTCGGCGTCATGATCATCGCAAACCTGTACACAATCGGTGGTGTAGTAATCTGAGCCATGAGGACTCAGCAATCCCATTACCATGGGTATCAAGACTAGCAAAGCTTAAAGGGTAAGGAAGGGGTAAAGTGGTGAGGTTGCAGCAGCGACTAAGCATATATGGTGGCTAACATACGCAAATGAGAGCGGGAAGAGAAACAACGGAACGGTCGTCAACTAGTAATGATCAAGAAGTGATCCTGAACTCCTACTTACGTCAGACATAACCCAAAACCGTGTTCACTTCCCGGACTCCGCCGAAAAGAGACCATCACGGCTACACACACGGTTGATGCGTTTTAATTCGGATCAGGTGTCAAGTTATCTACAACCGGACATTAACAAATTCCCATCTGCCACATAACCGCGGGCACGGCTCTCGAAAGTTTATACCTGCAGGGTGTACCAACTTAGCCCATGATAAGCTCTCGCGATCAACGAAGGATATTCCTTCTCCCGGGAAGACCCAATCAGTCTCGTAATCCCGGCTACAAGACATTTCGACAAAGAATAAAACAAGACCAAGAAGACCTCGTGAGCCGACATCCTCGATAGTAGCCGCACGTATATCATCTCGTGCCACGATCGGATGAGCAAGACGCATAACTAGAACCAGCCCTCAAGTCTCCCGAGGTGGCGCGCAAGTGGCTCTAGTTTGGACCAACACTTAGACAAGCATTGGCCCGGGGCTAAAATAAAGATGACCCTTGGGATGCGCGACTCCCAAGGGAAAAAAGGTAATGGGTGAGGCAAATGGTAAAACCAATGTTGGGCCTTCTTTGGAGGAGTCTTATTCAAAGTGAACTGTCAAGGGGGTCCCATAAATCACCCAACCGCGTTAGGGACGCAAAATCCGGGAACATAATACGGATATGACGGAAACTAGGGCGGCAAGAGTGGAACAAAACAACATGCATAAGTCCGAGCCTTCCACCCTTTACCAAGTATATAGATGCATTAAATTTATAAGAGATATTGTGATATCCCAACATAAACATAATCCAACATGGAGCAATCTTCATCTTCACCTGCAACTAGCAACGCTATAAGAGGGGCTGAGCAAAGCGGTAACATGGCCAAACAACGGTTTGCTAGGAAGGGTAACAAAGGTTAGGGGCTGTCATGCAATTTGGGAGGCTTGAGCAAAGAAGTGGTAGGTAACGCAGCATAGCAAGAGAACGAAGCAACTAGCATAGAAATGATAGTAATGAGATCCAAGGTGACGGTCATCTTGCACGAAATCCCGCTAGGAAGAAGAACGAGTCCATGAAGAAGATGAACGGGAGTAGTCGAATCTAATCCTCACAATCGCAACATTACTGTAATGAGAAGCAACACCGGAAAGAAAACAAACAACAAGATAAATGCACAAGCATAAACATGGCATGATGCACAATCAAGTATGATGCATGTCCGGTTTAATGAGGCACGGCATGGCAAAGTGCAACAAACAATGCTACAAGTTAAGTGGAGCTCGATATGCAACGAGTTGCATATTGACAAAACACCACATAGACTGTCGGGGAGGCTGATCGTACCCACGAACACCTATGGGGCCGGCGGACCAGGCCCCTTGTGGTTCGGAGGGGGGCGGAGATCGCACGAAGAGCGGATCGAGGCGAGGCACACGAGCAGTTTACCCAGCTTCGAAGCTCTCCGGAGAGATAAAACTCCTACTGCTGCTTGTTTGATGTATTGTGTTCTTGCTAGGGAGCAATGCGAGCTACAAAACCTAGCGTGAGTGTCTCTGGTCTCTGGTGAGTCGAATGAGCCGAACTAACCGAACCCTTTCTACGTTGCACATGGGCCTCCTTTTATACGCTCAAGGGGTCTCCGACAGGTGGCAACATAGATGAGGGTACAAATGTAAAAACAGGAGTTGGTACACCTACCGAACAAAGGTACAGTGCAAAATACCTAACTCTGACGGCAAGGGACAAAAGCAATAAATGCCCGTCAGTGTCGCCCGAATAGTGCAACAGAGGCCGTCAGGTGCGCCTCCGCTCACCACGATGGCAAGCTTGTCAGCGCCGGTTATCGCTGCTCTCCGCTGGCTGCACAGCCGCTAGACATGCGCGCATGGAACGGTCCCATGGCGACACATCGCTGGATGAGCTGGAGCGGAGATGGAGAGAAATTGCATGCCGCGGCAAGCGCCTTGCCGTGGCCGAATCCTTGTCGCGCCCGGAGGCTTGTCGCACTCCGGGCCTTCCCGGCAAGCTCCTCTTGCCGGGGCCTTGTCTTCAGTATGCTCGAGGTGGCCTTTCCCGACAAGCTCCTCTTGTCGGGCCTTGTCTTCTTAATCAAATACTTTGTTCTTGAATGGCTCCAAAGGAGCCATGGAGGGTCTTGGCGGTGACGAGGCAAACCTCGCCGCTGGTGCTACAATCGTCCCAGGCACGCAGTACGGGATACTAGGGTACCCTACTCTAGTACACCGACAGAGCCCCGGCCTGGGCTGCACACGGTGCCGAAGCGCTTGTCGGGCCAGGCCCAAAACTGTGCACGGACACACGCGGCCTCGACCACGCCGCACCGCTTCGACCCACCACGATCTCCACTAACGGCATGCACCGGACGTGGCGTCGTGCGAGAGATCGTGGGCGTGGTCGTGGGGGGTTCTTTATTAGTATAAGCGGAACATCCGCCCCGTCCCCCTCTTTATAAGCGGAGGAAACAGAGGCAGGCCGCCCACCCCTGCCATTGCTGTCTTGTCAAGAAAACCACCGCCGCTCCCTTCTTCTTCTCCGGTGCGAAGAGAGCAGCGCTCCGCCCCCTTTCGCCACAAGCACGCTCACCACCGTCGGCCTCCTCCGCCCCCGTCGCCATGGCTCCGAAAGCCGACAAGGAGAAGGGCGTCAAGTCGGCCGAGGCGCAGCGGCTTTCATGGGCGCTGCGCAAGGAGCAAGCCATCTTCCCCGCAGCTCGGGCGCAAGGGAGCTGCGGACGCCTTTCTACCTCTTTTCCGGTCGACGGAGACGCTGCGGCGCATCCGCGCGACGAGGGTACTCCCCGCCTCCGCCGCTGATTTGGCCCCCAACAGGTACCCTTTTTCGCCCTTTTTTCTTCTATTGCGGGCTTTGCCCGCCTTTTTCAGTTCTTTTGCGACATCATGAACACCTTTAGCCTCCGCCTCCTTGATTTCACCCCCAACGCCGTCTTGACCATGGCAGTTTTCGTGCATTTGTGCGAAAACTTTGTCGGAGTCCACCCGAACGTGGCACTCTTCCGCCATTTCTTTGTTCCCCGCGTCGAGAGAGGAGAGCCACTTGCCGGAGGGATAGCCTGGGTCTCTAGGATCGGCAAGAAAGAGGCCTACCTAGAGGGAGAGTTCCGCAACAAGTGGGAGGAGTGGAGAGCCAACTGGTGCTGGGTCGTAGAGGAGAACCCGCAGCCCTTCACCGCCGTGCGCCAAACCCCAATAGTGCGCGGCAGATATTGGAGTATCTTGGCGTGGAGGATGCGGCTGAAGATAGCCGTGACTCAATTCTGCGCCTCGGGCTTGCCGGGTTAATCAGAGGCGCAGATTGGCGCAGAACTTCCTTCGCCGCCGCGACGCTTCCCTTGCGTGAAAGGAGGAGGCCTGCTTGGGAGTTCCAAAACGCGGCAGATATCATGAGGCTGCGCCTGGCTTGAACTGAACTTCACCGTCATGGAGTTGGATTGAAGCTGCTCGAGCTGTTCAAGAACGACCCGACCATCCCGAGTGGTTCAGGTTGCCGCGAGGGGTCGCCCTTTGTGCAACAACTCGGCGCCGACCGCATCCGCGCCATGATGCCACAGGCGACTCCCACGGGATCGCCCCAACTCGGCAGGAGCCCCGACGAGGTCGTGCAGCAATTCTTCGACGATTTGCAAGAAGTGCCGATCCGCTCCGACGAAAGCGTAAGGCTCACCCGCGACACCACCGACTGTGAGATGGCGCGGATTGCCACCAGGGGAGGAGGCGGCAGCAGCCGCTGCCGCTGGAGCCTTCGGGTTCATCGTGGAGGAGGCGGACGCGGCGAAGGCGGCAAGCCTTGCCGAGTGAGGGGAGGTCGCCGGCGAGGACGAGCTTGTCGAGCCCGAGGCCGGGTCGAGTGGACCCGCCGAGGGGGCTTCTTCCCCACCGCAAAGCGACTTGCCGCCAGTGAGCCCCGGCTCGCCAAGAGGCATCTCCGCAAGGTCGAGACGAGCCGGGCGACAGATCGCCCACAAAGAAGCAGCTGCCGGCGACGCGCCCACCGCGGCAAGCGAGGTTGCTGGAGCGCCTCTACACCGCCGCGACAACCGGGCGGATCTTCTCGAGCCACTGCCGACGCCTCGCCAAGCGGCCAAGAGAGCCCACGCCTCGCCTCGCCGCACCGGAGGCGAGCCGGAGTTTGACTTCTCCGCGCCAGCTCCGAGGAGGAAGGCGAAGAGTAAGCTTCTCGAGATTGTGCTTGTATTTCTTCAATTTTATTGCTTCATCTTGAATCTGATTTGCTTCCTTCGGACTCTTTCCTTTTCGTGACGCCGCCCAGAGCGGCGAAGAGGGCTAAGATCCCGACGGTCGCCGTGGAGGACGATTCCCCTGATGGCAGGGGACGCGTCCAAGACAGCCTTGCCGGACCCGGCAACCCTTCCTCAGAGCAGCCCCCAGCACAGCCCCCAGAGTAAGTGTACAGTTTTCTCCTTACTATTAGGTGTGCAGGGGTGCCCTTTCTTCGTTGATATCTGACTGTTTGCTTGTGTAGGAGCAGAGCAGCCTCATTAGGAGGGCTCAAAAGGCGCCTCCGAGATCCTGCCCGCTGCCACTACGCCGCCAAGGGAGAACTCCCCGACAAGGGAGCGCCCTCCGACAAGGGAGGCCACCCCGGCAAGGGAGGCAACTCCGGCAAGGGACAGCGCCAGTGACCCTCCAGTGGTCGAGGCCATGGCTGCGGGCCCCGTTGCAGGTAATTCCCTTACACGAACATTTCCCTCGGGCTTGCTTTCTTTTGTTTCTCTTTTTGGAACGATCGCTTGATTGCCCTTTCTTCGTCTGACGCAGAGCCGATGGAGGTCGAGGCCGCCGGCGAGGAGGAAACGCGCGGCAACACCGACGGGGCCGCCGCCGAGGAAGACGAGATCGTCGTTAGGAAGAAGAGGCCGTCGCCGACGAGCCTGTTGGCGAGGAGGCCACCGAGGCTGCCGACGCAGCAGCTAGCGAGGGGTCGGGCGATCGTACTGACGGCCCTGAGGCCGCAGGAGCGACGAGTGCTACACCGACAGCCGACTTCGGCCACGCTGCGGCCAGCCCGAGGAGCCCCATCCCGGCGCCTACCACCAAGGCCGGGCGTATGCTTTCATCAAGCTCCCCTGGGAACCAAGCTCCAGGGCGCCGGTCGAGGGAGAGACCTTCGACGGCGAGCTACTCGCCTCCGCTGGGTTGACGCTGGTGGACGCGCCAAGCAGCAGCGGCGGCGAAGTTCGAGGAGGAGCAATTCTTGAAGAAGCCGCCGCTCTATCGCGCCCGGCAGGCGAAGTTGGAGACTCGGGAGGGACTTGTCGCGAGGGCAGGAGCGGACATGTAGAAGCGCGACGAAGAGCTCCGGAGCGCCAACCAAGAAACCCTCCGCGACGAAAGGAAGCGCTGGGCAACTTCGCAGAAGAGCGCACGGCCTTCATCCTTGAGAAGGCCGCGGTGAGGAGGAGCAGCCGGTTGCTGCCGAGAAGCTTCGCCAGGCAGAAAGTGAGCCGGGCGCAATGAAGGTCAACCTGGACAGCCATGAAGAAGACCTTGCTGCGGCGAGGAGTCACTTGGCGGGCGCTCAAGGAAGCGAAGCGATGCCGCCAGCCGCGCCGAGGCTGCCAAGGAAGAGCTGAAGGCGAAGGTGGCACAGCTGGAGGCCACCCTCAAGAAGAGCGGCGAAGAGCTTGCCGTGCTCAAGCGTGAGCGCGAGAAGGACGCCTACACTCTGGGCGAGCTGCAGAGTCGTCTCGCTGATAGAGGCAAGGAGCTCGACGCCGCCAAGGATTCCAAGGCGGATCTTGAGCTGAAGCTGACCACTCTGACGCAGACGTTGGACGGCGCCAGAGAGCGGGAGGTGGGTTTGTTGGAGGCGATCAAGGCCAAGGAGGAGCTGCTGGCGAATGCTGCCTCCATCCAGAGCACCTTGAGGGAGAGCGTGGAGCACTGGACTGAAGATCTCGTGGACACTGCCGCCGACATCCACAACGAGCTGATGGAGCTGGGGATGGCGGACCTTGCATACTCCTCCGACGAGCATCTCCAACCCAGCGCCAAGCTCAGCCTATTCTTCAAAGGCGTGGTGACGGGTCTCCAGCGACTCCGAGAAGAGGTCCCAAGCGGCTGGCCGAGGAATCACGCCAGTCTGCGTGCAGGAGCCCTCGAGAAGGTGTTGATCAAGGTGGCCTTCCGCAATCCGGGCCTCAACCTTAACGGCGCCCTCGGATCCCTGCCGCCCGATGCCAACGTGGAGGAGCTTCAAAGCCCTTGTCACACCCATTGTGGACAAGGTGAACAAGATCAAGCGGATTGAGGGCGACCGCGAGACTAGGCCGCTAACTTTATCTTTCCTTGTCGGCTCGATCATGTTTAGAACACTTTGTTAGATCAGCGACAAGTTATTTTGTGATATACTCTATCTTAGGCGATCAATGCAACGTTATTTCCTCTACTTGATTCCTTCCTTTGTAATGCTTCTCGCCTTACGCATTTGGGGGACTTGTCGGTGCGGGCACTTTTGCCTTGAAGGCCGAGTGCGAACGTCGTTGACCGGCAAAGGATCTTGCCTCCGACAAGCAACCTTGTCACGACTAGCCGCAGCTCACTTAAGTTGTTGAGCGGACTCGAAACAAAGTAAGGGCGCGACTAGCCGGCGAGTTGGTTCCTCTGCGCACAGGTTTTCCATACAAAGTACTATCGTTCGAGGAAGATAACTTAAAAATTTAAAAATTGATTGCTCAAGCTTTGGCAACTTAGCTTTTCTGTCTTTTGCTTCCCGATGAGGTGAAGCTTCCTCGAGCGGTGTCTGGTCCATAGTATTATCTCCTCCTCCCCCCTGGTTAACTTGTGCGCGAGGGAGCCTTCCTTTCTTTGAGAAAAGAGAAAAAAGAGGAAAATAACGTTATGGAGCCCAGCGACTCGATTCTGCTTACCGGGTATGGTTGCTGCACAAAGTGTTAGCCAAAACATGCAATAAAATGATGAAAGCATGAATTTGACAAGTTGTGCGCAACACATGAGCTTTTATCGATGCATCGGGTCTCATACCGCTTTGTACAAAGGATTACATGCAACAGTGGCAAGACTTGTACAAAAGGTGGTTTCCGGAACGGGTTCCGACAACCGCGCCCTATGGGTAAAACTTACGAAGATGCTCAATGTTCCAGGAGTTGCTCACCGGAATGCCATCTTTGGTCTCAAGGCGGACAGCGCCAGGCCTAGTGACTCGTTTCACCCGATAAGGGCCTTCCCACTTTGGCGTCAACTTGTTTGAATTCTTGGTGGACTGAACGCGCCGAAGAACAAGGTCGCCTTCCTCGAGACTTCTGGCATTAACCCTGCGGCTATGGTAGCGACGCAGAGCTTGCTGGTAAGCGGCGGCTCGCGACAATGCCTCAAGATTTATCTCTTCCTCAAGGAGCAGCGTCATCTTGCCGCATAGCTGCTCTTGCTCGAGCTCGTCATAAGCGAGCACTCGAGGCGATCCGTGATACGAAGTTCCGTGGGGAGAACTGCCTCTGCTCCATAGACTAGAGCAAAGGGTGTCCGCCGGTGGCTCGATTTGGCGTCGCCCCGATCGACCAAAGAACCACGGTAGCTCCTCGATCCAGTTTCTTCCGCACTTGTGCAGCACTGCCGAAAGTTACGGTCTTGAGTTCGCGCAGCACTTCCACATTTGCCCTCTCGCTTGACCGCTGCTTCTCGGGTGAGCAATGAAGCAAAGTGCAGACCTTGGCGCCAAGGTCTTGGACGAATCGCATGAAGGTGCGACTCGTGAATTGTGTGCCGTTGTCGGTGATGATCCTGTTAGGGATTCCAAACGGCAAACAATCGACTGAAGAACTTGACCGGTGATTTGTTGTCACCTTCCTCACTACTTCCACTTCCGCCACTTTGTGAACTTGTCGATGGCGACGCATAAGTACTCAAAGCCCCGACAGCTCGGGGAAGGGGCCGAGGATGTCGAGCCCCGCACCGAAAATGGCCAGGATAAAGGGATCGCCCGGAGAGCTTGAGCTGGCCGTTGTATCTGCTTGGAATGGAACGGCATGCTTCACACTTGGTTACTTGTGCAGTTGCATCACGGAGGGCTGTCGGCGAGAAGAAACCTTGCCGGAAAGCCTTGCGGCAAGTGCTCTTGGCGCCAATGTGGTGACCACATATGCCTCCGTATCTTCGCCAACAGCTTCGGCCCATCTTCCCTCGAATACACTTCAATTTCACACCGTTGAGTCTTCTTACATGCATAAAGAGCGTCGACAAACTGGTACATACTTGACCGCCGGGCTACTTCTTTCCGCTTCTTCTTGCTCTTCGGGAAGTTCTCTGTCTCAAGGAAATGGACAATCTGCTGCGCCCATGCCGGAGCTTGTGGATCGACAACAAGGACTAAAGGCACATCTGCTGTCAAGGGAACATCAGCTTCCATGGCAAGGACACGAGGTCCCGCCGAGTTTGATGGTCCCCGACAAGCTTGCCGGAACAAGACTTGTCGGGAGCGCTCGCTTCAACGAAACAAACCTCGGGTCTGCCGGAGCAGATCGCTTCCTCAAAGACTGCCGGTGTTGAGCTTGGGGACCTTTTGCAACGACGGCCGGGAAGCTCACGGAAGAAAGTAGTCACTAGAGGTCAACTTCCTCTTCTTGCCTTGTCCAGCTTGATGGTGTTACGGTTGGTCGAGTCAGCTTGAGCACGAAAATCCCTGGTTCCATTGTGTAACTTAAGCGCAGCCAAGACTTTGACAGCTGTCAAGAATACCATTTTGAGCTCTTGGAACATGTTCCATTTGCAGGCCGTCAAAGTGCTCTTCTAGCTTCCTCACTTCATCGACGTAGGCTTCCATCAACGGACTCTGGTAATCTTTGTTGACTTGGCGGACGACGAGTTGTGAGTCTCCCTTGACAATAAGCTTTTTGATCCCAAGGTCCACGGCGATCCTGAGACCAGCAAGCAAACCTTCATACTCTGCAGTATTGTTTGTCGCTTGCTCCTTGGGAAAGTGCATCTGGACGACGTACTTGAGGTGCTCTCCGGTGGGTGCAATAAGAAGCACGCCGGCACCGGCGCCTTGCAGCGAGAAGGCACCATCAAAGTACATTAGCCACTCTTTGCTTGCTTCTTTGACGGGAATGCTCGTCTCCGGAATCTCTTCATCCGGTGTTGGCGCCCATTCGCTATGAATTCTGCCAAGGCTCGCTTTGGATAGTTGATGTGCTTTCAAACTTAAGACCAAAGCTTGACAGTTCCAGTGCCCACTCGACAATCCCGCCTGCCGCTTCGGATTCTGCAGATATCCTCTTCGCCGAAAGCGAGTGACAACTGTGATCTCATGTGCTTGGAAGTAATGGCGCAGCTTTCTCGAGGCCATGAGGAGGCCGAAAAGCAATTTACGCACACCGTAGTACCTTTGACCTAGCCCCTGCAGGAGGGAACCGACAAAGTAGACTGGGCGCTGCACCATCCTTTTTGCATCCGGTCATGCGTCTTCGTGGACTCGCCCTTGTCGGGACCAGAGCTTGTCGGCGAAGCCCCTCGCTTGTCGCTGGATGTGCTTGCCGTGGTTGCTGGCTCGTCATCCTCCTCCCTCTCCGCTATTAACGCAGCACTAACCACTTGATTGGTTGCCGCTATATATAGCAGCAACTTCTCTTGTGGCTTAGGTGCGACAAGTGTTAAAGTGGAGGACAGGTATCTCTTCAAGTCCTGCAACGCAGCCTCCGCTTCGGGAGTCCATTTCATTGGACCTGCCTTTTTCAAAATTTTGAAAAACGGCAGGGCGCGTTCAGCAGACCTAGAAATAAACCTGCTGAGAGCAGCCACGCAACCGGCAAGTCTTCGTACATCCTTGACGCGCTTTTGGTGCTTCAATCTGCTCAATGGCCTTGATCTTGTCGGGATTAGCTTCAATCCTCGCCGAGACACGAAGAACCCGAGAAGCTTGCGGAAGGGACTCCAAACACGCACTTCTCGGGGTTGAGCTTGAGGTTGATCTTGCGCAGATTTGCAAAGGTCTCGTCCAAATCTTGAACCAGAGTTGCTTTGTCCTTGCTTTTGACCACTATGTCATCCATGTAGGCTTCTACATTCCTATGCATTTGTGGCTCAAAAGCGTCGTGGACTACCCTTGCAAATGTTGAACCAGCATTCTTCAAACCGAAAGGCATCCGTATGAAACAAGATGTGCCACATGGTGTAATGAATGCGGTCTTCTCTTCATCTTCTTCAGCCATGAAGATCCGATGGTATCTCGAGTATGCATCAAGAAACGAAAGCAAATCACATCCGGCCGTGGAGTCGATAATCTGGTCAATGCGCGGCAAGGGAATGGATCTTTGGGACAAGCTTTATTAACATCCGTGAAGTCAATACAAAGTCTCCATTTTCCATTTGCCTTGCGCACGACTACAGGATTGGCCAACCACGTAGGATGGAGCACTCCTCTGACAAGGCCTGCTGCTTCCAGTTTCTTGATCTCTTCTGCTATGAATTCTTGGCGCTCCACTGCTTGCTTCGACTTTTTGCTTGACGGGCTGCGATGAGGACAACGGCCAGGCGGTGCTCAATCACTTTCACGGGAACACCGGGATGTCGACGGTTGCCATGCAAACACGCCGACATTCGCCGCAGGAAAGCAACGAGCGCGCCTTCCTATTTAGGGTCGAGAGAGGCACCGATGGTGAAGGTACCACCGCTGCCGCCCTCCTTGGCGGGCACCTTCTTGGTCTTTGGCAGAGCCACCATCTTCTTGCACTTGCCGGTGGAGCTCGATGGTGCGTCCTCGATGGTAGCGCAACACTCCGAAGAGGTGCGCTTGCCGGAGTGAGCATCAGAGCCCTTGCCGGACTTGGACTTCGTCTTCTTCCCCCCCGGGAGCTTCAGCGGCAAGTGTCTGGCAATCTGTCGCCGCCTTTGCATCCCGGTAGATCTTGTCGGCACGAGATAAGGGCATCCTTCTTGTCGCCATGGACAGAGATGACGCTTATCGGGCCTGGCATCTTGAGTAGGTTGTAGGCGTAGTGAGAGGCTGCCATGAACTTGGCGAGTGCCGACGGCCAAGTATCCCATTGTAAGGCAATGGGAAATCGGCAACGCCGAATGTAACCCTCTCGATCCTGAAGTTCAGCTCGCTGCCAAATGTGACCGCAACGTAATCTTCCCTTCGGCTTGCTCCTTCCCGGATTGATACCTTGAAAGTGCAGTCTCTTCGAGCTCGCTGTCAGGGATTTGAAGCTTCTGGAGCACCGCAGAGGAGATCGGATTCAAGCCGGCCCCGCCGTCAACTAGCATTTTGGTGACCTTGAGGTTGCGGATGGTTGGTGAGACCAACATCGGCAAGCACCCGTCCGCATGATTATGCGATCGTGGTGGTCCTCAATATAAAAATGATAGGCGTCTTTGGACCACTTCAGAGGCTTGCGTGACTCTACGGATGGTTCCGCTGCATTGACCTCCCGCATCCATTGCTTGAGTTGGCGGTGGGAGGTATGCAGGGAAGCACCTCCGTCAATGCAGCGGACCTCGGTGGCTTTCTGAAACTCCTGCTCATCGGCGTCGTCGTCTTCCATATCTTCGTCGTCGTCATCATCTTCATCCTTGTCGCGGCCGCGGGGAGGTCTATCTCCTTGCCGCTGCTTGGCCTTGCATGGCGTCCTCCCGGCCGGACGTTTCTTGCTTGCTCCCCGGCACCTTCTGGGCCTTGTCCTTGTCGCGCCCGCTCGTACTCAGCTCTGCTGCATTCGACAAGCTGCTCGACCTTCTTGCAGCTCTGGAGGTCGTGGCCCTTGGTGCGGTGGATCTTGCAAGATCGCTTGCCGGAGCTGTCACCGCTTGTCGGCGACCGCCACCGCTGGTGGTTGGCGTCGTGGCAATCTCCTTGCCGAGCCACCAGCCTTGGCGTTCTTGTCGCCACCTCCATTGCCGGACTGCTCAACAGCTAGCACTTCTCTACTTTTCTTCTTCTGTTGCCTTCGCCACGGCCCTTCTTTGCCGGGCGGTGTCCTCACTGTCGAGATCCTGCTTACGCATTCTCTCACGGGAGTCTCCTCCTTCCTCTTAGGCGTCTTGTCGGCCAAGGCGTACAGCTCACCGACGTCCTTGACTTTGCACATCGCCATCTCCTCCCTCATCCTGCGGTTCCGCACATTGATGAAATGCGCTGATCACCCTTGGCGGGTGGACATCTGGGATGTTGTAATGCACATTTGAATCTACGAATGAACTTGCGCAGTGACTCACCTTCCTTATGAGCGAGCAGAAGAAGGTCAGATTCATGTCCATGAGGCTTGTGGCCACATGTGAAGTCGCCAACAAACTGATGGCACAGATTCGCCCAAGAGGATATGGAGCTGTTCGCAAGTACATGAGCCAAGATCTCGACGTTGGGCTTGAGCACGGCGGGGAAGTAGTTGGCGAGGATCTTGTCGTCCCGTCCCCCGCAGCCTCGCACCGCGATGGTGTAGATGCTAAGGAACTCCGACGGATGCGCCCCGCCGTCATACTTCTCCGCACGTCTGGTTTGAAGTTTTTCCGGCTGGGCCACCGGACTTGCCGCAGCTCACGAGTGAACGCAGGGCAACCTACCGCGTCTGACAAGTCGCTGGCTCCTCCGGCGCATATATCAACAGAAGGCCCATGGCTTGTCGGATGACGTCGCGCTTCTCTTCGGCGCCGATGCGAGTTCGAGCGCCCTCTTGTTGTCGCCGTGAAGAACTTGGCGCTGATCGCGGCGAAGCTCGCGATCCGACGACGCGGTGGAGTCGCTGCCGAGGTGGATCCGGTGAGTCGGCGATCTTGGCCTTCTTGGCGGAGAGTGCACGGTGGTTGCACCTCCGACAGTCCTGTCGCCACCGGCTCGTGCCTTGTCGTCGCCCGCGGCAATGATGGTGTTGATTGCCGCGAGCGTCGCCGTTGGCAAAGCCGATGAGGCTCGATAGTGGCCCTCCACCGTCGACCTTTGTCGGCCGTTGGAGGGTAGTCGAGGAGCAGCTGAGCTCTCGCCAGAGCTGCCTGGAGTAGTGGGTGGCATTGGAGAGCGGTGCGAGGCGGGACACGCCGGACTTCTAACCACGTTAGAAGGAGCAGCACCCGTCCGGCGACCGTATCTCACTCGTGCCAGCATGTTGGCGCGCATGCTGGTCTTGAGGGTCTCGATCCAACGAACGTATGGCATTATGAACGCCATGACGTTGTTGGTCCCGCGTCTCCTGAGATGGACGCGGGGGATGCGCGGACGCCGAGGTTTGCGGGGCCTTGTCCTTGGACTTGGCGACGTCGCGAGCACCTTCGTCGGCGCCCGTTCCTCCGCCAGCGTCTGCCCCACCACCCGTTTGCTGCGGTGAGGGTGGGTACGACGCGGACGGCTCTGCTTCCGCCGAAGCCTTCTTCTTTGGTGGCATGTTGAGGAAAATGTTGATGACGCTGCTCGTGTGAATGCCGGATCAGATTCACACGGCCTCGACGCCCCCTACCTGGCGCTCCAAAGATGTCGGGGAGGCTGATCGTGCCCACGAACACCTATGGGGCCGGCGGACCAGGCCCCTTGTGGTTCGGAGGGGGGCGGAGATCGCATGAAGAGCGGATCGAGGCGAGGCACACGAGCAGTTTACCCAGCCGAGCTCTCCGGAGAGATAAAACTCCTACTGCTGCTTGTTTGATGTATTGTGTTCTTGCTAGGGAGCAATGCGAGCTACAAAACCTAGCGTGAGTGTCTCTGGTCTCTGGTGAGTCGAATGAGCCGAACTAACCGAACCCTTTCTATGTTGCACATGGGCCTCCTTTTATACGCTCAAGGGGTCTCCGACAGGTGGCAACATAGATGAGGGTCCAAATGTAAAAACAGGAGTTGGTACACCTACTCGAACAGTGTACAGTGCAAAATACCTAACTCTGACGGCAAGGGACAAAAGCAATAAATGCCCGTCAGTGTCGCCCGAATAGTGCAACAGAGGCCGTCAGGTGCGCCTCCGCTCGCCACGATGGCAAGCTTGTCATCGCCGCTTATCGCTGCTCTCCGCTGGCTGCACAGCCGCTCGACACGCGCGCATGGAACGGTCCCATGGCGACACGTCGCTGGATGAGCTGGAGCGGAGATGGAGAGAAATTGCATGCATGACAAGCGCCTTGCCGCGGCGAATCCTTCTTGTCGCGCCGAAGGCTTGTCGGCGCTCGGGCCTTCGGCAAGCTCCTCTTGCAGGGCCTTGTCTTCAGATGCACAGGTGGCCTTCCCGACAAGCTCCTCTTGTCGGGCCTTGTCTTCTTAATCAAATACTTTGTTCTTGAATGGCTCCAAAGGAGCCACGGAGGGTCTTAAGCGGTGATTTAGGCAAACCACGCCGCTGGTGTGCTACAATCGTCTGCGGCAGTACGGGATACTAGGGTACCCCTACTCTAGTACACCGACATAGACATATTTAGTTTAATCTCCTTTAAGCTACCAAACAATGTTAAATGTTGTTAAACATGGCAAGAGGTGAAGCATAATTAAACTACCTATCTAGGCAAGTTTAAATGAGGCAAGAACAACAAACAACAATTCCGGAAAATCCCCACATGCATATTTCAAAATTGGTACTGTTCTGCCCTAAACCATTTTTTAATGTTGTTAAACAGGAAAATAAAGTGCACCATGTTAAACAAGGCATTTTTCCACCCCATTTACATCTAAAGTTTATTAAAATCCGAGCTACGGTTATTTAGTTATGAAATAAATCATTTTAACATGGCATTTAAGCAAATTTAAACAAACATCATTTTAAACATTTTAACATGGGATGAAAATGGCATATTATTAATCTACACAAAATTCTAAGCATTTTACATATTTAGTTTGTTTTAAAACGATGCATGGTTGTGGAGTTATTAAATGCATGAACATGAGGGTTTTTCAGAAAACAAGAAATTCCTGGATAAATAGCAAAATCATTCCGCGAAAAAAAACATGACATGGGCCGAAATTGGCTAGCCCAACAATGCACAGGAGGGGTTTGGTGGCTGCTCACATTGGGCTTGGCCCGGCTGGAGCAGAGGGAGGCCGGTTGAAGGGGAGGCAGAGGCCCGGCGACGCGGTCCAAGCGAGGCGCTGGACGAGCGCGCGGTCAACGGAGCGGGCTGAACCGAGCGGGACTTGGCGCTGCGGTCACCGGTGGGGCGGCGTGGCGACCTGGAGCCAGGGACGAGGTCGGGATAGCGAAGAAGCTCCAGGGCGGCTGGACGGGACTTGGGGGCGCCGGCGGTGGGATCCAGGCGACGGAACAGAGGGGGCGTGAGCGAGGCTCTCGTCGAGGTCCTCCGGGAAGCAGAGCAGCGGCGTGACGATGACAGCCAGAGGGACTTGCGGCGGAGCTTCGGTGCCTCGCCATTTGGAAGACGAACGAGACGGCGGCGGCTGGCGCTGGTTCAAGAGCAGCAGAGAGCGAAGGTTAGAGAAGAACCAGAGAAAAGGGGAGAAGGGGCGCGAGGAGGCGGCGACCTGCTGGCTTCGGTCGGCGCGGACGAGGAGAAGGCAGGGCCTCGGGCGCGGGGCGGTCAGGACGGCCTGCTGGGGCATGCTCGGGGAGGAGCAGGGGCACGCGAGGAGCTGCTGTTGGTCATGGTCGTCGGCGGGGACGAGGCCTCGGGCATGAGATCGGCGAGCGGCTTGGTTCCCCGGCCATGAGGAGGGAGGAATCGAAGGGAGCCATGGGAGGGCTCGTTCTTTGAGGATCGATGGATTGGGTGACAGGGGAGATCGAGCAGAGGAGTGGCGGCTGCGGTAAATCAAGGAGAAGGTGGAGGCTTGGCTGTGTGGGGTTGGACGACGAGGATCTGGGAGAATCCCGAGGAAGAGAGTTGCGGCGCGGGGATGGGATGGATGGGACAATGTCCCTAGGTTCTAGGGTTAGACTGTTTATATAGCGAGTGGGGCTATTTTGGTCCATCCGATTAAATCAGGCGGTCGAGAAAATATAGGTAGGGAGTCCAAATAAGAAACGGAGATGTTTTATAGACGTTAGGGGATGATCTGGATCCAACAGTCATGACAACTCTGGTCGGGTTAGGGAAAGGCTTCGGACGCGCGCAAGAGGGGGTGGTGGTTGTGCAGAGAGGTTAGGTAGTCTGACAAGAGGGACTCGAAAACCCGATTGGTCTCGGAACGGTCAACGAAGGCAAGGGGGGCGCGGCAACTACAAATGGGATGAGATGCATGACATGAACACAATGCAAAACAACAGACAAAACCCAACCACGGAGGAAATAACATATCACATCTCCGGAAAAGGCAAGAATTTGGGTTACGAGTATGGAAAGTTACATCTGGGGCGTTACATGGGAGGCGGGCTGCTTCGCCACCATCGCAGCTTTTTAGTTGGCTTCCAGGTGATTCCTATCTTTGCTGGGCTTGTCACTGGCTCGGCCAGTGCCTTGACTAGCTATTTGTCTTCTGGTGCTCACGGGATGGTGGTTCATGTAAAAAAATATCTTTCCTTATCTTACCGACTTCGGCCTTTCGAATACAAGCTAGACACCATATGGAACATGCAACCACATATGACACCGCGAAGTTAAAGCAAGCACCTGGGATGGTGGTTCATTGCGAGTGAGGTCATCAACTCCAGAGCTACGTTCCCCGTCTCCATCTGCTGACACTACATCCTTTAAAGCGTTGAAACATGTCTTGCCTAGCCGCACAACAAACTTGAGCGACTTCTCTCTTTTCTTTTTGGCTTCTCTCATGGCAGCAGGTCTGAAATACCCTTGCATAAAAACACAACAATGAGAGTAAGGGTGAAGTGTGTGCAGAACTAGTGCACTGTAAAAGTAGCAGATAGCAGGTGGCTGAAAATAAATGACAGGAGACATATGATAGCTCTACAACATTGCATGGCAAACAAAATTAGATTCTACTCCATATGATTTTGTAATATATGAGCACTGCAGGCACTCCTCCATCACACCACCACATGTGGTCATATCTAAGATAACAGTCGACTGAAAATAAATAAGTCAGTCGATTTTTTTAATGAACCGTCCGATCTATAAGGAACGGGCAGATGGCCTTCGTTTACCTCCCGCCAGTCACTGTTGACGATCTTTCTCGAACCGCCAGCGACCACCGGCCCAGACCCCTGCCTCCGCCGCCCGCCTCCCATCGACCTCACACCACCACTGTGCTTGGCAGCGCCTGTGCCATCCCTTTAATCCCGGCCGACCTCCAGATCGGGCGCCAAGAGGCTCTAGGCCGCACACGCCCCTAAGATAAACACCAAGGCACTGCTTCCCGGTGTAATAGGCGTACTAAGCGCTGTTACGCCGGGAATGCTTCCGTTAATTGGGAATCAGCGGCCGTAAATTGAAATTCGTGGGGTGACGGACCTCTAGCTAAGGTGAAATAGTATATGAGGAGAAACCTTGTGCATCGCGAGTTACCAGGAACATCTAGTATCAAGAAGAAGCGGTGAACTAGTGTCTTCTGTGGGATGAATACCGTGCAAGCAGAGACATAAGATTTGCATGAATAAGGGAAGAGGAGTACCTTTTTCGGTTGCCCGTGTGGTCACCTCCATAAGTCACGCCGATTTTCTTCTTTTTACCGGGGAAACCGATGTTCTGGAGGGTGAAGGCCTGGACGAACCCATGGCCAAATTGTTGACTGTGTTGCCATGGCCGTATGTCGGCGGAAGGGAAGCAGATCCGAGGCGGCGAAAGACGGCATAGCAGGAACAGCTCCGGTGCGGTGGAGGGTGGCGAAGTTGGAGCGGCAGCGGTGAGGCGCAGGACGGCGTGGTTGAACTGGCTCGGGTACGGACGGCTCGGCCTCGGCTTCAACTACTAGCCGTGGAGGGCGTTGCGGTTTACTTTGCGGTGGACGACGACGTTGGGGTATCGGCTCCGATGTGATGGAGGAGGGCGGCGGTTGATGGGTGGCGGACGGAGGACGCCGTGGTTTCGCGGCTGGTGGAGAGGTAGTTTTGGCACCCACGGAGTACGAATGGGGAATCAGACGGGTGGGGGGGGGGAACCATGTTTCGGTCTGGGGCGCACTTGTTTTTGACTTTTTTGAACAGAAGATGGGACACACTTGTTTGAAATTTGGGGAAAGTACAAACTTTGCCCCCCTCTTAAATTTCGGACCTAGTGCGGGTCGGGGGTAGGATGGTAATCCCAGGTGTCCCAAATAGTGGGCGGGAGCGATTTCGGCACAAGCATGTGTGCTTAGGGCGGCCATTGTGTATGAATGTTTTTCGGATGCGGTTGCGTATGCGTCTAGATGAAGCTACAAACCTACCCCGGTTTAGACCTTTGGACGTCGGGCCGGTAGGTTTCACGGGTCGGAGTTATTAGAAAAGTAATTTCCTTGTACTACCAAACATTCGTCTCACCCTGTTTCGGGCGAGTAGAGGCTCTTTTGGCGCTTCGTTCGAAATTTTGAAACACAAGCATTCACGTTTAGAGCACTCTTGAACTATGAGGTTTGACCTAAATATACAACGTTATATTTGACCTTGTATTTTTGAAAACCTCATTAAATTATCCGCTTCTTTTTGAAATTTTGACACTTGAAAATCCTATAACTACGATTATTTTGGAATGGAGGAGCTAAATTTGAATCTATTTTGTACACGACTACATATGCTATTATGTACAAAATCAGAGCAAAGATTGGTGCCCCCATAATTTAGGTATTGTTTACAAATGCCATGATATCAAATTCAAATAATTGAATGGACTTCATGTTGAATTCGGTTTTTTTAAACCACCTTAAGTTGAGTTCAAATGTATGCTAGTTCATAGGTAGTAGCTATTTATAATGTCCATTGTGTAACTTTCATATGTATAATGTGCTTTACACACACAACATGAACTATACTCACGTTTATATTCGATTGCTAAAGCGATGCATTGTCTGGAGTTCAAAATACTAACTATGTGGATCAATTGTGTCGAATAATAACATAGACATGCTCAAATTCGATAGAATCTGGATGTCTGATGGATCAATGACCGCTCCTTAGGTGAATTGCAAATATCATGATCCCATCCTAATATTTGGATACAGTTTATATCTTTAATCAATGTGTAGAGCAGTCTTCTACGTGTAGTTTCACTCTCCATCGGTGGTCTCTCACACATGCTCACACACTCTCTCTCGAGGTGTCTTTCTCACATACATGCTCTAGATATAACCCTCCCTCCCTCATGTAACCATTTACAACTGTTTTCACTAACCTTTATCACAAGCACTCTTCCTCTCGCAAACATACACACGCACAATCCTCATCGACCCTTTCTATATACACGGACCTGCCTACATGTCTCATGTACGCACATTATCTTTACGCCTGTCTCTCACGCATTGTCTCACACCTCTCTTCCTAATCGATTTAGTATGATTCTAGCAGAGCATTCCGTAGGATGCCCCTTAAAGTTAGGTTGGATGAATAGTAATATCAGAGATAAAGGGGTTACCTTAGTCCGAGAACCTAGGGTTACAAATCCTAGCCGGCTTTGTCAGTGGACACATAGTCCTTCAAAATTCTGCTATCTTTGTCTTGTACGACTAGTCATCCATGGGTCTTCCTAAATGCGTCACGGGCCGACCAATGTGGCGCAGGACGGAACAGAACGAAGGGCCTCACCTCGACCCACGGACCTCATGCGGTGACACACCCTCTACCCCCACGTCTCATTATCTTCTCACACCCACACATACCAACACAAACACCACGCACACAGAAAATTTCTCTTGGTGCCTCTATTCCCTCCCCCCTTGCATATACACACTCAAGGGAATGGAATCTCTTGTCGTGACGTCATATTCGTCTCTCTCTCTAGACCACTCTCATTTCTCATGCTATCTCTCCCACGCCAGCCGGCCCTTCTATCCATGCCTCTCTCGAATCGTAATACACACACATACCTCTCTAGGCCCCGCCAAATGCATCAACTACAAATTCACACATGTTACATCACGCACCCCATTGATCTAAAAAGCCCTCTCTTCACGTTTATTTCGCATACAACATTCCTTTTGAATAAAGTGTGGCCAAAAAATTATTTTAGAGTTTCTACATATATACAACATTACAAAGTTATATGGAGGAGTACGAATGCCAATTTGCATTGCATGGTGCCCACAATGATATTTATTCTGCACTGTGAATTTGTATATTTTTATACTATATACAAAGTTAGTCATAATAAAGAGAAACGAAGAGCATCTCTCACTCCATCGCATACCCCCCCTGTACGCCCCTTTCAAGTATGCACACAAAACTATCTCCATGTCCTCTAAAAGTAAGCCCCCAGAAAATTCACGCATGTTTCATCTTTCTCTCGTGATATATGGAATGACGATCATTGTATTTGAAGCGAAGCACGATACGTACATTGGACTTCAGAATCCACACATTACGGTCACCATTTATGTTTAGTGGTTATTATGCAGTCACGGGCTCACCGTACAACTCTGTATTTGCTCATGACATTACTAGTTGACCAGTTAAACGCTCCACGTGGCACCTCTAGTGTTGCATGACATTATCTCACTACCATCGTGCCCACATGTCGACTTGTATCTACTCTACATCTACACTCTTATAAAATACATAAAATACACTCTTATAAAAAACAGAGTTGGTGATGATGGTGTGCCCGCCATCCCGCAATATAGGCCATCCGATTTATATCCGACGGATAGGAAAGAAACAACGGCAATTTTGCAAAAAGGTACCCACACACCTCTCCACATTTGCAAATAAGGCCTTCCCTCGCTCATCATTTTCTCTCACAAGATAAACAAGTCATACAAATGCATCTTGATGTTACGTGCAACGCACGGGCATCTTGCTAGTAAGAATGAAAACAAACGACAAAAAAATATTTGGACGGTGGTTCGAAGTCATGACCGCGGGCACAACACACAAGGTGGCCATGTATTGGTATGTTGAGCCGTCTGTTTTAACACACAGGAGCTGGTGTGGTGATTATACACACACGCACGCATGCACACGAACTGCATCCACGCAACACTCACACAAACACATGCACCCACGCACGCACGCAACACTCACACATACACACGCAGCCACGCAACACTCACACGCACGCACGCAACACTCACACGCACACACGCACGCATGCATGCACACACCAGTACACCACACGACCAACACACACTCTCACGCTCAAGTGCTCAACCTACACGTGCATGCGCACACATCAGGCCCGATGCATACATACACAACGGGGTGATTCCCGCGCACGGGTTGGAGCCTTGTCGGCGCATGTGTAAATTTGTGTTTATCTCGACCTTTTGCCTATGCGAATCGACAGTGGGACCCACAATGAACGTGGTCAATTTAACTAGTCAACATGGCGCCACAGACTATTTGGCCGGTCAATGAGTGCAATCCGATCCGAGCTGTGAGCAAGTGACCGCATAATCACCGCAAAACGTATATAGTGACCGTAATCAGCTTATTCGAAGTTCGGTTGACCGTCAGATACGCTTTTCTCTCTGTAGTCCCTCCAAAACTACATCTCTACACGCTATCGTATGTTACATCTAACAACTATGCAATACAAAGACTACTACTACTACACTCTAACACAATAAATCATATGTGTTTTTAGTTTTACTAGATATCATATTGTTACTTATAATTATTCAGTTTGCATACATTAAAATTGCCTTTGAAATGTATGGCCAGTATAATTTAACGCGCGGGAAAAATCCCGCCCTTTCCTGTTTAATCGGGTTTGTATCGATGGATCGTGCGAAATAGCAAAACTATACTAGTACTATACAGTACAAGTGACAGTTCACCGGGCCGTTGTCAGGTCGTCTACTCCGTCGTAAGAGAGGAGCGCTCGCTTTCATAAATCTTCTAGTCCCTTTCGCCGACATGTGGGACATCAAGCTACCGGGTCCACGTGCCATACCGGAATACAGTGCGGAGCAGCCAGGGTGAAGCACCCCAGTCATGGCGCCGGCGTAGTAATGAGCAATGAGGCGTCAAATCACAAAGCCGCACCTTTCCCGCAGTTAAGTTGGAGGGACGAAGCAACCATCATTTCACCCGTTGCTGAATCTGCTTCTCCCTCATCTTCTTCAACTTAACCACGTGTTGCTTCTGTCGTTGTTCTGCCTCATGTGGGACGCGGATCGGCTTGGTAAAGCACTGACACGTGGGACCGCATGTGTAACGCCTCGGATGTAACTTTCCATATTCGTAACTCCAACTCTTGCCTTTTTCGGAGATGCGATATGTTTTTTTCCTCCGTGGTTGGGTTTTTTGTCTTTTGTTTTGCATTTTGTTCATGTCATGCATCTCATCTCATAGCATCATGCGCATTGCATCTTCATGTTTTCATAAAACTCGTAGCCGTTCGTAGTTGCCCTTTCTTTCTTTGCCTTCGTTGTCACTTGGTCAGGCCCTTGTCCTCGTTGACCTCTCTCAGACCCCTCGTGTGCGTGTCCGAAACTTACCCGAACCCGACCCGGGCTGTAACGACCGATGGATCTGGATCATCCCTAAACATCCCTTTATCATCATCGGTTTCTCGTTGGACTCTCCTAAGCTATTTATTCTCGTTCATCCGATTAAAATCGAAGGAACCAAATGCCCCTCCTATTTACCTACTTGCTATATAAACAGATCAACCCTAGAAACTAGGGATCTTGTCCCATCCTCCGCCGCCGCCAGCCCACTGTCTCCTCCTTGGGATCCCCTTCTGATCCAAAACCACCATCCACAGCCGCCACCGCTCCTCCTCAGTTTCCACGCCCAACCAACCAGTGCCTCTCCTGGATCTCGTCGTCCACCCAACCAGCGCAGTTCGCCCGATCCCCTCGCTTCTTCACCAGCCCACAGCTGCCTCCTCCTTCCTCGCGTCTGAGCCCGAGGAGCCCCTGCACCGTGCTCCTCCCTTGCCCTTGCCTCTGCCGTCTCCAAAGATCAAGGCCAAGTGAGCGCCACCGCCAGCTGCGTTGTCCCTTCACATCGAACACTAGCAGAACGAGCCCGGCCGCCGAGCTCAAGCTGCACGACCCCAACCCGTGCCCGACGCTGTCCTGCGCCATCGTCGTTGACCACCAGATGAGCCTCGCGCCCCTCTCTTCTCTTCTCCCTCCTTCCCTTTCTTCCTCTCCTGTTTCTCTCTTCTCTCTTTCTCAATGCTCTCTCTCTCTCTCTCTCTCTCTGTAACAGAGGCCGAGCCGCCATGTTCATCGCCCTTGTTTCCCCCCCAGGAGACCGACTGCAGCCTCCTCGACCTGGATCCACGCTGTCGCGTTGCTCCGCCCTCGCCGTCGTCCCGCTGCGTTCGGATCCTCACCTCCCTTCGTTCCCTACACCGCCGCGTCGCCGGAGCAGGAGCTCCATCCACTGCCGCGCCCTGCATCGCCTGAAGCGCCCCACGTCAAGCCTCCTCTGTCTGTTTCCTCTACATCGAGCAAGGCCAGGCAACCGCGCCGCGTTGACCGCATCGGCAGCCCACCCGAGCGGATCGACCTCCTCTCCAGCCGCGCGCCAAGGCCCAACTCACCTCTACCTCGCCCACGGGCCTCTTCCTTGTTCGGCCCAGCTAGTTCTGGCCGCTGGGTGAGCGCCCACAGCCCCTCTCTGTTGGCCCAGTCCGCCCAGATTCGGCCCATGTATTTTTTCCATGCACTGCGAATTTTGCCAATTAATCAGAGAACTACAGTTTTTCAGAAGACCCTCATGTTCATGCATTAATAATTCCCAAACCGTGCATCGGTTTAAAATGATTTATATATGAAAAATGCTTAGTTTTTCATCTAGTTTCATAATCTGCTGTTTTCATCCATGTTTAAAATGTTTAAAATGCTGTTTGTTTAAATTTGCTCAAATGCCATGCTAAAATGATTTATTTCATCACTAAATAACCGTAGCTCGGTTTTTAATAAACTTTATATGTAAATGGGGTAGAAAAATTCATAGATTAACTTGGTGCACTTTGTTTTGCTGTTTAACAACAAAAAAATATGTTTTAGGGCAGAACAGTACCAAGTTCGAAATATGCACATGAGGATTTTCCGGAATTGTTGTTTCTTATTTCCGGCCTCATTTAAACTTGCCTAAATAGTTAGTTTAATTATGCTTCACATGTTGCCATGTTTAACAACATTTAAGATTGTTTGGTAGCTTAAATGAGATTAAACTAAATATGTCAATGTGGTGTTTTGTCAATATGCAACCCGTTGCATATTGAGTTCCACTTAACTTGTAGCATTGTTTGTTGCACTTTGCCATGCCATGCCTCATTAAACCGGACATGCATCATACTTGATTGTGCATCATGCCATGATTGTGCTTCCGTGTTTACCATGTGGTTTGCTTCTTTCCGGTTTGCGTCTCCCGTTAGCTTCGGTTTCGTTCCGGAGTTGTGAGGATTCGTTCGACTACTCCCGTTCGTCTTCTTCATGTACTCGTTCTTCTTCCTAGCGGGATTTCAGGCAAGATGACCATCACCTTGGATCTCACTACTATCATTGCTATGCTAGTTGCTTCGTTCTATCGCTATGCTATGTTACCTACCACTTGCTTATCAAGCCTCCCAAATTGCATGATAGCCCCTAACCTTTGTCACCCTTCCTAGCAAACCGTTGTTTGGCTATGTTACCGCTTTTGCTCAGCTCCTCTTATGGCATTGCTAGTTGCAGGTGAAGATGCAGATTGCTCCATGTTGGATTATGTTTATGTTGGGATATCACAATATCTCTTATATTATTAATGCATCTATATACTTGGTAAAGGGTGGAAGGCTCGGCCTTATGCCTGGTGTTTTGTTCCACTCTTGTCGCCCTAGTTTCCGTCATATCGGTATTATGTTCCCGGATTTTGCGTCCCTAACGCGGTTGGGTAATTTATGGGACCCCCTTGACAGTTTGCTTCGAATAAAACTCCTCCAGCAAGGCCCAACCTTGGTTTTACCATTTGCCTCACCACCACCTACTTTTCCCTTGGGAGTAATTAACCCAAGGGTCATCTTTATTTTAGCCCCCTCGGGCCAATGCTTGTCTAAGTGTTGGTCCAAAATAGAGCGCCGTGCGGGACCATCCCTTGGCAACTTGGGTTACGTTGGTACCTGCACGCTTCGCTTATCCGGTGTTGCCCTGAGAACGAGATATGTGCAGCTCCTATCGGGATTGTCGGTGCATCGGGCGGCTTTGCTGGTCTTGTTTTACCATTGTCGAAATGTCTTGTAAACAGGGATTCCGAGACTGATCGGGTCTTCCCGTGAGAAGGAATATCCTTCGTTGATCGCGAGAGCTTATCATGGGCTAAGTTGGGACACCCCTGCAGGGTATAAACTTTCGAGAGCCGTGCCCGCGGTTATGTGGCAGATGGGAATTTGTTAATGTCCGGTTGTAGATAACTTGACACCAGATCCGAATTAAAACGCATCAACCGTGTGCGTAACCGTGAGTGTCTCTTTTCGGGGTTGATCGCGAGGAGAACATGGTTTTCTTGGGTTATGTTTGACGTAAGCATGAGTTCAGGATCACTTCTTGATCATTACTAGTTGACGACCGCTTGCTTTGCTTCTCTTCTCGCTCTTATTTGCGTAAGTTAGCCACCATACATGCTTAGTCGCTGCTATAACCTCACCACTTTACCCCTTCCTTACCCATTAAGCTTTGCTAGTCTTGATACCCATGGTAATGGGATTGCTGAGTCCTCGTGGCTCATAGATTACTACAACAACAGTTGCAGGTACAGGTTATGCGATGCTCATGACGCGAGAGCGATGTTTAATTGTTTTGGAGTTCTTCTTCTGCTTCTTCGATCAGGGGATAGGTTCCAGGTCGGCAGCCTAGGCTAGCAGGGTGGATGTCGTTTGAATTTTCTGTTTATGTTTCATCCGTAGTCAGATGTTGATCTTGTATATGATGTATTGTTGTATTCTTGTGACATTGTATGTCTTGGTTGTAGCCCCACTATTTATGTAATGTTGACGTAATGATATCCACCTTGCAAAAGCGTCTTCAGGATGTGCTTCTATCCTTGGTGGGACCTTCGAGTTCCTTTAGGATAGGGTCGTATCTTGGGCGTGACAGCATGTTAGCAAACCGCCAGGACAACGTCCTTCGAAAATAAGAAGCCTAATCCTAGACTTACAAAGGGCTACGTAGCTGCTACGTATACTTTGCATCTAATCTATATATGACCCCCCCCCCCCCCGGATTTTCAGGTGGGGTGGGCCTAATCCTTTCCTTTAATCCAATCAAATAGTCCCACATCACATCAGTTCGTAACTTTACGTAAACCATTACATGGATGTAGCATTGCTCAAAGCAGAAACCTCCCCCGCCATCCGCGTGGAAAAATCACCTCCTTTTTACTAATCTCGATTCTACAATTTTTTAGATCAATATAATTGAGATTTGTATAGATAGCACACAGGAGCAAAACCAAGTGGTATGGTTAAGGGCATCCGCAATGTGTAGCCAAATGTGAAAATAGCTTTTGGCATCGTGGGAACCATTGTGGACGGTGTTGCCAAAGCCAAAAAGATGGAACTGAAGCTCCCAGATTGATTGATTGAAGGAATAGAAAAATGCAACGTCTCTCCTCTTTCTCCCATGCTTGGACGCATGTAGTACTTCAGTATAGAGCACAGATCTACTCCCCTGTCCCTTCTATCACAAATCACAAAGCAGTGAGGCATCAAATCACAAAAGCACAGACGAAGCAACCATCATTTCACTCTTCGCTGACTCCGCTTCTCCATCGTCTTCTTCGAGAAGCCATCTCACCGCATTAGTTACTCCTAGTAGTAGTACTAGTAAAGGACTTCCTGGATGCAAATAAGGCAGTTGTCTCGGCTTGCAGGCAGCACTTGTGAATGACTTACCGTGGTCTCCCTCAATGGTGTTCTCCGTCGAACGCACTTCGCCAAACCACCAAAAAAAATATCATCGACGTCACCGCAATGGGGAAGGAAGTCAAATATAGTTACTACCTCCATTTTTTTGTACACAAGGCCAGTATATCAAAATTACAATTTGGAAAGGGCCACTAACACTAATTGAGGCAAAATTGATGGGGTTAGCAACCAAGGACATTAATATCCCCTGCATGCATGCGGAAGTGAGAAGGTTGGTTTGCATGGCGCTGCATTAATCAAGTGATGAGGAGTGAGATGGTTAGCTATTTGGTCTTTGGAGAAGAAAATACGTATTAATTGACACGTGAAACGAGGATTTGTATCGATTAAATCCCGCGAAGGAAAACCCAGCCTTTCTTTTTTAACACTAGTACTCCTAGTGCGTACGTACTTATCCTGTTTGGGTCTAGGCCTTGCATTGCCAAACTTCGCCACACATTTTTGCCAAGCTTGCCTAAAGTTTTTAAAATGAGAAGGAGGTACACTTGCGCACGGCTGTCGCGGTCGCACCGCACCCTCACACGGTCACTCCTGCACGCCGCAGTCGCATCACACCCTCACACAGTCGCTCCTGCACGCTGCAAACCCAACCAAGGGAACACACCCTCACTGACACATGCTGTCGCATGTGAACACACCAAACTCAGCCATCCTATCGCTGACACATAAATTTTGTTCATAGAGTATGTTTATCCAACCGCATGTTGGGGAGTATCCGTACGGCCCATGCGGTGGTCTGTTGGGGAAGAAGAAGAGGTGAGGAAGAAGGAAAGAAGGGTTAGGAGACGTAGGATATTCATCCAACCGCCTGAAATGGTAGACTGACCCAAGTCAGGCGACTTGCATAACAAATACATGTTTTGACACAGCAAAAGATCCATGAAAACAACAACATAAAGAAAAACTATCACTGCTCGCGGAAAGAGACGGCCTCGTCGTCTTTGGCTGCCTGTGTGAACCAGCCGTCGCTGCCGACGTGTGTCTCCACACCGTGGTTGTCCTCGGCCTCGAGCTACTCGTTCAAGCAGAGCGTGCGGTGCTCTGCACGGATGAGAGCACAACCCGGTTCAAGTCGAGGACGTCCGGTTCCGCCTGCAGGAGGGCCTCGATGGCAGCGGCATCCGCGCGCTCCGCGTCGAGTCGAGCCTCCGCCGCCCGGTTCAAGTCCAGGACGTCCGGTTCCGCCTGCAGGAGGGTGTCAATGAGAGCAGCATCCGCGCGCTCTGCGTCGAGTCGAGCCTCTGCCGCCTGGTTCAAGTCCAGGACGTCCGGTTCCGCCTGCAGGAGGGCCTTGATGGAAGCGGCATCCGCGCGCTCCGCCTCAAGTTGAGCCTCCGCCGCCCGGTTCACATCCACGACATTCGGTTCTGCCTGCAGGAGAGCCTCGATGGCAGCAGCATGCGCACGCTCCGCGTCGAGTTGAGCCTCTGCCTCCCGGTCCTCCTTTAGTATCGCCATGTTGAACCGCTGGTCCGCCTGCACCATGGGGGACTCGGACGCCGGCACGAAGTCGACGTCCATCGTCTCATACCCATCGGGGGCCTTCTGCGCCGCGACCTCCGCCATGAACATTGGATCGGCTTCTTCCTCCTCGTAGCTTGGCTCCAAAGAACTCGAGGATTGGCCCGCCGCAAAGCGAGCTTGGGAACGGAGTGCAGTGGCGCCGTCCGCCGCGGTTTCGCGCTGCGGCGCTCCGGCGTCAGCATCTTGTAGTAAGTGATCTTGCGGCGCACCATGGCTTTCCGGCGAACTAGGGGACACTTGATGCGGGCTAGGGGATCGAAAGGTGGGGGAATGGGCTGGAGATTTGGTGTGGTTTTAGGGCAGTGGCTGGCGTAGGCCGAGCAGTGAAGGTTCTGGTGAAAATAGTGGTTCCGGTGAGGACCGGTCAATCGGTTTTGACTGTACATCGCTCTTGTCGCGTTCGCGTTGCAGCCCGGCACGCTGGACCCTCCACGTCTCTCACCGAATGGAACGCGCTTCGTCTTGCGTTTTCGCTCGCTTGTGGGACCGTAGTTGAGAGCAAACCGACGTCCCTCCCCCTCCCCTGCCCGCGTCATTTATTATACCACCACTCCATCCGTTTTATGCGGAGTAAATAAAAACGGATGGAGTATACTACGGATGAGGATCCCCTGACGTGGCCGAACCCATTGAATAACTGACATGCGGGGCCTAGCAAGCATGGAGTCCGCCAGTAAGTGACCGAAAGGGAGGGTAAGGCAGGGATACCTACGTCAGAGGATCCACTTCCACTATACTACTTTGACCAAATGTTAGAGTAATAATATATGACATGCAACTTACACAAATGTTAGAGTAATAATATATGAGATGCAACTTACACAAAGCATACAGGGTCTAATGCATTTTTCGAGGCTAACTTTAACCAAATGTTAGAGTAATAATATATGACATGCAACTTACACAAAGCATATGGTCAAATTCGTATTTGAAAGGAGTTCCAATGATATAATTTTCACATTATACATCTCATGTACTATTAATCTTGTCAATAGTCAAATTGGAAACCATCTCGAGTACAAATCTAGGAGTACGCATTTAATCTAACAATATTGATTGGGCGTTGTTGAATGTTGATACCTTTTTTTATCAAAATAGATATACTTTGACTACACATAAAACTTATATGTAAACTACTCTTTAAAAATGAAACGAACATTGAATACCCTTTATATATGATTTGCGGATGCTATGATCACCGGCTCAAAATTTTGAATCCGCCTTAGGTATCACGTGCCCCCACTCGTTCCCTCTTGATTTCATCTCGGGGTCCGGAGATCTATTGAAAGAGGACTAGGGTGGGTACATGCGAATGATACTCGGTGGAATGTTCAAATGAGGCATGCGGGAGGATGGACTCGACTGGAGGGCGACATGATCGATGGAGAGGAATGAGAAATAAGCAAACGCCACATGATTGTACTTGAACGGCTCAAATAAACAATAAGTTGTCTCGCTTGGCCTACATAGTGGAAGGCCTAATGCGCAACGCAGAGCACTAACGCTCGAATATGGCCGGGAAAACAGGGAAACAGACATGTGGGGCACACCCGTCGGGACGACGTAGCGCAGACTAGTCCAATAGAGGAGCTGGCCCACGACCTCCTCGCCACCGACAACCGTTCATGTGGGTTGTTGGGGCCAACAATGTATGTAGCTCCAGCACCGCCTCGGACACGGCGCATCAAGGTGAGCGACACCCTCATATCGTTGCTAGACACGGTCGGTTTCAGTTTGCCGAGGGTGGCGTTAGTGCTGTGGCACGACCAACGGTATGCTTGGTTTGTGCCCAAGGTTGCCCCATCAAAGCATTCGGTAGCCAAAATTTTGGTTGAGGTATTGGTTGCCCATGATTTGGCCGACATTGGCAAGAAAGATGAACTTGAGTTGGCTAGAGTTCATTGGCATGCCAAAGAAATGGCAACCATCCAAACAAAGACCAATCTTTGGGTCCCAAAATTTTGGTTGAGGTATTGGTTGCCCATGATTTGGCCGACATTGGCAAGAAAAATGAACTAGAGTTGGCTAGAGTTCATTGGCATGCCAAAAAAGTGGCAACCATCCAAACAAAGACCAATCTTTTGGTCATGACCAATTTTTTGGCAAGGTGCACTTTGGCCACAATCCAAACACACCCCTACACCCGGCTCGTCGAGGATGCACGGGCGCCGTGGACGCGTCCGCGGAGTGGTGTAGCGCGGCCAATTGCATCCCTAGGACCTAAGACCATGCAGGGTCGTCTTGCTTTTTCAATGACATGTGGAGATCGCATGTGAGCAAAGGGCATCTCCAACGTTGCCATGACCGCATCTGACTACCCCGCACACCAAAACCCTTGTCCTCGCTGGCAATCACACGCGGTGCGATCCCAGCCGGCGCCAGCTGCCCGCATTCATGCCGTCCGTTCGTATGTCGTCATTAAGAGGCTCGGTGCCCGAGGAACAGCTCCGGCGACTTAATGACGCACCCGGACGCTTGGCCTCACCGGAATGCGCTACTTAAAGCGGCAACGCCCAGCTAACCTCCACACCATAGCGCATCGTCCTCCTACCTGGAACCACATCCGCCATGACCGCAAGTGCGAATGCTCTGCGGGAGAGCTTGTATTTGGGGATGGAGCTCGAGGTCACCGCCCTCGCTCAAGTCGCCGCACAATCGGTGGCCACGCTGGCGGCCGACGACGGGAGCACCGTCAGCCACGCGTCCTACTTGCCGTCGTCCAACATCCGGCACCGCCGAGGTCGGGGACTCCTCCGAGGATAAGTAGGGCATGGGAGGCGGCATGGCATGGTGTGCCAACTTGCCGGTCCGTCTCCAGTGTTCTACTTTTCCTCGCCGGAGACCGCACCTTCACTTCACGGGTCTTGAACCCCGCCCTCGTACATGGAGATCACAGATGGAGGACGTCGGTCGCCGCCGTAGAATAGGTTTAGGGTCGGGTTTCTTTTATTTTTTTGTCATATAAAAGTTCGAAATGTAATGAAAATCTATCGTGTTTGCATTAATCTCGGCCGGTGTATATGAACTTTCATAATAATATACATATTGTAGGAGTACTAGCAAGATGTGCGTGCATTGCACGGAAGATCAAGATCTTGTGGGAGAAAAGGATGAACGAGGGAAAGCCTTATCTGCAAATGTGGAGAGGAGTGCGGGTAAATTGTCATAGTTTCCTTCCTATCCGTTAGATATAGACCGGACGGCCTATATTGCAGGATCGGACACATCTTTCTACATCTACGGGAACCTACGAAAGAGTTAACGTAAATTGCCTCTCTCTCTCCTCCCCTGATTTTCATGGTGGTGGGCCCCTACCTCCCCCCAATCTACAATCAACAGCTCACACGCGTTTAGACATTCGTTAATTATGTAACTAGGATTACGAGGTGTAGCATTACTCATCCTAAAAACCAACTAAGCCAACCTCCCAAAGCATATCCTCAAGGGAAAAGACCCGCCGCATTGTTTTAGTCGGGATTACGGATTACTAGTAGTAGTATCGATGGATCGCGCGAAGCAATAGATCTTTTTTAGGGGGCGAAGCACCTAGTTTAAAAGGAAAAAATGCGGTACACTCACAGCACTCCTGTCGCGGTCGCATTGCACCCCACACACGTTCGGTCCTCTGACACGTGGGACTGCACTTGGAGAAACCGACCATGCGCCAAACTCCCCCCGCCCACCGCGCGAAAATCCTCCTCCCCCCACACCCAAAAATTCCCCCCAAATCCGATTCAACCGCCCTTCGGCCAACTAGCTAATAATATTCCCCAAACCCACCTCCCCCCTGTCCCCCTCCACTCCATTCACTCCGCCAAAGCCGCCTCCCTCACCCGATACGTCGGCTGCACCATGATTCGGCGATCCTCTCGCAGACAAGACGCTCTCGTAGACTTCCGTCCTCTAGCCGCGCCGCCACCTCTGGCTACGTTCTTGTGGAGGCGCACGGCGGTCAGCGCCGCCACCGCTAGCGACGTTCGTGTGGAGACTCACGGCGGTCAGCTTCTCCCACCAGACGCCAAGATTCTAGATCGAGGCCCGTTCATGTCGGTGTAGCGCTGAATGTTAGCTGATAAACACTGTTAATCTCACTGTTTGCCGAAGTAGTTTACTTTCAATATGCTCTTCTTAAGAAGCTTCCTTGCCCTGTTCTGCACTCAATCTGCTTAGCTGAGATGGCATGCCAAGGCCTATTACTTTCTAAAATATCCTGCCATATATTTATTGTGACGTAGATTGCCATGGTCTAGTAGCCAATCTGTTAGGTGAAATAGCTCTACACCATTTTATACTCAATCTTTGTTGCTGCGATGGCCTCCGGTAGTTCGATGGCTATGTGCGCAGCCTCATTGACTGCTGAAACAGCCTGCCATAATTTGGCACTCAAATCTGTTTGCTGAATTAGCTTTACATATATTTCGTTACTTAGATCTGCTCGTCCAAATATTTTGCCATAGCTTTAGACATCGACCTAGGTATTTTTTTTAGACTTCATAAAAAAGCATATATGTTTTTCCTGTAATATCTAGTAGAAGAACTAATTTGTATGTTCAATGATGGACATGACTTGGATAACTTCTGCTCGAAGATTCTCCGCTGCATATGTCGAGGGGGTTGAAAACTTCATGAACTTTATCAGAGCTGAGTACGGTGGTCGAAAATCAGATGTGCTCTGCCGGTGTAGCAGTTGTATGAATTCAGTTACAAGACCCTAGTCAAATGTGCAAAATCATCTACACTTGTATGGGATGTCGGTCACATGGTGAAGCTGTGAACGTCAATGTTATTGACTACGTGGAAGCAGCAGATCACCATCTTGATCTGCCTGATGCTCAGGTGGAAGAGGAGGAGGAGGAGGTGGTGGCGGAGCCAGTGAGTTTGACCAACATTGAAACAATGCTACGAAATGCTCATGCATTCTGTGAACTTTCACCGCAGAAGAAAAAGCGGTGGGCCCGCATGTTGGAACAATGCAACGTTGTTGTCACCCCGTGAAATAAGCTGTCAAGATTCTCGATTATGGTCACCTTTCTTCAGGTGAAGACATCTGAGCGGATGACCAACAAATCATTTGATGCGATGTTGGCTGCTTTCCGCGAATCTTTCCTAGATGCGTCTGAGCTGCCACACACCTACAGTAAAATTAAGAATTTCCTTCGTGCAGTTGGAATTGGATATGATATGATCCATGTTTGTAAGAATAATTGTGTTACATTAGGAAGGATTATGCCAACTTAAGTGAATGCCCGAAATGCAAATCATCAAGATGGAAAGATGGCGATGCTATGAAGAGGATTCCTCATAATGTTCTCGAGACATTTTCCAATTACACCAAGGCTGCAGAGGTTGTTTCATGATGTCAAACAAGAGAGGATGTACTGTGGCATTCTAGGAACCAGAGTACAGAGATCGTAATGTAATGAGCCATCCATCTCATGGTAGTGAGTGGAAAAGCTTCAATGATAAACACAAAGAGTTTGTCACGAATTCGAGAAACATTAGATTTGGCTTAGCTTCGGATGGATTTAACCCATTTGGCCACCAGAGCGCCACATATAGCATGTGGCCAGTGCTTGTTATCCCTTACAACATGCCTCCAAATGTCTGCACCAAAGAATCAAACTACATGATGGCCTTGCTCATCCCAGGTCCAAAATGTCCTGGAAAGGATTTTGATTTGTTCATGGAGCCTCTCGTGGAGGAAATTCAACAGCTATGGAAGGGTGTTCTCACTCAAGACCTACATAGCAGCCCACCAGCTGATTTCTTTTTGCGTGCTATTATAATTTGTTGCATCCATGATTATACGGCTTTGGGCACTATGTCAGGGTGAACGACACATGGTTACAATGCATGGGTTCGCTGTGACAGGAATCCGCTGTCATATGCAATACTCAGCAAGATCTATTACATTGGACACCGCCGTTTCCTTGCCAAGGACAAGCCGCTTCCTAGAAAATACCGAAGATATGTGTTCAATGCAAAGCATGAAAACCGTGATGCGCCAAAGAGGCTCACCTCCGATGAGTTGCAAGTGGAATTAGAGAAGGTCAGGCATATTACACCAGGAAACCATCCTGATAATGGTAGCGGGAAAAGGAAGCGTGGCAGGGCATAAGAGAGATTATTGTTTACCCACAGGTCCACTTTGTGGGACTTGGAGTATTGGAAAGATTTGGACCTGCGGCATAATCTTGATGTGATGCACATCGAGAAAAATATATGTGACAACATTATTGGCACACTTCTTAATATTGAAGGCAAGACGAAAGATACCTTAAAATCTAGGATTGATTTGACACACCTGGTATCGGACAGATTTGCAAGTGCAAGATGAAGGTAAACCACGGGATATGGCACCAAATTGTAATGCGTCTTGGACAAGGTAAAAAGAAAAGAATTCTGCGAGGTCATGTCACGTGTGAGATTCCCACATGGATTTGCTTCCAACCCCGAAAGGAGAGTCAAGTCTGAGATGGAAACAAGGTACAAGGGTTGAAAACTCATGACTGCCACGCCCTACTTCAAAGGGTTTTACCTATTATCCTTAGAGGATTGGGCGCCGTGACTTATACTGAGCGATTTGCAGAGTTGGGACAATTCTTCAGGAACTCTGCAAGAGGGAATATCAGGATAGATGCTTTGGAGCGTCTTAGAGACAAGATACCAACTATCCTATGTGACCTTGAGAAGATATATCCTCCAGCCTTCTTTGATGTGATGGTGCATTTGGCTGTTCATCTACCTGACGAGGCACTACTTAGAGGTCCAGTACAGTATGGCTGGATGTACCCTATCGAAAGGAGGCTAGGCACTTTCAAGGGCTATGTTAGGAACAGAGCTAGACCCTCGGGTTCCATTGCAGAGGCCTACATTGCTACAGAAGCGTTGACATTCTGCTCAAAATACATTGAAACAGCTGATCAGCTTAGCAAAGAGGTGGGTGAAGACAATCCCGGGCTCATTGTTTTCGATTATTCTGTTCGAGTTACAAGGAAGAGTTGACAAGAGGACAAACCTAAAGATTTGGATAAAATGGTTTGGTATGTGTTGAATAACTCTCCTGAGATACTACCTTATATCAAGTAAGTGCAGTACTGCAGCTTATACATCGTAATCTACTAAACTTGCAGCAGATTCTTATATATTTAGATGTTTGACGCGATCACTATGTTGTGCAGCATCTACAAAGAGGAGTTACTGCCACAAAATCCAAGAAACATTGACAAACTGGTTATGGCAGGATTTGCGAAATGGTTCAAGAACCATGTAAGCTTTTCAAGTGCACTATCAGTTTTTTTAATATATTGAGTACATAAGAAGATTAGCTTGTCTATTTCCTAACCATAGGTTAAGAAGATGCGGGAGGATGGGCAGGCAGTTGATGATGCCCTTTACTCACTAGCAATGGGTCCTGATACTCGGGTAAGACATTATGAATCTTGCGTTGTTGGAGATGTGCGCTACAACACCCTTGCACAAGACGAAGGCAGGAAGATACAAAACAGTGCCATCATGAGCACGGATACGTATGGCAAAGAGACAACTGAAATGTATGCTAACATAACAGATATTGTTCAGTTGTAGTATATCTCCGATTCGAGGATCATCGGTGTGTGGTTACATTGTCTTTGTCGTTGGTATAACCTGTTTTCCAGGATCGCAAAACCTAGAGCTGATGATTATTTCAAATCCATCAATGTCAAGGCGGCATACCAGACCAACGAGCCTCTTATTTTGGCAAATCAAGCAACACAGATATTTTTCTTGGAAGACACATTTGCACGTAGCGATGACTGGAGAGTATTGCAAAGGTTTGAGCAGAGGAATTCTTTTAATGAAGTTGCACAACAATATGATGCTTACACTGCTCCTGATGTACAAGATAACACATATGTTCCTAATATCTTTGAGAAAAATCACGTCAATGACGCCGGCGAAAAGATTTCCTGTCGTGTTGTGGACATACAAGAGTTGATCAAGAAGAAGCCAACGTTCGAGGACGTTGAGGACGAAGAAGAAGATGACACCGTGGGGAATTACGATTCAGACTGATACACATGGCGAAGATGTTGACGCTACTGCTGCAGATGATGATTACATTGCCTTTGTCGTATTTGCCTGTCAGAAGACATTTTTTTGTCTACTATGTGAAATTGTGTTTGCTATGACAACTGAAACCTGATGAACATGTTGTTTAGTATTTTGCTGTGAGAACATCACTTGTTATGTATGTTGATTTGTGTTTGGTGATTGTATGACAACTAAAACATGTTGACATTGTTGTTTAGTTGTACTCATATTTGGCTGTGAAACTTGAATTTGATGACATAGTTTGCTGTTGGACTACAATTTGCTTGGCGTCTTCGAATGAGAACAAAGCTGACCCGACAGGGCCTCTGCTATTTATTTATTTATATGAGCAAAAGGGGATACCCCCTGATTTCCGTTAATAGAAATCATTAGATGTTCAAAACACTACGCCCAAATTGCTACACAGGTTTCATTCATTACTAGTTTCAGAAAAGTGCTCATGTTGTAGCCACTTGAATACATCACGAAAAGTGCTACATACATCGCAAATAAAGAGACAACCATCCTCTGAGCACATTGATTTTGCCCATTATCATTACAAGCTCTTTCATCCCCTCATTCTTTGTCAAGGCTGTTCAAAGAAGCTGTTGCTTGGCCATGATCGAGGAACTGCATCTTTAACCTTCGCTTCTGCATCTTCCTCTTATGCCGTTCCTTCCGCCATTACTTGTCCAACACCCCAACCTGCTTGCATCGGGATTCCTTGGCTAACCAAATAATCAGCGTAGTTGCATTCCCCACATCGCCAACTTCCCGTAAATACAAATCACACGAATCTTCCCTTTTACGCACGAATCAAATTGGTAGATCATCAACCAAACTATTAAAAAAGCAGCAATCGAAAGCAGCATAACAACACTTAAACATATTATTACCCCATGATTCGGGCATTTGTAGAAGACTCGCCAGGGTTGCGGATTGTGGTTGAGACGCGACGGATGACTCTGCGTGATTTGCAAGCGGTGGCACCACACCAACGGCAGCGGGTTGCGATGAGCAATCGGCTGCGGTGCTGCGGCGACGAGGGTGTGATGAGACCCACAGCGATGGTATGGGTTGCGACTTGGCGATATCTGGTTGTTGCCTTTGAAGAAGCGGTGGACGAGCAGCCAGCGGACATGGTTGCTGCGGCCAGAGCTTCTGATGCTAGGCAGAGTAAGTAGAGAAGAGGAGAAGTGAATGTTCGATATGTCAGTTTCATTACTTGCAGAGTAGCATAGCACCATATATAGTCATAGTCTAGGTTTGGATTCGAACCAGCTACAGGAGCACGTCTTTCTTTTTTCTAAAACTCGGCAACGTCTCTTTACTGGTACACTAGCTTGTTCTGTACGCCTTCCCAAGTCTTTGATTATCTTTCCCTTTTTTTGCGAGGAAGGAAGGAGGACAAAATTGAGAGTTCCTGGGACTCGAACCCAAGACCTCTCGGTTGAAAACCAAGGGTGCTAGTCACTTATGTGGCGAACGTTCCCTGTGAGGAGGACGGCAGACGAACACATTTTCCTCGTAGTTTTCTTCCTATATATAAAAAAGTATGCTACTTGGTGTCCTCTTAGTCAACAAACGATTGTGCCAACCTTGACCGTTGGATTGACATTCAACGTCTGTCGCGTTTCTTCAGTCTCTTCTTCCTCGAGCCGCCAAAGCCAAACCAGTGCCAAGGGACCGCTTCTCCCGCCTCCCACGGCTAGCTCTGATCTGCCCGGCCCTGTTCGTTCCGTCCGAGGCCTCACCATCGTCCTTCGCCTTGGATTCGCTTGTGGCCTCGCCCCTCGGTGTTGTCAACATGGTCAACAACCGAGAGGAATAAGGAGATGACTGTACATGGTGAGGATGATAGTAGGGACCCAACAGCGCGCGCAGTAATTTTGTTTTTTGGGACGGAGAAGGGTATCAACTGGGTTGTGCGGGACCCGTGGCCCGTCTAGCCCAGGCTTTTATTTCATATGTTTAGCACATGACCAGCCCAGTTTGTTTTTTCCTTTCTGAAAATTGCTAGCCAGCTATTTTGTTTTTTGCAGAATAACCAACATAGGCCTACTTGCTTTTCTATGCCCTGCTGGGCCGGAAATCTTTCAAGACGAGGAGGGATGCATTTTGACCAGAAAATGGGCTATAAGTAATAAGAAATGGGCTGTAAAATGAAAAAATACAGCAATCAGACAATTAGTTCCAAAATACTGTTTTCTTTCGGATTTTGATATTTTAAATTTCATTGTTTTTGTGTGGGTAAAATTCCATTGAATTTAAATTAAGGTATATCTAGATTTAAAATTAATTTGAATCTGGCTAGAAATTTCGGGTCTGTATCTTTGTTTTGGGACAGATTTGGAGGCTGACTTGTGGGTCTACTAGGTTGATGTGTACTTTGGCTTTGTTAACTTAGTCCACAAACGATTCTAGCAGTAGTGACCATTGGATGTTAATCCAACGGCCGTGCTGCTTCTTCAATATCTAATCTTCTTGCTCCAGCCGCCCAAACCAGCTCCGGTGGGACTGCCTGCTCCTGCCTCCCGTGGCCAGCTGTGTTGCCGCACAGGCCGCACCGCCCCACCCTACTTCATTGCTGGCCAGGCCATTCCTCTACTCACCCACACCTCCAATTATTTTCCGGCGACGGCAACCGGACCAGTAAACCCTCGTACTCCCCACCGCGTAGGCAACCATTGCCGAGTCTTCCCCGGCTCCGTGTCGTTCCCTTCCTAGGCCTCGCCGTCATTCACGACATGGTGCTCTCGGCGCGGCCTGGTCAACTTGGTCAACGAACAACATCCATCGGCCGTGGACTGTACGCGCAAAATAATGATTCCTCCACCTGACAGCTGGGACCCACCGGAAGGGCCTCTGTATTTTGCAAAAAAAAACGTTCCCCCCGCTGACATGTCGGACCCACCAGCTATATCTTCGCACACAAGGAAGTGCCTCCTTATTACGCACAAAAAAATGAATACCCCTTGCTAGCTGGGACCCACCATAGTGGGAGGATGAAGTGTGGGCCAACAAAGTTGGGGGGGACGGAGGGCTTTGTCAACTTAGTCAATATGAACGATTCTAGGTCCAGTGACCGTGCGATGTCCATCCAACGGCCGTAGTGCTTCTTCAACCTCTGGTCTTCTTGCTCCAGCCGCCCAAAGTAGCGCCGGTCGTGCCGCATGCTCCTGCCTTTCGTGGCCGGCTGTGCTGCCACGGAGGCCTCACCGCCCCCTACCATTCCCACCGCTGGCCAAGCCCTGCGGCGATGGCAGCCTCACACCGCAGCCGAACCAGTGAACCCTCTTACTCCTCTCCGCGCGGGCTTCCGCTGCCGCGTCTTCCCCGGCTCCGCGTCGTCCCCTTGCTAGGCCTCGCCGTCGTCCACCGTCGTGGTGCTCTCCGCGCAGCATGGTCAACGTGGTCAAGGAACGACTTCCATCGGAAGAGTACTGTACGTGGAGAGGTTGACAGCTGGGTCCACGGCCACAACCTAGTTTTTTTGTGATTTCCCAAGTAAGTCGCTTTGTCAGGCCTGTTGGGCTGCAAATCTTTCAAGACGAGGAGAGCTTTCATTCGGCTGGCCGAGAAAATTGCCCATCAGTAATGAGAAATGGGTTGTATATTTGTAAAACAGATCAAACCGGCAATTAGTTTCAAATATCTTTTTTTCATTTCAAGATTTTAAATTACATTAATTTTTATGCGTGGAGAATTTGTTGGATTTTATATTGATATACATTTATTTTTAAAATCAGTTTGAATGTGAGTCAAAATTTCGGGATTAAAAATAGTTCGGACCGCACCGAAATATGCAAAATTTCGTATAATTTTTTAACCGTGGCCACAATTTGGGCTGTAATGCTAACAAAAAGAATATGGGCTCCAAAAAACCTTAAGAATTAGCAAATGGGCTGAAAATTATTAGAAATAATGGCAGATGGGATGTATATGTTGTTTTCCACAGATTTGAGGCTTTCCTAAAAAAAGGTTGACATTACAAAGGATCGTTGGATGTCCATCCAACGGCCGTCGTGCTTCTTCAATCTCTGCTCTTCTGCTTCCACCGCTCAAACAAGCGCCTTGGGACTGCTGCTCCCTCCTCCCCACGGCCGATTTGTCTTTGCCGCAGCCTCACCGCCCCCACCGTACTCCCATCGCTGGCCTTGCCATCCCTTTACTCACCCACACCCATTGTTATTCTCCGTGACGGCGGGGCAACAAGTAAACCCTCATCTGATCATACTCCCCTCCGCGTGGGAAACAACCGCCGAAGTCTTCCACCGCCTGTCCGTTTCCCTTCCTAGGCCTCGCCGTCGTCCACCGCCCTGGTGCTCTCGGCGCGGCCTGGTCAACGTGGTCAACGACCGACATGCATCTGAAGTGGACTGTATGTGGAGAGGCTGACAGCTGGGTCCACGGCCGCACGCAAGGAAATGCCTCCTTATTACGCGCAAAATAATGATTCCTCCACCTGACATCTGGGACCCATCGAAAGGGCCTCTGTATTTCGCGAAAAAACGTTACCGCCGCTGACAACTCGTACCGACCAGCTATATCTTCGCACGCAAGGAAGTGCCTCCTTATTACGCATAAAAAATATGAATACTACCTCTTTTAGCTGGGACCCAGTATAGTGGCAGGCTGACTTGTGGGCCTACTAAGTTGGGGACGGAGGGCTTTGTCAACTTAGTCAATATGCACGATTCTAGCTCCAAAGGACCGTCGATGTCCATCTAACGGCCGTAGTGCTTCTTCAACCTCTGGTCTTCTTGCTCCGGCCGCCCAAACCAGCGCCGGTCGTGCCTCGTGCTCCTGCCTCCCGTGGCCGGCTGCGATGCGGCGGAGGCCTCACCGCCCCCTACTACTCCCACCGCTGGCCAGGCCATCCCTCAACTCACCCACACCCCCTGTTACTCTGCGGCGACGGCGGCCTCACACCGCAGCGAACCAGTGCCCTCGTACTCCTCTACGCGTGGGCATCCACTGCTGCGTCTTCCCCGGCTCCGCGTCATCCCCTTCCTAAGCCTCGCCGTCGTCCACCGCCCTGGTGCTGTCGGTGCGGCATGGTCAACGTGGTCAAGGAACGGTTCCATCGGATGTGGACTGTACGTGGAGAGGCTGACAGCTGGGTCCACGACCGCAGCAAGGAAGGGCCTCCTTATTACGTGCAAAATAATTATTCCTCCACCTGACAGCGGGGACCCACCGGACGGGCCACCGTATTCCTCCCCTAACTGCTGGGACCCACCAGCTACATCTTCGCAGGCAAGGAAGTGCCTGACAGTCGGGACCCACAAGAGTACGTAGCGTTGTCATTCTGGTCGCGAACGTGTACGTACATACTGGTCGATGTAGAGGCGCACACGTGTCGTAGTGGAGGCGTGCACGTTTTGTAGTAGAGGCGCGCACGTAGCATGTACACGTACAGCGGCCAGGGTGCAAGAAAGAAAATACGGGCACGTATGTGTACATACGGGCGGGGTCTCAAACGCCTACTCACGCATACGTACGGCGAGGGCTCGTGTACATGGCTGGGTCGGAACAGAGAAACATCGTTGTCGTCGTGTTCATGGGGAGGCAACGGAATGCGTGGTCGTGTTCATCGGGAGGGCTTGGACGGAACAGGCGATGGAAACGAGGCCTGGCGTACTGCAGAACGAAGGAAACAGCCTTGTGTTCGACCGGCCACGTTCGAAACGAGATCAGGTTCATCGGGAGGGGTCTAGCGTACCGCAAAACAGAGGGAACTGACCTCCTACGGTCGAAACGGGGTTCCTGTTGATCGGGAGGGGTGTGGCGTACCGCAAAACGAAGGAAACAGACCTCCTACGGTCGAAACAGGGGTCCTGTTGATCGGGAGGGGTGTGGCGTACCGCAAAACGGAGGAAACGGACTTGTGTTGGAGCGCTACGGTCGAAACGGGGGTCCTGTTCATCGGGAAGGGTGTGGCGTACCACAAAACGGGACTCCACGGGATAATGTTCATCTCCACCGTCGACCCCTCCAGCCTCCACGAGCTAATGTTCATCCACCGTCGACCTCCTCCAGCCTCCACCTGCGACTGTTCATCCACGGGCTCCTGTTCATCCAGCCTCCACCGCGCGCTACTCCACCGGCTACTGTTCAACCACCCCTCCACCGTCTACTGTTCATCCAGCCCTCCACACCACGGGGTCCTGTTCAACCACCCCTCCACGGGCACCCCTCCACCGTCTACTGTTCATCCAGCCCTCCACACCACGGGGTCCTGTTCATCCACCCCTCCACAAGCACCCCTCCACCGTCTACTATTCATTCAACCCTCCACCACACCACGGGGTCCTGTTCATCCAGAGGCAACACCACCGCTCACTGTTCATCCAACCCCCCAACCCCCCCAACGCTCACTGTTCATCCCATCAATCGGCTTCAGTTAGCAGCAGTAGCGAAGGAATCGCTCGATCGGGTTCAGTTAACAACCATCGATCGATCGCTCGGCTTAAATGTAGCGTAACTGCGGTCTGTCCTTCGGGTTCCGTTAGAGCCCAACGCCTCGCTCGGGTTCAGTTAGAGCCAACACCTCGCACACACGCGCGTACGTGTACGAGAGAAACGCGCATCGCTCGGCCCCCGACCTCCCACCGTAACCGGGAACTCCACGAAATTTTCCTCCCCTTCGCTTCTGGCGGTTTTTCCGTCATGGACGGCCCAAAGAATGTCATGCAGCTGCGTCTCCAGCCCGCCTGTGACGAAAAGCCCATTTTACATCATGATTTTTTGTCATAGAAGTAGGAGCCCACCACATCTATGATGATACCGGGTTTTGTCACAATTACCGTCATAGAAGTGTCATATGTATGACAATTTTTTTTTCGTTCGACGCAAAATGTCACGGATGTGTCTTTTTTTGTAGTGCATGCACGGCCCACATCTCTCATTGGTTGATATGTCATGAAATAAGAAACAAGGAGGGAGTTAATGCACCGTGCCTAAGTATTTTGGGATTATTTGGTTTTCGTAAGGTGACTTACACAACATTTTTGTTTACATGCATTAACATTTTATTAGTTAAATCAAAGGTCAAAACTTGGCGCAAAATGCAAAGGGGGCCAATAAACCAGTAAACATCAAACTTCTCTCGTTTGGCCCCAACTAGAGGTCCGGTGAGATGACTATACTGCACCGGCATGGAGGGGGACGCAACTTCATTGACTTACGGCAACTGCCTTTGGGTTAGTGACACGTGGGCCCGGGGGTGGCTGGCCCACCTATCATACAGCCAAAGGCAGGTGCAGTAGAGGGCCGAGGAGTAGTACGAAATCCTGCGCACCTACGCACACTAACCAAGGGCAAGAGTGATCACCGAATCGCAAGATCGATTGACTAGAAGCTACGCTAGACCCATGGAGGCGATGAGCGCGAGCATCACCGGCTGTGCCAGATGGTCCACGACGCCGCCCACGGCCCGGCACCGAGGAACGCCTCCAGTGTAGTATTGCTTGAGGCCGCCAGGCGAGGGCCGCTGACGACAGCCGTCTCCTTGTTCGACGAGGTCCTCGTTGGTTTCCTCGACAAGTTCACCGTCGTCAAGAAGCTCGCGGATGACTTTGACGTAAGCCTCCAGCCGACGCGCTAAGGCTCTGCGATGCCCGCCACCCTCAACGGCCACTATGGTGACAACGTCTTCGACGCACTGGTGGCCCTGTGACTGCCCGCCGTCGCGCCGGAGAATGTCCACCTCGAGGTCGCGCTCGCCCACGTCTACGCGCAATTCGTCCACAAGGACTACTACATGCAAGAGGTGGACGATAGGACGCTGGCCTTCTTGGACCGCAGGGCAACCTTGGACGGCACTGTTCAGAAGCACGTTGAGCTCGCCGCCAACGCCGCTGCTCCTCACACGTCAGTTGGTGACCCGGCGCACTAGGGCGTGAGGATGTCGTTGAACGTTGATGGATCCATATGTATTTTTATCTTTCCGTCAAATCCATGTAGTAGTATATGATACTACAGTAATTATTTTACCTTTCGCATCAACTTCATAATTTTCGTACGTACTCCATGCACGAACGGCGCCAGAACCAAACTTCTCATTACTCTAGGCAAAATCGTTATTTTCTATCTATCGGCCGCGCCATGGAGCAGAACCAAATTTTACAAGTTACAAGTTCAAAAGGAATAGCCTGCCGTGTTCGCGTCGCACCCCCACACGGTTGGTTCGGCACGCCGCTCAAGCGGGAATGCGTGCGGTGTTGCATTTTCACTTACAAGTGGGACCGCAGTTGAGCAAACCGACTATCGGCAAACCCCCACCCCGCCCACCGCGCAATGGCTGAGAAAACAGGAGGGAGAAGAGATGGCTGTAGCACGGACTCCAAGAAAATTGGTGTCGGATGGGACTCGTGTGGGTGGCGTGTGCCGTACTGCTAGACGTGAATGCTAGTTATGGCCCATGCCACCCCACTATATCGAGCCTATATCGAGGTACGTAGAACAAATTTCCTGCAGTTCATGCTCAGTCCTCCTCTATCTTTCTTCTCAGCCAGCCATCGGACGCGCGTGTCTGTTTGCTCACATGCGGCCCCACATGTCAGTGAAAACGCAAGAGGACCCACTGAACCTACACATCTTTCACCTCGACGTGCTGGTGATGAAAAACAAATCCAATAAAGATCTTCGGTGGCCGCTTTTGGAGTTACTCAAGAGTAGTAAGATTCTATTTATAGTTCAACCCAAGATGCACATCTCGTGGCTTCAACTACCACTCTATTTTCTTTCATGACACGACCTAGATGTTGGATGTCCCACGTGTCGGCAAAAGGAGGAAGAACCCGACCAAATCTTCGGTTCTGCTCTCGGATTAGACTAGTTGCGCTAACTTAAAATTTTTATTGTGTACTCCCTCCGTTCCAAAATACTTGACTTCCATTTGTCCAAAAATGGATGTACCTATATACTAAGACATGTCTAGGTACATATATATTTTGACAAATAGAAGGCATGTCTTGTCTGTGGAGGGAGTAGAATGGATGCAAGTTTTTGTATTGGGAAGAAGAGTACATCCATATATTGATATAGCGCAATTTAGTAGATGTTCTATCACTTTTAGCTAGTATAGAATAGAGGCTAGACATGAGACTAGATGCGAGGAAGCAATGTCTGCTTCTTTACACTCGAAGAAGAAAGAATCACGCAAGATTGAGCCTCCGCAGATCAACAATGAATGCATCGAGAAGGCACTAATCCAACTTACAAGAGTAGTAAAATGTATTCTTGTGGTTCTTGTTTTCTTTGGTCTTGCTTTTCTAGTCAAAATTATCGTTGGAGTTCGTGCAAAACAGAGGTCTGTTTGGGGTCGTGCGTTGGAGTTGGCCTTACAAGTGGGACCGCGATTAATCTAAACCGACTATCGGAAACCCCACCTCTCCTTAGCGATGGCTGAAGTTAGAGAAACGACGAGGTTGAAGAGATTGCTCTAGCACGGACTCCAAGAAATAATATGGTGTCAGATGGATGTCGTCGTGGTGGCGTGTGTCATACTCCTGGACGTGAATGCTTGTTCTGGCCCATGCCACCCTACTACTCCTACTACTTACTCCTACTATATAGTACTAGTATCGAGGATTCGAGGTGCTGGTTACGTACAATGAACACATTAACATATGGATACAGTAAATACACCCGCCCGACGCGCGAAGCATGTGAAGCTAGTACAAATAGTGTACTACTATTGTTGATTGGCCTCATCCGATAACCTGTTGCAATGCACGTACAATTATGTATTCGGAAAATATATTTTTTGCCTCGTCGCACCACTCACTCAGAGAAGCGACTCGAAAGCCATTCATAAATTTAGTAAGTTTATCACAGGCATATCATTTTATTACATACAACAGGTCATCAACCCATATCGACAACGAGGATACATTATAAATACTAAAGTTTTCACCACACAACAAATAACAAGCCATGAAATGAACTTCAACTCAACCATTCCGCAGCGTTGGAAACACTTGCTTTGAACCACAAGTGATTCTCTGGGACGGGCCATCTATTGTTGATCTGGAGACCAACGCAAGACCGATCATCCAGGCTGAAGCGGCCTACTATATCAGTAATAGGGTAGGGAACCACCCAAATGTCCGAGGTATAGACACAGTTGCTTCTCATAAATGTGTCAACAGCAGTTGGATCGCCTTTCACCATCATCGGATAGTTTTGTCCAAGGAAGAGCGAGTTTTCTCCAAGACTATCAATTACGTGCCGGGGAGAAGGAGTTGGCGCTTAGCACACTAGTATCCATCCCGAATACCATGCAACGGGGTTGGAATAGGTCCGGAGAGTGCGACCATGGGAGACACCGCTTCCTTAGCGAACATCATCAGTGGGCTGTATACACACAAGAAGAGGTGATCCATTGGAATTAGTTGCCAGGCGCCACAGAGTATATGGGCGCTGCTCGTGATCATCACCATCGGCATCTCCCCCTTGGTTATAAAAATTTTCAAGTATAGGTGGTGGGATGTTCACAGGACCTTGGAAACACAAGAAGAAGGTTAATTAGTAAAGGGAAACTTGCTAACCCACATGTATGTGGATGAAACAATTATAATTATGGTGGAAGACAAACGTACCGAAACTACTAGGATGCCATGCAAAAACAGTGCCACGAGTGGTGGCAGCAAACACAAGGCCCTCGTATTGAATTGCATCACAGTACTCATCCGTGTACAGAAACTGATTTTTGAGCAATATCCATCGAGTGAAACCATCAAGGACGGCAACAAGCTTTTCGAAGATAGAAACAACATCATAGTTGCTGTAATTCCAAGAGCGGTTGGGAACTCGACAAATTGCTATCTTCCGTAGAAGACAGTCACCATGATCGTATTTGAACGTGCGTACATTACCGGTGTGCTCAACCTCCAGGCGGTGTCCGAGATTTTTGGAACTGGAACCCGGTGACGTGTGTACACATTCACAAGTTCCCACTCGCAGTTGGACCCAATGTAAACAACCCAATCTCCATTTGCGCCCACCCAAGCCTTGCCCTCAAGCGATCGCATCTTGACATCATACGTATCATTATCAAGTGGCATCAACTTGCACAGGGCGAGGCCTCCGTCGTTGCGGCGCCACCATCGTGATCACGGCGAAGAAGATAGGGGAGATCAAACCGCTCCTTGACTCTTGGGTTCATTGCAATGATGTTATTAGTTGAGTCGAGAATGGGCTTGAACGAACCTGCCATGCTGGCCGAGGTGATGACGTCGCACCGATCAATGAGTTCCTCCACCACGTCATCTTTCAGATTGGGGCAAGAATAACGGGGTCCTTTCCAGCCTGTTCCCCCCATGGAGAAGACGATCGAACAATGGCAGAAGAAAGGGTGAAGGGCTGAAGGAAAATGGAGGAGGGAGAGGAAGAGCGTGCGACAGTAGTTCCAAGTCGAGAGGGAAAGGCAAAGAGTCGGTGGACGGTTGCGAGTTTGCCACAGTTCACGAAGAGGCGCCCCGGCCTACACGTCCGTTCGGAAATACTCCTACTACTCGCCGTCGTCTCACTGATATGTTGGAACGGGGCCACATGTCAACGAAACATGGTGTGTAATTTATCGTGCAAAATGCGATCTGGCCGTGTTGGCCTGAGGTGCCGCATTAGTTATCGACCTTTATTTTTTAATGGCGTGTCGATCAGTTTTGAAGCATGACTAACTGGTACTGTACACAGAGAAAATATAAACTACTCTACCACTACCCCACCTCCAGTACTAGTAGTATAAAAAAGATATATAGGCTGGAGCTTCAGCGCTTTTGTGCTAAGGGCTGCCCATTTGCTTCTCACACTACCACCCTCTCTCCAGATCTAAAAAAGATGGCCCCTCTCTCCCTCCTCACCGGTGGTCACAGATCCGCCGGGGAAGAAAAGGACATGCAGCGTTGACGCACTCGTCGTCGGCGAGCGATGTCATGCACTGACGACAAGGCCGTCCTCTCAGACCTAGCGCCCAGCTGGGATGGCCTCCGTCCCCAAGCTCGCTGTCAGAGGTAAAAGTGCGGAGGACGACGGCCACGAGCGAAGCCACTTCCCGCCGACCCTCAGGTATGCTACCTCTTTTTGAACCATAACCTTGTTCTATTGCCCCATCTGCCATGTCGTTGCATGTGGATCTTTTTCCACTCCACCATCTTCCCAATTTGCTATCCTCTCGCTTTCTGCTGGCCACGCAGCATTTAAAAACCATAATTTGCACTATTAAAGGAAACCCTACTTCATGTAGACTAATCCATGTCTGGGTTGAATTAGGAAAGGAAGGGAGTCTGTACTGTCCAAGAGAGTAGGCATCAAACCCGCATCTAGGTTGAAAAGGGGAAAATCAGTAGCTAAGGAATGAGTCTCGTGTCTCTTGGTTGAAGAAGGGTACAAAGGCATGACAACGCAATAGAGAATGACCAGTCGATCGGTTTGTTGTCCTCGTATAGGAAAAAAAGTGGCTAAAGAGAACAAAAATGGGACGCAATCCACATATGTTGCCTAGATATTTGTTGCTCTGGGCAACCATACCTCCCTCACCACTCTACGTCCGTGGAGGTACATCGTACTAGTGCGCCCACTGTCCGAATGGGCCTCCCATGCTCTTATTGCCACTTTTTTGTTGTCAAGATAACGCCAAAGATCAAGTCAAGCAATGCTACTGCTAAAGTGATGCCACATTTAACTAATGCCACTCTCAGTCTAATGCCACGGATAAATTTAAGCAATGCCATTTAATGTCACTGGATTATTTCAGGGTTAGCTGTTGATTGTGGATGTATTATTGATTTTTCAGCTAAGGCATTCTAATGCTGTTGCACGTACCAAAGATACCAACGATGAAACTTGTTACTACCTTCAGATTTTTGCACTGTTAATGCTTATAGATTACATACCTCACTTTCATGAGATAAGTTAATTTTGTTGTACAGTGTCACCAAAATGCCAAGGCGCTGATGTCATTTTATTTTGGTTAAACTGCACAGACAATTATGAAGATAAGAGGAAAGATCAAGAGTGGGCACCTCCTCCTCTGGCTGTTCTCTTGAGGAGGTTTTTATGTTTGTCTCTAATGCCTGTCGACTACATACCTGACATCATGATGTAATGTTAAGTCATTTCCTTTTGTACAGTGTCACTGAATTGTCAAGGCGGTGATGGCATTTTATTTTAGAAGAACTGCACAAAATTTGCTTAAAAGAAGAGGAAAGGTCAGGAATGGCTCACTTTTCCGTAAAAACTATGTATGCCTTCCCGACATCACCGTTGTTTCTTTATTTATTCCTTCAAATAGGTGGTTAGAAACAGTCTTGCTACCTTTTCCCATTAAGAAATTGGAATGCTTATATTTGTGAGTCTATGCTTCAACTAGTGCCACTTTTAGAGTAATCACACTTTCAATATCTATGCAAACAAGGATGCTCGATTTTAGTGGAACTGCACAAAAAGTCCAACTGGTTCAACATTAGGAGCATGTTTTTTCCCAACCTTTATATCCAATTGGTGGCACTATGAGCTGTTCATTACGAAGGTACATGGTTTGCTACTATCTTGCTACTCTTTTCTTGTCATTAGATAGTAATACTAGTGGTTTGCATGTGAATTTATTAAGGTGGTGGACCTACATTGGAGGTGCAGGACAGGATTCAATGATTGGATGCTCAATTTCGTTGTATCGATTTCACCTCTTCCATCACTGCTAACATGGATATCCTTGGTCCGATGAAGAATAGGCGCTTATATTTCTGCTCGAACCAGCAAATCAATTCAGTATGAAATTGTCCAGGCAAAACATAATCAGACGATTGTCCAAAGGCGTAACATGACAGATGCTAAGCGGAAGAGACATGTTTAAACCAAAAATACAAGGTGTGGTATATGTTTACTAGCTTCTTGATATTTGTGCAGAAAGAGATGTCTGCCCGTTGCTATTTGGCAAACAAACAAAGTGCCCGCAATTTTGGTTGAACTGCACAAGAGAATAGTATAGTCACTGCATGCAGTGCCATTTGAAAATAGACACAGAAAGATTGGATAGTCACTTCATGGACTGCAGAAAAGTAGTATTGTACTATTTATTGGCCAACACTAGGTGCTTCATTGTTTTGGTCTGATTATACAATGGGCATCATTTTGCCTAAGTTAAAGTTTGTATTCCTAAAATAGTCTCGCCGTGTGATCGAGAGAAGACCAAATCATATTGCAGTGGATGTTCCTCCAACATGTGTGGTTCATTCTCATGGTTCCAGCTATTGGTGAAACCACTTATGTTTGCAAGAGGAATTGTAGACTTCACAAACAAATTTGTCTTTTAGTCTGCATCTTGAATGTTGGCCAAGAGAAGCATCCATGTTAGTAGGAAGAACAGATGTTTTTTCGAGATCTTTGCTTTTGGAGCTACATATTTGTATATGATCTGTGAATCATTGAGATGCATTAACATGTTGATCTTATGTATGGGAATCGTACTAGTTAGTTTTAGTTGCGACACAAGATCCAAAGTGGCTGATCTTTGCTTTTGGAGCTACATATTTGTATATGATCCGTGAATCATTGAGATGCATTAATGCATTACTTATTTCTGTTCGCTCAGTGTTTACAAGTTCTTGATCGATCACTAGCTAGCCTACAAATGCGCCTCCTGGCAGTTTGTTTTTATGACGAAGATGCGAAGTGGCAGTTTTTGAATAAAATGCCTACCTCTGAAGAAATTGACAAGCTACACTATCGATCCTACACGGATAAAAATGCCTACCTCTCAAGAAACCGACAAGCTACACCGTCGATCCTACACAGATAAATAGCGGATCACGCACGCATTACTACCTCCTTTCCGGTTTGTGGGCTCAATTCAAGAAACGACCTACTCGATCCTACACGAATAAAGAGCGGATCACGCACGTACTAGTACCTCCTTTCCGGTTTGTAGGGCTTAAATCAAACCTCTCACCAACCAAGGTACTCCCTCCGTCCGGGTTTATTAGTCCCGTAGCAAAGAAGCAAGACCAAGGCATGGCAATAATTAACGGCATGCAGAAGTTTAAGCCTAATTAATTGCGGCGATTTAAGTGGCTGCATGCGTGCCCTCGGCTGCGACTCGTTGCATGCTACTGCTGCATCGCTCATGCGGCGATATTCGAGTGCCTGCATGCAGCCGTCCATATAAGGCAGCTAACTGATGCGAAAAAAGATACGCTTTAAATCCGTGGAATCATTATTGACAAGGAGGGAGATGATTCGAGTGCACTCGTTTAACCGCCATGCCGGCGTGCGACCTAGACGGGACGGGATGGCACAGTCATAATTTCAGTTTCTCTAGTTTTCCATGGCAAACTGGCGCGCTAAGCCATTATGCATTGAATTACGATGATCGCCGCGCTACCTTCCGCCTATAAGTACCGTTTCCCGGCCTCCTCCGGTGCCACCGTGACCCAACTCGCCATATCCTTATAAGCCCCCACCGGACCGACGTCGCTCGCCACGTCCGCCATGCCCCCGCCCGTCCGTGGTAGGCGACACCGGAGGCTGTCACCGCCGGAACTAGTGTTCGGGTTTTCACCGAAAGGCAGACGGAGGGAGGAGGCATTCTATCTGTCTTTAGATGGCAATGCGGAGATCGAGGAGTTGTCGGAGCGCGACCGCATGGCGGAGGAGCATGAGTTGTTGAAGCGCGACCGCCTGGCGGAGGAGCAGCATATCACCGATTTGCGCTGCCAGCGGGACACGGAGCAGCAGCACACCGACGCTCTGAGTCGCAGCAGAGCGCCCACAACTGGGCCGACTACATGGAGGCCGACGCCCGGCAAATAGCCCTGGAGGCGGTCGGGAACGCACGCGTTCGCGATGCTGATTTTTACTACCAGCTCGTCAAGTGGGTTTCCCGCTTGGAAGCCGAAGCTTCGGTGGACCACGCCGGCATGGAAAGGGCCAACGCGCGCGAGCAACGCGCCCTATCGCACCTCTGGCAAGTCCGAGGCGAGGCGGAGGACGCCGGTGGCGGCGTTTAGCATGGACAGCATATGGCGGCCGGCATCTTCTAGTTAGCTAAGAGTAAGTTAGTACTTGTACGCTAATAGAGTGTTAGTGGGAGTAGATAGTTAACTTGGCTATGATGGTTGTCAACGTGGAAGTTCAGTACTCTATATATGGATCAGACCTGTTACTTTTCTCTGAATGTTGAACTTTCCGTTTGAACGTATGGAATGGGCTGTTATTTTTTAAATGGGTTGTATTTGTCCTCCACGGTTTAGAGGCTGACTTGTGGGCCTAGCAAGTTGACGCGTACACAATCAGGAGATGATTGTACGTGGAGAGGATGATAGCAGGGACCCGCCAATGTCATGGTAGTACGTAAGCAAGTGCCTCCTTATTTCAAGCCAATAAAAAAATGGCTCCTCCTAGTGGATTTCTGACATCTGGGTCCCATGCCATTGTCAACGTAGTCAATAAACGAGAGAATTGCACAACGAGCGGCTAACACGGGGACCCAAAGCAGAGCCAGTTTTTTTGTTTTGGGTTAATTTGATAAATGCCACTCCAAATCTGGTGTATCAGAAATGCCACTACAATTTCCAAACTTTGAAAATGCCATTTCATGCCATTTCTAGTGGCATTTTCAAGTCCGAGTGGCGTTTTCAAAGTTTGCAAACTGCAGTGGCGTTTAGTTTGCAAAAATTGCAGTGGCATTTTCCAAAGTTTGGAAATTGCAGTGGCATTTTTATGAATCGCCATAATTGGAGTGGCATTTATCTAATTTGTTTTTGAGACGAAAGCAGGGTGTCAACTGGGCTGTGCGGGATACTACGCCTGTCTAGACAGCCTTTTCTTTTATGTTTACCATGCACCAGCCCAAGAGTTTTTTTTCTTTCTGAAAATGGCTAGCATAGTTTTTTTGTGATTTGTCAAGTAAGTCGCTTTATCAGGCCTGTTGGGCTGCAAATCTTTCAAGAAGAGGAGAGCTTCATTCGGCTGGCCGAGAAAATGACCTATCAGTAATGAGAAATGGGTTGTACATTTTTATAACACATCAAACCGGCAATTATTTTCAAATATCTTTTTTTCATTTCAAGAATTTAAATTGCATTGATTTTTATGCGTGGACAATTTATTGGATTTTATATTGATATACATTTTTTTTAAATCAGTCTGAATGTGACTCGAAATTTCAGGATTAAAAACTGTTCAGACCGCACCGACATATGAAAATTTTTGTATACATTTTTAACCGTGGCCACAATATGGGCTGTAATGCTAACATAAAGAATATGGGCTCCAAAAAAAACCCGTAAGAATTAGCAAATGGGCTGTAAATTATTTGAAATAATGGCAGATGGGTTGTATGTTGTTTTCCGCAGATTTGAGGCTTTCCACAGATGGCAGATAATCGTTGGATGTCCATCCAACGACCGTCGTCTTCTTCAATCTCTTCTTCTTCCTGCTCCACCGCTCAAACAAGCGCCAAGTGGACTGCTCGCTTCCCTCCTCCTCAAGGCCGGGTCAGGCCGCCACAGCCTCACCGCCCCACCGCATCTCCCATCACTAGCCTAGCCATCCCTCTACTCACCCACACCTCATCGTTATTCTCCCATGACGACAGCATTTAACCAAGAAACCCTCGCATACCATACTCCCTCTGCATAGGAAACAAAAACAACTGTTGAGTCTTCCCTGCCTCTGTGTCGTTCCCTTCCTAGGCCTCGCCGTCGTCCGCCGCCCTGGTGCTCTCGGCGTGGCGTGGTCAGCGTGGTCAACGACCGACATGCATCTAAAGTGGACTGTACGTGGAGAGGCTGACAGCTGGGTCCACGGCCGCACGCAAGGAAATGCCTCCTTATTACGTGCAAAATAATGATTCCTCCACCTGACATCTGGGACCCACCGAAAGGTCCTCTCAGATTTCGAAAAAACGTTACCGCCACGACAGCTTGGACCCACCAGCTATATCTTCGCACACAAGGAAGTGCCTCCTTATTACGCACACAAAATGAATACTCCCGCCACCGGGACCCAAGATAGTGGGCCTACTAAGTTGACGGGACGAAGAGCTTTGTCAACTTAGTCAATATGCACGATTCTAGCTCGGTGACCGCAGACGATGTCCATCCAGTGACCGTCAGAGTGCATCTTCAACCTCTGGTCTTCTTGCTCCGGCCGCCCAAAGCAGCGCCGGTCGTGCCGCTTACTCCTGCCTCCGTGGCGGGTCAGGCTGTCAGCAGAGGCCTCACCGCCCCCATACTACTCCCACCGCTGGCCGTGCCATCCCTCCACTCCACTCACCCACACCCCTATTATTCTCAAGGGCGACAAAGAAGACACCAACCAGTGAACCTCGTACTCCTCTCCGCGTGGGCATCCACCGCCGCGTCTTCCCGGCTCCGCCGTCGTCCCTTCCTAGGCTCGCCATCATCCACCGCCGTGGTGCTTTGTCGGGCGCGGCGTGGTCAATGTGGTCAACGATCGAATTCCATCGGAAGAATATCAGACATGGAGAGGCCGATACTGGGTCCACGGCAGCCGCAAGGAAGTGCCTCCTTATTACGCGGAAAATAATTATTCCTCCACGGCGACAGGGACCCACCGGACGCCCACCAAGATATCGCGAAAAAACGCTTTGCTCGATCATTGGGACCCACCCGACGGGCCACCGTATTTCATGTAAAAAACGTTCCCCCTGCTGTCATCTCGGACCCACTGGAAGTGCCTCCTTATTACGCACAAAAAAATGAATACCCTCCCTTGACGGGGACCCACCTTGGTGGGAGGCTGACTTGTGGGCCTACTAAGTTGACGGGGACGGAGGGCTTTGTCAACTTAGTCAATATGCACGATTCTAGCTCCATTGACCATACGATGTCCATCCAACGGCCGTAGTTCTTCTTCAACCTCTGGTCTTCTTGCTCCAGCCGCCCAAACCAGCGTCGGTCGTGCCTCGTGCTCCTGCCTCCCGTGGCCGGCTGCGCTGCGATGCGACGGAGGCCTCACCGCCCCTACTACTCCCACCGCTGGCCAGGCCATCCCTCTACTCACCCACACCCCCTGTTATTCTGTGGCGACGGCAGCCTCACAATGCAGTGAACCAGTGAACCCTCGTACTCCTCTACGCGTGGGCACTCACTGTCGCGTCTTCCCCGGCTCCGTGTCATTCCCTTCCTAGGCCTCGCGGTCGTCCACCGCCCTGGTGCTCTCGGCGCGGTGTGGTCAACGTGGTCAGGGAACGTCTTCCATCGGACGTGGACTGTACGTGGAGAGGTTGACAGCTGGGTCCACGGCCGCAGCAAGGAAGTGCCTCCTTATTACGTGCAAAATAATTACTCCTCCACCTGACAGCGGGAACCCACCGGACGGGCCACCCTATTTCGCGAAAAAAACGTTTGCCCCTGACTGCTGGGACCCACCAGCTACATCTTCGCACGCAAGGAAGTGCCTGACAATCGGGACCCACCTAGTCGAAGCATACGTAGCATTGTCATTCTGGTCGTGAACATGTACGTACATATATACTGGTCGATGTAGAGGCGCGCACGTGTCGTAGTAGAGGCGCACACGTAGCATGTACACGTACGTAAAACGGCCAGGGTGCAAGAAATAAAATACGGCCACGTATGTGTACATACGGGCGGGGTCTCGAACGCCTACTCGTGCATACGTACAGCCAGGGCTCGTGTACATGGCTGTCGCGACCGGTTTTTCAGGATATATTTCCCACAAAATGCTCCTTGTGCCGACCAGCCCCAGGATTACTGTTAGCTGATGAGGCACCAACTTGATACAGAAATTCCAAGGAAAATACAAAATATGTAGCACAAGATCATTTTGGCCTATGAGTACAACACAAGGTTTCCAGTGGCTGGTGGCGAAAGCGGTTTGTGGTTCATCGGTGTCTATGGGACTCCATTTCCTACAGGAACAGCTGACCTGGATAACTCCTATCTTCGCGAGGCTGCTATCACCATTGCGTAGGTTCCGGGGCTGTCATCGCAACGCTCCTCTCCATGCAAGAAATCTGGCCAAGACAATAGCCAGGGACAAGCCAGTGAGTACTTTGAATGTACTCGCAAACATTATGAACTCAGGTATAATATAACAAATGACAATCATGCTCTGAGATATTCCATGATCACAACGTCATTTACGAAATAAAAATCCATGATGCACGCAAGCAGGTTATTCATGTCAAACATGAATATGCAATCAGAGAGTAGAATTAGAATGCACCGATCGGGTGTCTGAAGCGATGCCTCGAAAGGATAATAATATAAAGCATGCCTCTGTCGGGCGTCTGAGCGACACAACAAAAAGGGCTTACAAATAAAATAAATAACAAGCATGCCACAGTCGGGCGTCTGTGCGACACCACATAAAGGGCTTATAAGTAATTATAACAAGCATGCCACAATGAAGGCCCGAGCGACACCACATAAAGGGCTTATAAGTAATTTAAATAGCAAGCATGCTACAGTCAAGGCCCGAGCAACACCACATAACGGGCTTATAAATAATTAAATAGCAAGCATGCCACAGTCGGGCTTCTGAGCGACACCACATAAAGGGCTTATAAGAGAATAATCACAGTGAATATCCAGGAGTAGAACCGTCCCAGGGACACTCAATAATTCAAATAATACCAATGGTTAGGCTATAATAATAATAATCATAATCATCATATGTCCCAAGTCATGATCAATGTTCTGGTTTAGCAATTTTTCCTCCGAAGACCGACACTAAGACCGACACTTGACCCATCCCAGACTGTAGTCCTTAACCATGGACACGGCTATTCGAATAGATACAATCTCTGCAGAGGGTGTACCCTTTACCCACGAGTAACGGATTCCTTTAGTCCACCGGGGCTAATTCCGTCTACGGTCTTTTAATTGAAAACACACATGACCGCACACACCAGCCTAACTTACCGGTGTCTGGAATCACCCACGACACCCGTTAAGCGAAACTCTAAGTGGGGAGGCTACAACCTCGACTAGCATGGGGTCACAAAATTTATAACGCCAAGAAACTAGGGGAGCTACCCCTAGGCTCCAACCGAAACACCCATGCCCCGGACCAGGTGGCATGTCTACCGTGATGCTGCCTTATCTTCCACCATGGCCTCTCTCAGAGAGTGTGTGCTAGGAAGGGGTTGACAACTTATCGAACTGCACTTACCTATGGCAGGGACAAGTGGTAGTACGAAACAAGTATGGGGGTTACTAGAACAAGACTCGATCTACGGTCGACTCAGGAGATTAAGGCATTCCCTGCAGGATTAGTATAACAAATATATTTCACACCAACAAACAGAATCACCACTCATCATACCTCACCATGCCTTACCAGACATAATCGTCTCAACGAATTATTAGAGACAAGTTCGTGTCCACCCAAGACAGAGACTTTTCCGGATTCCTCCCAATAGGCATGAAAGGCATACGAGGGAGATTACTATCAGAAGCATATCAAATTCCAATAGCAAGTAATCATCATTATGCACTCATGAATATGATCATAACACCACATAAAATACCGAACACTTCATGTCAAGGTGGTGTCGTATTAGCATCGAACATCACACAACAAATATTATGTCGGGGTTCAGAATGCTTGCCTTCAAGAGTATGCAAGTGGGGGTGCACTTTTTGAAAGTTGCTTCCTTCTTCAAAATCCTATTTTAAGAAAATTTAAATTAACACATAGTTTGAAAACAGTACAAAAAGTTGTTTGGAAAATTTTCAAATAAATATGGAAATAAACTAGATGAAATTAGCTAGTCAAACGAAGTTATATTTAAAAAGTTATAGCTAGTCAAAGTTTCAGTCAAAATCTGTTTTTAAATTAAATAGAAAAAGAAAAACGGTTCGAATAAGAATACGCTTTCGAGACAGAGAAGACGTACTCCTGTGTTTTACGTTTCCACTTAAAACACGTCGGCAGAGCTGGGGTCACTGGCAGGTGGGGCCGTCGGGTCCACTGGTCAGGTTTGACCAGTCGCCCGCGCCCTCCTTCCTTCTCTGGCCGAGCGGTGGCGGGGCTCCGGCGATTGCCGCCGACGAACGCCAGCTCCCCGCGGGATTCTGAGGGCGTGGATGGATCCGCTGGTCCAGGGCGGTCCTCCCAGTGGTTGATAGGCTGGCGGGGGTGGAGGGGGTCACCGGCGGCGAGCTCTGTGGTGGACTGTGGTTTCGGGTGGATCGAGGTCTCGAGCTATGGTGGCTCCTGATCAGGCTAGAGAGGTGGGGCGGCTCCGCACGGTTGAGGGTAGTCGGACGGTGGTGCTGGAAGAACTGGGGAGGCCCTGCTCGCGACGTACGGCACCGGAGCGTGGCGGCGGCCGAACTGGCCGGAGACGAGGCAGACGGCCTCCCTCCGTCGATTGCTGGCTATGGGAGCACTAGGGAGATGGCCTGAGGTCGCCTGACGGTCTGGACGAGCTCGGGGGCTCCTTTTATAGGCGGTCGAGGTCGGTTCCCGCGGCTGCGGATAAGAACGACGGCGAACCGCCGTTCTGTTGCTGGCAGGGTGATGTGGCGGCGACGGGCGCTAGCGAACGGTCTCGTGGATGAGCTCGAGCTATTCCAGAGGGCAGCTGGCGGGCGGCTGTGGCTTGGGCGGCGCTGCCATGGCAGGGGCGTGCTGCGAACGCCGGCGTGCCGCCAAGAGGGCTCTGACGGCGGTGCTGTAGGGCGTCAGGGGCGGCTTGGAGGGTTCTGGCGAGCGGACGAGAACGGGGCGCGGCCCTGCGGGTGAGCAAAGGCCAGGGGCAAGATGCGGCGGCTCGGTTGCGCGTGTGTGCAAAACGTGCGCTCTAGGCGCGCCCAGAGCATGCATGCTACATGCTCGACAGAAAGCCATGGTGGCCTAGAGGGCTTGGGTGAGGCTGGCAATTAACAGGTCTAGGTTAGAGGTGGCTAGGAGATTATTGGACATGCTGGTTTTTCCAGAGGGGCAAGATCACAGTGCAAACATAACACTATGCCAACGTTGTCCATGAACACAAGGTGCTCGACAGAATGCCATGGGCATCTAGGCATCTCTTCTGGTGGCCCAAATCTCCAGGATGGGGTCTCTTTAGGTGCAGGTGGTGATGGCAAAGTTATTTGGGAAAAACCAGAAACTTGTTAGTGCAAGTTTTTCAAATCTTCAGTTCTGGACAGAAAGTGAAGGGCATTATTGCATGGACCAAAAATACTCCAATGGGTCCAATCTCCTGGACTTAAGGGTTTGGTAGGCTGGTCTATAAGCAGGAGAAAAAATCATGGGCAATATGGCAAGATAAAACATGGTTGCAGTACAAAACACCAAACTGGACCAGAATGAAGATGAGGATGATTTGCTCAAATTTTCCAAAGAACACCAATGGGTTTTTGCATAAAGTTGAATTATACACTACTACTAACATCCACCAATTTTGGTGGAAAATTTTAAAGAAGTATTTAAAAGGGTTGTAGTACAAATGGAACTCTAAAACTGATGAAAAATCATTTTTTTAAAGAAATAAAGCTCAGGAAAAATAATTGTAGAAATAATTCCACTGATAAAAATAAATGGTCTTGGGAAGATATACAAGTCCAACAATATTTTTGAAAGGTTTCCACCTAGAAAAAAACTCAAAAATTCAGAGGGACAGAGTGATCTGAAATTAAAAGATAAAACTAGAAAATAGAAAAATTTAATTTCCTGGCAAAATTTTAATTAATAAATCAAGGTCAAAATTTTGGGGTGTTACAACACTACCCCCCTTAAGAAAAATCTCGTCCTCGAGATTTGCTAAAAGCTGTTTCGAAAATATTAGTTCTACTAACACAATGTGACATCACAAAAATAACCATCGTACTCATGCAATAAAATGTGGCTACTATGAGTGGGCAATTTAAGTGGTGTAAAACTACAGTGTGGAATACTGGCGCTGCGTGGAAAAATCTATGGTTGGGGAAAGCGGGAAATTTCTACTTTCGGTTAAAGTGAATAGAATAAATTTCTAAAACACGCTGGTCGTACCCGAGAGCACAGTGCTCTCTTTGGCTGACAGGTGGACCCGGGGCCCACTATCAGTCTCTCCTTCTACCTATGGCTCTCTTTTCTTCTTCTCTCTCGCGTGCTTTCCCGCGCTTTCTCCACCGGCGACATCTAGCGCCAGAGAGCATCTAGGGTCAGATCATGAAAAGGCGACGCTTAGCTGCCGGTGCAGCGTGCACTCACCTCGCGGGCTAGTGCGCTGTCGGCACTGCTCGCAGATTTGCCTCAGAACACCGGCGATTGAGTGACGAGCGGCGCTGGTGGACTTCGCCCACCGTACACCAATCTCGAGCTATAAAATGACCGAGGTGCTCCTTTCTTCTTCCTCACACCTGGCCTCGCTTATCCTTCTCCTTCCTTCTCCTCCATTTCTGTTTGCAGGAGCTCGAGACGAGGCTCTAACGGTGGAGGTGATGCCGGACTGGTACATGATCCTGATGTGCGGAGGGTTGGCGGCATTGCTGGGGTTCTCCGTGCTCTTGTGCGTGATGATCCTCGATGATCGTCGTGGTGCTCCCGCTCGAGTGTTAGCTCTCCGCGGTGGCGGTGATCATGAGGATTAAGTGCGGTGTCGGGTGCTAACTGTTGTCAGTGTGCTGGAGGCAACTTGCACCCGAATGATTACCCACAAATCTCTCCTTCAGAGACTGTGGTGTGCTAGGGAGGTGATTAGTTAGGTGCAAAAATGTGCATGCGGATTTGCAATTAGTGCACATGGTCGAGTGGTTGTGGTTGTGAGTCTGTTGTCGTGGTGCTGTGTGAATAAAAATCTATGTCGTGAAGAGATATACGCTGCAACAACTCAGGGAAAAATCTCATTTCAAAATTTACCGAGAGTGAAATTAGTTAATCAAAATTAACAACAGTAAAAACTACTCACATTAATTGAAACCAAATATTTAATTCATCGCACAAATTTAGGATACCACGCATAAGTTGCAACACATAACTAGATGCTGGGACAATAAACATAGCAGTGACGTCTACAATGAAAACGGCAAATAGACAGGGTCCTGAGAAAACGTCTCTGGTACTGGGGCACACTCCTCTTCTATCGGGGGAAGCGGGTTGACTAGTCGAAGAACGCGTCTCTCTCTTGGTCGGCCTCGTGGTTCGCCGATGGCGATATGAGGATTTAAATCAGCGAGGCTCTGGAGATAACCCATTACTCGTTGGGTCAAACGCTCTTGAGCGATGACATACTGGGCAACGTTGGCCAGTACTGGGTCTATCTCAATTCGTCCACCGGGAAAAGATGCTACTTCTCCGGGTGCTGCACAACTCGGGAAGTAATAATACCCTCATTCGCTGGCATAGGGTACCGCGAATCGAAGGCGAGCAAGCGCTTCGTACGCAGCATCTTCTATGGCCATTTGCGGAGTCGGCATAGATTTCCCCATGAAGGAGACTTCCGTTGGGTCTTGGTTTGGGTTTGCGGGAGGGATGTGCACACTGCCCAATATTTCGAGATGGATGGGGTGATCCTCGATTTGAGCAATTCGTACTGGGGTGGATGGGTAGAACTCATGGTACTGCAGGTAAAGTCCCACAATATTTTAGCAAAACTACCTGGGGTTGCATCTGGAGTTATCAGATAAATACTAGGGCGTGGCATGGCAAAGAAATGGCCGTGAGAGGTGTGCACAAGGTGAGGGATACTTGGTAAGGTCACGAGGTGGCCTTTTATATAGCATCTGGGTTGGGTCATTTATCACGGTGCGGGGCAACTAGTTTGTCGGTTCTGCTCTATGGGGTCGGGGTCAATGCCACAGATACACATATCTCACAAAAGTGACATATTACTGTGGGTGTCGTCGAGGGTGGTTTTTGGTAGCTACGCCCGGAATTAAAAATGCAACCGTACACCAACATACTTATGCATGGCTAGTATTTAAAATAGGGGCGCACAAGCAGACAACATTTAATTATGGCGATACAAGATCATACAATTACAGGGCATGGACATACTAAGACTCGGTACTACTCGAGTGACTTAGTCTATCTCGTTAATATCTAAGCGGGCGTACCTTGTGGACGTCGAGGCTTCTCCACGGGTTTCACTGTCGGGGTTAGCTGGATGGAGTTGAGGAGCTGCAGGGTTGGGGTAGCGACGATGACCATCGCGGGGGTTGTTGGCCACAATCCCGTTGGAGCGTGTTCCCTAAAGGCGACGAAGCACTTCTGGGGACACCAAAGCATTTTGGTCGATGGCTGGGGCAGACCACAAGGACTCGATCGGTTGTCCGAATAGCACGACTGGGTTATCAGCGTCAGGCTCATCCCCTCCCCTTGCCGGGGCTCGGCTAACCAGTTCTCCATGAGCTGCGATCAGATCAAGGGTGATTTGATCGAACAGTTCCTCTAGTGCACTTACATAGCGCACCAGATGCAACAGTGCAGGATCTGTCTCGTGATCTACGTTGGCAACCTGGGGTGGCCTACCATACCCGTCATGGCTGGGGTAGTAGTAGAACGAGTGACAGTTAACTTTGGGCGACAAGTGCCGGAGTTGAACTATAGCCTCTCGAGCAGGTAGTTGGATGGCTTGTGGCTCAAAGGAAGTTGTCCTTCCGGTGAACTCAGAGGCGTTAAGCGATAGACCCTACCATAGACGTGCACAAAGGGCCTAGAATTTACGGCTCTCACCGCTCATGGGCCCTTGGTACACAACATACTCTGGGGGCTCTTCTAATGCAAAGGCACGGCGGGTGAGGTTTGCTAGCACGGTCACAAAACCTCTAAGGTTGGTTGTTGTGGTCTCATTGTGCACAATGGGGCCAGGCATTATAGCTCGGTTTGGGGAAGAGGCTGTGTTGTGCTGGGTTGAGGCTAGCGTGCCCTTTTTATAGAGAAGGGGACAGAGTCTTCCTTCGCACGCCATAAAGAGACTATTTAGGTGTCGGTCACTGACGCGTGATCGACAGGCTAGGCTGATAGGTTGGGCACCGACTGCCAAAAGGTGTCGGGGTCCCTTTGTGGCTATCTTACACGAGAAGCTTGGCTGGGGCTAGTTTAAGGTCTGGTGGATTGGTTAATCTAGGTTTATTGACCTGGCCAAAATAGGATTAGCCAATAGTCATCCTGGCTCTGATACCAAGGTTGTCGCGACCGGGTTTTCAGGATATATTTCCCAGAAAATGGTCCTTGTGCCCACCAGCCCCAGGATTACTGTTAGCTGATGAGGCACCAACTTGATACAGAAATACCAAGCAAAATACAAAATATGTAGTACAAGACCATTCTGGCCTATGAGTACAACACAAGGTTTCCAGTGGCTGGTGGTGGAAGCGGTTTGTGGTTCATCAGTGTCTATGGGACTCCATTTCCCACAGGAACAGTTGACTTGGATAACTCCTATCTTCGCGAGGTTGCTATCACCATTGCGTAGGTTCCGGGGCTGTCATCACAACGCTCCTCTCCATGCAAGAAATCTGGCCAAGACAATAGCCAGGGACAAGCCAGTGAGTACTTTCAATGTACTCGCAAACATTATGAACTCAGGTATAATATAATAAATGACAATCATGCTCTGAGATATTCCATGATCACAACATCAGTCACGAAATAAAAATCCATGATGCACGCAAGCAGGTTATTCATGTCAAACATGAATATGCAATCAGAGAGTAGAATTAGAATGCACCGATCGGGTGTCTGAAGCGATGCCTCGAAAGGATAATAATATAAAGCATGCCTACAAGGCCCGAGCGACACAACAAAAAGGGCTTACAAATAAAATAAATAACAAGCATGCCACAGTCGGGCGTCTGTGCGACACCACATAAAGGGCTTATAAGTAATTATAACAAGCATGCCACAGTCGGGCGTCTGAGCGACACCACATAAAGGGCTTATAAGTAATTTAAATAGCAAGCATGCCACAGTTGGCTGTCTGAGCGACACCACATAAAGGGATTATAAATAATTAAATAGCAAGCATGCCACAGTCGGGCGTCTGAGCGACACCATATAAAGGGCTTATAAGAGAATAATCACAGTGAATATCCAGGAGGTAGAACCGTCCCAGGGATACTCAATAATTCAAATAATACCAATGGTTAGGCTATAGTAATAATAATCATAATCATCATATGTCCCAAGTCATGATCAATGTGCTGGTTTAGCAATTTTTCCTCCGAAGACCGACACTAAGACCGACACTTGACCCATCCCAGACTGTAGTCCTTAACCATGGACACGGCTATTCGAATAGATATAATCTCTACAGAGGGTGTACCCTTTACCCACGAGTAAAGGATTCCTTTAGTCCACCGGGGCTAATTCCGTCTACGGTCTTTTAATTGAAAACACACCTGACCGCACACACACCAGCCTAACTTACCGGTGTCTGGAATCACCCACGACACCCATTAAGCGAAACTCTAAGTGGGGAGGCTACAACCTCGACTAGCATGGGATCACAAAATTTATAACGCGCGCAAACTAGGGGAGCTACCCCCTCGGCTCCAACCGGAAATACCCATGCCCCCGGACCAGGTGGCATGTCTACCGGATGCAGCCGGTATCTTCCACCGTGGCCTCTCTGTATGGTGTGTGCTAGTAAGGGGTTGACAACTTACTGAACTGTACCCTACCTATGGCAGGGACAAGTGGTAGTACGAAACAAGTATGGGGGTTACTGGAACAAGACTCGATCTACGGTCGACTCAGGAGATTAAGGCATTCCCTGCAGGATTAGTATAACAAATATATTTCACACCAACAAACAGAATCACCACTCATCATACCTCACCATGCCTTACCGGACATAATCGTCTCAACGAATTATTAGAGACAAGTTCGTGTCTACCCAAGACATAGGCATGAAAGGCATACGAGGGTGATTACTATCAGAAGCATATCAAATTCCAACAACAAGGAATCATCATTATGCACTCATGAATATGATCATAACACCACGTAAAATACCGAACACTTCATGTCAAGGTGGTGTCGTATTAGCATCGAACGACACACAACAAATATTATGCCGGGGTTCAGAATGCTTGCCTTCAAGAGTATGCCAGTGGGGGTGCACTTTTTGAAAGTTGCTTCCTTCTTCAAAATCCTATTTTAAGAAAATTTAAATTAACACATAGTTTCAAAACAGTACAAAAAGTTGTTTGCAAAATTTTCAAATAAATATGGAAATAAACTAGATGAAATTAGCTAGTCAAGCGGAGTTATATTTAAAAAGTTATAGCTAGTCAAAGTTTCAGTCAAAATGTGTTTTTAAATTAAACACAAAAAGAAAAACGGTTCGAATAAGAATACACTTTCGAGACAGAGAAGACGTACTCCTGTGTTTTACGTTTCCACTTAAAATACGTCTTCAGAGCTGGGGTCACTGGCAGGTGGGGCCGTCGGGTCCACTGGTCAGGTTTGACTAGTTGCCCGCGCCCTCCTTCCTTCTCTGGCTGAGCGGTGGCGGGGCTCCGGTGATTGCCGCCGACGAACGCCAGCTCCCCGCGGGATTCTGAAGGCGTGGATGGATCCGCTGGTCCAAGTGGTCCTCCCAGTGGTCGATAGGCTGGCGGGGGTGGAGGGGGTCACCGACGGCGAGCTCCGCGGCGGACTGTGGTTTCGGGTGGACCGGGTCTCGAGCTATGGTGGCTCCTGATCGGGCTAGGAGGTGGGGCGGCTCCGCACGGTTGAGGGTAGTCGGACGGTGGTGCTAGAAGAACTAGGGAGGCCCTGCTCACGACGTACGGCACCGGAGCATGGCGGCGGCCGAACTGGCCGGAGACGAGGCAGACGGCCTCCCTTCGTCGATTGCTGGCTATGGGAGCAATGGGGAGATGGCCTGAGGTCGCCTGAGGGTCTGGACGAGCTCGGGGGCTCCTTTTATAGGCGGTTGAGGTCGGTTCCCGCGGCTGCGGATAAGAACACCGAAGAACCGTCGTTCTGTTGGTGGCAGGGCGACGTGGCGGCGACGGGCGCTAGCGGATGGGCTCGTGGATGAGCTCGAGCTGTTCCAGAGGGCAGCTGGCGGGCGGCTGTGGCTTGGGTGGCGCTGCCATGGCAGGGGCATGCTGCGGACGCCGGCGTGCCGCCAAGAGGGCTCTGACGGCGGCGCTGTAGGGTGCCAGGGGCGGCTTGGAGGGTTCTGGCAAGCGGACGAGAATGGGGCGCGGCCCTGCAGGCGAGCAAAGGCCAGGGGCAAGACGCGGCGGTTCAGTTGCGCGCGTGTGCAAAACGTGCGCTTTGGGCGCGCCCAGAGCACGCACGCTACATGCTCGACAGAAAGCCAGGGTGGCCTAGAGGGCTTGGGTGAGGCTGGGCAATTAATGTGTCTAGGTTAGAGGTGGCTAGGAGATTAGTGGACATGCTGGTTTGTCCAGAGGGGCAAGATCATAGTGCAAACATAACACTATGCCAAAGCTGTCCATGAACACAAGGTGCTCGACAGAATGCCATGGGCATCTGGGCATCTCTTCTGGTGGCCCAAATCTCCAGGATGGGGTCTCTTTAGGTGCAGGTGGTGATGGCAAAGTTATTTGGGCAAAACCAGAAACTTGTTAGTGCAAGTTTTGCAAATCTTCAGTTCTGGACAGAAAGTGAAGGGCATTATTGCATGGACCAAAAATACTCCAATGGGTCCAATCTCCTAGACTTAAGGGTTTGGTAGGCTGGTCTATAAGCAGGAGAAAAAAATCAAGGGAAATATGGCAAGATAAAACATGGTTGCAGTACAAAACACCAAACTGGACCAGAATGAAGATGGGGATGATTTGCTCAAATTTTTCAAAGAACACCAATCGGTTTTTGCATAAAGTTGAATTATACACTACTACTAACATCCCCCAATTTTGGTGGAAAATTTTAAAGAAGTATTTAAAAGGGTTTAGTGCAAATGGAACTCTAAAACGTATGAAAAATCATTTTTTAAGAAATAAAGCTCAAGAAAAATAATTGTAGAAATAATTCCACTAATAAAAAGAAACGGTCTTGGGAAGATATACAAGTCCAACAATATTTTTGAAAGGTTTCCACCTAGAAAAAAAATTAAAAATTCAAAGGCACAGAGTGATCTGAAATTAAAAGATAAAACCAGAAAATAAAAAAATTAATTTCCTGGCAAAATTTTAATTAATAAATCAAGGTCAAAATTTTGGGGTGTTACAATGGTTGGGTCTGAACGGAGAAACAGCGTCGTCGTTGTGTTCATGGGGAGACAACAGAATGCGTGGTCGTGTTCATCGGGAGGGCTTGGACGGAACAGGCGATGGAAACAAGGACTGGCGTACCGCAGAACGGAAGAAACAGACCTCCTACGGTCGAAACGGGGGTCTTGTTGATCGGGAGGGGTGTGGCGTACCGCAAAACGGAGGAAACGGACCTCCTACGGTCGAAATGGGGGTCCTGTTGATCGGGGGGGGGGGGTGTGGCGTACCGCAAAACGGACGAAACGGACCTCCTACGGTCGAAACATGGGTCTTGTTCATCGGGAGGGGTGTGGCGTACCGCAAAACGAGACTCCACAGGATACTGTTCATCTCCACCGTCGACCCCCTCCAGCCTCCACGAGCTACTGTTCATCCACCGTCGACCTCCTCCAGCCTCCACAGGCTCCTGTTCATCCAGCCTCCACCGCGCGCTACTCCACCGGCTACTGTTCAACCAGCCCTCTCCACAGGCTCCTGTTCAACCACCCCTCCACGGGCTACTGTTCATCCAGCCCTCCACCATCTACTATTCATCCTGCCCTCCACGGGGTGGTCCTGTTCATCCAGGCCTCCGCCGTCTACTGTTCATCCTGCCCTCCATGGGGTGGTCCTGTTCATCCAGCTCTCCACGGGGTCCTGTTCATCCAGCCCCAACAGGCTCGATCGATCGGGGTCCTGTTCATCCAGAGGCAACACCACAGGGTTCTGTTCATCCACCCCCACCGGGAACTGTTCATCCAACCCCCCCGGCAACGCTCACTGTTCATCCAGAGGCAGCATCGATCGGCTTCAGTTAGCAGCAGAGCGGCGAATCGCCGATCGGGTTCGATTAACAGCCATCGATCAATCGCTTCGGGTTCGATGAACGCGTAGCCTACAAAGGTAATCGCCGGTTTCGGTTTGATTAGAGCCCAACGCCTCGCTCGAGTTCGATTAGAGCCAACGCCACACACACGCCAGCAGCGTATGTGTACGAGAGAACGCAGCATCGCTCGGCCCCCGACCTCCCACCGTAACCGGGAACTCCCCAAAATTTTCCTCCCCCTCGCTTCTACCACGATTTTTTCCGTCATGGATGGCCCAAAGAATGTCATGCAGCTGCGTCTCCGGCCCGCCCAGGACGAAAAGCCCATTTACTGTCATGATTTTTTGTCATGGAAGTAGGAACCCACCACATCTATGATGATACCGGGTTTTGTCACAATTATCATCATAGAAGTTCCATATGTATGACAGAATTTTTTTTCGTTCGGCCCAAAATGTCACGGATGTGTCTTTTTTTTTGTAGTGACCATAGCCTCTCCGATGAAGTGTGAGTAGTTTACCTCAGACCTTCGGGTCAATAGTTATTAGCTAGATGGCTTCCTCTCTCTTTTTGGATCTCAATACAATGTTCTCCCCCTCTCTTGTGGAGATCTATTCGATGTAATCTTCTTTTGCCGTGTGTTTGTTGAGATCGATGAATTGTGGGTTTATGATCAAGTTTATCTATGAACAATATTTGAATCTTCTGAATTCTTTGATGTATGATTGGTTATCTTTGCAAGTATCTTCGAATTATCAGTTTGGTTTGGCCTACTAGATTGATCTTTCTTGCAATGGGAGAAGTGCTTAGCTTTGGGTTCAATCTTGTGGTGTCCTTTCCCAAAGTGATGAGGGGCAGCAAGGCACGTATTGTATTGTTGCCATCGAGGATAACAAGATGGTTTTTTTATCATATTGCATAAATTTATGCCTCTACATCATGTCATCTTGCTTAAAGCGTTACTCTGTTCTTTTGAACTTAATACTCTAGATGCATGCTGGATAGCGGTCGATGTGTGGAGTAATAGTAGTAGATGCAAAAGGTGAGTCGGTCTACTTGTCTCGGACATGACGCCTATATACATGATCATACCTAGATATTCTGATAACTATGCTCAATTCTGTCAATTGCTCAACAGTAATTTGTTCACCCACCGTAAAATACTTATGCTCTTGAGAGAAGCCACTAGTGAAACCTATGCCCCCCGGGTCTATTTTCCATCATATTAATCTTCCAACACTTAGTAATTTCCGTTGCTTTTATTTTACTTTGCATCTTTATCATAAAAATACCAAAAATATTATCTTATCATATCTATCAGATCTCACTCTCCTAAGTGTGACCATGTAGGGATTGACAACCCCTTATCGCGTTGGTTACAAGGATTGTTTTTGTTGGTGCGAGGGACTCGCGCCTAGCCTCCTACTAGATTGATACCTTGGTTCTCAAAAACTTAGGGAAATACTTATGCTACTTTGCTGCATCACCCTTTCCTCTTCAAGGGAAAACCAACGCAGTGCTCAAGAGGTAGCAAGAAGGATTTCTGGCGCCGTTGCCGGGGAGGTCTACACAAAAGTCAACATACCAAGTACCCATCACAAACCCTTATCTCCCGCATTACATTATTTTCCATTTGCCTCTCATTTTCCTCTCCCCCACTTCACCTTTGCCATTTTATTCGCCCTCCTTCCGTTTGATCTTGTGTTACCATGTGCCTTCTTTTTGCATGCACCTTCGCTTACTAGAAGTTTATGGATCCTCATCCCCTTGCTAATCTCTTTAAGGGATCCAATTATGATGAACCTATTCCTAGTGAGTTGAGTGGACTAGATTATCTTTATGAGGTTTTGCTTGAAATTCGTGAATCTGAAAATTGTGATGAGTGCTTTATAAAGTGATTCACGATAGATCTTTGAATAAAAAGCATGATTGCAATGATTTTACTATAAATTTTCTTGATGTCAATTATGCTAATAATATGCAAAACCCTAAGCTTGGGGATGCTAGTTTTGCTATGTCCTCTACTTGTTGCAATGATCATGATTGGGGTGATTCTTCTTACGATCTTCAAAATTCACTTACTCCCCATGATGAATATGAGATTGATAATAATGTTTGCAATAATATTGGAAGTGGGTTTGGATGAGTGTCAACTTTAGATCCCACATATTTGGAGGATTTTCAATCTTATGAAATTTTTGATAAAAGTGTGTTTGGAGAGATCGTGACTTTAGCTAATGTTAATCCCACTATTTTGGAAGAGTATCAACTTTGCATACATGTGGATCGTGTTAAGCATATGTTTTATGATAGCTATATTGTTGAATTTTCTTATGATCCTACATGTAATTATTATGGGAGAGGAAAATATGGTTGTAGAAATTTTCATGTTAATAAATTACCTCTCGTTATGTTGAGATTGCTATTGTTTCTTTCCACTTCCTTGCATATGCTAGTTTTTGGTTTGCTATGATAATTTGTTTGCCTATAAGATGTCTATGCATAGGAAGTATGTTAGACTTATATGTGTTTGTCACGTGTTTCATGATGCTATCTTTGTGCTTAAATTCTTATCTTTCATGTGAGCATCGTTGAAATCAATGCCTAGCTAGGGGCGTTAAACGATAGCGCTTGTTGGGAGGCAACCCAATTTTATTTTTAATTTTTTGCTTTTTGCTTCTGTTTAGGAATAAATATTTGATCTAGCCTCGGGTTAGATGTGTTTTTATGTTTTAATTAGTGTTTGTGCCAAGTTAAACCTATAGGATCTACTTGGATGATAGTTATTTGATCTTGCAGAAAATTCCAGAAACTTTCTGTTCACGAAAATAATTGTTAGAAATCACCAGAACGTGATACAATATTGATTCCAATTTCTGATGATCAATAAACAAATTTTATAGGTCTTCCTATTTTGGCAGATTTTTTGGAGTTCCAAAAGTTTGCGTTAGTTACAGATTACTACAGACTGTTCTGTTTTTGACAGATTCTGTTTTTCGTGTGTTGTTTGCTTATTTTGATGAATCTATGGCTAGTAAAAGAGTTTATAAACCATAGAGAAGTTGTAATACAGTAGGTTTAACACCAATATAAATAAATAATGAGTTCATTACAGTACCTTGAAGTGGTCTTTTGTTTTCTTTCGCTAACGGAGCTCACGAGATTTTCTGCTGAGTTTTGTGTTGTGAAGTTTTCAAGTTTTGGGTGAAAGATTTGATGGATTATGGAACAAGGAGTGGCAAGAGCCTAAGCTTGAGGATGCCCATGGCACCCCCAAGATAATCTAAGGACACCAAAAAGCCAAAGCTTGGGGATGCCTTCCATCGGTAACTTTACTTGGAGCTATATTTTTATTCATCACATGATATGTGTTTTGCTTGGAGCGTCTTGTATGATTTGAGTCTTTGCTTTTAGTTTACCACAATCATCCTTGCTGTACGCACCTTTTGAGAGAGACACACATGATTTGGGAATTATTATAATACTCTATGTGCTTCACTTATATCTTTTGAGTTATATAGTTTTTGCTCTAGTACTTCACTTATATCTTTTAGAGCACGGTGGTGGATTTGTTTTATAGAAACTATTGATCTCTCAAGCTGCACTTAGATTATTTTGAGAGTCTTAAATAGCATGGTAATTTTCTTAAATAATCCTAATATGCTAGGTATTCAAGATGAGTAAAAACTTTCTTATGAGTGTGTTGAATACTAAGAGAAGTTTGATGCCTGATGATTGTTTTTAGATATGGAGGTAGTGATATCAAAGTTGTACTAGTTGAGTAGTTGTGAATTTGAGAAATACTTGTGTTGAGGTTTGCAAGTCCCATAGCATGCACGTATGGTAAACGTTATGTAACAAATTTGAAACATGAGGTGTTCTTTGATTGTCCTCCTTATGAGTGGCGGTCAGGGACGAGCGATGGTCTTTTCCTACCAATCTATCCCCCTAGGAGCATGCGTGTAGTGCTTGGTTTTTGATGACTTGTAGATTTTTGCAATAAGTATGTGAGTTATTAATGACCAATGTTAAGTTCATGGATTATACACACTCTCACCTTTCCATCATTGCTAGCCTCTTCGGTACCGTGCATTGCCCTTTCTCAAATTGAGAGTTGGTGCAAACTTCGCCGGTGCATCCAAACCCCGTGATATGATATGCTCTTTCACACATAAACCTCCTTATATCTTCCTCAAAACAACCACCATACCTACCTATTATGTCATTTCCATAGCCATTCCGAGATATATTGCCATGCAAATTTCCACCAATCCGTTTATCATGACATGTTCATTATTGTCATATTGCTTTGCATGATCATGTAGTTGACATAGTATTTGTGGCAAAGCCACCGTTCATAATTCTTTCATACATGTCACTCTTGGTTCATTGCATATCCCGGTACACTGCCAGAGGCATTCTTATAGAGTCATACTTTGTTCTAGTATCGAGTTGTAATCATTGAGTTGTAAATAAATAGAAGTGTGATGATCATCATTTTCTAGAGCATTGTCCCAAGTGAGGAATAAAAAAAAGAGAGAGAAAGGCCATAAAAAAGAAAAGGAGAAGCCCCCAAAAAATGAGAGAAAAAGAGAGAAGGGACAATGTTACTATCCTTTTACCACACTTGTGCTTCAAAGTAGCACCATAATCTTCATGATATAGAGTCTCTTGTTTTGTCACTTTCATATACTAGTGGGAATTTTTCATTATAGAACTTGGCTTGTATATTCCAACAATGAGCCTCCTCAAGTGCCCTAGGTCCTCGTGAGCAAGCAAGTTGGATGCACACCCACTTAGTTTCTTTTGTTGAGCTTTCATATGTTTATAGCTCTAGTGAATCCGTTGCATGGCAATCCCTACTCCTTGCATTAACATCAATCGATGGGCATCTCCATAGCTCATTGATTAGCCTCGTTGATGTGAGACTTTCTCCTTTTTTGTCTTCTCCACATAACCCCCATCTTCATATTCTATTCCACCCATAGTGCTATATCCATGGCTCGCGCTCATGTATTGCGAGAAGGTTGAAAAAGTTTGAGATTACTAAAGTATGAAACAATTGCTTGTCTTGTCATCGGGGTTGTGCATGATGAGAGCATTCTTGTGTGACGAAAATGGAGCATGACTAAACTATATGATTTTGTAGGGATGAACTTTCTTTGGCCATGTTATTTTGAGAGGACATAATTGCTTAGTTAGTATGCTTGAAGTATTATTATTTTTATGTCAATATTGAACTTTTATCTTGAATCTTTCGGTTTTGAATATTCATACCACAATTAAGAATAATTACATTGAAATTATGCCAAGTAGCATTCCACATCAAAAAATTCTGTTTTTATCATTTACCTACTCGAGGACGAGCATGAATTAAGCTTGGGGATGCTTGATACGTCTCCAACGTATCTATAATTTTTGATTGCTCCATGCTATATTATCTTCTATTTTGGACATTATTGGGCTTTATTATTCACTTTTATATTATTTTTGGGACTAACCTATTAACTGGAGGCCCAACCCAGAATTGCTGTTTTTTTGCCTATTTTAGAGTTTCGCAGAAAAAGAATATCAAACGGAGTCCAAACGGAATGAAACCTCCGGGAACGTGATTTTCGGAACGAACATGATCCAGAGGACTTGGACCCTATGTCAAGAAAGCTACCAGGAAACCATGAGGTAGGGGGGCGCGCCCTCCACCCTCGTGGGCCCCATGTTGCTCCACCGACGAACTCCTTCCTCCTATATATACCTATGTACCCCCAAACGATCAGATACGGAGCCAAAAACCTAATTCCACCGCCGCAACCTTCGGTACCCACTAGATCCCATCTTGGGGCCTATTCCGGAGCTCCGCCGGAGGGGGCATCAATCACGGAGGGCTTCTACATCAACACCTTATCCTCTCCGATGAAGTGTGAGTAGTTTACCTCAGACCTTAGGGTCCATAGTTATTAGCTAGATGTCTTCCTCTCTCTTTTTGGATCTCAATACAATGTTCTCCCCCTCTCTTGTGGAGATCTATTTGATGTAATCTTCTTTTGTGGTGTGTTTGTTGAGATCGATGAATTGTGGGTTTATGATCAAGTTTATCTATGAACAATATTTGAATCTTCTGAATTCTTTTATGTATGATTGGTTATCTTTGCAAGTCTCTTTGAATTATCAGTTTGGTTTGGCATACTAGATTGATCTTTCTTGCAATGGGTGAAGTGCTTAGCTTTGGGTTCAATCTTGCGGTGTCCTTTCCCAGTGACAGTAGGGGCAGCAAGGCACGTATTGTATTGTTGCTGAGGGAGTTCCGGACTAGGGGGTGTCCGGATAGCCGAACTATCATCATCGGCCGGACTCCAAGACTATGAAGATACAAGATTGAAGACTTCGTCCCGTGTCCGGATGGGACTTTCCTTGGCGTGGAAGGCAAGCTTGGCGATACGGATATGTAGATCTCCTACCATTGTAACCGACTGTGTAACCCTAACCCTATCCGGTGTCTATATAAACCGGAGGATTTTAGTCCGTAGGACGAACAACAATCATACCATAGGCTAGCTTCTAGGGTTTAGCCTCTTTGATCTCGTGGTAGATGTACTCTTGTAACACACATCATCAATATTAATCTAGCAGGATGTAGGGTTTTACCTCCATCAAGAGGGCCCGAACCTGGGTAAAACATCGTGTCCCTTGTCTCCTGTTACCATCCGCCCAGACGCACAGTTCGGGACCCCCTACCCGAGATCCGCTGGTTTTGACACCGACATTGGTGCTTTCATTGAGAGTTCCTCTGTGTCGTCACCTTCAGGTAGGATGCCTCATCTCGTCTTTAGAGACGATACTATCGCCAAAGGAGCCTTGGCCATTGGCCAGACTCTTCGGCTATGTGGTTTTCTTATGACCGCCAGTCCGGCCACCGCGCTGACGATGACCTCTCGAGTCATCGAAACCAATCTCCAGGTTAGTTCGGAACTTGCCGAACAGTTAGATCCGGTCGAGCTCTCCTCCATAAACGAGCTCTTGGATCGCATCGCTGCCCTGGGAGTCGCCACAGACTACGATCGGATCGGGCCTAAAACCAATTTGAGAGAGATCTACTCTCCCCAGGCTACCCATCATGTTGCTGTGATAGAGCAGCAATGCGGCGATTCTTCTTGTATCTTGAAGACTAGTTGCATCCGGACTCCCGATCCCTCCATGCCGGATTCCCGCAGAGGGACGGACGTCGACCAAGCCACGAACTTAAAGTCAGCGGCGGGTTGGACTCATTGGATAACACTCAAAATCCAAACTTCCAAGTTCGAAACTTCTCGGCCCTTGAGTCCTGAATTGGACAGGGGTTAGGATCTAGTTCCACCCGCCCACCCAAACATTAGCGATCTCTCTCGAATTCGGCAAGAGCCCGCTGAAACAGTACATCATTACTGGGCGAGATTCCTCCTGGTTAAGAACAGGATAAAGGACTGCCGAGAGGAGGACGCAATCCCAATTTTCTGCAATAATTGCACGGACAAGGGAATCCTCAACACCATAAGTCATCGCGAAATTACATGCTTTACTGACTTGGCAACCATAGTACAAGAGTACTGTGCGATGGAGAGCGCCTGGAAAACCGAAAGTAAATTTTGAGATAATCCGGCCCCGAATACATCCCTAGTCCGGAACAAAAGGGTGCATCATTATCAAGCACCCGGGTTGAATACCAAAAAACCAAAAACCCCTAAAGGGTACGGAACGTCTTGGAGGGTTGGCTCAACGGACCTGCAAAATCCACAAGATGGAGGGCGCCACTCCAACGCACAGCCTTCGAGCGTGTTGGATACTTGACGGTGGCCAAAAGTGGCGTAGGCTTTTTAGCCCCGGCAACCAACCCAGCAGTACGATGACAAGATAATAGTCTTGAGACTTTCGCATCCAAAAACATGTGGAAACGGACAAACCGCAGCCTCGCCGAAGTCTACAAATTAGCAACAACAAATCCATGGAGCGACACAGCTATCACCTTCAACGCCATGATTTAACCTAAATTCCGAACAGCTAGAGCACCAGCCGCATTGCTCCTCAGCCCGATAGTAGACGGTTTCCGTCTTACTAAGGTACTCATGGATGGCGGCAGCGGATTAAACCTCATCTATGAGGAAACCCTTCAAAAAATGGAAATTGACTGGAGCCGCATTGAGCGAAGCAGCACAACCTTCAGAGGGATAATCCCTAGTCGAGAAGTACGTTGCGCAGGAAAAATCACACTAGATATAGTGTTCGGCTCATCGGACAATTACAGGTCCGAGGAGGTCACGTTTCAAGTGGCCCCATTCGGCAGCGGATATCACGCTTTGTTAAGGCGAGAGCCATTCACAATCTTCCAAGCTATACCCCACTACGGGTACATGAAGCTCAAAATGCCCGGACCCAATGGGATAATCACTCTCGCCAGTGATCCAGATACGGCACTCCACGCTGAAAATAAAACAGCCGCACTGGCCCTAGAGGCATTGTCCGAAGCCCTAGCGGTAGAGGAACTAGCTACGCTGCGCTCCACGGTGGATAGGGACGATGTGATACTCGATAAGAGGTCCAAATCCACCTATTTTAAACCAGCAGACGAGATAGTCAAATTTCAGGTCCATCCAACGGACCCCACAAAGACGGCCTCCATTGGGGCACAATTAAGTCCTGATGTCGAGGTCAAGACTACGAGAATTCCTTCGGGAAAATTGGGACATTTTTGCCTGGCATCCCTCAGACATGCCAGGAATCCCACGCAGGCTGGCAGAGCATAGCCTAAATATCCTAAAAGGATTCAAGCCAGTCAAACAAGCTCTTTGGCGATTTTCCGAGCCCAAAAGACAGGCAATGGGAGAAGAGCTAGCCAATCTCTTAGAAGCCGGATTCATCAGAGATATAAAGCATCCGGACTGGCTAGCCAATCTAGTAATGGTACCAAAAAAGGACAAATCCTGGCGCCTCTGCGTCGATTTTAAAGACCTTAACAAGGCATGTCCAAAGGACCCTTTCCCCCTCCCTCGCATCGACCAAATCATCGATGCTACCGCAGGGCACGATTCATTGTGCTTCCTCGACGCATACTCCGGATACCATCAAATCAAGATGGCAGAGAAAGACCAGGCATAGCGGCATTCATTACTCCATATGGGCCATTCTGCTTCAACACAATGCCCTTCGGACTCAAAAATGCCGCGCAACATATCAGCGCATGATTCAAACATGTCCGGCTACCCAGATAGGCAAAACAAGAGAGGCATACGTAGGCGATGTGGTCGTCAAGACCAAACACGTCGAACTCTAGTAGAAGACTTGAGGGTGACATTCGACAACCTCCGAGCATATGACATTAAGCTCAATCCGGAAAAATGCGTCTTGGCGTACCAGCGGAAAGCTCTTGGGCTTCATCGCATCCTGTCGAGGAATTGAAGCAAACCCGTCCAATATCCGAGCTCTGTCACACTTGGATATTCCAAAAGACCTCAAGCAGATACAAAACTACCCGGATGCGTAGCGGCCTGAAGTCGCTTCATCTCCCGTTTGGGAGAAAAGGCTCTGCCCCTCTACCGCCTCCTCCGGCGCACCGAACATTTCGAATGGACGGATGCTGCCACAGCCGGATTCGAAGAAATAAAAGCCATACTGGTCCTGGCCGCGCCCAACCTGGGCGAGCCTATGTTATTATATATCGCATTAACACATCAAGTTGTTAGCGCGGTACTCGTCGTTGAACGAGAAACAGAAGGGCACAAATTCCCTCTTCAAATACCAGTGTACTACGTATCCACTGTTCTAACTCCATGCAAATCCCGGTACCCACATTATCAAAAGATAGCGTGTCACGGTGTACATGGCATCCGGAAGCTGCGTGACTACTTTCAAGAGTGTTCAATAACGGTGGCCTCCGAAGTACCTCTCAACGATATTATAAACAATCGCGACACAACGGGCAGGATTGCAAAATGGGCTTTCGAGCTCTTACCATTTGACATAACCTACAAACCACGACGAGCTATAAAGTCGCAGGTTCTGGCTGACTTCGTCGCCCGAATGGATGAAGCCGAAGTCCCTAAAGAGTACGGCGCGTACTCCAACTAGATCATGCATTTCGACGGATCCAAAATGTTGGCTGGCTTGGGGGCTGGCGTCGTCCTGACGTCCCCAACGGGAGACACAATCCAATACGTACTTCAAATAATGTACATGGACTCCAACAACGCAGCCGAATACGAGGCCCTTCTACATGGCCTCCGGATGGCAATCTCCATGGGCATTCAACGCCTAGAGGTGCGCGGAGATTCAAACCTCGCAATATCCCAAGTAAATGGAGACTTCGACGCCAAAGATCCAAAAATGGTAGCTTACCGCAACGCCGTCCTAAAAATGTCAGCTCGGTTCGAAGGACTAGAATTCCATCATGTAGCCCGGTATAATAACCAGGCAGCAGACGTGTTAGCATGCATCGGCGCGAACGAGATGCCGTCCCTCGTAACAACTTCCTGGAACAGCTCTTTAAGCCATCCGTATTATGGGAAGAGGAGTCCGCAAATAACAATCCGGAGCCAGCTGCATCACCTAACTCAGACCATTCTGACACAATCGGCGGCTCAGCCAACGAAATAATACCTTCAGCTCACAAAATAATGGAAGTCATTGCCCGTGCGGATGTAACCATTCCTAGCCTACTTAATGCGGCAGGAACTTCCGAAGACCAAAATGAGGCCCGCTGCATAGTTCGGCAATCTATAGCCTACAAGGTCCATGAGGAGAGCTTTATAAGAAAAGCACAACCGAGTCCTTCAAAGGTGTATCTCCGAAGAGGAAGGGCGAAATCTCTGGCTGAAATTCACGCCCGGACTCGGCGGGCACCACGCTTGGCCGGGCCCTTGTAGGCAAGGACTTCCAGACAGGATTTTATTGGCCGACTGACCGGGCAGATGCTTTCAGATTTAGTCCAACGATGCGTTGGTTGCCAGCTCTTTGCAAATCGAGCCATATGCCACCCACCGCCTCAAAACTATACCCATTACGGCCGTTTGCGGTGCAGGGGCTTGACATGGTCGGACCCTTAAAGGGAACCCACAAGCACAAATACTTATTTGTCATGGTGGACAAATTCACCAAATGGATTGAGGCCAAGCCGGTTAAAACGGCAGAATCCGGACCGGTGATAGACTTCATATCCGGGGTAGTACACCGTTTCGGCGTCCCCCACAGCATCATCACTGACAACGGCACGAACTTCACGGCCGACGAGGTTAAACTCTGGTGCAAAAACATGGACATTAAGCTCGATTACGCTTCAATCTATCACCCCCAAACTAACGGTCAAGTTGAGCAAGCTAATGGTCTAATCATGAGCGGCATCAAACCCAGACTAGTGCGGTCCCTCAAGGAATCTAACACGCACTGGGTAGAGGAGCTCGACTCCGTACTCTGGGGCCTGCGGACCACGCCAAACCGAACTACCGGATTCACACCATTTTTATGGTATATGGCGCAGAGGCAGTCCTACCCTGCGATATAATTCATGACTCACCTCGTGTGCGCATGTACGAAGAAAGAGAAGCCGAGCTAGATCGGCAGGACAGTCTGGACGCCTTAGAGGAGGAGCAGGACGTGGCAAAGGCTCGTTTCACATTTTATCAGCAGCAGGCTCGAAGATATCAAAGCAGAGAAGTACGGGACAAAACTTACAATGTTGGCGAACTTGTTCTACGCCTGCCGGACAAGAAAAAGGACAAACTCAAGCCCAAGTGGGAAGGTCCCTTCATCATCGACCAAGTCCTGACCGGCGGAGCGTACCATCTACGTAACGCATCGGACAACCGACTCGAGCCGAACCCATGGAACACAGCCCGTCTCCGAAGATTCTACGCCTAACGCCGGACTCCGGGTTCGTCTCACTCCCCCGTCCACTCCTTGTTTTTTACTGTCTCTCCTCCTCCTCCTTCTTCCCACCTTTTTTTTCACGTTTTATGGGCTGATTTGCGCTTTGCTCGCACACACTTGATGTGCCCCTGGCACTCATTACACCTGGGGGCTTCTTTAAACAGAAGCTTATTCATACGGGCTTCATGCCCAACACATGTGTCATACTTCCGCATGTACCTTTTATTCACCATTATATGCATCGATATGACTTAAGTTTTGGCCAAGCTGGGTTGTCTGGCTCCTGTGCTTACCCCTACGTTCCCGATTGTTCGGCTAGGAGGTAAAGGGAGCACCTCTGCGATTGTTACTGCCGGGTCAGCTGGATGTGTACCTCAAACTGGGTGAAGCCGAAAGCTAGCGTTTTTAAGAGAATATTCGGTCGGTGACTTGAAAGATGATTTATTGCTTACTTATTTATCTGCCCCGGATGCTTTTTTCCGCTATTTTTGCAGTCCGACATTGCACTTTAGGGCATGCCTCCTGTGGAAAGGAACCCTTAACGGAACTATTCTCCCTGGAAGATGTTTCTTACTAACCATGTAATATAACATAACTAGTTGGGCACTTGTCTGATAAAGCAATTATGACCCCGACGCCTTGTCTCCATGCATGCCCCGGTTCTTTTATAACCGCAAGGGTATTCGGATACACCCGGACTGTTGGGTCCCGAGGTTGAAGCTTAAACGGTCCGCAAAGACAAACGATCTACAATACGGCCGGAAGGCATTTTACATGTCATTTCAAATTACATCGTCAAACCGACCGATTGTACTCCTCTTCAATCCCATCTAACAGGCTGTCTAATTCTGATCTGTTGGGAATATTTCATCGCCAGTTCTACTTGGCCGCACATCAAGCTCACAGGGACCTCCTTCCCATCAGCCCCGCAGTCCGACCTCGGCCATGTGGTTTGGGTCGACTTGCAACGTGTCTTCACCATGGCCCAGCCTCCTCGGCGCCTCGACGGCAGGCCGATATCTTCCACAAACGGAGGCGTTGCCGTGCTCCCAAGCTTCTCGGCAAGCTCACCAAGGCCCTCGGGTAGGGAGGCGGATGGCCATAAAGCATGAACGACGCCACTCATCGCCGCCGAACACGTTCGAGCAATTGCACTAGCTCGGAAGTTGGTCACCCGTTGACTCAGGCATTTCCTCCAGCAGGCGACCTGTGAGCACACCTAAAGACATATTTCATCAATCGTCTTCCTCGCCAATTCTTCTTTTCAAAGGAATTCGTTCAAGCACTTACTATAAATGCCGTGACGAAGTCACCGATACTCCTTAACAGAGCTGCAAATTTGGGCCCGAACACCTTTCAGCTCTTCTTCTCCTTGCCGGGTGTGGGCATCTTGGAGCTTGTTTCTCCTGCTGCACCTTCATAAGCACCCTCTCGCCGGCCTTTAGCTGACGCAGTAGCTGTTGCTTGTCCGGATCTAGTCTGGCGCCCTCTGCAATATTATTGTCAGATTCACGCCACACTTTGCTAAATAATTACCTTTTAACAGTACGTCTTACCAGCGGGGGTCTCTGTGGCTCCCCTGTGGCGGTCAGTGCGGCTTCAAGTTGGGCCTTGCACTCTTGGAGCTCCTGGGACAGCTGGGAATTCTTCTCCGCAAGACCATGCATAATAATTGATCCTTAAATCAGTTATTTCAACTCGAGTAAGTCTCGGGTGCTACTGGCATATATAACTATAAAAAGTACTGGCTTGTATGACTCTCACATACTGCACTGTGGCTCTGGTGAACCCAACGTGAGCGGCACGGAGGTGCTGCTTCCGCTTTAAAGGCATTTAACGCCTCGGGAGAAACACGCCACACGAAGAACTGTCCGGGCGACGCCTGTGATTCATGGCGCTCTCCACCTCGCAGGGTGGCGGACAGCCTGTCGGCATCCTCCATCGGAGGAGCGTCCGGTTTACGCTTTGTATTCACCTCCCCTCCCGGACCATGCGTTGGAGCATGGCCGGCGGAGGCTTGATTGGCAACCTCTCCGGACACTGTCCGGCGAGTGCTCTTTATGGAAAAGTTATGAGCATTAATATACCTTCTGGGATCCTTCCTTAAAAATAGCGGTGCTCGCATCGCTGCGGCGACGCTTGTTTCGCGTCGCTCCTCTTCCTCCCCGCTGGGCTGGATCGACCCTTGTTGTCCGGCCGCGGGTTCGGCTTCCCACCTTAAAGGCACCTCCTGCGATGCATCATCAGTATGGGATGGTTAGAATTGAGCGCGGATCAAATGATGGTGTCAAGACCTTGGTCACAGTCACCTGGGAAGCCGGGAACAAACCGGGCTAGTCAGCCATAATGGCGACTAGGGCATTTTCTATGCTACGTTGGTGGAACACCCCGTCAATCAGCTCCACCTTTATGTCCGGATCCTCTTCGGAGGTCGGATCAAGGGATCGTTCTGGATACTTGGGCTGTGGAGCTAGGCTTCATATGCCCTCCACGTCCCGGCGCAGCTCCTGCGTCGAAATCACAGAGTAAGATACTTGACTTTAAAAAAGGTATGGATCGGGTAGATAAACATCCGCTTACCCAGCTCCGAGGGTTATGCATAGAAAATCCATTCAACGGATTCTTGCGGAGGAAGTCCTCCTCCTCTCCCTTGTACAAGCCAGTCATGATCTTTGCCAGATCGGCTGCCGAGCCTAGCCCTTTGCAGCCATGACGGGTGGCGTCATCTTCCCCGTTGAAATCCCACATAGGGTGGCCCCTGTATTGGAGTGGCTGCACCCCTCGCATAATGCACGTGGCCATGACTCCAATCATGGTCAATCCGGAATGGGCCAATAACCTAATCCGCCCATCGATAATGGACGCTCTGTCATCTTCCCGCTGAGGGCTCCGGGCGCCAACTCAGGCGTTTCTTTAAGGGAGCATTGTTGAACTCCGGGAGGCCGATCCGCATCGATCCGGCAGAGGGGCGTCCTCCATGTAGAACCATTCGAAGGCCAGTCTTGGACGCCTTCTTCGGGTGCCGGATAGATATCCGATCCCGGCGATGCGCCATATTTCGGCTCCGCCCACTTGGTATATCGACCCCTCATGAGAACGGGGTACGAGACAAAACAATCTCTTCCACAGGGCAAAATGGGGCTCGATGCCCAAGAACAGCTCACAAAAAGCTATGAAGCCCGCGATGTGCAAAATGGAGGCGGGCGTGAGGTGGCGGTTGGAGTCCGTAGAACTCTAGGAGCCCCGAGAAAGCGGATGTATGGAAATCCGAGTCCCCTTATTAGATAGGGGACAAAGCATACCCGCCTCCCTTTGGAAGGGTTGGACGCCTCCGCCCGCTTCCCACCCTTGTAGGTGGCCAGTCCGGCTCGAACGGAACCATGAAAGCTGGAGGAAGATATCCCTCGGTTTGAAGCACCACTAGCTCGCTGTGTGGAACTGAGCATCTCCCCCAATCTCCTGGCTTAGGGTTGGGAGCGCGAGAGGAGGAGCCGCGTCGGCTATCCATGATGGAATGGATTTTTGTCAGAGGCGCTTCGATGAGAACTTGCGGATGGAGGATGGTGTGAGCTGGATCTAGATCCTCGCCTCTTGTAAGCTGCCTGCTCGCATGGCTAGGGGTAAAATGTAAAAATATCCCAGCCTTTCACATTCGCATTTACACGTGGAAGAAGGCCACATCGGGCGTAGAAGCCAAGGAGCACAACATTTATAAAGAAGCGGACACTATTCGACGGGAACATGAAGATCGAAGGAGAACCCGCCTTGCAATGCCGAAGACAACATGCGCTACCGGACTCATCGTCATTGAAGCCTGGTTCAGGGCTACCGAGGGAGTTCCGGACTAGGGGTGTCCGGATAGTCGAACTATCATCATCGGCGGACTCCAAGACTATGAAGATACAAGATTGAAGACTTCGTCCGTGTCCGGATGGGACTTTCCTTGGCGTGTAAGGCAAGCTTGGCGATACGGATATGTAGATCTTCTACCATTGTAACCGACTACGTGTAACCCTAACCCTATCCGTGTCTATATAAACCGGAGGGTTTTAGTCCCAGAGATCTAACAACAATCATACCATAGGCTAGCTTCTAGGGTTTAGCCTCTTTGATCTCGTGGTAGATCTACTCTTGTAACACACATCATCAATATTAATCTAGCAGGACGTAGGGTTTTACCTCCATCAAGAGGGCCCGAACCTGGGTAAAACATCATGTCCCTTGTCTCCTGTTACCATCCTCCTAGACGCACAGTTCAGGACCCCCTACCCGAGATCCGCCGCTTTTGACACCGACAGTTGCCATCAAGGATAACAAGATGGGTTTTTTTATCATATTGCATGAATTTATCCCTCTACATCATGTCATCTTGCTTAAAGCGTTACTCTGTTCTTATGAACTTAATACTCTAGATGCATGCCGGATAGCGGTCGATGTGTGGAGTAATAGTAGTAGATGCACGGCAGGAGTTGGTCTATCGCCCTTGGACGTGATGCCTATATAAATGATCCTACCTAGATATTCTCATATCTTTGCCCATTTCTGTCAATTGCTCAACAGTAATTTGTTCACCCACCGTAAAATACTTATGCTCTTGAGAGAAGCCACTAGTGAAACCTATGGCCCCCGGGTCTATTTTCCATCATATTAATCTTCCAACACTTAGTTATTTCCGTTGCTTTTATTTTACTTTGCATCTTTATCATAAAAATACCAAAACTATTATCTTATCATATCTATCAGATCTCACCCTCGTAAGTGACCGTGTAGGGATTGAAAAACCCTTATCGCGTTGGTTGCGAGGATTTATTTGTTTGTGTAGGTGCGAGGGACTCGTACGTAGCCTCCTCTGGATTGATACCTTGGTTCTAAAAAACTGAGGGAAATACTTACGCTACTTTGCTGCATCACCCTTTCCTCTTCAAGGGAAAACCAACGCAGTGCTCAAGAGGTAGCAACAAGTCTCTTTACTCGTTCCGTAATGCATCATCCTGCAACTAACTCATTAGTCACATTGCTTGCAAGGCTTATAGTGATGTGCATTACCTAGAGGGCCCAGAGATACCTCTCCGATACATGGAGTGACAAATCCTAATCTTGATCTATGCCAACTCAACAAACACCTTCAGAGACACCTGTAGAGCATCTTTAGAATCACCTAGTTACGTTGTGATGTTTGATAGCACACAAGGTGTACCTTTGGTATTCGGGAGTTGCATAATCTCATAGTTAGAGGAATATGTATAAGTCATGAAGAAAGCAATAGCAATTAAACTAAACGATCATAATGCTAAGCTAATAGATGGGTCTTGTCCATCACATCATTCTCCAATGATGTGATCCCGTTCATCAAATGACAACACATGCCTATGGTCAGGAAACTTATCCATCTTTGATTAACGAGCTAGTCAAGTAGAGGCATACTAGGGGCACTCTATTTTGTCTAAGTATTCACACATGTACTAAGTTTCCGGTTAATATAATTCTAGCATGAATAATAAACATTTATCATGATATAAGGAAATATAAATAAACAACTTTATTATTTCTTCTAGGGCATATTTCCTGCAGTCTCCCACTGGCACTAGAGCCAATAATCTAGATTACATAGTAATGATTCTAACACCCATGGAGTCTTGGTGCTGATAATGTTTTTCTCATGGAACAGGCTTAGTCAGGGTCTGCAACATTCAGATCCGTATGTACTTTGCAAATCTCTATGTCTCCCTCCTTGCCTCGATCGCAGATGGAATTGAAGCGTCTCTTGATCTGTTCGGTTCTCTTGTGAAATCTGGATTCCTTCGCAAGGCAATTGCTCCAGTATTGTCACAAAAGATTATCATTGGACCCGATGCACTAGGTATTACACCTAGATCAGATATGAACTCCTTCATCCAGAATCCTTCATTTGCTGCTTCCGAAGCAGCTATGTACTCCGCTTCACACATAGATCCCGCCACGACGCTCTTCTTGGAACTGCACCAACTGACAGCTTGACCATTCAATATAAATACGTATCCGGTTTGTGACTTAGAGTCATCCGGATCAGTGTCAAAGCTTGCATCGACGTAACCATTTATGACAAGCTCTTTGTCACCTCCATAAACGAGAAACATATCCTTAGTCCTTTTCAGGTATTTCAAGATGTTCTTGACCGCTGTCCAGTGATCCACTCCTGGATTACTTTGGTACCTCCCTGCTAAACTTATAGCAAGGCACACATCAAGTTTGGTACACAACATTGCATACATGATAGAACCTATGGCTGAGGCATAAGGAATGACTTTCATTTTCTCTCTATCTTCTGCAGTGGTCGGGCATTGAGTCTGACTCAACTTCACACCTTGTAACACAGGCAAGAACCCTTTCTTTAACTGATCCATTTTGAACTTCTTCAAAACTTTATCAAGGTATTTGCTTTGTGAAAGTCCAATTAAGCATCTTGATATATCTCTATAGATCTTGATGCCCAATATATAAGCAGCTTCACCGAGGTCTTTCATTGAAAAATTCTTATTCAAGTATCCTTTTATGCTATCTAGAAATTTTGTATTATTTCCAATCAACAATATGTCATCCACATATAATATTAGAAATGCTACAGAGCTCCCACTCGCGTTCTTGTAAATACAGGCTTCTCCAAAAGTCTGTATAAAACCATATGCTTTGATCACACTATCAAAGCGTATATTCCAACTCCGAGAGGCTTGCGCCAGTCCATAAATGGATCGTTGGAGCTTGCACACTTTGTTAGCACCTTTAGGATCGACAAAACCTTTTGGTTGCATCATATACAACTCTTCTTTAAGATATGCATTAAGGAATGCAGTTTTGACATCCCTTTTCCACATTTCATAATCATAAAATGCGGCAATTGCTAACTTGATTCGGACGGACTTAAGCATCGCTACGGATGATAAGGTCTGATCGTAGTCAACTCCTTGAACTTGTCGAAAACCTTTCGCAACAAGTCGAGCTTTGTAGACAGTAACATTACCGTCGCCGCCTTCTTCTTGAAGATCCATTTATTTTCTATGGCTTGTCGATCATCGGGCAAGTCAACCAAAGTCCACACTTTGTTCTCATACATGGATCCCATCTCAGATTTCATGGCCTCAAGCCATTTTATGGAATCTGGGCTCATCATCGCTTCCTCATAGTTCAGAGGTTCGTCATGGTCTAGTAACATGACTTCCGTAACAGGATTTCCGTACCACTTCACCGTGCGAAACGCATTACTCTGTCGACTCCACGAGGTTCAAGAGTAACTTGATGAGAAGTTTCATGATCATCATCATTAACTTCCTCACTAATTGGTGTAGGAATCAATCGAACTGATTTCTGTGATGAACTACTTTCCAATTCGGGAGAAGGTACAATTACCTCATCAAGTTCTACTTTCCTCCCACTCACTTCTTTCGAGAGAAACTCCTTCTCTAGAAAGGATCCATTCTTAGCAATGGATATCTTGCCTTCGGATCTGTGATAGAAGGTGTATCCAACAGTTTCCTTTGGGTATCCTATGAAGACACATTTCTCCGATTTGGGTTCGAGCTTATCAGGTTGAAGATTTTTCACATAAGTATCGCGGCCCCAAACTTTAAGAAATGACAGCTTAGGTTTCTTGCTAAACCACAGTTCATATGGTGTTGTCTCAACGGATTTAGATGGTGCCCTATTTAACATGAATGTAGCCGTCTCTAAAGCATAACCCCAAAACGATAGCGGTAAATCGATAAGAGACATCACAGATCGCACCATATTTAATAAAGTACGGTTACGACGTTCGTACACACCATTACGCTATGGTGTTCCAGGTGGTGCGAGTTGTGAAACTATTCCACATTGTTTCAAATGAAGACCAAACTCATAACTCAAATATTCACCTCCACGATCAGATCGTAGAAACTTTATTTTCTTGTTATGATGATTTTCCACTTCACTCTGAAATTCTTTGAAATTTTCAAATGTTTCAGACTTATGTTTCATTAAGTAGATATACCCATATATATTCTCAAATCATCTGTGAAGGTCAGAAAATAACGATACCCGCCGCGAGCTTCAACACTCATCGAACCGCATACATCAAGATGTATTATTTCCAATAAGTCAGTTGCTCGCTCCATTGTTCCGTAGAACAGAGTCTTAGTCATCTTGCCCATGAGGCATGGTTCGCAAGCATCAAGTGATTCATAATCAAGTGATTCCAAAATCCCATCGGCATGGAGTTTCTTCATGCGCTTTACACCAATATGACCTAAACGGCAGTGCCACAAATAAGTTGCACTATCATTATTAACTTTGCATCTTTTGGCTTCAATATTATGAATATGTGTATCACTACGATCGATATTCAACAAAAAATAGACCAGTCATCAAGGGTGCATGACCATAAAAGATATTACTCATATAAATAGAACAACCATTATTCTCTGATTTAAATGAATAACCGTCTCGCATCAAACAAGATCCAGATATAATGTTCATGCTCAACATTGGCACCAAATAACAATTACTCAGGTCTAAAACTAATCCCGACGGTAGATGTAGAGGTAGCATGCCGACAGCGATCACATCGACTTTGGAACCATTTCCCACGCACATCGTCACCTCGTCCTTATCCAATCTTATTTTAATCCGTAGCCCCTACTTCGAGTTGCAAATATGAGCTACAAAACCAGTATCAAATACCCAAGCGCTACTATGAGCATTAGTAAGGTACATATCAATAACATGTATATCAAATATACCTTCCACTTTGCCATCCTTCTTATCCGCCAAATACTTGGGGCAATTCCGCTTCCTGTGAACAGTCCCTTTGTAGTAGAAGCACTCAGTTTCAGGCTTAGGTCCAGACTTGGGCTTCTTCCTTTGAGCAGCAACTTGCTTGCTGTTCCTCTTGAAGTTCCTCTTCTTCCCTTTGCCCTTTTTCTTGAAACTAGTGTTCTTGTTAACCATCACCACTTGATGATCCTTCTTGATTTCTACCTCCGCAGCCTTTAGCATCGCGAAGAGCTCGGGAATTGTCTTTTCCGTCCCTTGCATATTATAGTTCATCACGAAGCCTTTATAGCTTGGTGGCAGTGATTGAAGAACTTTGTCAATGACACTATCATCGGGAAGATTAACTCCCAGCTGAGTCAAGTGGTTATGGTACCCAGACATTCTGAGTATGTGTTCACTGACAGAACTATTCTCCTCCATCTTGCAGCTATAGAACTTGTTGGAGACTTCATATCTCTCAACTCGGGCATTTGCTTGAAATATTAACTTCAACTCCTGGAACATCTCATATGCTCCATGATGTTCAAAACATCTTTGAAGTCCTGATTCTAAGCCATAAAGCACGACACACTGAAATATCGAGTAGTCATCATCTTTGCTCTGCTAGACGTTCATAACATCCGGAGTTGCTCCTGCAGCGGGTCTTGCACCTAGCGGTGCTTCCAGGACGTAATTCTTCTGTGCAGCAATGAGGATAATCCTCAAGATACGAACCCAGTCCATGTAGTTGCTACCATCATCTTTCAACTTAGCTTTCTCTAGGAACGCATTAAAATTCAAGGGAACGGTAGCACGTGCCATTTATATACATCAACATAGACATGCAAAAATTATCAGGTAATAAGTTCATGATAAATTAAAGTTCAATTAATCATATTACTTAAGAACTCCCACTTAGATAGACATCCCTCTAGTCATCTAAATGATCACGTGATCCATATCAACTAAACCATGTCCGATCATCACGTGAGATGGAGTAGTTTTCAATGGTGAGCATCACTATGTTGATCATATCTACTATATGATTCCCATTCGACCTTTCTGTCTCAGTGTTCTCAGGCCATATCTGTATATGCTAGGCTCGTCAAGTTTAACCCGAGTATTCTGCATGTGCAAAACTGGCTTGCACCCGTTGTATGTGAACATAGAGCTTATCACACCCGATCATCATGTGGAGTCTCGGCATGACGAACTGTAGCAACGGTGCATACTCAGGGAGAACACTTGTACCTTGAAATTTAGTGAGGGATCATCTCATAATGCACTACTGCAGGATGCTGCTAACGTGACACTACGGTCAGAGACCCTTTGACGAAACTGTGTGCGATGCATTAATCGCAAACGGTGATGTAAAAACCATCATAAAAGATGCAAAATGTTTGCGATGAATGATACATAAACACGTTCAGTTTTAGTTGCGTGTGCGATGAGGGGCATACGGTTGATCTGTACGAACAGTTTATGGCGAGATGTAACAATGTAAACGGGCAGCCAGATCAAGGTGTCTGCGATATACGGCATACAGTTCACTCCGATGAACCATTTATGTTGGGGATATTACTACTGGGCGTAAAGCGGCCAGGACAGGCCGGGTTAACTTCATCAGTAGTCAAGTATGCTTGAAGCTTGTGAGGATATTCTATAAGGGCCCAAGGCCCAGAACCGATTTAAGGCTTGTAGCCATGAACCGGCATTAGCATGTAACTTGTGTTGTAAGTTAGAAATACTAGAGACCGAACCGGACACGTCTATGAGCCGGTCTCGGGACTCTGCAAACCGGCGGGTGTCACCCATGTATATAAGGGGGCGACCCGGTGACGGTTCAGGGACAACGGACAACAACTCGAGACTTAGGCGAAGCTTGTTTGCTCCCTAGTCATCGAAACCCCCATCAATTCCATCACAACTAGACGTAGGCTTTTACCTTCATCAAAGGGGCCGAACTAGTATAAACTCTCTTGCATCGTTGTGTCCGCTTTAACCCCTTCAAGCTAACCCGTATTGATGGCTCCATGACTAAGTCCTTTCATGAGGACATCTGTCGTGACAAAACCACGACAGTTGGCGCCCACCGTGGGGCTATCGCACGGTGGTTTCAAGTTCTTAGAGGGAAACTTCGAAGGACTCAATGGTTACGCTGTGGGCCGGATGACCAAGAGTCGTCGCGGCAAGCTCTACATCGACAATTCAGGCTGGGGCCCCGAGGCCGGCTCGATTGAGTACGGGTACCGGGTCCCCTTTGGTGGCATACATGTCTTCGTTGGCAAGATCGGTGAACCGGGCCCTGAGCCGGACATCTGCACCGACCTCGTCGAAACGGCTCAGCGTGCGAGATCAGCCCAAGGTAAACCGGCCATGAAGCGTGCCTTCGTGGGAGTCATCCATGGAGGAGAATATGATAGTGGATCAGAATCTGGTAGCGAGGCCGTCGTTTATTCCGGCGACGAGTCCTCGACCGGAGAAACCGAATCATTGTATCAGCTACAAGACGGCCGGATTGGGGGCTGTTCCGATGGTGACAGTATTCCGGACCCCTCTGATCTGCCCAACCGGGTTGGGATATTCATGGCCGGTAAACAGGCGACGATCCACTCTTCGACCGCAGCAGCAATGTTCTCCGGTCGCCAGCGGCGTCGGGCAGGAGGTCCTGTGCACCCGCCGACTCAAGTTTTATCTGATCTGTTTGATGCGTTGGCCGTGCTTATGGCGGAGGCTAAACCCGCGGATCAGGACGCCCGCAACACGAAAATTGCAAAAGTGAGGGAACAGATCACTCAGGCCAAGGCCGACCTAGTGGCTGAGAACAACAGGATGGCCACAAAGCGGGCCGCTTTGGATGTGCAGGCCTATAGGCTTATGCTGGACCAGAACGCGTCGCATGAAGTCTTGAAAAGGAAGCATCGGTCTCGCCTGCCGACGGTTTTCGATGCCAGAAACCTCTTTAATACCCCAGCAGCAGGGACTAGTAACCCGCCGTGGTTAAACCACGCGGAGGCACCTGGGCTGGGTGCGCCGGTTCAGCCTCGCTTGATGGAGCCGCCTCGACAGAATAATATCGTACCTCACCTACCCGCACACCTCCGGGTCATTATTCCAATCCAATGGACAATCTTATCGCCGCCGCTTCACGGCTGGAGGCCATCCCAATTGAAGGTGATTCTTCGCAAGCGGTGGAGACACGCCGGGTTAAGGAACTACTTCGAACGGCTTTGGTTCAGCAGGAAGCATATTCATATAGCCGTGACCGGATTCATTCCACCCTCGCCCAAGCCGGAGTTACAAAGAAGCGGATGGATGAACTGTCAGATCCAAAGTAATGCACGGAACCGTGAAGCGCCCCGTGGCCATAACCCGGCAGGTGATGCTCAGGAAGTGGTGGACCGGGCCCGAGCGCGCAGGGACACCGAGTTAGCAGCGCAGCATGAGGCTCGTTAGCTTACGCCGGTTCGTCCAACCACCTCGATCGAGCCAGGAGTCACTTCTAATTATTTGGGAGTGCCTTGTCTTGTCCCCGCTTTACGCAATGTGCGCTTGCCAAAGGATTTCAAGGGCCTGCGCAAGGTGCCAAATTACACAGCCGATTTGTCTCCGGAAACATGGGTAGAGAGCTATGAGATGGCCATGGAAATGCTTGACGTAGATGAAGCGGCATGTGCAAATTATTTCACCATGATGCTTGAAGGGACAACCCGTATTTGGTTAAAGAGCTTACCAGCCAATTCTATCAGTTCATGGGCCAGTTGCGAGCCCGGTTTATCCAGAACTTCAAAGATACATGTAAGCAGCCATGTCGATAGTGGACTTAGCGGCCTGTGTCCAGGAGGAAGGAGAGTCAACAACCCGCTGGGTACGCCGAGTTTCGGAAATTTTGCACTCATCAGACCATATCAACGCCGACTCCACGGATATAATTTTGGAAAGCAACTGCCGGTTTAAACCTCTGAAGTTGAAATTGGGACGGATGAAGCGCCATTGTAATGATATGGGGACCCTTATGACTGCGTTAGTGAAGTATGATGATTCTGATGGTACCAAGGATCCCGAGTCTCATGATGAGAAGACAGGGAAGGGAAAGAAGAACAACAACTCCAAGGGGCAGCAGCACAACCCGGCCGGTCATGGTAACGGAGGCAAGCATAAAGCGGATGGCAGCATGGACTTTGTGGCTAACACTACCGCGCAGGACAGGGGCCAACGACGGAAGGGTAAACCGCCAGACCGCCTGACTTATCTATTAAACCAGCCCTGTCCAAAGCACGGGACGAAGGAGGTGCCGGCCACCCACCTTTGGAAGGATTGCTATATTATGCAGGAGTTCAAAAATCCTAATGCTTTCCCGTATGATCACGGGTCAGGTGGTGGCTCAGGATCCGGATTCCATGGGCCGGGTCACAGTGGAGGAAATGTCGGTTCAGGCTTCAATGGAAATCAGGGTGGACAGAACAATCAAAACAATTAGAGTAGCCAGGGTGGTTACAACCAGCAGCAGCAGTCGGGTTATCAGAGCAACCCAAAGCAGTTGAATAGTGGGCAATATCATGTATTCACCACTAGCTTGGATAAACGACATCAGAAGCTTCACAAGCGAGTAGTGAATTCTGTTGAACCGGTCGTGCCTCGTTATTTACGCCGGTCCGAATAGCCAATCATATGGAGCAGAGAGGATCACCCTCCCCGGGTTGACAATCTGGGTCAGCTAGAGTTGGTGGTGGCACCTCAGGTGGGAGGTTATAAGTTTACCAAGGTGCTCATGGATGGAGGAAGCAGCATTAATATCCTGTACTATGAGACCTTCCGTTGTATGGGGCTAACAGACAAGAATCTTAAACCGTCCAATACGGTATTCCATGGTGTGGTACCTGGTAAGTCAGCATATCCCGTTGGCAAGATAGCTCGAGGTGGCCTTTGGAGATGATCATGATTCCGTGTCGTAAACATTGATTTTTGAGGTGGTTAAGATCCGGAGCCCGTACCACGCTTTATTTGGGCGGCCGGCTTATGCCAAGTTTATGGCACGGCCCTGTTATATTTATCTGCAGCTCAAGATGTCGGGTCACAAGGGGACAATAACCATTCATGGCAGCCGCAAGATTGCCTTGGAGTGTGAAGAAGGTGATGCGGCCTATGCAGAGTCGGTTTGTGCCACAGAAGAGTTGAAGTACTATAAGGATAATGTTGATCCGGCGGACATGACTCCGTTGAAGAAGCCAACCACAGAGCATGATCCGGCTTTAAAGTTCAAATCGGCGGATGAGACTAAGCTTGTTGACTTTGTACCTAGCGATTCATCCAAGCAGTTTAGTATCAGCACCAACTTGGATCCGAAATAGGAAAGCGCGCTCATCGAGTTCTTCCGCGAGAACCGGGACATTTTTTGCATGGAAGCCTTCTAACATGCCAGATGTACCGAGGGAACTCGCTGAGCACACTCTTAATGTTGATCCTAAGTACAAACCGGTGAAGCAGTTTCTCCGCCGGTTCAACGAAGGAAGGCGCAAAGCTATTGGAGAGGAAGTGGCCAGTGCTCTTAGCGGTTGGCTTTATTGTTGAAGTGTTCCATCCTGAATGGTTGGCTAATCCGTGCCGGGTCCTTAAGAAAAACGGCACCTGGCGCATGTGTGTGGATTACACAGATCTTAACAAAGCTTGTCCAGCAGATCCTTTTGCCCTCCCCCGTATCGATCAGATTATTGATGCTACGGCGGGTTGTGAGCGTTTGAGTTTTTCGGATGCATATTCTGGTTATCATCAGATCAAGATGGCGGTTAAGGACCAGGAGAAGACAGCGTTCATAACTCCCTTTGGAGCCTTCTGCTATGTATCTATGCCCTTTAGGCTCAAGAGTGCCCAGGCAACTTATCAACGGTGTGTACAAAATTTCCTTCATAAGCAGATTAGCCGTAATGTGCATGCCTATGTGGATGATATTGTGGTTAAGTCAAGGGAGAAGGAGACTCTGGTTGATGATTTGAAGGAAACCTTTGATAACGTACGGACATACAAAATGATGCTCAACCCGGCCAAGTGTGTTCTTGGTGTACCGGCAAAGTTATTGGGTTTTCCGTGTCCAACAGGGGAATTGAGGCTAACCGAGAAGATCACAGCTATCACCTCCCCGGCTAAACCGAAATGTATCAATGATGTCCGGCGCTTGGCAGCCGAATTGCTGCATTGAGCCGGTTTATCACCGCCTCGGTGAGAAGGCGATCCTTTGTATCGATGTCGAGGAGAGCAGATCCTTTGTCTCGAGTCCGCCACGATAAAGCATTGAGGACTTAAAGCGGCAGCTAGCTAATCCGCATGTTCTTGCTGCTCCGATTGACAAAGAACCATTGCTACTATATGTGGCAGCTAATGCTCGTGGCAAATCAGCGTAGCTATTGTGGTAGAGCGCAAGGAGGCGGCAAGGAATATCCGGTTCAGCGTCCGGTTTACTATATTAGCGAGGTGCTTATTGAGTCCAAGCAAAGGTACCCGCATTGGCGTAAGTCGGTGTATGGAGTTTTCATGGCAAGTCGGAAGCTTAAGCAATACTTCCAGGACATCCAATCACAAGTGGTCACCGCCTCCTTTGGGAGATATAATTCAAAACAGGGAGGCAACTGGCCGGATTGCCAAGTGGGCTATAGAGCTTGGGCCGCACGGTTTGAAATACGTGCCTCGGACGGCGATCAAGTCTCAAGCACTTGTGGATTTCATCAATGATTGGACGAAAGTACAAGCACCTGAAGAAAAGCCGGATCACACCTATTGGACTATTCATTTTGATGGGTCCAGGAAATTGGAGGGCTCGGGGGCTGGAGTCGTATTAACTTCCCCACGAGGTGATAAGTTCATACGTTCTCCGCTTAATGTTCCCTTGTACTAACAATGCAGCTGAGTACGAAGCTTTACTCCATGGTCTCCGGATGGCTAAGGAGATGAATCTTAGCCGAGTTAAGTGCTTTGGTGACTCTGACCTAGTGGCCCAACAAGTGTCTGGTACTTGGGATTCTAAGGACCCGCTCATGGCAGCATACCGTCGTGAGGTGGAGATTATTGCAGGCCACTTCAAGGGATATCGTGGATCACGTGATGACGGAAGAACGAAGCAGCGGATGCTTTAAGCCACTGGGCTCTCAGCCAGAAACCGGTCCCGCCTAATGTCTTCTTGGATGTCCTACATAACCCGTCGGTCAAGCTCCCTGGTGAAGAGGATTTGGCTATTCCTGATCCGGAGGCTCAGTTGGTGGCGGCTCTGCATGTCAATCCGGATTGGACGGTTCCTTATCTTGCGTACATGAACCGGGGCGAGTTACCAGAGGATGAGATGCTGGCCAGGCAGATAATTCAGCGATCCAAGTCCATGACTATTGTCAATGGCGAGTTGCATCATTGCAGTGTGTCAAGAGCGTTTCAATGTTGTGTGTCGCCGGAGGAAGGTTGTGAGATCTTGCGCGAGATCCATGAAGGAGATTGTGGTCACCACGCCGGTTCAAAATCTCTAGTGGCTAAGGCGTTTCGTCACGGTTTCTATTGGTTGACTGCTCATGTTGATGCAGAGGACCTGGTTAGGCGATGTGACGGCTGTCAGAAGTTCTCAAGACGCTGGCCATGTCGGCTCAAGAATTGAGGATGATTCCAATTACTTGGCCGCTTATGCATTTGGGGCTGGATATGGTTGGGCCTTTCAAATGGTCCAAGGACAAGAAGACCCACCTGTTGGTGGCAGTTGACAAGTTTACAAAGTGGGTGGAAGCGGAGCCCGTCAGCAAGTGTGATGCAGCCACGGCGGTTCAATTCATTAAGAAGGTGATTTTCCGGTTTGGCTTTCCACACAGTGTCATTACTGATAATGGTACCAATCTGTCTAAGGGTGCTATGAAGGAGTTACGTGAACGTGAGCACATCCGCTTGACGTTTCATCGCTGGCTCACCCACAGTCCAATGGCCAAGCTGCAGAGAGCTAACCAGAGATCTTACGAGGCATCAAACCCCGCTTATGGTCCCTTTGCAGCGGACGCCGGGTTGTTGGGGTGAGGAGTTACCATCTGTGTTATGGAGCATCAATACTACACCCAACACATCGACAGGATACACACCGTTCTTCATGGTCTACGGAGCGGAGGCGGTTCTCCCCAGTGATATCCGTCATGATTCACCTCGTGTAGCAGCTTATGTTGAAGCGGACAACGAGGTAGCTCGGCAAGACGCTTTGGACCTGTTGGATGACGACCGTGACATTGCAGCTGCCCGTTCGGCGATCTACCAACAGGATCTTCGTCGCTATCACAGTCGCCGAGTTAGAACCAGAACCTTTCAAGAAGGAGATTTGGTGCTCCGGCTCATCCAAGACCAGACTGATATGCACAAGTTATCCCCACCTTGGGAGGGACCTTTCATGGTCAGTAAGAATCTGCACAACGGGTCGCATTTATCTCGATTGATATTCGAGAGCATAAAGACTCACGTACATCGAGGAGGAGACCAACAGCCGTGGAACATAGCTCATCTTCGGCCCTACTATACTTGAGCCATAGGCTCTACTTATGTACATATTATGACAATGTATATATTATGATCAATACAATAAATCGGAGCCTTAGCTAAAGCGGGGTCTCTGTTATTTTTACATCACGAGTGGTTACACGGAGTTTTATCTTAAAGCGGTCTCCGGCTTACCCCTTGAGTTAGCTTTTTAACAAAGCTTTATATCATGTCACTTGGGGGCTTGGTCGTGTCCGAACCAATGCAACACCTTTTGATAGGCGAAAGCCACGAGATCACTTGGGGACTTGGTCACGTCTGAACCAGTAACGCCTCTTGATCGACCTAAGGCCACAGAATCACCTGGGGGCTTTGGTCGAACCCGAACCATCGCTACACCTCTTGATCGGCGTAATGCCAATGCATCATTTGGGGACCTGGCTGACATGAACCATAGCTATGCCTATTGGGGGCTTGGTCGTGTCCGACCATGGTAATGCCACTTGATCGGCTCAAACAGCCTCTTTTCGCAATTTTTTTCTTTGCCTTTGCTTGAAATTTGTTTGTATTTTTGCATATTTCTCTTGTTGTGTTCTTAAACCGACAATTATTAAACCGATTGGACTGTCAGTTAACGGGACACGGTCTGTTTTTCATCCGGAGACACTTTGCCTGGTTTGATTTTTGATAAACATCGAGTAACACCGATGTTCATCTTAACCCGGAACGGTTTACCTGATAAACCGACCCTATATACACAGGAGCTGTTATCTCCTTCAGCAGAGCGGGTTTCTTACAACTCCGCTTCAAGATTGGCACAGCCAACTTCATGCCCTACGATGGCAGGTATCATACACTCCCATATTTTGTCATATGTTTAAATCTAAGGTATTATCTTTGATTTCACATACATAGATATGATGACCCGCCTGGTTATACAACCACAATGGTGTTTTAAGCTTTTTTGCTACAGACAACAGTTTAGCATTGGTGATTCAACGGAAGCATAAGTTATAATAAATATGCACGAAGGCATATCAACACAAAGTGTGGCAGCTAGTCTATTACAAGGCAACACGGTGCCCAGATAAGATAATTGTTTTTCAGCATAACATAAAGAAGCAGTAATGTAAACCGGCCTCCGGTTCATGCTTGGTCGCCAGCTTGGCCTGATGGTTGAGGGTCGCCCGCTACCGCTTCAGCTTTCCGATTCCCTACTCAATGGGCCGGAAATCAACAGTTGTCCAGTCGATTCCCATTAATGCTTGGAATATAGCTTCATCATTGATCAGCAACAACGGTTCAATATCAGGAGCGTAAGTATGCTTATGAATTGTAGGTATAAGGTTTTCCGCTTCAGGAATCGGTGCAGACACTCGTTTATTTTCGTCATTGTACTGGGCTTGATAGTGAGACAGATTTGCCTCTTCAACCAGCTGACAAGCCAAAGGGCGCACTTCCTGGTTTATAGTTCGAAGATCCTCTTCGCTAAATTCTGTCCCGTCTTCCTTCAAGCTTGGAAAGCCTTGGGCTGCTTCAACAGGATCAAAATCCGGCACCCACGCTCTGGCCCGGATTAAGGCGTTTATGGCACCGGTTCTAGCAGCAGATTTCTTTAATTCTTCAAACCGGGCAGGAAGCATTGACAACCTTTTAAGGGTGTCCTGGATCAAGGTCGGTGCCGGGTTGTTATGATAAGCGGTGCTGATGATCCGCTGCGCGCCAGTATAAAGTTGCTCTATCAATGTATAAGAGGCTTTCAATTTCTTCCGTACATCTGATCCCAAGTGGCCAATATGTGTCCCTATATCATTCAAAGGGTTAATAAACCGGCAATTACATGAGAAAGCTTCATTATGTCAGAAATCAAAAAAGGCTTACCAAAGACAGCGGCGTTCATGGCATGCACTTGCCGCTTTAATCGGCCGGTTCATCCACCACCGGTTTGAGGGCAGCTTCAGCATTTTCTGCCCGTTGAGTTAAAGCAGCTTTTTCAGTGGCCCAATCAGCCCGCTCCTTGTTGAAACCCTCTTTAAGCTTTTCCATGACGCTTAAAGTGCTGGTTAATTCATTCTTTGCTTTGGAGGTTTCAGCTTGCTGGGATTTCAGGTTTTCTTGAAGATCAGTGATTTGGTTTTCTTTCTTGCTCAGATCAGCCTACATACAGATAATCATTTGATAAAGATTAAGAAGCAGAGTTGAAGTACCAACCACATAACAAGTTATGCCCTTGGTACTTGGGGGCTAATGCATATTTGCTTTTCATCCTACAATTTCAATATAAAGTCCCAAGCTCAATACAAGTATTCAGTTTGGCACTTGGGGGTTAATGCCTATTTGCTTTGTCCTTGAGGGATACTGGATTTCTTATGGTATAAAGTCCCGGTTTAACTACCTTAAGTTGAACCAGCCCTTGGGGGATACTTTCCCAAAAGTACAGCTTTGCTCAGGAATATATTGGGAAGTCCCGGTTTAAGTTTACATCTTAAAACCGTCATTTGAGAGATATTAGAGTCCACAGATTGAAATATACAAGTAGAGAGTCATATGGAGTTTACCTCATATTTGTCCTTCATCATATTTACCAGACCGGCTTCATAATCACGGCTGGTATATAACTGATTTAGATAACCGGAATGAAGATCTTGGGGATTCAAAGCGGCATAAGTTGCCAAATCGAAATTCCACTTGCCTTTACCAAACGCAGTAAATTCATCCTTTGCAGTGTGCTTGGACAAGGCGACTTATTGTGATTACCTGGCTCGGAATGGCCAAAGCCAGTAATAACAACATCGTCATCCTTGGCTTCGCTGGTTCGCACTGGGGTTGCCGGTTTATCCGTATGCTTTGGTGGACTCGCTGTCTTGTCAGTTTGAGCAGGACTCGTGGGTTGATTTGAAGGGCCGGTGGCATAAACATGTGCCTCTTCAACAGTAACATCATGATCTTGCAATGGTGGGTTGGTCAGCATATCATCTTGGATGTGTTCCTCGTGATTTGGTATTTGGGTCGGTTCAGGAGCATCGTCTTCTGCCGCTTTGTCCAGGCGAGCTTTCTTGCTTGGCCTAGGCTTGGCCCTGAAAAGAAAAAATACGGATCAGTCCAATGAACATTGAAAGTTGTATATCAAATAGCATTATTGCGAATATGGCTCACCCAAGCACTGTCTTGAGTGGTGGGAGTTGGGTGCCTGTCGACTCGCCAGAAGAAGAATGAGAAGTCACCTGATAATCGGAGTCAGATGGATTAAGAGGTTGGCGAATGCAACCCGCTTTAGGATAAGCATCGATTTAAAACAGTTAGAGACCTTCGAACGGCGTTTCCGAACCGGACTGTTCGGTAAACCGGTGGAGGTGACTACCCGTCATTGTCGGGTTGTGCGACGAGCTTCATGCTGTTGTGTATTCATGAGAAAGTTTAGATCCAAGTAAGCAAGAGGATGAGAAAATTTAACTTTCCGGTTTGCCCGACGGATTTTTACTGAAGATAAAGGGTTTGAATCGGAAGAAAGAGCGATTACCTCTACAACATCAGCATGACCGACTTCAAAGATCATCCAGGCAAGAATCATTATCAATAAGGCGTGTGAAAAATAAACCAAGTGAGTCAAGTTCTACCACAAGATCCGGATTACCCACATCATCGTCAGCTGGTGGATCGGAGGAGGCGGTGGTTTTCTTTCTATTTGCGGGTTTCTTCACAGCTTTGGTCTTGGGCCGGGTTATTGCCACCGGTTTCTCTTGTGGAGTCTTCCTGCTCCAAAATGGATCATCACCCTGTTTGAAAGATGTTAATATCAACAAAGAGTACTTAAACATAGTCATATTTTATAAAGGCATAAGATATGAGTATTATGGCTGGCGTTTTGTTAATGGTTGTAAAGGGAGACAGGCCGGTTTGGGCGCAAGCAGCTTCCAGTTCGTTTAACATCCTCTTAACAGCCTCAAGAACTTCATCGTCTGTCGCCAGGATCTCAATATGCCGAGAGGGTCTTTCACATTTTCGTGTATTTGCACATCAAACCGAGCGCAGAGCTTAAGGGCAAGATACTCCTAGATATCCAAGATGCGAGCAAGATCAACTCCTCACAACCCATTGACCATGAAGGCCCGGAGCTTGGATAGTTGAGGGGCATATTTGCTTCTATCCTTAGCGATCAATCTGTGAGGGAGGGGATGTGTGTTGCTTAGCCGCCTGGACGGTAAATCTGATAAAGGATTTTCTCCATCGAGAGGTATCTTTCTTGATAAAACCATGTTGAATTCCACTCTTTGGGATGGCTGTGCAGTTTGGCGTGAGGGTAAGTGACCTCTTTCCGCTTTTGAATCGCCACACCACCCAACTCGGTGTTGGGACCGTCAGAAAATTCAATGCGGTGGTTTAGATGGAAGCAGTCTCTGAAAAATTCAACTGTGGGCTCCTCTTGAAAGAACACCTCACAGAGCACTTGAAAATGACAGATATTGGTTATGGAGTTGGGGCCAATATCTTGTGGACGCAGTTGGAAGTTGGCCAAGACATCTCGGTAAAACTTTGAACCGGGCGGACTAAAGCCCCGGGCTAAATGGTCAGCAAAAACAACAACCTCTCCATCCTTGGGTTCTGGAGGACTCTCCGGCCGTGGACCCTCCATGAATGACGCCTTTTTTGCCTAAATACCGGAGCGGACTAAGTTATCCAGTTGAGTTTCAGTCACTCGAGAAGGGGCCCAATTACACTCGTACACTTGCTTGGCCATGATGCGATATGGAAAGCAGTAATACCGGTTCAAGAATATGTTGGAAGGCTATATATTGATACATTCATTGTTAAACCGAAAGCAGTTACTTATAAACCGGTTTCAGCAAAGTGGCAATACATAACTGGGAAATCCTGGCGGTTCAACAAGGGGACTAATGGTATATGCCGAGTTGTCAATTTTTCTACAAAGTTAAACCGCCTGGTCTGAAACATTGAAGAATCAAGAGTGGATGTGCGAAAACAGGTTTCACAAAAGTATTTCACAGTTTTGGATCTGGAGCATGTTCAGAAAATAAATAAATATTCAAGGTCCGAAACGGAGCGGTACTAAAATCAATGAGCAAGGATGTAAATAAGATTTATCATCTTGAGATGCGTAAGTGAAAACGGAGGCTAAAAGCTACCGTTACACAAAACATAGATTCAGGAGTTCTTTTGAGAACCATTATATGAACGAAGAACAAAGGATGAACACTGAAAACCTAGAAACCCTAGAATAGATCTGGGGCGGAAAGAGCAGAAGATTTACCGGAGCTGAGGAAGAGGCGGAAGGTCGCTGTCGGTGTCAAAACCGGCGGATCTCGGGTAGGGGGTCCCGAACTGTGCGTCTAGGCAGATGGTAACAGGAGACAAGGGACACGATGTTTTTACCCAGGTTCGGGCCCTCTCGATGGAGGTAATACCCTACTTACCGCTTGATTAATATTGATGATATGTGTAGTACAAGAGTAGATCTACCACGAGATCAAGGAGGCTAAACCCTAGAAGCTAGCCTATGGTATGGTTGTTGTTCGTCCCCACGGACTAAAACCCTCCGGTTTATATAGACACCGGATAGGTTAGGGTTACACAGAATCGGTTACAATGGTAGGAGATCTACATATCCAGACGCCAAGCTTGCCTTCCACGCCAAGGAAAGTCCCATCCGGACATGGGACAAAGTCTTCAATCTTGTATCTTCATAGTCTTGGATTCCGCCGTGACGATACTCCGCTATCCGAACACCCCTAGTCCGGGACTCCCTCAAGAGCTCTCGAACCAGGCTTCAATGACGACGAGTCCGGCGCGCATATTGTCTTCGGCATTGCAAGGCGGGTTCCTCCTCCGAATACTTCATAGAAGGTTTTGAACACCAAGATAGTGTCCGGCTCTGCAAAACAAGTTCCACATACCACCGTAGAGAGAATAACTTTTGCACAGATCTGCTGACGTATTCCGAGGCGTGACATCATACCATGGCCAAGCCCTTTATACGAATCATTTTTTACTGTTCCACCTCAGCGCGTTTAGCCAGGCGCTTTTCTTGGCACGTCTTATCAAAGCATAGATCATGCCCCCTTATTCCGGGATTCTCATCAATACGGACATGGGTAACCCATCCGCGCCATTGATTACGGTGCTTGGGAGATAAGCGAGTTTTACCAGGCTGGTGGGGACGATAGCTTCGTCCGTCCATATAAGGGATGAGGATCCACCTTTTCACCCACGCCTTCTTCCTCCTTTGCTCATCCATTTCACAAGACTGAGCTCCAGCGCCTAAGTCCGCACATCCCACCTCAACCTTTCTCCAATCATGTCGAGGCGGGAGGCAGGTGGATGGCCTCCTCATCACGGAGGGGCACATCACAAGACCGCTGGAGGCCGGATACTTGTCCGGCGATATCGCGCAGCTGCCCGACGAGGGCAGCTCATTCCAACCCCCAGGCCCCATGAGAGGGTGGTGTTTCTCCCCCACTTCCTCCGCGGACTAGGTTTTCTACTTCACCCATTTGTCCGGGGGCTCATGTTCTACTACGGTCTGGACTTCCACGACCTGGCCCCGAATTTCATCCTCAACATCTCAGCGTTTATCGTCATGTGCGAGGCCTTCCTCTGCATCCAGCCCCACTTCGGCCTATGGCTGAAGATCTTCAATGTCAGGCCGAAGGTAGTGGGCAGCCGTCAGCTGAGTGCGGAGGCGCCATGGTTGGCAAGATAGCCAAAGTCCTATGGCTCGAGGGCTCCTTTGTGGAGACAATAAAGCGGTGGCAATCGGGGTGGTTCTACATCACCGAGCCCCGCGACCCCGAATGGGTGGCGGCCCCCGAATTCAGATCTGGCTTCCCCACATGGCTCTCATCATGGAAAGAGACGGGCCTGACTTGGGGAATTCGGACAAGACATCCAGACTCCAAACATGCGTCCAAAACCTGGTGGGCAAGAATCTTAGGCTTGTCAACATAATCCAGGTGATGCTCATCCGCCGGATCCTCCCATGCCAACAACGGGCCTTCAATTTATGGGAGTTCGATCCGGCACAGCACTCGACTCTAAAAAGGCTCTTCGACACTATGTACGAAGATGCCTGGAAGGGGTTGTTCAAGGGCGCCGAGGCTCCCTCATCCGCTACTGAAGATCGCGGGTACAGCTCGCAACGTCCAGCCGGCGAGGTAAGTTATTTTTCCCTTTACGGGACTCTTTTTATATAGATTGACTCTATGTGGGATCTAAAAACTCCCTAATCTTTGACAGGACTGGCTGAAGACGGCCGGGCAAATTAATCGTCTGCCTTTGCGGAAGACCCAGCCGGACGCCCAATTGATTTGAAGAAGCTGGCTCGGCACCCCATGTGGTGCCGGAGAAGAAGGCTAAGAAGGAGGCCACGGGAACTCGAAGGAGCTCCCGACGCCAGTGCTTGTCGATTCAAGCAGAATCTTCTCCCGAGGACGAGGAGGAGGAAAGAAGCTTCTCCCCCAGCGGGGGAGGAGAGGAAAAGGCAGGCCGCCCCTAATGGGGAGGCCGGAGGGTCCATGATGTGAAGTACCCTTCCTCCGGACTTATTCGCCAACGTCGACAGCGACGAGGAGGATTGGCCAACAAGGGCCAAGCCTCGGCAAGATCGTAAGTGTCCGGATACCCTGACTCTTTTATTATCGCATAGTGTTCTCTAATGTCGAACAACCGCAGCCCGCCCAAGAGCGAGCTAGCCGCCTAACGAAGCGGGTCCTCGGGTTCGCCGGAAATGGAGAGTACCGCTCGACCGCCTCCTCGCCTCACGCTGCGGACGACACCGAGGTGGCGCCCCAAGGGGGGCTTGGTCAAGAGGAGGTGGCGCAGGAGGCGCCGCAAGGCGACCTCCCGGACTCCAGGCGCGCGGGGGGCAAGACCCCCAGGGGCTCTAAGCCCAACCCTTGTCCGGACCCCATGCCGGAAGCTTCAGTGGTTCCGGAGTCCGGCAAGCGGTCCCTTCGTAACAAGGGTAAGACGCCGGTGTCCTCCGTCCAACCGGAGGCACCAGACAGCTTACTGGAGGCACTTAACGGCGCCTCCATCGAGGAGGAGCACCGCACTGTTACGAGCACGGTGATCCGGACAGTTCAGTCCGCCAAGAGCAGGCTGATCGAAGCCTGTACCAGCCTTCTAACAGGCTTTGAGGTAAGTTTAGGAGTTGTAAAAATATTACCGCATAGACAGTAGCCCCTGATGCTTAGTTCGGTGTTCGGAAAGAAAAGACGGACTAAGGATCTAAAAAGATATACGCAGGAGTCTAACATAAGGATGTCAATATGGGAATGTAGGCGCTGCCGCTGACCTCTGCCAGACCGATCGCTGGAGGTCAATGTAATGAAGCAGAACCTCGAGCGGTCCGAGAACGAGCTCGGACAAGCCAAGAAGCAGCTCGAGGACAAGGAAGGTAAATAATACCTTATTAAGAAAAATAGCTTATAGAAAAAGGTTTTGCTGTCAAAAATAACAGGAATAACATGGAGTACTGCAGGGGCCACGAACGAGGTGGCGACCAGAAGGAAGCGGTGTCCGTGGGTCGAAAACAAAGCGGGCGGAACGCACCGAGCGAGAGAAGGGGAGGCGCAGCTAGCTACAGACGGGCAAGAGCTCCAAGCTCTCGTGGAAAAACACGAGAGTTTGGAGCGTGACTCAAGACTCAAGAGTCCGAGCTCGCCTCGGCTCTTGAAAGTGCCAAAGCTGCTAAGGCCGAGGCCCAAAAGCCCTCCAAGAAATTGAATCACTAAAGAAGATAGCGGCGGGTAAGGCATTCTTTATGCAAAGCAAGCATGTGAAAGTAAATTACCTATTACTTACCCGGATTCGGAGCTCTCCTGGAGCATTCGCAGATTTGCCTCGTAGTGTATCGGATGCTACCGCGTTCTACCGCGCCCAGGAGGGGAGCTCGACGGAAAAGGTGTTCTGGTCTTAGTATGCTGAGGCCGGACCTCCGGTGCCCCTGAGCGGCCAGCTGAAGCAGCTGGTCGAGCTCCACAAGGTCGCCGAACAGGCCATGAAGGGCCTTATAGCACGGCTGTGGCCGTTGGAGGCCATGCCTGGGAGCTACTTCGGCTTGGTGTAGCGGGCCGGTGGACGCCTGTCCACGAATTGAAGTCATCAAGCGCTCCGTCTGCATCGAAGGTGTCCGTCGGGCCCTTGCCTGTGCTAAAGTGCACTGGGGTAAGCTAGATGCGGAGAAGCTTGTGACGGACGGGCCACCGAAGGGCAAGGAGCATCGCACGCCCGAGATGTATTATGAGGGCCTCCTGAAGGGTGCCCGCCGAATAGCGGATGAGTGGTCCAAAGATGTAATTTTTGAATAGACTCGCATTTGTTATCCCAGACGCTGAAAACTTGTTCATATGCGCTAAGCAACGCTTTGTTAATTTAAAATATTACCTTCAGGCGGCCGTTTATCAAATTTGAGAGATGGCAAGTCGTTGGCTTCAGCCCTCATGCCACGAAAGTCTTTGGGGTGTTCGGGATAAACTTGAGCATTCTTGTTCCCATTCTTGGGTCCATCTAGGAGGCGCCAACGCAACGAACAAGGCAACCGGACTTATAATGCTTGAACACTCTCACTTAGCCATAGAATTCTATAATTTTAAATTTCATGAAGCCCCTAGTTTTCGGAAGACCGAGTTTGGGGCGCTATCTACGCCTTGGCCGGACAACTCCGGTTCCTCGCTCTAAGCGGCATAGGTCTTTAGGGACTCGAAAAAACCTCTCGAACAGCGACCAGCTCTCGCCCTATCATGACAGTCGGTTTTAGCTTTCTCCACTGAGGTGCTCGACCCAGCATAACTGGGGCACAATCGCAGTGGTTCTCCCGGTGCTACCTTAGCCGATATAGCGGAACGTAAGGTACCAAAACACGGGAGCCGGGCAAACCCAACTATTGACCCCAGACATGATTCGGAGCCGATTCATATAATGTTATAAGTTCGGGGTGCCGCACTTGTGGAAGTGTTCGGACTTATCACACCATAATTTTGGGGTACTTAAGCCCCTGGTGTATTGGCCGTACCAAAGTGTACGGGTGCAACATGTCATGAAATGAACATATATATAGAAAAGGAAAGGATTGCAATAATAGACAAGAGCTATGTATTGTTTATTCAAAAAGGTACTGCAACGAAAGAAGAACGATACAAATAGTGCGATAAGCAAGGGATGGGACTATCTAACATGTCCCCCTCCAGGGGTAAGCTGCGGGATGGTATGTAAAACAGGTATAATGCTCGTAATAGAGACCACCTGAACACTCGACGGAGCTTTACTGCTTCCCTGGCTGTTGCATCGTGAGTTCGGCGATTCTAGTGCCGGACAGGACTGCTGAAAAACGGAGTCCTGAAAACAAAGAAAAGAATAAAGAAAAAGAATGACACAATCGGGAGCCCCTGGTGCGGTTGAGCCGCATTCTTGGCGTGCCGTGGTCGTGCCCCTCCCCATGTGCCCATGGTATCTACAGAGCGTAGTTATGTACGCGTAATACTGGCTTCGCAATTTCGCGAGGGCTGGGGTTGGGGCAGGATTGCTATTCGTGCTTGAATCGTGCCAGGTGGTCTTGTTGTAGGTTACTCTGGGCGCGCTTGGCGGTGTCCGGACGCTTAGTGGCCGGACTCGAGAATTGCCGTGAGAGGCTACTTTGTACCTCCGCCGCGAGGGCTGCCGTGTGCTCCTCCGTTTGGAGAGAGCGTTCGGTGTTTCCATTGACCGTGATTACTTCTCGAGGGCCTGGCATATTGAGCTTGAGGTATGCGTAATGCGGCACCGCATTGAACTTTGCAAATGCGGTTCGTCCGAGCAGTGCATGATAGCCGATGCGGAACGGGACTATGTCGAAGATTAACTCTTTGCTTCAGAAGTTATCCGGTGATCCGAAGACCACTTCGAGTGTGACTGAGCCTGTACAATTGGCCTCTACACCCGGTATGACACCTTTAAAGGTCGTCTTTGTAGGTTTAATCCTTGAGGGGTCTATGCCCATCTTGGCGACCGTATCCCGATAAAGCAGGTTCAGTTGCCGCCGTCCATAAGGACTACGGTGAGGTGAAATCCGTCAATAATTGGGTCAAGAACCAATGCGCGAAACCGCCGTGACGGATGCTAGTGGGTGGTCCTTCGATCGAAGGTGATCGGGCAGGAAGACCATGGGTTGAATTTTGGGGCGATGGCTCCATCGCATATACGCCCCGTAATGCACGCTTCCGCTCCCTTTTGGGTATGTGGGTTGCATATATCATGTTCACCGTCCGCACTTGTGTGGGAAAAACCTTACATCCTCTATTGTTCGGGCGGTCGGGCTCTTCCTCGTCATCGCTATGAAGCCCCTTGTCATTGAGTTCGGCACCTAACTTGCTCGCTTGTTTGAACACCCAACAATCCCTGTTGGTGTGATTGGTCGGTGTCGGGGTGCCATGTATCCGCACAAGCGATCGAGTATGCGGTCCAAGTTGGACGGGCCTGGGTATTTCTTTTGAATGGCTTCTTCCACGACCGGTTTAGAGCCTCGAATCCGGCATTGACGGCCAGATCTTCAGATTATCGCCGTTGATGCGGCGCTTGTTCTTGTTGCGACGCGACCTGCCATTGCTGTCCTTGGTATCCGAACTATCGTGGTATTTGGCCAAGTTGTTGCTTCGAGCTAGCCAGCTGTCCTCTCCGCCGCAAAAAGCGAGTCATGAGGGTTGTGAGGGCTGCCATAGATTTCGCTTTTCCTGTCCTAGGTGCCGGGCAAGCCACTCGTCATGGATGTTATGTTTGAAGGCTGCAAGGGCCTCTGCATCCGGACAAATAACGATTTGATTTTTCTTTGTGAGGAACCGTGTCCGTAATTGTCCGCCGATTCTTCTGGCTGCTGAATTATGTGGCTAAGGTCATCGGCGTCTGGTGGTCGCACATATGTGCCCTGGAAGTTATCAAGAAATGCGGCTTCCAAGTCCTCCCAACAACCAATTGATTCGGCTGGCAAGCTGTTGAGCCAATGCCGAGTTGGTCCTTTAAGCTTGAGTGGGAGGTATTTGATGGCATGTAGTTCATCACTGCGGGCCATGTGGATATGGAGGAGATAGTCCTCGATCCAGACCGCAGGATCTGTGGTACCATCGTATGATTCAATGTTTACGGGTTTGAAGCCCTCGGGGATTTGATGATCCATTACTTCATCTGTGAAGCATAGTGGGTGTTCGGCGCCTCTGTATTGGGCTATATCACGACGTAGCTCAAATGAGCTTTGTCTATTGTGTTTGGCCCGGCCGGAGTTTCTGTATCCGGCGTGACGGTTATCGTCATGTGTCGTTGGGCGCCCACGTGATCCGTAGATCGATCTTGTATGTTTTGCCTTATCCTCCAATATGTCTCGCAAGTCCGGCACGTTTTCCCGTGTCCTGGTACTTTTAGAACGGCGTCGGGGTACGGCTTGAACGGAGGGTCCAGAGACCTCTCTATCGCGGCCACGGGGTGGCCGGTCTGCCATGTCGTGCGCTGTTGACTTGGGTGCTTCCTCCTCTAATCGAGGCAACGGCCTGCGTTTGGGGTAGCTTTTGGAGGGCGCCGAGTTCATACTCTTCGCCGCGAGGACTTCGTCCATCCGCCGCCTAGCAGATCTTGATCAGCTCTAAGCTGTTGCTGCTTTTTCTTGAGGCTGTTTGCCGTGGCTATAAGCCCGCGCTTTGAAACGCCCTGCTCGGTGGGATCTCGGCACGCATTTAATTCTTCGTCGCCGAGGCTTGCCTCATCTTCGGAAGGGGCGCTTAATTGTCGCCCTCAACCTCTTTTTCGCCAGACCGTCAGGCGGACTTGCTTCTCCTTCCTCCTGCGCTGAGTCCTGCTGGAGGAGGTTGTCTTCGGCACTGTCCGGGGTGTTATTATCTCCCATGCCGGAATCACCGTTTTTGCTGTGGAGGGATTTAGAGCGGCGCCGCTGACGTTGGCGCTTCGGCTGCTTCTTGGAGGGGTCATCCTCCGTTGTTCTATCGTCGTTCCCATCTTTTGGGATGTCCAGCATGTATATGTCATAGGACGATGTGGCCTTCCATTGCCCTGTAGGCGCTGGGTCTTGGTCGTCTCCGGCATCATCGTTCATACCGTCGATGTCTTCGGAGTTGAAGTCGAGCATGTCGGTTAAATCATCGACAGTGGCTACAAAGTGGGTGGTGGGCGGGCGTTGAATTTCGTCGTTCGTATCTCAACCTTCATGTCTGCAGTCCGGCCAGGGCTCTCCGGATAAAGAGAGAGACTTTAGTGAATTCAGAATATCGCCAAAGGGCGAGTGCTGAAAGATGTCCGCGGCCGTAAACTCCATGACCGACGCCCAATCGGATTCGACAAGGGGCGCTGGGGTTCGGAGTCCGGAGAGGAGTCCGGCACCCTGGAGTCGAGGTCTTCGCAAAGGACAGGGATAAAGTTCGGCGAAATCGCCGTAGAGATTGTAGCCCCTGAGGCGGTGTCCAACCACCCGTCCTCGATAGGGGAATCCGGCTCCGGATTAAGGGTCGGAGCGGATGCTAGTGCGGCCTCCAGGGCACTGTTCGGCTGCAGAGCTAGATCATGCCCATCGAGACAGTGCGGCACGCTTGGACGCGGCTCGAATCCGTCGAAGATCAAGTCTCCGCGGATATCGACCGTATAGTTCAAACTTCCAAATCTGACCTGATGGCCAGGGGCGTAGCTTTCGATCTGCTCCAGATGGCTGCTTAATTGGCCCGCAGCAGCAAAGCCGCCCGAATCACGAAGATCTTTCCGGGAGAAAGGTCTCACCGGCTGCGTCGTTGTTGATGATCGAAGGAGCCATCGGGCCTATCGGTGACGACACAGAGGAACTCTCAATGAAAGCACCAATGTCGGTGTCAAAACCAGCGGATCTCGGGTAGGGGGACCCGAACTGTGCGTCTAGGCGGTTGGTAACAGGAGACAAGGGACACGATGTTTTTACCTGTGTTCGGGCCCTCTCGATGGAGGTAATACCCTACTCCGCTTGATTAATATTGATGATATGGGTAGTACAAGAGTAGATCTACCACGAGATCAAGGAGGCTAAACCCTAGAAGCTAGCCTATGGTATGATTGTTGTTCGTCCTACGGACTAAAACCCTCCGGTTTATATAGACACCGGATAGGTTAGGGTTACACAGAGTCGGTTACAATGGTAGGAGATCTACATATCCGTATCGCTAAGATTGCCTTCCACGCTGAGGAAAGTCCCATCCGGACACGGGACGAAGTCTTCAATCTTGTATCTTCATAGTCTTGGAGTCCGGCCGTGATGATAGTCCGGCTATCCGGACACCCCCTAGTCCGGGACTCCCTCAGTCGCCGCGATGCTCTGGTACGTTCAGGGTGATGCAGCGGCCAAGGTTGATGCAGAGACAATAGTTGACGGAGGCGGCGGAGCTTCACGAGCTGGGCGGCGCAAGGAAGACGATGCAGAAGGGCACGAAGGGAAAAGGAGAATGACCCTTTGGTCCTATTTATAAAGGCAAGGGATATGTGTGTTAGGCGCGAAAATCAAGGGGCCGCAAGGTTGGAAGCGGAGTTGTCGCCTCGATTGTTGCAGACCCATTAATGAAAAGATGTTATATACAGTTCTTTATGACAGATGACGTCAGGCCGGTTCACCGCAATCTGAGAAGATGAGGTCACAGCGGTTTAACCAAGAAGATGTTGAAGACGAAGCTTTTTACTTAGGATTGACATGAACCTGTTCAAATCAATCTGGGGCCTAATGTTGGGGATATTACTATCGATGAAACCGCCGTGACAGGCCGGGTTAACTTCATCAGTAGTCAAGTATGCTTGAAGCCCGTGAGGATATTCTATAAGGGTCCAAGGCCCAGAACCGGTTTAAGGCTTGTAGCCATGAACCGACATTAGCATGTAACTTGTGTTGTAAGTTAGAAATACTAGAGACCGAACCGGACACGTCTCTGAGCCGGTCTCGGGACTCTGCAAACCGACGGGCGTCACCCATGTATATAAGGGGGCGACCGGGTGGCGGTTCAGGGACAACGGACAACAACTCGAGACTTAGGCGAAGCTTGTTTGCTCCCTAGTCATCGAAACCCCCATCAATTCCATCACAACTAGACGTAGGCTTTTACCTTTACCGAAGGGGCCGAACTAGTATAAACTCTCTTGCGTCCTTGTGTCCGCTTTAACCCCTTCAAGCTAACCCGTAGCGATGGCTCCACGACTAAGTCCTTTCATGAGGACATCTGCCGTGACAAAACCACGACAGGTTGCGATGATTGAGGTGAACACAAACGATTCAGCGTAACAAGATGTGTGTGATACCCGGCAAACAGGTCGGTAATCAGAATTGTGTGCGATCATTATAGACAGCCCATACGGTCTTTTTTTGTGAATTGTGTGCTCGTCAGGGCACACAGTTCAACAAACCAACCCGTGGGCGATAATGTAGAAGACCTCTGTCATATACATATTACTAACCGTCTGCGATGAGATTGACAGGATAAATAGAGATATATACAGTCTACTTAATTTAGTCCTTGTTGTTGTTGTTGTTGTTGTTGTTGTTGCTGTTGTTGTTGGATGGCCCCGCGACATCATCTTGGTGAGGACGTTTCTTGCTGCTGACCGTTGGCTTTTCACCGCCGACGCCGTCGTCATCGTCATTGCTGTCGCTGTCCTCCTCCTCCTCCTCGTTGTACCATTCCTCCTTGATATGTACATTTTGCATCATGTTTCCTTGCTGTTATTTATAATGTTTTTATCCATAATAATGCTTTTTGGAGTAATTCTAATGCCTTTTATCTCATAATTTACAAGGAACACACCAAGGGGGAGAATTCTGGCAGCTAGAAATCTGGACCTGGAAAAGCTACGTCCGGCCACCTATTCTGCACAACTCCAAATGAGCTGAAACTTCACAAAGAATTTTTATGAATTATTTGAGGAATATTGGATCCAATAAGCACCAGAGGGGGGCCACCAGGTGGGCACAACCCACCTAGGCGCGCCAGGCCCCCCTGGCGTGCCCTGGTGGGTTGTGGCCTCCACGGCCCACCTCCAGTGCCCATCTTTTGGTACATAAGTCATTTTGACCTAGAGAAAAAATAAGGGGGAGGCTTTCGGGACAAAGCGCCGCCGTCTTGAGGCGGAACTTGGGCAGGAGCACTTTTTCCCTCTGGCGGAGCGATTCTGCTGGGGGAACTTCCCTCCCGAAGGGGGAAATCATCGTCATCATCATCACCAACAACTCTCCCATCTTGGGGAGGGCAATCTCCATCAACATATTCACCAACACCATCTCATCTCAAGCCCTAGTTCATCTCTTGTATTCAGTCTTGTTACCTGAACTATGGATTGGTGCTACGGGGTGACTAGTAGTGTTGATTACTATATGGTTTATTTGGTGGAAGATTATATGTTCAGATCCATTATGCATATTAATACCCCCCTGATCATGAGCATGTTTATTGTTTGCGAGTAGTTGCATTTGTTCTTGAGGTCACGGGATAAATCATGTAGCAAGTAATCATGTTAATTTGATATGTGTTCGATATTTTTATACTATGTATGTTGTGATTCCCTTAGTGGTGTCATGTGAACGTCGACTACATGACACTTCACCATATTTGGGCCTAAGGGAATGCATTGTGGAGTATTAAATAGATGGTGGGTTGCGAGAGTGACAGAAACTTAAACCCAAGTTTATGCACTATTTCATAAGGGACCGATTGGATCCTAGAGTTTAATGCTATGGTTAGAATTTATTCTTAATACTTTTCTCGTAGTTGTGGATGCTTACGGGAGGGTTAATCATAAGTAGGAGGTTTGTTCAAGTAAGAACAACACCTAAGCACCGGTCCACCCACATATCAAATTATCAAAGTAGCAAACACAAATCAAACAAACATGATGAAAGTGACTAGATGAAATTCCCGTGTACCCTCAAGAATGATGTGCTTAGTATAAGAGACCGTACTGGCTTGTCCTTTGCCTCAAAAGGATTGGGCTACCTTGCTGCGTACTTGTTACTGTTATCATTACTTGCTCGTTACAAATTATCTTGCTATCAAACTACTCGCTACTTACAATTTCAGCACTTGCGGACATTACCTTACTGAAAAGTACTTGTCATTTCCTTATGCTCCTCGTTGGGTTCGACACTCTTACTTATCGAAAAGAGCTACAATTGATCCCCTATATTTGTGGGTCATCAAGGCTATTTTTTGGTGCCGTTGCCGGGGAGTGAAGCGCCTTTGGTAAGTGGAATTCGGTAAGGAAACAATTATATAGTGTGCTGAAATTTATTGTCACTTGTTACTATGGAAAACAATCCTTTGAGGGGTTTGTTCGGGGTATCTTCACCTTGTCCGGAACCACAATTAGTTGCCCCTCAACCTACTGCACCTACTGAAAATATTGAACATGAAATTCCTTCGGGTATGATAGAACAACTGCTAGCTAATCCTTATGCAGGAGATGAAACCGAACATCCTGACATGCACTTGAAAAATGTAGAACAAATTTGTGGATTTTTTAAGCTTGCAGGTTTGCCCAGGGATGAAGTTATGAAAAAGGTTTTCCCTTTATCTTTGAAGGGAAAAGCATTGGCATGGTATAAGCTATGCGATAATATTGGATCATGGAATTGGAATCGTTTAAAATTGGAGTTTCACCAAAAAAATTATCCCATGCATGTAGTTCATCGTGATCGGAATTATATATACAATTTTTGGCCTCGTCAAGGAGAAACTATCGCTCTAGCTTGGGGGAGGCTTAAGTCAATGCTATATTCATGCCCCAATCATGAGCTTGCAAGAGAAATTATTGTTCAGAACTTTTATGCTCGGCTTTCTCGTAACGATCAAACCTTGCTGGATACTTCTTGTGTTGGTTCTTTTATGAAGAAAACTATTGAATTCCAGTGGGACCTTCTGGAAAGAATTAAATGCAACTTTGAAGATTGGGAACTCGACTAAGGTAAAGAGTCAGGTATAAAGCTTAAGTATGATTGTGTTAAATCTTTTATGGATACCGATGCTTTTCAAAAGCTTAGCACTAAATATGGACTTGACTCTGAGATAGTAGCCTTTTTTTGTGAATCATTTGCTACTCATGTTGAACTCCCTAAAGAGGAATGGCTTAAATATCACCCACCTATTAAAGAAGAAAATTAAAGAACCGGTACCAGTTAAAGAAGAAACTATTCTCTATAATGTTGATCCAGTTGTTCCTACTACTTATATTGAGAAACCCCCTTTTCCTGTTAGGATAAAGGAACATGCTAAAGTTGCAGCTGTGGATAACAAAAGCTTTGTCAGAACACCTAAACCAGATGAAAAAATCAGAGTTGAACCTAATATTGCTATGGTTAAAGATCTCTTAGAAGAAGATGTGGATGGGCATGTTATTTACTTCTATAGAGAAGCTGCTAGAATTGGTAAGCCTGATATAAAAGATAAACATAGACCTGTTGTGGGTATGCATGTTATTTCGGTTAAAATAGGAGACCACTGTTATCATGGTTTATGTGACATGGGTGCTAGTATGGGTGCTATTCCTTACAAGTTATATCAAAAAATTAGGGAAGACATAGCTGAAGGAAATATGCCCTAGAGGCAATAATAAAGTTGTTATTTATATTTCCTTATATCATGATAAATGTTTATTATTCATGCTAGAATTGTATTAACCGGAAACTTAGTACATGTGTGAATACATAGACAAATAGAGTGTCCCTAGTATGCCTCTACTAGACTAGCTCGTTAATCAAAGATGGTTAAGTTTCCTAGCCATAGACATGTGTTGTCATTTGATGAACGGGGTCACATCATTAGAGAACGATGTGATGGACAAGACCTATCCATTAGCTTAGCATAATGATAGTTTAGTTTATTGCTATTGCTTTATTCATGACTTATACATGTTACTATGACTATGAGATTATGCAACTCCCGAATACCGGAGGAACACTTAGTGTGCTATCAAACGTCACAACGTAACTGGGTGATTATAAAGATGCTCTACAGGTGTCTCCGATGGTGTTTGTTGAGTTGGCATATATCGAGATTAGGATTTGTCACTCCGATTATCGAAGAGGTATATCTGGGCCCTCTCAGTAATGCACATCACTATAAGCCTTGCAAGCAATGTGACTAATGAGTTAGTTGTGGGATGATGCATTATGGGACGAGTAAAGAGACTTGCCGGTAACGAGATTGAACTAGGTATGATGATACCGACGACCGAATCTCGGGTAAGTAGCATACCGATGACAAAGGGAACAATGTATGTTGTTATGCGGTTTGACCGATAAAGATCTTCATAGAATATGTAGGAGCCAATATGAGCATCTAGGTTCCATTATTGGTTATTGACCGGAGATGTGTTTCAGTCATGTCTACATAGTTCTCGAACCCGTAGGGTCCGCACGCTTAACGTTCGATGACGATTTGTATTATGAGTTATGTGATTTGATTACCGAAGTTTGTTCGGAGTCCCGGATGAGATCACAGACATGACGAGGAGTCTCGAAATGTTCGAGACATAAAGATCAATATGTTGAAAGGCTATATTCGGACATCAGAAAGGTTCTGAGTGGTTCGGGTATTTTTCGGAGTACCGGGGAGTTACGGGAATTCGCCGGGGGAAGTATTGGGCCTTCATGGGCCTTAGTGGAAAGGAGAGAAGGGCCACAAGGGGAGGCCACGCGCCCCCCATGGGCTGGTCCAAATTGGACTAGGGCTAGGGTTCCGCCCCCCTTTCCTTCTCTTCTTCCTCTCCTTCCTTCTACTCCTACTTGGACTATGAAAGGGGGAAACCTACTCCTACTAGGGTAGGAATCCCCCCTCTGGCGTGCCCCTTGTGGCCGGCCCTCCTCCTCCTCCCCTCCTTTATATACGGGGGGAGGGGGCACCCCATAGACACACAAGTTGATTTCTTAGCCGTGTGCGGTGGCCCCATCCACATATTTCCACCTCGGTCATATTGTCGTAGTGCTTAGGCGAAGCCCTGAGCCGGTAACTTCATCATCACCGTCACCACGCCGTCGTGCTAACAAAACTCTCCCTCGGCCTTAGCTAGATCTAGAGTTCGAGGGACGTCACCGAGCTAAACGTGTGCAGATCACGGAGGTGTCGTGCGTTCGGTACTTGATCGGTTGGATCACGAAGACGTTCGACTACATCAACCATGTTACTTAACGCTTCCACTTTCGGTCTACCAGGGTACGTGCACAAACTCTCCCCGCTCGTTGCTATGCTTCTCCTAGATAGATCTTGCGTGATCGTAGGATTTTTTTTGAAATACTACGTTCCCCAACAATAGCACCTACAGAGTTAGAAGACATAGATATTACTATTAAACTTGCTAATAGAGACACCATATCACCGTGTGGGATTATTAGAGATGTTGAAGTCTTGTGTGGGAAGATAAAATATCCTACTGATTTTCTTGTTCTTGGTACCCCGCAAGATGAATTTTGTCCCATTATCTTTGGAAGAACTTTCCTGAACACAGTTAATGCTAGGATAGATTGCCAGAAACAAACTGTGGGTGTTAGCTTTGGTGATGAGTCTCATGAGTTTAATTTTTCCAAGTTTTGTAGAAACCATCATGAAAAAGAATTGCCTAGTAAGGATGAATTAATTGGTCTTGCTTCTATTGCTGTGCCACCTACTGATCCTTTAGAACATACTTCCTAGACCATGAAAATGATTTACATATGCATGAAAGAAATGAAATAGATAATATTTTATTTGAACAACACCCTCTACTTAAACACAATTTGCCTATTGAAACTATCGGAGGTCCTCCTCCACCTAAAGGTGATCCTGTGTTTGAATTAAAACAATTGCCAGACACTTTGAAATATGCTTATGTTGATGAAAATAAGATATATCATGTTATTATTAGTGCTAACCTTTCAGAACATGAAGAAGAAATATTATTGAAGGTTCTAAGGAAGGACCGAGCTGCTATTGGATATACTCTCTATGATTTAAAGGGCATTAGTCCCACTCTATGTCAGCACAAAATTAATATGGAACCTGATGCTAAACCAGTTGTTGATCACCAACATCGGTTAAATCAGAAGATGAAAGAGGTGGTAAGAACGGAAATATTAAAACTTCTGGAAGCAGGTATAATTTATCCTATAGCTGAGAGTAGATGGGTAAGTCATGTTCATTGTGTCCCAAACAAAGGAGGTATTACTGTTTCTCCTAATGATAATAATGAACTTATTCCACAGAGAATTGTTACAGGCTATAGAATGGTAATTTATTTCGGAAAATTAAATAAAGCTACTAGAAAAGATCATTACCCTTTTCCTTTTATTGATCAAATGCTTGAAACATTATCTAAGCACACACACTTTTGCTTCCTTGATGGATATTCTGGCTTTTCACAAATACATGTTTCTCAACCTAATCAAGAAAAGACCACTTTTACTTGTCCTTTTGGAACCTAAGCTTATAGACGTATGCCTTTTGGTTTATGTAATGCACCTGCTACCTCTCAAAGATGCATGATGGCTATATTCTATGACTTTTGTGAAAAGATTGTTGAGGTTTTCATGGATGACTTCTCTTTTTATGGGAAGTCTTTTGATGATTGCTTAAGCAATCTTGATCGAGTTTTGCAGAGATGTGAACAAACAAATCTTGTCTTGAATTGGGAGAAGTGCCACTTTATGGTTAATGAAGGCATTGTCTTGGGTCATAAAATTTCTGAAAAAGGTATTGAAGTGGATAAAGCTAAAGTCGATGCAATTGAGACCATGTCCCAAGGACATCAAAGGTATTCGTAGTTTCTTAAGTCATGCTGGTTTTTATAGGAGATTTATCAAAGACTTTTCTAAAATTTCTAAGCGTCTTACTAATCTTTTGCAAAAGGATATTCCTTTTGTCTTTGATGATGATTGTCTTGAAGCCTTTGAAACACTCAAGAAAGCTTTAATCACTGCACCTATAGTTCAACCACCAGATTGGAATTTGCCTGTTGAAATTATGTGTGATGCTAGTGATTATGTTGTTGGTGCTGTTCTAGGACAAAGAGTTGACAAAAAATTGAATGTTATTCATTATGCTAGTAAAACTCCAGACAGTGCTCAGAAAAATTATGCTACTACTGAAAAAGAATCCTTAGCAGTGGTGTTTGCTTGTGATAAGTTTAGACCTTATATTGTTGATTCCAAAGTAATTGTTCACACAGATCATGCTGCTATTAAATATCTTATGGAAAAGAAAGATGCTAAACCTAGACTTATTCGTTGGGTTCTCTTGTTACAAGAATTTGATTTGCATATTATTGGTAGAAAAGGATCTGAGAACCCTATAGCTGATAACTAGTCTAGGCTTGAAAAATGTGCTTGATGACCCACTTCCTATATATGATAGTTTTCCTGATGAGCAGTTAGCTGCAATAAATGTTGTTAATGGTACTCCTTGGTATGCTGACTATGCTAATTACGTTGTTGCTAAATATTTCCCACCTAGCTTTAGTTACCAACAAAATAAAAAATTCTTCTATGATTTAAGACATTACTTTTGGGATAACCCGCAACTTTATAAAGGAGTAGATGGTATTATTAGACGTTGTGTACCTTAGCATGGACAGGGAAAAATCCTACGGAAATGTCACTCCGAACCTTATGGAGGGCATCATGCTGGAGATAGAACTGCTCACAAGGTATTGCAATCTGTATTTTATTGGCCTACTCTCTTCAAGGATGCTTGTAAGTATGTCTCATCTTATGGTGAATGCCAGATAATAGGTAATATTGATAAGCGTCAAGAAATGCCTATGAACTATTCTCTTGCTGTTGAACCATTTGATGTTTGGGGATTTGATTACATGGGACCTTTTCCTTCCTCTAATGTGTATACACATATTTTGGTTGATGTTGATTATGTTACTAAATGGGTAGAAGCTATTCCAACTAGTAGTGCTGATCACAACACCTCTATTAAAATGCTTAAGGAAGTTATTTTCCCGAGGTTTGGAGTCCGTAGATATTTAATGACTAATGGTGGTTCACACTTTATTCATGGTGCTTTCTGTAAAATGCTTGCTAAGTTTGATGTTAACCATAGAATTGCATCACCTTACCATCCTCAGTCTAGTGGTCAAGTTGAGCTTAGCAATAGAGAAATAAAATTAATTTTGCAAAAGACTGTTAATAGGTCCAGGAAGAATTGGTCTAAGAAATTAGATGATGCACTTTGGGCTTATAGAACAGCATATAAAAATCCCGTGGGTATGTCTCCTTATAAAATGGTTTATCGAAAAGCTTGTCATTTGCCTCTTGAGTTAGAACATAAAGCATATTGGGCAGTTAAAGAACTCAACTATGATTTCAAACTTGCTGGTGAAAAGAGGTTATTTGATATAAGCTCTTTAAATGAATGGAGAACCCAAGCTTATGAAAATGCAAAGTTATTTAAAGAAAAAGTTAAAAGATGGCATGACAAAAGAATCCAAAAGCGTGAGTTTAAAGTTGGAGAATATGTTCTTTTGTACAACTCTCGTTTTAGATTCTTTGCAGGCAAACTCCTCTCGAAATGGGAAGGCCCATATGTCATCGAGGAGATTTACCGGTCCGGTGCCATCAAAATAAATATTTGCGAAGGCACTAACCCGAAGGTTGTCAATGGGCAACGAACAAAGCATTATATCTCAGGTATGCCTATTAATGTTGAAAGCAATATTATCCAATCTTTGACACCAGAAGAACACATAAAAGAGTCCTTCTGGAACACTCCAGAATCGTCAAAATAAGGAGGCACGTGATACGGTAAGTAAACGGACACCGAAAAATCTGCAAAAATATTTTTATCAGTTTTGGAATATTTAAAATTTTGGAAATATAGAAACTCCCAGGAAGCGTCCCCTGGTGGGCACAATACACCAGGGCGCGCCTAGGTGGGTTGTGCCCACCTGGGACACCTCCCGTACTCCGTTTTTTTCCATATGCTTGTCCTCCAAGATGAAAAATCTATATATACTTCCCGAACCTATTAACCACCATACCGCAAAGAAAATCCTCTGTTCTCCTTTCTTGATGTTTCTGGTCAGATTTGTCAAGCTGGGCATCATTTCTTCTTGCTCCTCCAACCACATGGAAGAAGATGCTTGGCTGATGAAGATCGAGATGAAGAGGGAGGAGCCCATGGACGCTATCAAAGGAGACAAAGGAAGGGAAACTACCGTGGATCCATCCCTGGTGGCAACAAAAGCACTTTTGGTCGAGGAGGAGGAGGAAGATATCCTTAAACCCTATCTTACTCACCTTACTCATGCTGAGATTAAAGCTTTTCGTGCCTTTGAAATGGTTCGCATACAAAATAAGTGTCTCACTCGCGAAAATATTCTGCATCAATAGCATATCATCTATCTTCGGAGCGTCATCCGTTGGCTGCAGGATCTCTTGGCCCTTAAAGACAAGATCGCTTCATCACCACCATCACCTTCTTCACCAACAATGGAGAACTGAATATCAGTTATGGGCACTCCCCTTGGCTTCCGCCAAGCTTGGGGGAGGTGCCCCGGTACCATATCATCCCACTATCTTTTTACTTTTACTTATCTTAGTTAAATCTTTTGCTTAGAAGAATAAAGCTTAGTTCGATCCTTTCTTCCTTTTTAGTTTGCTTAGTGATATATCATTATTATCGTGTGCAAGTTATATAATAAAGTTAGTTTGAGTTTTTTGCTTTCTTTATTTTCATGTTGCAAATAAAGAAAAGAAATAAGAAAGAAAGAAAAAGAGAAAGGAAATAAATAAAAGAAGGAAAATAAATCAATAATATTATATACTAATCCTATGATAGGTGATAGCACCACATAAGGAAAAGTATAAGTAAGAAAATTTTATTTGAGATTGACAAACATAGCATTAGTCAATGATGCAACTCATGAAAGAATTAATAATGGAAGGGAAGATTCACATATAAACACTACAAAAAAATACACTTCCGTGATGATACGTGTTTGTCATAGTAGGTCGCCTTTTTTGTCATGCATGTACATCCATGACAAATTTATGACAGAACCAAGATAGTCATACCTGTGTTGTCGTAGAAGTGTTCCATGACATTACCAAAATTATCATCACGGAAGTGTCCACTTACATGACGATAAATCACTCGTCACGGAAGTGCTTTCGTCAAGGGTGACCGACACGTGGCATCCACCGTAACGGAACGCCGTTAAGCTATCAGGTCGGGTTTTGGATCCGATAACCCGTTAACAGTCCCGACCAATGGGAAATTTCCACGTGTAAAATTCTTATTGGCCGGACGAAACTCGTGTCGGCTAAATCGCTGGGTCGAGATAGGGCGCCTATGATACGTCGACACGTGGCACGGCCAACAGAGGCCCATTCTCGTGAAAAGGCCGCCCGCTTGACTTGGTCAAAAGTCATGGCCGCCCATGGAAAGCCTGTTAACGGCTTGTTCGAATATAGCCCATTTACAGCTCGCTAACCCAAGGCCCATTACGCCCTATCCGAATTAGGCCCAGTAGCGTCATCTGGGCCATCCAATATGATTCCAGCCCGTTCTCACTTGTTGCCCATGTATGGCCCATGACGCCTTTCGGCCCATATGAGGCCCTATGTAACTCTTGGCCTATTAACAGCCCGTGGTGAAACTGGCCCGTAATGAACAGTTTATCACTTTACACCCATTAACGGCCCGTGGTGAAACTGGCCCGTAATGAACAGTGTATAAATTTATACCCATCAACGGCCCGTTATTCCGTTGGGCCATTTCCAGCCCATGTTATCTTTCGGCCTTCTCACAGCCCATTTATTCTTGGGCTCATTTCCAGCATTCGTTTACTTACAGCCCGTTACTGTCATTTTCTGCTCGTGGGCCAAATTCAGCCCTTGGTTACAGTCAGCCCGTTTGTGGTCCGTTAATTCGTTGGGCCGTTTTCATAGCATCATCAAATACGGCCTATTAACGATGGCCCATTATGGTCAGCCCATGAACGAACGATTCCAACTCTAGCCCGTTTACGACCATAATGCGGCCTGTTATTGGCCCATGTTTGTCCAATCGATCATACGACCCGTATAAGGCCCATTGATGATACGGCCCGTAGAAGGCCCATTGTTTCTACGGCCCGTAGAAGGCCCATTGTTTCTACAGCCCGTAGAAGGCTCATCGCTTTCACGGCCCGTAGAAGGCCCATCGCTTTATATAGCCCGTAGGGAGGCCCAAAGTGTCACTACAAAGAAATATTAGCCCATGGTTATTGTGGCCTAGTTTTAAAAAAATAGGTTATTGCAGCCACTAGCAAATGGCGTAAAAAGAACCGCAGACCGACTACAAGCAAACAAATAAACAAGACAACAAGGAAATAAATAAGCAAGCAACTTATGCTAGGCTATCACGGCTATTACACATATTACATCCACTGGGCATCAAAGTTCGCCACCAAAGTGCAAATATAGGGAACACAACAAAGATATAAACACCGCAAAGAAAACAAGTCTAGAACTGAAACCACTTTAGAAGAGCTCAAGAAACAATATCCTGGGGACCCATAATGCTGGCAAGATGCTTAGCAAGCTTATTAACTTTCTCTTGTTTTGTGCTTAAATCCTCCAGCGCTTGCTGTTGCACAAGAAAGTACGCATCTGAATTCTGTAGGGACTTCCTCAGTCCTTCGGCTTCTTGTCAGTAGCATACCGATCGATGCCTTTCAGCTTGTAGCTGAGATCAAGAAGTCAAGTGATTCAGCAATGAGTTCGAAGAGCTTGTGCCAGCGGTGATCGCCAAGAACTCGAACACTACATCAACGCAGGACTGTGGGGTTTCTCACCGTCTACAAGACCGCTTTTTATCACCTTTCTTGGAGACTAACAGGGTTGTCTCACTATCTTGAACCTTATCTGCATTACTTTCTCTACCATTGCATAGTGGGGTGCTCTTCTCCAATATTCTGTTTGCATACTACAAGAGAAACAAGCAGACACATCACAGGTTTAGCTTGTAGTATACAAAACTCATTTTGGTAAACCGGTTCACTAGTAAGGTGGATAGGATAACAGCATGAAACAAACATATATCCATGTACTATGGTCACTGTATTGTCCATATCATTCTAGTTTATGTTCCCTAATAAAGATAGAGACACAGTTCAACTCATATATTTTTAAGACACAACATCATAGACAGAATATAAGTGTGAGAAACTACACAACATTAGCAGCACTTGTAATGTGCATCACATGAGAACATAATTGTTTATGCAACTTAAACTGAAATCAACATAGAGCAAGCAGTTAGAACAGCAATCCAGTTAAAGAAATAGGTTTAAAACATACCTGTTGCGCCATTGGAGTTTCAATTGGATCCTTCAAATTCGAAAGTAGTTGGTATGAGTAAATACAAAGGATGCAACACCAAAGGAGTATGGACCATAGCTACGGAATCTGACCTGAGAACAGTTGATCTTCTGCTTTAAACATGGAGTTTGGGTTAGCTGTGGTGGTCTTCGTGCTTTGGGCACTGCAGTAGCTTTACAAATTGCTCGTGTGGGGGTACTCTGTGGTGGACATGGTGCTTTGTCAACTATAAGTGGGTTACTATCCGCTGGGGTTGCGGTTAGACGGGTTGTAGCTGGTTCTCTGCCCAACGGTGTAAGTGTGCAATCTGGAAGAGTCTCGATTATGTGTGGTGGGGCTAGTTTGTGGGCCAGTACAACCATGGTTCTATCTGCATCAACGGGTAGCACTATCTTTTGTGAAGAACGGGTTTTTTCTCCCTTAGATACTGCCATCACCCCCTCCAATTCTAATGGCTGATAAACAAGAAAAGAAATTGAACATACATACATTGTATGATAGACAGATGTGGTAATTCACATGTATGTTATCTAACCAAACAGGACAGCATGACACAATTTCACATACATGATGCCTAACTAAACATGATAGCATGACACAGTTTCAGATATATGATGGATAACTTAACAGGATATAATGGCATAATTCAACATATGATGAGTACCTAAACAGGATGACATGACAAAACTATATGATGTCTTTCTAAAATAGGTTGGGATGAAATAATTCACATACATGTTGTCTAAGTATACATTGACATAATTGATTCATATACTAAGCAGCTGGCACTCGCATGTATGATCTCTAAACTAAGCAGATATAATTCAATAGTGTGCATATGATGTATAAAATAAGCAATGCAATACACCATATGCATCATATGAGAAATATAAACATTGCAACTTAGAGCATACACCTCAGGTGGGATATAGGACTAGTCATCTGTCTCTGAATCCTCCTCTGAGGAGCTCCCTGTAACCATCAAGATATATGCTTCAACAGTACCATTGCTCGCTCAAGACCTTGTTTTCACCTGCATTTTTCCATAACCGCTCAAATGGCTGATACACATGAAGAGTAGTTCAATATACATGTATTGTTGACAAATGGAATACGTAATGAAAAAAAAAGATGGCATGAGATAATTGACATATATGATGCACGATTCCATGGCGGTGCATAATTCACATATATGATAACCGGCTGAACATCATGGCATTGCATAATTCACATATCTGATATAGAAAGCAAACAGGAGGCATTCACACAAAGCATGTCTAATCTAAGCAGATGGCATGGCAATGCAAGATATGCAAGATATGAGCAATATCACCTAGCCAAGTTAGAGCATGCACCTCGGGGGCATACGATCGGGTCATCTCTCTCGAATCCTCCTCCGAGGAGCTATCTCAGAATCAAAGAAGAAATCTGCATCGACAGTAGCACCGACCGTCAGAAGACCTTGTTTTACTCTGCATTTTCCCATGACAGACTCAAATGGCTGATGCACATGAAGAGTAGATGAATGTATAAACATTGTTGACAAATGGAATACATTATGGAAAATATATGGCACGATACAATTCACATATACGATGACTGGCTAAACAGGATGGCATTGCATGATTCACGTATATGATGCCTCGCTAAAGAAGATGGCATTGCATAATTCCCAAATACTCCCTCTATTCCTAAATATTTGTCTTTTTAGAGATTTCAAATGGACTACCACATACAGATGTATAAAGACATATTTTAGAGTGTAGATTCACTCATTTTGTTCCGTATGTAGTCACTTGTTGAAATCTCTAAAAGAAAAATATTTAGGAATGGTGGGAGTATGATATAGAAACCAAACAGTGGCATTCACACAAAGTAAATCTAAACTAAGCTGATGACATATAAGATGTATAATGTAAGCAATGCAAGGCGCCATATGCATGATATGACCAACATCAAGATGCTGTGTTAGAGCAAACACCTCTGTGGTAAACAGGTGTGGTCGGCTCCTTTTGAATCTCCATCTGAACAGTTATCTTCCTCTGGAATACAATCTGGAAATGCAGGAGGGGGGGGGGCACTTCGCCCACCATGGAGCGGCGTCTGCATGACATTATATTTGCATGCAACGATCTTCTCTTTTTCTCTACATGTTCAGTATGATTGTGTAAAATATCTGACATGCATAATAAAAAAATAGTTAGATTTTGTAAGGCCTAAGGGGTGCATGCAAAAATCAAGACTGATGGTAGCAAACGAGTGGATGGATCCAAAACTAATGATAGGTGTAGATTATAGCTTCAGCTTAAAAAGATAGACAATGGATCATCTATTTTTGTTGCCCACCCAACATGATCCACATAGAAGACCCCAGATGAACCAGATAGTAGATGATACTATTCAATTCGGCTCGATATGAGACCCATGGGCAATTCAAAACTCAAGATTGAACGATAAAGTAGCAGTGTAATAATAACCGATGTATAACGTAAGCAAACACGAAAGATCGCGACCTCTCTTCCGTAACTGTAGTCCTCGTGTTCATCTGCCGATCGGTGATGGTAATGCGGTTGGCGTGGCTGCCGCAACGGGAAGATGATCCGAGGTGGCGAAAGGAAGTCTGCAGGGGGGATCTTCGCTGCAGTGAACGCTTCGTCGATGGTGCACCTCGTGTGGGTGGATGACGGCACGGCAGAGCAGGACATAACACACAGTTTTCTTTGACGCCTATCTCAAAAATGAAGTAAATCTGTAAGGGCTCCTTAGAATTGGAGGATTCTATAAACGCAGGGACAGGAAAAACACAGGAATATGATAGGAATGCACGTGCAAAACAGAGCATTTGGAAACATAGGATTTCAGTCAACCTATGTGTTTGGCTCACATGAATTGGAAGAACAGAGGAATGGAGAAACAAAGTGATGCGACGAGTGTACAACCTCTTTGGCATAGCCTTGTGGACCTCAAAGCATCATTGGGTTGGACGTGGAGGATGGTGATGATGCCGGTGTGACTGCCGGAGGCGGGAAGAAGATCCGAGGCCTCTGGAACGGGCGCCGAGGGTACTGCTCATTGTGATGGACGGTTCCGTCATTGGAGCAGCTCCGCTAAGGTGTACGGCAACGAGGCTGAAGCATGACAAGACAGGCAACGTTAATCTGAAGTGGGACCCTAATATCATCTGCAATAGATGATGTAAAATACATCACGAAAAAGTGCTAGATGTAAAACGCATCAACAAGGCCACGGCCGCTCGACAGATGTCTGTAAGTACCATTCACTCCGAACTTAATCAAGAAAATGAACTTCACACCAAAACTGAATTTTACCGTCAAACTGATTGAACTAGTAATGAGCACTGCAATAGATGTTTAGGGCGTTCGAGCACTAGTAGCAGAGAAGCAGTGATCTAAATCAGCAGACGCTCGAGCAGGGAACACACTAGCAGAGAGCAAGTCGTGCAGTAGCACCGCGAGAGAGTGCTAAAGCAGCAACTCCCCGTAGCTGCCGGAGGTCGCAGCAAAGAAAGCAGCAGCGCAAGTGAGAGCAAGAGCAAAGCAGCAGCACGAACGAAAGCAGGAGCAGTGCAGCAGCGCGACCGACAGCAAGAACAGAGCCGTAGCGTGAGCGAGAGCCGGAGCAGCTGCAGCTAGTGTCGTTGTGGAAGTCACCGCCAAGGAAGCAACGACATGGGGGAGAGACGCCATGGATGATGTGGCCGGCGACAGCACAGTCGATGGAGACACGCCATGCCTGCTCGGTGTCGAGCACCGGCAGCCCCGTGTGATCGAATAAAAGATAAAATGCAGCGGTGAGTGCAGAACCTCCTTGGTGGCACCGAGTTGGCCACGGCTTCATCGGAGGAATTGGTGAGGGTGCTGCGGTTCCTGTGGGGCAGGTCAAGACGGCGCTATGGGGATTGAGGTGGCGCGATAGACGAGGCGAATGTCGGAGCAGCTCCTTGGAGGTGGAGGAAGGGGCAGTTGATCCGGCGGGACAACGAGATCAACAACGGATCCTCATCCGGTGCGGTGGATGAGGGACGGCGAGCTGTTGCGGTGGACGACGTAGTCGGGGAAGAGTCTCCGGCTGGGCAGCGGTCGGGAGGCCGACGGAGGAGCGTGGGGTTTCGCGGGTTTTGGCAGCCTCGGTGTACGAATGGGGGGGCGAAGGGGGAGGGGGAGCCAAGCTTAGGGACGCGCTTGTCCGAAATGTAGGGTAAGTTATTACAGCATTCCCCACCGGTTTTGAGACCGCGACGTGGATCATCATTTCCTACCGAGGGGTAGAAGGGGATTTTATGGTCTGGCCAAGTGGAGCGATTTCAGATGAGGAGGGAGTTCGCTGGCCCAAATTTCGGGATAACAAGGCGCAGTGCGGGTTGAAGAAGCGGGAGTTTCAAAGCAGGTGAGACAAAAGATACCCGAGCTTGAAAATTTCGGAATAACAAGGTGTGGATTCCTTGTTCGGCAGAACAAACTTAAGTGTAAAAAAACAATTCATACAAGACACAAGAGAGTCATGTCCCCTTTTACTATATTGCTATAGATGCCATTGAAAAAACTACAAGAAAAATGTAAAAAAATAGGAGAACAAGATTACCCTCAAGACAGTACCAAATCGATTCGCACTTCCCTCAACAACAACAAAAACAAATCAATTCTCACCAAAGAAAGAGTAATGTCCCTTTTATATGATTACAGATGCCATGATCTCGAATTTCAATTTTTGAATCCACGTTATGTTGAATTCGAATATATCGTTAGGTGACCTTGCGGTTTATAATTGATGTAGTCGTACATTTTGATCTTCCATCATATATGAACATTTTACTCCACCATGTGAACATATATATTGTCGTCTACCATATGGACTAAATTTGAATAAATTTTCCTTATTTGAATACGATTGTTATCAAGTTATACAATAATTTAAATATTATCTTGATAACAAAAAACATACATATAGCAGTAATCATATTTCACAATGAACTACATGTACCATACGCTCTCCAATTCAAATATTTGTATCCATTTTATGTTGAATTCAAATCATAGTACATTATTGGTCTAGGTAGCGAGATGTTTGGGATAATCTAAACCCTGTTTTCAAACGCATAATTTTTGGCTGAATTGGGACAAGTTTTGGTATAAGCCTCTTGCAAAACCAGAGATTCTCTCAACAAGCCTCGTGGTTCCGAGAGGGAACGTGTCACCTTTGTGTGCGAAATGATATACGCTGCCTCCCCCCTGATTTTATTACGGAGGCAACATAGAACTATATGAGTGCCCTATTAAATTTTGGAATTATTTCGGGTTCATTTGGCCTTTTTATACATTAATTGAGTTTCTGGACTTTTAATGTGCATAATCTAAATATGAATTGCATGCAGATGCTCCGGTGCACCAAAGTGGGTTGAAAACTCACATGTGTGTCCTTAGTTGAATTTCTAGGTCCCATTGAAGAAATGAGAATGAAATTCAAACATCTCAAGGCCATGACTCGCCGAGAACATCGAGAAACTTTGATTTTAAATTCATGTAAATCCAAAACTCTCCTGGAAATCATGAAACTTGGCATGGTGTCATGTCATGGCACTAACATGTTATGGTAAAAAATTGGGCCGATTTGGAAGCTCGTGGTTCTAAGAGGGAACGTGCCACCTTTGAGTGTGAAACGATATACGCTGCCCCCTGAGTTCCTTAACAAAGGCAACATAGAACTACATTAGTTCCTGTTAAATTTTGGAATTATTCCGGTTCGTTGTCGCTTTTTATACATTAATTGAGTGTCTGGTCATTTAATGTGCATAAGTCAAATTTGAACTACAAGCACATGCTCTCGTGCACCAAAGTTGGTTGAAAAATCACATTTGTGTCCTCGGGTGAATTTGTAGGTCCCATGCAAGAAATGAGAATAAAATTAAAACATCTGGGCATCGTGGCTCGGCCGAGAACATTGAGAAACTTGGTTTTAAAATTCTTGTAAATCCAAAACACGTCTGAAAATCATGAAACTTGGCATGGATGTCATGTCATGGTACTACCATGTTGTGGTAAAAAATTGGCGAATAGGAACAGATTTTGGCATAATCTTCTTGCAAACCCAAGCTTCTCTCAAGAAGGCTCGTGGTTCTGAGAGGGAACGTGCCACCTTTGAGTGCGAAACGATATACGTTGTCCCCCTTGAGTTTATTTACAAAGGCAACATAGAACTACATGAGTGCCTTGTTAAATTTTGGAATTATTCCGGCTTCGTTTGGCCTTATTTACACATTAATTGAGTTTTTGGTCATTTAGTGTGCATAATTCAAATTTGAAATACAAGCACATGCTCCCGTGCACCAAAGTTGGTTGAAAAATCACATTTGTGTCCTCGAGTAGGTCCCATGCAAAAAATAAGAATAAAATTCAAACATCTGGGCATCGTGGCTCGGTCGAGAACATTGAGAAACTTGGTTTTAAAATCATGAAACTTGGCATGGTGTCATGTCATGGTAGTACCATGTCGTGGTAAAAAAATTAGACGAATAGGAACAAATTTTGGTATAAGCTTCTTGCAAATCGGAGCTTCTCTCAAGAAGGCTCGTGGTTACGGAGGGAACGTGTCACCTTTGTGTGCATAATTCAAATTTGAAATACAAGCACATGTTCCAAAGTGCACCAAAGTTGGTTGAAAAATCACATGTGTGTCCTCGGGTAAATTTCTAGGTTACATGCAAGAAATGGGAATGAAATTCAAAATTAAAGGCGTCGTGGCTGGGTTGGAAACATTGAGAAACTTAGTTTTTTAATTCCTGTAAATCCAAAACACGCATGAAAATAATGAAACTTGGCTTGGTGCCATGACATGGCACCAACATGCTGTGGTAAATTTGCAGTCCGATTTGCGAAGGCGCACACATTAACAATCACCAAAGTCATTTTGGAACAAGTGTTGTCACATTACAATCGGAAACACAAGTATTTTTGAAACCGTGGGCGTTCTACTTACTAGTACCATTTACGTGCCGCCACGCGTCCCCATTTTTTATTAGCTAGGAGGCGTCGTGCAAGGCAGCTATTTGAGTATGAGAGGCGTGCGATCAGACCCCTGCGTGTGCTTATCGGGAGGAGAGCCCTTTGACCTCCATCTGCCGTCCACCTCTCTCCCAAGGTCTCCATTAATGGCGCCCGAGCCTCTGTTTAATGGCGTGGCTATGTCTCACTCGACCGAGATTTAAGAGAGAAAAAGAAAATATGAAAGCACGGATCTTGATGTAAGATCCGACGGACCTATATAGCATCTATCTGCGACTTATAGCAAGACCGATGAATATATAAGGACGATTATTATTTTTGATCAAAGAAGGGCTTGTCCTTCCGATTTTCATTACTGAAAACCACCACAATTCATAAGAAGTTCAAGACAACTCCAGCATAACACGATGGACTAAACGCTACCAGATTGAAATCGCAACATCCCAAGAGGCCAACAAAGGCCAAACATCCGTGCTAGAAACCAAGATTTCACAACCGACGATACAATCCACATCCTAAACCGATTATTACATCAAAAGAAACCAGGAAACTGAAAGAAGCCCAGCAGTAACTAGAAGAACAAAGAACGCCATTGCCGCCACAAAGAAGAGTTTTCTTCATTCCACCGCAACATTGATCTTCCACAGAAAGATAAGGACGATTAATTGTCTTACATAATTATAAAGATAATTAAAAAAGCCACATGCGGCTATGCCCGAAATACACAAGGGCAAAAGAATAAGGAAGACAAGGATCTGGCTCGTTGATATCTACTTTCTTGATGCGTTGTTGCAGGCCGCGGGAACTAGTCTCCGCGGCGACCGGCGATGAGCTCTTTCGTGTCCTCAAGACGCTGCTTGAGAACATCCATGGATTCCTCCACCAGCCTTTGGCACTCGTTGCGGAGCATGTCATTCTCGTCCATAAGTTTCTTGACGATGACGCCAGTCCTCTTCAACAAGGCAATCGGTCTCCTCCTCGCTGGTTCGCACTTGGACGATCTTCTCCCTCAGCAGGTCGAGCTCGGCCCGGAGCCTCTCATTGCCCTCCCTTAGTACGCCGATAGCCTGTTCAAACGAGGCTTTCATGTCATCCTGCAACCTTGCCCAGCCGGAGATCTGCTCCATCTGGCTATGGACGATCGCATGCATGCCCCTGTAACAGTCGTCACCTGCCCGCGAGAAATTTTCCCATCTGCTGCATTCGTTGCGCGGCGGGACATCTCTGCTGCTTCATGGGCGTGTGAACCGATCTGCTGCATCGACGACGCCGGGACCTCCGTCTTGCTTCAGCGCGCGGGCGTGACCTCTATCCTGCTACTTCGCGTGGCGGAACATGTCGGCTGCTCTCGCAGCGGCGGGACATCTCTCGTGCTTCCGCTTCCATGCTCGCCTCTCCCTGGTGGCAATCTCTCGACCCAGAACTCACGCTGGCCATGGCAGACGCAAGGGAAGGATGCTGAATGGCTTGTTTGTTTTTGTGGATGAGGAGTTGAGGAGGAATGCGCAGTCATCTTGGCATACTATTATTTCTAACCGAGTACTAATATGCTCCTAAGTGGGAAACCATTTAGGTTGTGATCGGTGTGAACAGGTTTGCAATTCAATATAGCGTGGAGTAATTTGGAATGTGACGAGACGCAAGCTCAAAATTTATTGACGGTTCAAGTTTTGAAGTGCGGCACTATTCCCGGATGGAGTACTTCTTTTTCTACTCTCTCCTTTCCGAGTTTATAGGGCTTATCTCAAAATTTTAGTTTTTCCATTTTATAAGGCTCAATTTGGTTGTTCCCCAACACATGTTCAGATTCCAAGGTGCATTAAATCATTGAATGCAAGTATTAAGAGAAAATTGACCAATGCATGTACTTTATGCATGCATGCATTGCAATTAATGCATGCATAATCATAATTTTTTATCGCCACCAAAACCCACCATTTCTTAAACTAAAGTAGACCAAGGTAATCCCTATATTAGCATATTACTAAGATAAACAGAAGGCAATGTAGAAACATTAGGACGTGAGCTTGTCAATCTGAATGTGGAGGGACACAAGCTTAGCCCCGGTCAGCAGCTTGGGCGGAACTGTCAAGAAGGTCAGCTCCTGCATGTCGACGTCATCGAGATCCTTGCTGCTTGTCACCTCCATTTCCACCATGACGGCATCGGTCGTGCCTTTGTGCTCCCCCAGCGGGCCGTTCGCCCACAGCTTGGCCATGTAGTGCGGCAGTGGGGATGCCCCGCCCGATGCGTGCACGACCAACACCACGATATAGGGCGCCGATGTCGAGCACACCCCCGACCAAGAAAAACGCGCGGGCGGTCCTCCTTCACAACAAAGAAGAGCCATGGCTCCGACAGTGGCACTTGCAGCTGGAGCACCTTGCCGTACTGGATCCTATGCACGGGCATGGGATGCGTGGTGCTGATGTGGTGGTAGAGTGCCGGCGGCGGGCCTTCGTAGCCGCAGACGGGCACGGGGCATTTGCAGGGCGCGAGCGGACACACGCTCTAGTGATCGGCGAGCTTGTGGTAAGTGACGTAGAGCCCACAGCCTTCGTGCGGGCACTCCACCCTCACCGACGAAAGGACGGAGTCCACCGCCGTGTTCCGCGTCGAGAAGCCACTTTGCCGCGCTTTCGCCGCACAACCGCCGCGGTTCCCGGGCGCCGACACGGCAGTCCACGCAGGCAGTGCCCTCCCTTGCACCGCAGAAATCAATCGAACGACACATCAATCAAGAAACCTGCACCTTGCTCAATCGATCGAGCAGACGAGGTGTATTCAAACCTCATACACTGGAGGCGTCAAGGGGCGGAGGCAAAAGGGGCAGTGGAGCACGGTGAGGTACATCGAGACCTTAGAGAGCTCCATCGTCGGGTCCTGTTCGGTCTGCATGATCTCGCCCTCCTCGTGCACAACCATCTCTCGACTTGGGCCGGGGTATTACAAAGATTTACCGTCACATATTTTATACTACTTCAAGGTGCATTAAATCAACACATGCAAGTATCAAAAGGAGAGTCACGACATGCATGCATGCATGCGTTGTAATTAATGCATCGGTAAATGCAAATTATTGAAATATATCGAGTGCAGTGCTTTGATGTGTCGCGTCAACTCGTACATCAACGAGAAGTTTGATTATCCTCTTCCTCGCGGACTGCACCCGCCTTTGGCTGTATGACAGGTTGGCCACACACCTGTCGGGCCCACCTATCATACACGCAAAGGCAGGAGCGTCCCTCCCTCACCCATGAGCGTGGTGGCTGGCAAGACTAGGAGAAGCTTTCGCTAGACACTCTCCCTCCCGCACACGGTGGACATGCAACAGTTCAATCAATGTCAGATGGCCAGAAGCGTACTGTAGTACTCCTCCAGTGCAGTAGTACTCCAACATTGTTCAATCGGTGTCAGATCGCCAGAAGCGTACTGTAGTACTCCTCCAGTGAAGTAGTACTCCTCCAGTGCAGTAGTACTCCATCATTGTTCGACTTCCCGAAGAGGCGAAGAGCCAAGCGCAGCCCGGACGCTCGTGTGGCAGTTTCATGTGTAGAGTAGTCTAGGATAGCGTGTACCGTGCCTGTAAGCTTAAAATCGTTGGGGTCAGCTCCATGCTATGTGGCCGTCTCGAAGTTTTTAAAAAAATTAAAATAGTCTTCTGGCCCTACCTGACACCCTGGTGATTGTAGTTTGCACGCTCATGTGGTCAAGACAGGAATATATATTTTAATTTGTTTTTTTTCAAAAAGGGGGGACTCCCCAGCCTCTGCATCAGAACAATGCATACATCCACATATATTTTAATTTTTGGTGGGTAAATGTTAGAGGTTGCAGCAAATATGTTGTACACTGCAGGTCTTTCAGCCAAGTGTAGAGGCAAGCATGTGGGGACAGTGCTATGATGTGTCGCGTCAACTCGTACAATGAGGAGAAGCTTGATTTTACTACACGCCTTCTCCCTCACCCATGCGCGCGGATGCTTGCAAACGAGGACAGGCTTTTGCTTAGTAGTACTTCTACAACAAGCTATCCGCTCTGGCCATGTGGACGGACATGCAAAGATGGATTCGACACTGTAGAAGCAGTAGTAGTAACATCATTGTTTGTCTTCTCGAAGAGGCGAAGAGCCAAGCGCAAACCAAATGTTGCAGTTGCGAACATTGGAGCATGCATATAGCGAGGCTCTTGCATGAGACAAAATTGCTATGTGAGCCCACTATTGTACTAGTACGTACAACTACTTGCTAGTATAGCCCTGTAAACCAGAAAGGAGTATTTGCCCTTCTGGAGATTTCAACAAGTGACTAGACTACACCGAGACGGAGTACATATGGAGCAAAATGAGTGAATCTGCACTGTAAATAAATACGTACTAGTTCTATCATTTTCCTCTCCGAGGTGCACAGTATTGAGTATACTGACTAGTCTCTTTTTGACACGCATTTACATTTTTTTACACATTACAGATGCAAGCGCTCACCCCTATGAACGCACACACGCACGACACTATCATCTTGAAATTTACGAAGTCACCATAGGCACCTTGTCGTCGACGGGTCCATAGGTGCTTGAATGCCAAGGAGGGAGAGGGTAGCGGTTCCCGAGACGTTGAACGGTCAATGATGCATCCTCAATTACATGCAGAGGGAATTAATTGGACAAGCAGAATAGAGCCAGCACAATGTGAATGCAACAGAGTTTGGACTCTCATATAATAAAGGCGCCCCATCTCTCCAATCCATCTACTCCCAAGTCTCTGCAAGAACACTTTGCTCACTCCAATCCAAGACCAAGTGACCGGAAGCCACAAGCATCTATGGAGGCGATGGACGCGAGGGGCAAGCGGTCGTGCCAAACCATCAAAGGCGCCGCCGCTGCCCCGCACCGCAGCATTTCCAAACGGTCTTGGCGACCGCAGTATCTTAGCTCGCCGACGCCGCTTCGCCTCTCGCGTGGACAACATGATGGTCAACTCCATCCGCAAGTTCACCGCCGCCAAGAAGCGCTGGACGACCTTGCCGCATCGCTTCCAGCCCGCGCCTAGGCTCCTCATTGCCTGCCACCCTCATCGGCCTCCATGGTGACGAACTCTTTCAAGCCCTGGTGGCCCTGCAGGTGGCGGAGGTCGCGACGAAGAATGTGCACCTTGAGGCCGCCGCTACAAGCCTCGCCATGCAAGAAACCGTCGACCTGCACATCCACGTCTACGAGGAAATTGTCTACATAGGCCATTACAAGGCAAGCAAGGATAGAAAGACGTTGGCCTTCTCCCAGCAGCTGGAATCTTTGGACGCCATTGTTCAGAAGCACATCGACCTGGCCACGAAAGCCGCTGCTAGTTAGGCATCGTTCGATGGGCCAGCGCCCTGAGTCGAGGAGGTGGACGTCGTCGATGGATGCATCTCTTCTTCTTGCCTCCTGTAACCAGCACTGCATCGCCTCGTGGCCTTAATGTTTTATTAGTATTGTACTCCCTTCGTTCCCAAATATAAGTCTTTCTAAAGATTCCAGCAAGTGACTACTACATACAGAGCAAAATGATTGAATCTACACTCTAAACTATGTCTACATACATCTGTATGATCTATTCCATTTGAAATAGTATCTAAAAAGGCTTATATTTATGAACGGAGGGAGCATATGGCATTTTTATTCCGGTCGTAACGTTTTCACTGTGAGGTGGGGCCGCAGTTGAGCAAAACCACCCCGCCCACCGGGTGTCGGCCGAGTTTAGAATTAGAAGAGAGAAACGAGGGAGGAGAGCTAGCTGTAGCACGGACGCTGTTGTCAGATGGGACTTGTGTTTATAGAATAGGAGTACTGAGCACTCTTGCCTCTTTTTTTTCTTTTTTGAGGGAAAAATTAGTCGTATGTCTAGTACCACTAGTTGGGTGCGTGCCACCTATAGCTGTCATCACTTTAGGTCTCCTTTTCGAACCGCGGCTACGCTTCACAGTACATATTATTTCACGCATTTATCCTCCTATATGTACTCCTAGGCCATTTCCACGTGCTCCCATTCGCCGACATGTGGGACATAGAGCATCTGGGTCGTAGTGCATGCACGACTCGGAGCATATGCCGGGGTACTTTACATTTCAGAAGTCACGAATTTCATGCAAACCCCCCGGAGAAGAATAAATAAATGAATGAATTACTACATGAAACCGGATTATTTTCATGGAAACCGGGGCACGTTCATTAAATTTTGGACATAACACGTTTATAAAAAATGACCGGATCGAAACTAGTCTAAGGGCCTCTTTGTTTTTTCCCGCAAAAAAGGGCCTCTTTGATTCGCAGGATACTGGAAACACAGGAATGGGGAAAGTATGACGATGAACCGAGACGAGGAGAACTCTAACTCAGTTAGAGGTTAGAGTTAGATTCTAACCCTAAACTAACTCTAAACCAAAGAGGTGTATGGTTGGCAGGGTTAGATTGACAATAAATGCTCTATCTCAATCGTTTGACTACTTGGACCCTATTTCCTGCCGGATTTGGAGGGTGCTTGGATACGTTTTAGTTCCATGACTAAAAGTAGTGAGACTAAAACTTGCTAGCCTCACCCATGCTTGGATCCAAATACTAAAGAGACTAAAATCAAGTTAATGAGCATTTATTATCCTCCAAACCCTCCAATCCAGAACTCGCCTGTGTTAAAGGAGAGGAGTTAAATGAGGAGAGAGATGACTAATCCACATTTTAGTAGGGGTACCCCTGACTAAAAAAATTTAGTCTCACGACTAGTTTTAGCCCCTCTTTAGTCAGGGGTGCTTGGAACTTTTAGCCTCTTAAAGAGACTATTTTTAGTCAGACTAAAATAAGTCCCTTGGATCCAAGCACCCTCTTGGTGTGGCCGGCTCTTCTGTGGCCTCCTCCCGCCACAATTGACATAAACGAACCATCTATACAAATCAAGCATGCAAAACATGATAATTTTTACTTTGTCCATACAAATGAGATATCCCACTTAAACATACAAGTCGCCAATCAAGCTTCACAAAATAAAAAAACACTTCATGAAACAAAGAATGAGCTAACTCATCACGGAAGTCATCCACGATAGGGAGGGATCCCGGAGCCCCTCACGCACTGAGGGAGGAGCTCTCCATTGTCGCTCTGGAGGAAGGCTTTGTAGAGCCCAAGCCCCGGGAACCCCTCCGACGCCGGCCCTTGCGAGTTGAGGTCGACACCGGCATGGGTAGCAGGGCCGCTTGTCACGAATGGGAACTTAATCTTTGGGCCTCTAGAAATAATGCAAGCCTATAACTAAAATACCTAGAAAGGTGAACTGAATCTTTGGGCCTCTTGAAATAATGCAAGCCTGAAACTGAAATACCTAGAAAGGTGAACTGAATCTTTGGGCCTCTAGAAATAATGCAAGCCTGAAATTGAAATACCTAGAAAGGTGAACTAAATCTTTGGGCCTCTAGAAATAATGCAAGCCTGAAATTGAAATACCTAGAAAGGTGACCTGAATCTTTGGGCCTCTAGAAAGATTTATTACCTCCTCAAGCAGCATCAAACAATTCCATGCGTGCACCACAAATCTATACCATGTTTGACCAGGATCTACTTTTCCAAATCAGAATTAGCGCTAGAGCAAGCAAGATCACTGATATGGTCGTGAGACAGAGAAGGAACGAACAAACTCACCCCTCTCGCGACCTCCCTGGTAGATGCGCCACAAGCACTTCTAAAAGAGGGACAAAAACGATTGGTGAAGGGGGGGCGGGGTGACCTTCGAAGTCCGGAGGGAGAGGGCGGCCGGAGTAGGGCGGCGGAGGCCGGAAGGAGAGGGCGGCCGGAGGAGAGAGAGGGCGAGCGACCCTATGGGGAACAGAGAGGAGTTGTGTGATAGGTGGGGGAGCGATCTGGTGCAGGCAGGGGAGATTTTTTAGTTCTCTTCTAGTGGGCCCGAGGATAACTAACCCAATTAGAACCTCTCCACCGGGCTATTTTTTTAGCTGGGTTAGAGCAAACTAGCTCAAACTAACCCCTCTTGTTTCAATAATTTGAGGCTATTTCAACCCAAACTAGCTCTAACTCAGGGATCCAAACAAAGAGGAGTGTTACTATACTTGCTATAGTGTGGACCGTAGCACATTGTTTTTTATGGCCATATCACCACATTGTTTTCTACTGCTGGTTCACTGGGCTACCGTGGTTCGCACTGCTGGTTCACTGGGCTGCGTGGTTCGCACTCCTCCGACCTGAGTAGTACTCCCTCCGTTCCTAAATATAAGTCTTCATAGATATTTCACTGTGGACCACATACGGATGTATATAGATGCATCTTATGTGTAGATTCACTCATTTTTCTCCGTATGTGTTCCATAGTGAAATCTCTCCAAAGACTTATATTTAGGAACGGAGGGAGTAGTATAGTACTAGTATGTACCGCATCATTGCTCCTTCTGACTACTCCGACATGTGGGAGAGCCAAAGATCCGGTCGACGTGTCATGCACCAGATTAGAGCGCTGAACGGAAGGGGCATCACCCGGTCGGAGCGCCAAGAATTCATGACTATAGTGAGTGGTCATATCACAAGTCTTTCCAAAGAAGAACACGCGTCAAATCGCACAGCCCCACTCGCTCACCCTCCTCGCCTCTCTGTCAAACCGCCTACTCGAAAACTGCCGCTTGCTGCCGGAAAAGCCCCGCCCTCAACTTTTAACTACGCGAAAATAGTTCGAGCTTGTTCGTTCTATATAAATACAGTAAGTACTGTATGTTTATTCACCCGTGGGGTTGTTCAATGAACCGAGGGGCGGGGAGCACAAGTGAACAATACTGTAGTACTACTAGTAGTAAGTAGGAGTCGACAAGAGTCACCTTAAATAGAGAGTTTCTTTTCTTTAATGCCACGTACAAAAATTGAAACACTTGTTGTGGAGAGAAAAAAAGATAATCACTCCACTATATATGGACGCAGGGGCCTGAGCGCTTGCTTTACTAGGGTTGCTCTTTTCATTCTCTCATCCTCTCCAGATATAAACAAGACAGCGGTAGCGACATTTTCTCTCTGCTCATCACTGGTCACAGATCCGGCCGGATCCCTTCGGCCGGTGTGTGTAGAAGACTAAAAGGTGCATCCTTCACGCGGTCATCACCGCCGAGGGAGGAAACCCACAGCTGCCGGAGAGGCCCGATCCTCTGCCCGTGTCGTTCTCTCCGACACAGCGCCGGCTCGGGAGGTCCTCCGACCGTTCTTCCTCCCTGCCGTATTGTGCACAGATCCGACCTGCCGCCGCCGACATCCCGGCAACCCTCAGGTATAAGTTCTTCGAAAGCGGCCTTGCTCTACTGTGCCAGCTACCCACGTGTCTGCATGTGCATCTTTTTCTACTCCCATCAGCTCTTCCAAAGCCACCTAAATTTTTAGTATTATTAGAGGTAAAGCTACTTCATGCATTCAAATCTAGGGCTTTGTTCAAACAACGAAGAAAGGGGGGAAAGTTGTAGCATGAATCTAGGACTTGATTCAAAGAGGAAATAATATGGTGAAAGTAGTAGAGACAGGATACCCAACCGGTCTCTTGGTTGAGAAGGGAAATAATGGGAAAACGCAGTACAAACTGGATAAGGAACAGATATATTATTGGTTGAAAAAAGGATAGAAAGTGGCGGCTGGTGGACAAGTCAACAAAGTATGTCCAGGATTAGGTTTGCTGCCATCACATAGTAAAAGGTCTCCAGGATTAGATTTGCTGCCCTCACATAGTAAAAGGTCTCAGGTTTTGATTTGCTGCCCTCACATAGTAAAAGGTCTCAGGATTAGATTTGCTGCCCTCACATAGTAAAAGGTCTCTAGGATTAGATTTGCTGCCCTCACATAATAAAAGGTCTCCAGGATTAGATTTGCTGCCCTCACATAGTACAAGGTCTTCAGGATTAGGTTTGCTGCCCTCACATAACATGAACAAACTCGGCATCACCACTTTATGCCTCCTTGTAGGTACATTGGGCTGATGCGTCCACTGTCGCATATCCTTATACCAACCTTTTGCTGTTGTTAATGTAAGGGCGCATGTAAAATGAAGCGATCACACTGTTACCTTAGGGGCATGTCTAACCAGTGTTATTGTTAATCTAATGCCTCGAGTGATAAGATGCAATTAAACTATGTTACAAATGGCACTCCTGCTGTTTTCCCCAGTATGATAAGTAAGTTGCTCCTTTACGCCGAGTGTCCCGGTGTCCCCACGGTCCCATGCCCTTAAACCAACTCTTTAGCTGTTGTTGATTTATCGGGTGCAGTAAACAAGCAATGCCACCATTAAAGTAATCCCATATTTGAGGAATCTCATTGTTGATCGTAATGCTTCTGGTAATATGAAGCATTGCTGACATTTTAAAATTTCTACTGTCCTTGCGTGACTTCCATGAACATAATTAAGATGCTTATTTTCATTTTATATATGTTTTGTATATTCTTATTGACTAGCAACTGTTTACTTTCTATCTTCTTTTGCAGATAGGGATATCCATTTCACCTTGTTGCTATTGTGACCTTTTGGTGAACTGCACAAAACCCTTTTTTTTGAATGAGTGTCTTGTGCAGTTCAACTAAAATGTCACGTGGGAAACATCTCTCAATTTTGGTGGAACTGCACAAAATGGTGATTGGAGTTTCCAAAATCTCCGTCAAGTTCTGCTGGTAATCTCGTGCAACATTTTATTAGCCTTTGCAACATGAGCCATCACTGTCACCACAATGGCACTTTATTTTAGTGGAACTGCACAAAAGGATAACAAAATTATGGTTGCACCTTACATTAGCCGGACAACCAACCTTAATGTTCCTCAATTTTAGTGCAACTACTAAAGAAGAACCTGCCAGCTCACGAGAGCAAGTACTTCTTGCTAGCTGAATGATGCAATCTTTGCTTCATTTCAGGTGAACTACAGAAAAAGGTGCATGAATTGAATCATGGAACTCAAGGCAGGCTTCATCCGAGTGGAGGTGCAGGTTGAGTAAAGGAGGCCACTATTAAAGTGAAATCATGCTCTCCTGGTTTGTGCTATGCAAACATGAATACTCAACTACAGATGTTGTGACGGTCAAGAGCATTCGCCCAGTTCTTCGATTGTATGACATGGCTAGCCAAGATGGATTTAATCCTGATATTCACTTTATCAAAAGGCTCTAATGGGTTGGTTCTGAATCTTGCAAGCTGGGTATCAGTGAGATGTGTAGGCATCTTTGTTGTACTTATTATTTGAATCTTATTTGCTGGTTCTGAATCTTGCAAGTCGGGAATCAATGAGATGTGTAGGCATCTTTGTTGTACTTATTATTTGGATCTTATTTGTTGGTTCTGAATCTTGCAAGTCGGGAAACACGGCATGATGATGCAGAGGACAACAACCATAACAAACAGTTCAAACTTGGTAGTATTATCTTTGTGAAAGTGCGACAAATGTGTTGATCGAGTGCGTCCTGAGAATAATAATTCTAATTGTTGTGCATGTTGATCCTGTGGCATTGATAGAACGAGTGAATGCATTGCTTGTTTTAAGTATAAATTTCTATCAAAGCTAATTCAATTTAAGTAAAGTGACCACTAACTCCTGTTATTATAGTACCAATATAGACCTGCTCGTGAACCGACGTGTGGCCGAGGGTGCATCTTCTGTCGGGCGTGCAGCGGATGAGGGAGGGGTAGTAACTGTTGTCGCATGTACATACTCCGCTTACTGTTGAATCCAGTTCCCCAGGAGCTGAAAAACGAACTGCTGCCGCCGCCTACACACTCGTTCACTCGAAGAGACTCCAATGGCGATCCGAGGGGTGAGCCTGCTGGATATGGACTTCAGCAAGGAGTTCCCTTGAGTTCGCCGCTCGCTCCTATGGCTGCACCAAGTTGAATGTGATGTACACCAATGATACGGACTCGGTGAAGCTCTGCCTCGCCTCAGTCCTATGGCTGTACCAGTTCGGAGCATTCGCCTGCTTTCATCGGCAAATACCGACTACACCTTCGCGACGGTGGAGAGAAGGAAGAACGCGACGATTCGGCCATCTGGTGCAACAAGCTTGTCGACATCTAGAAGCAATACAAGATCATCAGCAACGGGCAGGAGAAGGACTCCGTGGTTGACCTCGCTGAGACCATCATTGACCCCTGATACGCCAAGATGAAAGAAGACGACCTGAACACATGGGAGGTACCTTTGAATCTAGCCTACATAACCTACGCGGCCAAGGATGCTACGACATGTACAGACAGATCTTGGACATGAGGGCGTGTCTGCTTCCCGTAACCGACGAGTACACGGACAGCCACATCATCATGATCAAGCGTGCCAGGAAGGTATAGATGTTGTACTTTATCTTTTTATAAGCACCTTTATCATCTGAGTGTTTCATGCATTAGCCTATGTGTCGTAATTATCTGTTTTGTCCGAAATATTTCTTTTAAGAACCCATTAACCTGATTGCTTTTTTTAGTGGCTATTTGCTTATGTATGTAAACTAGTTCACTTGTCCGTAAAAAAAACTAGTTCACTAGGCTGCCTTGCTTTGAATCACCTTCCTCCCAACATATTGCCCTCCTCAGGTGGACCCAGCAGGTCTCTGAATTTTCTCCCACTTTCTTTTTTGATGTAAACTGAATTTTCTCCCAGTACTTTCCCCTAGAACCAACTCAACTGTCCCACGTCTAGCCTAAAAAATAATAATACCCCACGTACTATTAACTCATCAGATTAAAATGATATTTTATTTCATAAATTGAAAGTTCTTACAAAATAATAATAATAATAATAATTTTTTATATATAACTTGGCAAGTTAACTCCTAGTGATTGCGTACATAAGCTTGCAAAGATTTTACTGACGTGCAATCATGTGTTTATGTTTTATAACATTTCTCCGTCTAGCCCAACATGATATTTTCACCTAGCCCAGCAAGTCCACGGATTTCGAGAAAAATGCAAATGGGATTTAAACGGGCTGCATAGATGCTACATCATTGTTTCACCCAGCCCACCAAATGGACTAAAAAAACGTTCCCCCTAATCGACAGTCAGACCCACCAGCCTATATCTTCGCCGCAAGGAAGTGCCTCCTTATTACGCACCAAAAATGAATACCCCTCGCTAGCTGGGACCCACCATAGTGGGTGGCTGACTTGTGGGCCTACTAAGTTGACGAGGATGGAGGGCTTTGTCAACTTAGTCAATATGAACGATTCTAGCTCCAGTGACCCTACGATGTCCATCCAACGGCCATAGTGCTTCTTCAACCTCTGGTCTTCTTGATCCAGCCACCCAAAGCTGCGTCTGTCAGGCTGCTGCGTGCTCACGCCTCTCGTGGCCGGGTTGTGATGCCGCTGGAGGCCTCACCGCCCCTACTACTCCCACCGCAGGCCCATGCTATCCTCTACTCACCCACACCCCTGTTATTCTCATGGGCGACGGCAGCCTTACGCCGCAGAACCGATGAACCCTCGTACTCCTCTCCGCGTGGGCATTCACCGCTGCGTCTTCCCGGCTCCACGTCATCCCCTTCCTAGGCCTCGCCGTCGTCCACCGCCTTTGGTGCTCTCGGCGTGGCGTGGTCAATGTGGTCAACGACCGACTTCCATCGGAAGAGTAATCAGACGTGGAGAGGTTGACAGCTGGGTCCACGGCCACATCCCAGTTTTTTTGTGATTTGCCAAGTAAGTCGCTTTGTCAGGCATGTTGGGCTGCAAATCTTTCAAGACGAGGAGAGCTTCATTCGGCTGGCCAAGAAAATGACCCATCAGTAATGAGAAATGGGCTGTACATTTTTAAAACACATCAAAACGACAATTAGTTTAAAATATCTTTTTTTTTCATTTCAAGATTTTAAATTACATTAATTTTTATGCATGGAGAATTTTTTGGATTTTATATTGATATACATTTATTTTTAAAATCAGTTTGAATGTGAGTCGAATTTTCGGGATTAAAAATAGTTCGGACCGCACCGAAATATGCAAAATTTCGTTAATTTTTTAACCATGGCCACAATATGGGTGTAATGCTAACAAAAAGAATATGGGCTCCAAAAAAAACCTTAAGAATTAGCAAATGCTCTATAAATTATTAGAAATAATGGCAGATGGGTTGTATGCTGTTTTCCACAGATTTGAGGCTTTCCTAAAAAAAAGGTTTGACGCACAAGCAGTGACTATTGGATGTCCATCGAACGGCCCGCATGCTTCTTCAATCTCTGCTCTTCCTGCTCCAGCCGCTCAAACAAGCGCCGGCAGACTGCTCGCTCCTCCTCCTCATGTCGGCCATGCTGCCACGCAGGCCTCACCGCCCACCGTACTCCCATCGCTGGCCTAGCCATCCCTCTACTCACCCACACTGCCGTTATTCTCCGGCTGACTGACAAGAACGAACCAAGAAACCCTCGTGACAGTCGTACTCCCCTCCACGTGGGAAACAGCCGAGTCTTCCTCGCCTCGTGTCGTTCCTTCCTAGGCCTCGCCGCCGCCAACCGCCTCGGTGCTCTCGGCACGGCCTGGTCAACGTGGGTCAACGACCGACATGCATCTGAAGTGGATCAGACGTGGAGAGGCCGATACTGGGTCCACGGCCGCACGCCAGAAATGCCTCCTTATTACACGCAAAATAATGATTCCTCCACCGACATCGTGGACCCACCGAAAGGGCCTTCAGATTTCGCGAAAAAAATGTTACCGCCGCTGACAGCTCGGACCCACCAGCTATATCTTCGCACGCAAGGAAGTGCCTCCTTATTACGCTCAAAAAAATGAATACCCCCTGCTAGCTGGGACCCACCTTGGTGGGAGGCTGACTTGTGGGCCTACTAAGTTGATGGGGATGGAGGGCTTTGTCAACTTAGTCAATATGCACGATTCTAGCTCCAGTGACCATACGATGTCCATCCAACGGCCGTAGTGCTTCTTCAACCTCTGGTATTCTTGCTCCAGCCTCCAAAACCAGCACCGGTCGTGCCTCGTGCTCCTGCCTCCCGTAGCCGGCTGCAATGCGGCGGAGGCCTCACCGCCCCCTACTACTCCCACCGCTGGCCAGGCCATCCCTCTACTCACCCACACCCCCTGTTATTCTGCGGTGATGGTAGCCTCACACCGCAGGGAACCAGTGAACCCTCGTACTCCTCTACCCGTGGGCATCCACTGCCGCGTCTTCCCCGGCTCCGCGTCGTCCCCTTCCTAGGCCTCGTCGTCATCCACCGCCCAGGTGCTCTCGGCGCGGTGTGGTCAACGTGGTCAAGGAACGGCTTCCATCGGACATGGATCAGACGTGGAGAGGTCGATACCGGGTCCATGGCCGCAGCAAGGAATTGACTCCTTATTACCCGCAAAATAATTATTCCTCCACCTGACAGCAGGGACCCACCGGACGGGCCACCGTATTTCGTGAAAAAAATGTTTGCCCCTGACTGCTGGGACCCACCAGCTACATCTTTGCATGCAAGGAAGTGCGTCCGAGCAAAAAAAATGATTCGCCCCCCTGACTGCTGGGACCCACCAGCTACATCTTCGTACGCAAGGAAGTGCGTCCAGGCAAAAAAACCAAAAATGATTCGCCTCCCTGACTACTGGGACCCACCAGCTACATCTTCGCAGGCAAGGAAGTGCCTGACAGTCGGGACCCACCTGGTCAATGCGTACGTAGCGTTGTCATTCTGGTCGCGAACGGTAATGCACATACCGGGTCGATGTAGAGGCGCGAACGTGTCGTAGTAGAGGCGCGCACGTGTCGTAGTAGAGGCGTGCACATAGCATGTACACGTACATACAACGGCCAGGGTACAAGAAAGAAAATACGGCCACATATGTGGTCATACGGGCGGGGTCTCGAACGCCTACTCGCACATACGTACGGCTAGGGCTCGTGTACATGGCTGGGTGGAAACGGAGGAACAGCGTCGTCGTCGTGTTCATGGCGAGGCAACATAATGCGTCGTGTTCATGGGGAGGCAACGGAATGCATCGTGTTCATCGGGAGGGCTTGGACGGAACAGGCGATGGGAACGAGGCCTGGCGTACCGCAGAATGTAGGAAACGGCCTTGTGTTCGACCGGCCACGTTTGAAACGGGATCATGTTCATCGGGAGGGGTCCGCGCATCGCGAAAACGAAGGAAACGGACCTCCTACGGCCAAAACGGGGTCCCGTTGATCGGGAGGGTGTGGCGCATCAGAAACGGACGAACAGACTTGTGTTGGAGCGCCACGGTCAAACGGGGTCCCGTTCATCGGAGGCGTGTGGCGCATCGCAAAACGGGACTCCACGGATACTGTTCATCTCCACCGTCGACCCCTCCAGCCTCCACGAGCCATCGCTCATCCACCATCGACCTCCTCCAGCCTCCACCGTGGATCGCTCATCCACGGGCTCTCGCTCATCTAGCCTCCACCGCCGCTACTCCACCGCCATCGCTCAACCAGCCCTCTCCATGGGCTCTGCTCAACCACCCTCCACGGGCTATCGCTCATCCCGCCTCGCACCGCCTTCATCGCTCATCCCGCCTCCACGGGTGGTCCTGTTCATCCAGCCCTCCATGGGGTCCTGTTCATCAAGCCCCAACCGCTCGATCGATCGGGGTCCCGTTCATCCGGAGGCAACACCACGGGTCCTGTTCAACCACCCCACCGGAACCGTTCTTCCAACCCCGCCGCTAACGCCATCGCTCATCCAGAGGCAGCATCGATCGCCTTCAGCTAGCAAAGAGGGAAGGAATCGCCGATCGGGTTGATTATGACCATCGATCGATCGCCGGGTTCAAGAACACGAGTTCTGCAGTAATCGCCGAGTTCGATTAGAGCCCAACGCCTCGCTCTCGTTCGATTAGAGCCAACGCCGCATACACGCGTGACGCACGAGAGAACGCGATCGCCGCCCCGACCTCCCAATCAACCGGAACTCCCGAAATTTTCCTCGCCTCTAGCTTCTACCACGGTTTTTTCCGGCCATGGATGGCCCAAAGAATGTCATGCAGCTGCGTCTCCGCCCACCTGTGACTTAAAAGCCCATTTTCATCATGATTTTTGTCATAGAAGTAGGAGCCAACCACATCTATGATGATACCGGGTTTTGTCACAATTATCGTCATAGAAGTGTCATATGTATGACAGAAAAGTTTTTCGTTCGGCCCAAAATGTCACGGATGTGTCTTTTTTTTGTAGTGAAATACACTATCCTAGAAATCTTTTGTGATTGTGAGCCCTCATCAAAATATTATATGCCAAAATTGTTGACATTGGACAAGGAAGACAACTTAATGGTTTATGTTTGTTTATATTCATATATAAGTCATATTGTCGTAGATCCTTCAACATGTGATGCTTGCCCCTATCTTTGCTAGCCCAAAATTCCGTACTAAGTAGAGATACTACTTGTGCATCCAAAAAACCTTAAACCCAAATCTTTTTCAAGTGTACACCATACCTACCTATGGATTGAACAAGATCCTTCAAGTAAGTTGTCATTGGTGCAAAAAGGCAATAAAAATTGCTTCAAAATATGTAAGATCATTTAGTGTAAGAGAAAATTGAGTGTTGTACGAACTTGGATGACAAAGAATAAAAGCGACAGACTGCATAATAAAGGTTGTCATCTTAAGGGGCAATACAACATGAAGTTCTCTTGCACTAAGGGATTGAGCATGCAAACAAATAAAGCGCATGGCAACCTTGCTTCCCTCTGCGAAGGGCCTATCTTTTTGTAGCAACCCGACCTCAGACGGTCAAGTCTCTGTGCTTAAGTGTCATCCCTGGATTGGTATTGCTGACACACATAGTAATCGAGGATTTATTGCAGAGTTAAATCACGCACTTATTACATTGAGTGTCTCAAAATAGAGTACTTATTACAATAATATGGCTGAAGGCCATCTAAATAAGATAACTGCGGAAGATTCGAAGATAAATGAGTCCATCCAACTCCACGGCGAAACTGAGTGCACGACAACGACCTAATGCACCTTACTCTTCGTCTGAAAATTCTGCAACATGATATGTTGCAGCCGTGTAGGTCAGCACATGGAATATGCTGGCAAGATAACACTATAGAGAAATGAACATAATAACATCTATCACTACATGTATATATGGCTGGTGGAGGCTCTATGGTTATCATTTGCATAAAGCTAGTTTTTCCCTACAACAAAGGAATAAATTTTTATTTTACTACCAAGTTTATGCCATTATTGAGAAGGTTCCTCCAACTCAACCCCAACATTCGCAAATTATTAACAACCTAATACATTAATTAAGTAATGTGATGAGATCAACCAATAATTCAAATACCAGATACTTAAGATGTCCATAACCGGGGACACGACTAATCATGATTAGTTTGTACACCCTGCAGAGGTTTGCGCACTTTTCCCCACAAGACTCGATCTCCTCCGTTGAATTTCTCACACTACGTGATGTTTGATAAACGGATGACCGAGAGACAGTCTTTCAGAAGCATTAACTCATTACGATGGGTAGACAGTACCACCTACATCCCCTACATCTGCTAGTCCACCACTGAAAGAGGTCACACAACATACTCAACTATGCCAGAGCCCATAATGGCTTGTGGCTGCACACGAAAGTTTCCAGCATGAATAACATTATGATCCCTTTGAGCCTGGGTGGCAAATCTTAGGATGATCACACAGGTTCCCTGGGATCTCCTTGGACAACACTGGTATATCCCCAGGTGCCCACAACCAATCCACCTAGATGTGTATTAAAGTAGCCACCTTAAGTTAAACCTTAGTTAACAATAACTCTCACATCTTTCATGAATTCTCTCAAACCAATCCACGTCTACGATCATAGCATAGCGGTATAAGCATAACGTAGTAACACCCAAGGTTTGAATATAAGACCATAGGTTCCACCTCATCAACTACTTCCCAATACCCACATATTATCAATTCTTTTCATTCAATGTTTGAGGGTTGAAACTAATGCTTAAAAAAACTGGGTAGTAAAGGGATATGATCAAAGTGTTACTTGCCTTGCTGACGATCGGAAAACCCTAGAGATTCGTAGTAGCAAGCCTTGCACTCCGGAAACTCTGTCGTGAAAAAACAATAGCATAAATAAGCACTCAAGCATAAGATGCAAAGGTAAAACCCAAAAGAAAAGATCTAAACTGAAAGTTCAGGTGACGAGTTTCGATCTGCAAAAAGAATCAATCAAATGGGAGTTATGAAACTCAAACTACGATCAAAAGAAGTTTGAAATCAAATCTGCTTGAAACCAAATTTTAAATTTCCGAAATCATGTCCAAGTTGATTATCTGAACAAAGGGGAACGAGACGAAGGTTTTGGCATTGGTTTCACTGGATTTGGACAAACAAGCAAAAAGTAGCGAAGGTTTGAAGATCAGGGGCTAATCTGTGATAAAAGTAATTACAGATAGGTCCCTGACTGAAAATAAAACTAAAAAGAAAAATCTATCAGACGAACGTCCGCTAACAGAGACTAACAAACGAATTCGTTCGCGAACAAAGAAGATCGGGTGAATGATCGCTAATTAACGAACCCTAAAAATAAAATCGATCTATAAAAATAAACCAAACTTAAAAAAACCGTGAGGTTTCTCTTCGGTTTTTACCGGTTTGGTGTGGGAAAACCGGCGGAGGCGGCGAACTCCAGCGATGGCGGGAGCGGCTCCGGTGGCTGCGAGGTGGGGCGACACGGGCGGCGGAGTGGCGCGGGGTGGCTCGGTGGAGCGGCGCGGGCGACGGGCGGCAGCGGCGGCAGTGATGGTGGCTGCAGGCCGCCGAGGGAGGCGGGCGGCGGCGGTGAGTTAAGAGGGGGGTGAGGCGGCTTATAAAGGGGGAGGGGCGGGGTCGGCTTGGGCGAGTGGGCGACGGAGGCGGGGCGATGTGGTGCGAGGGAAGGCGGCTGGTGTCGGTGTCAAAACCGGCGGATCTCGGGTAGGGGTCCCGAACTGTGCGTCTAAGGTCGATGGTAATAGGAGACGGGGGACAAGATGTTTACCGAGGTTCGGGCCCTCTCTATGGAGGTAATACCCTACTTCCTGCTTGATTGATCTTGATGAATATGAGTATTACAAGAGTTGATCTACCACGAGATCGAGAGGGCTAAACCCTAAAAGACTAGCCTATATGACTATGGTAATGAGTATGTCCCCCTCCGGACTAAGTCCTCCGGTTTATATAGACACTGGGAGGATCTAGGGTTACACAAGGTCGGTTACAAAGAAATGAATCTACATATTCGGTCGCCAAGCTTGCCTTCCACGCCAAGGAGAGTCCCATCCGGACACGGGTGCAGTCTTTGGTCTTCGTATCTTCACAGCCCATCAGTCCGGCCCATGTCTAACAGGTCGGATGCCCGAGGACCCCTTAATCCAAGACTCCCTCAGTAGGCCCTGAACCTGGCTTCAATGACGAGTCCAACACGCAGATTTGTCTTCGGCATTGCAAGGTGGGTTCCCTTCTTTTCGGATACTTCACAATGGTCTTTGAACGATCGAGTTCGGCTCGGCAGCACGAGCAGCATATACTTCCACAGAGGGCTTAATTATTTATAAGTCCAATCCTCTGGCAACTTTTTACAACATGACATCATGTCAGTCCGGTCATTATATCGAACCATTGTTTCGCCTGCGGCCCCATGTTCCGAAACGCGGTTGTCATTGACACGTCTTATCCAAGCAGAGATCGTGTCCCCTTATTAAGGGATTCTTTTATCGACACACACGTGGGTAACCCAACCGTCCTTAGGGTACAACTCCTTGGGAATAGGCAAATTTTAAGGCCCGGGAGGAGGCGGTCGATATTCTCGCCCTTTATAAAGGGGCAAAACCCGCCTTTCCTCTCCATGCTTTCTTCTTCCTTGACTATTACTACCTCAAGTTCCAACACCCAGGTTTGACCCTCCGTAAGCCTCAGTCATGTCCGGATCCAGCCATCAAGGCCGGTGGGTGGCTTCTTCTGTCACGGAGGAGGATATCACGAAGCTTCGGGCGGCAAGATACCTGACCGCATAAATCCTCCATCGGCTTCCCGCGGAGGGGCAGGTTATCCCTACCCCCAGATCCGGCGAGAGGGTCGCGTTCGTTTCCCACTTCCTGCAAGGATTAGGGTTCGCCCTCAATCCCTTCGTTTGGGAGCTCATGTTCTATTATGGATTAGATTTTCACGATCTCGCCCCGAACTCTGTTCTTCTCATCTCAGCATTTATCGTCACGTGCGAAGCCTTCCTCCGAACTCCTCCACACTTCGGCTTGTGGCTCAAGACCTTCAATGTGAAACCGCAGATGATAGAGGGGGAGCAGGCAGAGTGCGGTGGTGCCTTAGTGAGCAAGCTTACCAGCGCTATCTGGCTAAAATGATATTTCAAAGAATCTTCCAACTTATGGCAGCAGGATTGGTTCTATATCACCGAGCCTCGTGGTTCCAAGTGGGCAGTTGCGCCTGCGTTTCGATCCATCCCCCCAATTCAGCTTGCATCATGGATTAATAAGGGGTTGGACTGGGTATCAGTTGATGAGGCGTGGACTCTGCAAAGTCGCATCCGAAGCCTCATTGAGAAGGATATCAATATCGTCAGTGTTCTTCAGGTAATGCTAGTCCGCCGGACCCTGCCGTGCCAGCGACGGCCTCTCTGCCTGTGGGAGTTTAACCTAGAAAGGCCACAGACTCTTCAGCACTTCTTCGACACTATGCACGAAGGAATGTGGAAATTATTCTTCGGGAAACGAAAACAATGGCCGGACACCACCGAAGATACCGGCCTAGACTGTAACCATCCGGACACCCCGGTAAGTACTCATCCGCCGAACACCTCATAATCAGATATCATGTGGTAAGACACTGAGCAAACCATCTCTTTCCAGGGACGGATAAAGAAAGCAGAACAGATTAGGTGTCCGGCCCCTCTTCCCGAAGACTCAGCGGACCCCGTGTTAACAAGGATGCTGGCACCGCACTGCACCGTGCACCGCAGGGGAGGGCAAGGTGGAGAGTGAGAAGACCCGGGGTGACCTTCGTTCCGGAGGTAAATTAGATACTGAGTCCGGAGAAATCGACATTTCCTCGCCCGGAGACAAAGGCGAAAGAGAAGCCAGTATCCCTTCTCCATTCAGGAAGAAAAGGGCCGCCTCCGAAGGTTGGGAGGGGCAGTCTCCTAAGAGGGGCAAGATGCCACCGTCGAGCGGCTCGGGATTTGGAAGGCGACACTGTTGAACAGCTCCGTCATGAGGACAAGCCCTCAACCAAACCGTAAGTGAATCCGGGGTGCTTTGATAGCGTCCCGCTCCTTTCCTGTTACCGAAGTGATACGTAACGTGCCTGTGTATTTTTACAGTTCGGCACAGTGTTTTTCTGGGCAATCCTCTTCTTTGGGAGATCTCCTCCCAGAGATGATGGAAAGCGAGACGCCTCCCCCGACCTCCTCGCCCAATAAGGCGGACGACTCTGAAGTGTCATCTCGGAGGGTTTTTCTTGATCAACAAGCGGTCCAGGGGATGAAAGAGGCAGTACCCGAAGGTGGACCTCCAATCGTTCGGGATTCGGGGGCCAATAATGAAGGCCCCGGACTGTCCGGTTTTCGGCCAACGATGATTCTGGAGACGGGTGAACGGGTTCCTTCAAAGGATGGTCGTGCTCCTACAGCGGCTTCCGGAGACCCGGCCACGGATATATTGAGGGATATGTCATAAAAGCATCTGTCTCGGGGCAACAACGTACCTTGAAGGGTACAGTGGTTGAGAAGATTCTGTCCGCGAAGAGCGGATTGAATGAAGCCTTCATGAGCCTGATAAGAGGCTTCGAGGTTTGTGATGTAATGTTTTCAACTATATTTTATTTGCAAAGATGCACCTGTGTATAGGTAGTATCCCTTGAGACTCAGGTTGGCTTCCCATGGGAGGCGAACGGAGGATCAAGAAGAAATACTCAAGGACTAATCTGATTAACTGGAAGATAGGCTGCTTCCCCCTGGCTACTTCCCAGACTACGGATATTGTCGAGCTGCAGCGGAAGCTTGATGTGGCAGGGGATGACACTGCGTTAATCAATATGCGTCTTGACGAGTCGCAAGGTATGTATTTGGGGCAGTCCCTTCACATACATTTTTGTGATATAAGCATGACGCTAAAAGTTATATACTGGAATATGCATAGCTGCAGATGGTGCTATCGCCGTTGAAATTCTTCGGGCGGAGCAGGCCCGGGCCAAGGAGCAGGCCCGGTTTAGTAATGCGGCTGCCGAAAAGGCATCGGCTGAGTTAAAAGCCGAACAAGCTGCTCGGCGCCAAGACGAGGAGAAGATATGCACAATGGCGCTCGAACTAAGAAATGCTGTTAGCCGCTGTGAACTTCTTGAGAAGGAGAATGGAGCCAAAACGGCTGAACTTGACAAGCCCTTACGAGAGGCGAGAGAAGCGCGGTCTGAATCCAAAGCAGCCCATGAGGAGATCCGGCAAGCTGGGGAGACTGCGGCCGGTAAGCCCTTTTTGCTACAGACTAAGTTCGGCGATCCGAACTATGCTCAGCTTAACCAAGTGTGGAGTTCTCTGGACGAGTTTTGAGACATGTCGAAGAGTTCTTTCGATGCGGCGCAGTTTTACCAAGCGCGATAGGGGTATGCAACGGATAAGCTTTTCTGGTCACAATTTGGCGCGTCAAAGCACCCTCTGTTGCTGAATGAACAGATGTCCCAATGGGCCGAGCTTCATAGGATATCAGGCGCTGCCATGAAGAACGTCATAATCCGGTTGTGGCCAACTGAGCCTGTTCCGAATAGCTACTTTGGCTTGGTGCAGCGGCTTGTTGATGCGGTGCCACGTATCGACGCTGTGAAGCGATCGGTGTGCATTGAGGGTGCACGGATGGCCTTTGCTCGAGTCAAGACATTCTGGGGGAAGATGAAGGCCATCAATGTTGTAGCGAAGAGTCCACCCAAGGGCAAGGACCGTTACGCACCGGAGCATTATTTTGAAGACGTCTTAGAGGCCGCCCACTTGATAGAGGGTCAATGCTCAAAAGACATAATATTCGAGTGAGGTGTATGGGAATTGAAAAGGACAATATTTTAGTTAATCTATTTTTATGTTTTGCTCAAGAGCTTGTGTTCCTCCTGTGCGGCCGTTTTTGTATAATCTGAAAGTTTTCCAGTCGTCGGCTTCAGCCCCCTCGTAGTAAGTACCGGGGTGTTCGAAAAAGCATTTGATCACTCTTGACCCAACGTCTTGGTCCATGAAGGAGGTGATAACGCGGCGAACCAGGCAATCAGACCATAGGGTGTTAACACTTTCACTTAGCCATAGGAGTTTTATAGGGGGGACTACGATATAGCCCCTAGTATGTGTACGACTTATTCCAATATGGTGCGTTACATACATGACCTGAAGAAAAAAGGTCATTCGTGTGATATGGAGGGAATCGCGACAGATTCCGATAAGTCATCTAGTGGTTGACCAGCTCTCGCAGCATCATGACAGTCGGTTTTCGGCTTTCTCTACTGAGGTGCTTGACCAGATGAACCGGGAGCACAATCACAGTAGTTCTCCCTTTACTACCCTAGCCGATAGAGCGGAACGTGTAGGACCTTTGGTACTTAGTGTCTAATCACCCCCCCCCCTCTAGACACCTCTTCTCAAGGTCCTACAAGTGGTATCAAAGACCGATTTTGGTAATAAGCTAACCAGAGAGTTGGTCAGGCAAACTCGGTGGGACCGATTACTCAAACTCGGTGGGACCGGTTTTGGTAATAAGTTAACCAGAGAGTTTGCATTGTAATCTCGGTAGTACCGATTTCTCAAACTCGGTGAGACCGATTTTGGTAATGGACATACACAGAGAGATTACAATCCCATCTCAGTGGGACCGAGATCCCGAGACCGATTTGCCTAGGGTTTGTGGCAGTGGCTATGACATCTGAACTCGGTGGCACCGGATAGAAAGAATCGGTGGGGCCGAGTTTGACTTTTAGGTTTAGGTCATATGTGTGGAAGTGGGAAAGTGGTTAAGGGTTTTGGAGCATATCACTAAGCACTATGGAGCAAGAAACTCATTAAGCAACACCTCATCCCTCCTTGATAGTATTGGCTTTTCGTATAGACTCAATGTTATCTTGAATCACTAAAATATATAATGAAGAGTCTTGAGCTTAAAGCTTGAGCCAATCCTTTGTCCTTAGCATCTTGAAGGAGTTCCCACATCCTTTAGTCCATGCCACTCCATTGTTGAACTTATCTGAAATATACTAGATAAAAGTGTTAGTCCAACAAGAGATATGTTGACATTAATTACCAAAACCACCTAGGGAGCACTTGTGCTTTCAGAACATAAGGTAGCAAGCACAGGAGCCGGGCAACCCAACCATTGACCCAAGACATGATTCGGAGCTGATGCATATAAGGCCAAACTCGCGACGCCGAAGTACGCTGTAAAGCTGTTCGGACTTTGTTGGCAACTCATTTGTTCCCATACCGAGCCCCTGGCAGGTTATGCCGAGGTATATCTGTGAAACAACCATAGGATACATATTCATTTGCGAAAAGACACGCATGATCAATTCGGATAATGTTTACTGGGACCTGAGTGATATGCCAATGATTACTTTATATATAAAAAGACCACAACCCCGGCTATTTTACATGCCCGGGGTCGAAGGCGGAGGAATAAGGCATATTACAGGCTCGAAATAAAGAGTGCGGTCTACAAAAATTTATTTTGGACCTCCTGTCGCACGTCTGCGCCGCCTGTCCTCGGCGAGGGGAATCCTTGATGGAAGTAGCCCCTTAGGTGAGTGTATGGATCCGAACTCCGATAAGGTGAGTTTAGATGTTTGTCCTTTGCGTCGCCTATTTTTGAGAGATAATGAAGAAAGAAAAAGGAAAGTAGATAAAAAATGTTACGGGAACGCTTGCAGGCTTGTCCGTATTGTGCTTCCGCCAATACCCATGGTATCTTAAGTGTGTAGTGATGTATGCGCGGTACAAATTTTGCGAGTATATGAGGTGGGCAGCGGAAGCCGAACTGCTATTTCCGCACCGGGATTGGTCGATTCTCGGGGGGAAATTGCTTCTGACCCCCGGTATTTGGTTGGTGAACCTTTCCGTCATCCCTATCGCATGGCGGCCTCCTCCCCTTGTGTTCGGCATTGAGCTTGCCGGCCTGTTTGAAGACCCAATAGCTTCTGTTGGTATGATTAGCTGGTTTATCAGGGTGGCCGTGAATCTGGCAGGGTCGGTCCAATATCCTGTCTAGATTGGACGGTCCGTCTCTTAAGTCATCGGCATCCGGTGGCCGGACATATGTTCCTTGGAAGTTTTCCCGAAAGGCGTCTTCCAAATCTTCCCAGCTGCAAATAGAATTTTCCGGCAGACTGTTTAACCAGTACCGAGCTGGTCCTTTGAGTTTTAGTGGTAGGTATTTGATGGCATGAAGGTCATCTCCGCAGGCCATGTGGATATGGTGGAGGAAGTCCTCGATCCATACTGCGGGATCCGTAGTTCCGTCGTATGATTCGATATTCATGGGTTTGAACCCGTCTGGGAATTCATGCTCCATTACTTTGTCCTTGAAGCAAAGAGGGTGTGCAGCGCCTCTATGTTGGGCCACACTACGACGTACCTCCGATGGAGTCCATTTGCGGTTTTCGGCCCGGGCATGGCTAGGTTTGTCACGTCCGAATAGGTAGCCGCCGTCGCGTGTCGAGGCACGTCCTCGCGATCCATAGATCGATCTTGCGTGTCCTGCTCTACTGTCCAAGTCCTATTGAAGGTCGTATGTACAACCCCGAGCTGTTTTATTCTTGCCTTTACAGCGAGGTGGGACGGTCTGGTGTTCGGCTTGAGTTGCCGTTTTATCCGGACCAAGTTGTGGTCGACCCGCCGCATTGTGCGATGATGGTACGGGCTCCAGCACCTCGTCAACAAACTGAGGTAGCAATATATGCTTCGGGTAGCTTTTGGTTGGGCCACTAAGGCTGTATTCTTCGGCGGCCAGGACTTCGGTCCATCTGCCATTGAGCAGATCTTGGTCCACTTGAAGCTGCAACTGCTTCTTTTTTAGGCTCCTTGCAGTGGCTATTAGCCGGCGTTTGAAGCGCTCCTGCTCGAGAGGTTCCTCAGGCACGATGAAATCCTCGTTGCCAAGGCTCTCCTCTGCCTCGGAGAGTGGAAGATAATTACTGTCCTCCAAGTCTCTGTGTATGGCCTGTTCATCAGGGCTAACTTGCCCATTTTCCCGTTCCTCCTGTTCGGAGGTTACCTTGACGGGGTCTTCATTATTTTCGGCATCGTCCGGAGTATTATTTTTTCCGGTGCCCGTACTGCAGTCTTTGGAACGACGTGACTTAGAGCAGCGTCGAGGAAGCTGGCGCTTGGGCTGTCTTTGAGGAGGTTTATCCTCAACTGGATCCTCTTTGTCATTGTTGTTAGTTTTTTCAGGCGTGTCCACCATGTCTATGTCGTAGGAAGAAGTGGCCGCCCGTCGTCCAATGAATGGCGGGTTCTGGACTTGCTCCTTGTCGGCATCGTCGTCCGTACTGGCGATGTCTTCGGAGCCGTAGTCAAGCATGTCGGTTAAGTCCTCGACAGTGGCTATGAAGTGGGTGGCAGGTGGGAAGCAAAATTCCCCATCATCAGCCTCTAGTTCGAACTGTACATAGTTCGGCTGTGAGTCCCCCGCCAAGGACAAGTTCTTTAATGAGTTCAGCACATCACCCAAGGGCAAGTGCTGGAAGATGTCTGTGGCGCTGAAATCGAAGATCGATAAGCGATCAAGTTCGGTATCTGCGGGCTCACATGGTTCGGAACTTATACCTAGAGAGGAGTCCGGAGTTCCGGTGACACGAGTATTGCGTGAGATTAAGTCCATGTGCAGCTCCAACGCCGGGGAATCTGTGGCCTCTGTGGTGGGGTTGAGCCTCCAATCCTTGGATGCCGCAGTGTGCTCTAGATCTAAGGCCAGCGTGCTCACAGGAGCTATCTCCTGGATGTGGTCTGACAACAGATTTAGGTCATGTTCGTCAAGGTGACCAGGAGCGGTCGTCGCGGTCTCGAATCTGGCGAAGATCAAATCTCCACGGATGTCCACAACGTAATTCAAGCTCCCAAATCTGACCTGATGGCTAGGGGCGTAGCTATCGATCTGCTCCAGGTGGCCAAACAAGTTGGCCCGCAGCGCGAAGCCACTGAACACGAAGATCTGTCCGAAGAGGAAGGTTTCTCCTTGGACAACATCATTGTCGATGATTGAAGGGGCCATCTAACATTTTGGGGACGACACAGTGGAACTCTCAATGAAAGCACTAATGTCGGTGTCAAAACCGGCGGATCTCGGGTAAGGGGTCCCGAACTGTGCGTCTAAGCTCGATGGTAACAGGATACGGGGGACACGATGTTTACCCAGGTTCGGGCCCTCTCTATGGAGGTAATACCCTACTTCCTGCTTGATTGATCTTGATGAATATGAGTATTACAAGAGTTGATCTACCACGAGATCGAGAGGGCTAAACCCTAAAACCCTAGCCTATATGAGTATGGTAATGAGTATGTCCCCCTCCGGACTAAGTCCTCCGGTTTATATAGACACCGGGAGGATCTAGGGTTACACAAGGTCGGTTACAAAGAGAGGAATCTACAGATTCGGTCGCCAAGCTTGCCTTCCACACCAAGGAGAGTCCCATCCGGACACGGGTGCAGTCTTCGGTCTTCAGATTCTTAAATTTCATCCGTCAGGCCCATGGCTACTGTGCCGGACGCCCGAGGACCCCTAAATCCAGGACTACCTCAGCTGGGCCTTCGGCCCGGATGGTCTGAAAGATTTTTTTTAAATAATTTCACCGAAATGGAAAAATTCAGAATAAAAATAAATAAAAATCCTAAAATCCCAAAAACAATTTTCACGGTCCTCTACTAATATTTAGGACAACATGAACATTTTTCTAGGCGAAAACGTAATTTTTTTAAATGCAATTTCCCCTAATTTACTCGAATAAAATCTCAAATAAAATTCAAATAAAACAAATATTTTTATTTAAAATTAAATTTCCATTATTTCCTCTGTTTTGAAGAAGCCATATTATCTTCTCTCATTATTTTATTTATTTTGAAATAATCAAAAAAATAATTTCAACAAAAATCACCTTGATCCAATTTACCAATTTTGAAAAAAATCAAAATGGATTTTTTTTTATAAAAACCTCCAACTCTCTCAAATGGTCCTTGAGTTGCTTAAGGTCTCTAGGATCAAAATGTGCAAATAAAACCAATTCAAAATGCAAGAATCATGGATGCATATGATGACCTAATGATTAACATCCAAATTGAAAATTGGGATGTTACAAACCTACCCCCCTTAAGATGAATCTTTCCCTCGAGATTCGGTTGGCTAGCAAATAGGTGCGGGTGATCTTTCCGTAGGTCTTCTTCTCGCTCCTAGATGGCTTCTTCCTCAGTATGGTGGCTCCACTGAACTTTGCAAAATTTGATGACCTTGCTGCGTGTAACTCGGCAGACAAACTCGAGAATCTTGACGGGTTTCTCCTTGTAGGTTAGGTCACCCTCCAACTGAATTGCTTCCAGGGGCACTGTATCTCTTAGAGGAACATCGGCCATCTCTGCATGGCAATTCTTCAACTGGGAAACGTGAAACACATCATGAACTCCTGACAATCCTTCGGGTAACTCCAACTTGTAGGCCACTTCTCCCATACGTTCCAAAACTCGGTATGGTCCTACAAATCTAGGCGCAAACTTTCCTTTGACTCCAAATTGTTTAAATCCTCGGAGTGGTGACACATGAAGATATGCTCTATCTCTGATTTCGTAGGCTACCTCCTTGTGTTTTGTATCGGCATAACTCTTCTGCCTGGACTAGCTACCTTCAGTCTATCACGAATCAACTTAACCTTCTCTTTAGATTCTTTGATTAAATCTGGTCCGAACAGCTAACGGTCTCCGACTTCATCCCACATCAATGGTGTCCTGCACCTCCTTCAGTAGAAGGCTTCAAAAGGGGCCATCTTCAAACTAGCCTGGTAACTGTTGTTATAAGAGAACTCTCACTACAAAAAAAAGACACATCCGTGACATTTTGGGCTGAACGAATTTTTTTCCTGTCATACATATGACACTTCTATGACGATAATTGTGACAAAACCCGGTATCATCATAGATGTGGTGGGCTCCTACTTCTATGACAAAAATTCATGACAGAAAATGGGCTTTCCGTCCCCGGGCGGGCCGGAGACGCAGCTGCATGACATTCTTTGGGCTGTCCATGACGGAAAAACCGTGGTAGAAGCGAGGGGAGGAAAATTTCGGGAGTTCCTGTTACGGTGGGAGGTCGGGGCCGAGCGATGCGCTGCTTTCTCTCGTGACACGACGCGCAAGATGTGTGCGAGGCGTTGGCTCTAATCGAACCCGAAGCGAGGCGTTGGGCTCTAATCGAACCCGAAGGACATTAATGCAGTTACGCCATCGAACCCGAAGCGATCGATCGATGGTTGTTAATCGAACCCGATCGAGCGATTCCTTGGCTACCGCCGCTAATCAAGCCGATCGATTGGATGAACAGTGAGTGTTGCGGGGGGTTTGGATGAACAGTGAGCGGTGGCGTTGCCTCTGGATGAACAGGACCCCGTGGTGTGGTGGAGGGCTGGATGAACAGTAGACGGTGGAGGGGTGCCCATGGAGGGGTGGATGAACAGGACCCCGTGATGTGGAGGGCAGGATGAACAGTAGACGGTGGAGGGGTGCCCGTGGAGGGGTGGTTGAACAGGACCCCGTGGTGTGGAGGGCTAGATGAACAGTAGACGGTGGAGGGGTGGTTGAACATTAGTCGAAGGAGTAGCGCGCGGTGGAGGCTGGATGAACAGGAGCCCGTGGAGGCTGGAGGAGGTCGACGGTGGATGAACAGTAGCTCGTGGAGGCTGGAGGGGGTCGACGATGGAGATGAACAGTATCCCGTGGAGTCCCGTTTTGCAGTACGCCACACCCCTCCCGATGAATAGGACCCCCGTTTCGACCGTAGCGCTCCAACACAAGTCCATTTCCTCCGTTTTGCGGTACGCCACACCCCTCCCGATCAACAGGACCCCCGTTTCAACCGTAGCAGGTCCGTTTCCTCCGTTTTGTGGTATGCCACACCCCTCCCGATCAACAGGACCCCTGTTTCGACCGTAGGAGGTCCGTTTCCTCCGTTTTACGGTGCGCCAGACCCCTCCCGATGAACAGGATCCCGTTTCGAACGTGGGCGGTCGAACACAAGGCTGTTTCCTCCGTTCTGCGGTACGCCAGGCCTCGTTTCCATCGCCTGTTCCGTCCAAGCCCTCCCGATGAACAGGACCATGCATTCTGTTACCTCCCCATGAACACGACGCATTCCGTTGCCTCCCCATGAACACGACGCATTCCGTTGCCTCCCCATGAACACGATGACGACGCTGTTTCTCCGTTTCGACCCAGCCATGTCAACGAGCCCTCGCCGTACGTATGCCCGAGTAAGCGTTCGAGACCCCGCCCGTATGTACACATACGTGTCCGTTTTTTGTTTCTTGCACCCTGGCCGATGTACGTACGTGTACATGCTACGTGCGCGCCTCTACTATGACACGTGCGCGCCTCTACATCAACCAGTATATATGTACGTACACGTTCGCGACCAGAATGACAATGCTACATACGCTTCGACCAGGTGGGTCCCGACTGTCAGGCACTTCCTTGCGTGCGAAGATGTAGCTGGTGGGTCCCGGCAGTCAGGGGGGCAAATCATTGTTTTTTTTTGCCCGGACGCACTTCCTTGCGTGCAAAGATGTAGCTGGCGGGTCCCAGCAGTCAGGGGGGAAACGTTTTTTTCGCGAAATACGGTGGCCCGTCCGGTGGGTCCCCGCTGTCAGGTGGAGGAATAATTATTTTGCACGTAATAAGGAGGCACTTCCTTGCTGCGGCCATGGACCCATTGCCGCCTCTCCACGCATACCCACGTCCGATGGAAGGCGTTCCTTGACCACGTTGACCACGCCGTGCCGAGAGCACCAGGGCGGTGGTCGACGGCGAGGCCTAGGAAGGGGACGACGGGGAGCCGGGGAAGACGCGGTAGTGGAAGCCCGCGCGCGGAGAGGAGTATGAGGGTTCACTGGTTCGGCTGCGGTGTGAGGCTGCCGTCACCCCAGGGCCTGGCCAGCGGTGGGAATAGTAGGGGGCGGTGAGGCCTCCGCGGCAAAGACACCGCCACGTGAGGCAGGAGCATGCGGCACGACCGGGCGCTGCTTTGGGCGGCTGGAGCAAGAAGACCAGAGGTTGAAGAAGCACTACGGCCGTTGGATGGACATCGCACGGTCAAGGAGCTAGAATCGTTCATATTGACTAAAGTTGACAAAGACCCCGCCCCGATCAACTTAGTAGGCCCACAAGTCAGCCTCCCACCATGGTGGGTCCCGGCTAGCAGGGGAAGTATTCATTTTTTTGTGCATAATAAGGAGGCACTTCCGGTGGGTCCGAGCTGACAGCGGGGGGAACATTTTTCTCGCGAAATACACTGGCCCGTCCAGTGGGTCCGAGCAGTCAGGGGGGCAACGTTTTTTCATGAAAGAAGGTGGCCCGTCCGGTGGGTCCCTGCTGTAAGGTGGAGGAATAATTATTTTGCGCGTAACAAGGAGGCACTTCCTTGCGGCGGCCTGGACCCAGCTGTCAGCCTCTCCACGTACAGTATTCTTCCGATGGAATTCGGTAGTTGACCACATTGACCACGGGCGACAGCACCACGGCGGTGGACGATGGCGAGGCCTAGGAAGGGGACGATGCGGAGCCGGGGAAGACACGGCAGTGGATGCCCACGCGGAGAGGAGTACGAGGGTTCACTGGTTCGGCTGCGCTGCCGTCGCCGCAGAATAACAGGGGGTGTGGGTGAGTGGAGTGGAGGGATGGCCTGGCCAGCGGTGGGAGTAGTATGGGGGCGGTGAGGCCTCCGCGGCAGCACAGCCGGCCACGGGAGGCAGGAGCAGGCGGCACGACCGGCGCTGCTTTGGGCGGCTGGAGCAAGAAGACCAGAGGTTGAAGAAGCACTACAGCCATTGGATGGACATCGTACAGTCAGTCGAGCTAGAAGCGTGCATATTGACTAAGTTGACAAAGCCTTCGTCCCCGTCAACTTAGTAGGCCCACTATACTGGGTCCTAGCTAGCAGGGGGAGTATTCATTTTTTCTGCGTAATAAGGAGGCACTTCCTTGCGTGCGAAGATATAGCTGGTGGGTCCGAGCTGTCAGCGGCTGTAAAGTTTTTTTGCGAAATACAGAGGCCGTTTCGGTGGGTCCCAGATGTCAGGTGGAGGAAATCATTATTTTGCACGTAATAAGGAGGCATTTCCTTGCGTGCGGCCGTGGACTCAGCTGTCAGCCTCTCCATGTACAGTCCACTTCATATGCATGTCGGTCGTTGAGCACGCTGACCACGCCACGCCGAGAGCACCAGGGCGGTGGACGACGGCGAGGCCTAGGAAGGGAACGACACGGAGGCAGGGAAGACTCGGCCGTTGTTTTTGTTTCCCACGCGGAGGGGAGTACGACTGTACGAGAGTTTACTGGTTCGTCTGCCGTCGCCGGAGAAGGCCGCGTTCGGTTTTCCTCTGTTCCATGGCTCCATTCCTAGAGCGGTAGTTAAAATACTTGGAGCCATCAAACAGCTGCTCTGCAGATTCTAGAATTTGAAGGAGTTGGTGGACTGCCGAACGCGCCCTAACAGGAGGTGTGGGTGAGTAGATGGATGGCTAGGCCAGCGATGGGAGTACGGTGGGGCGGTGAGGCCTGCGCGGCAGCACAGCCGGCCGCTGGGAGGAGGGAGCAGGCAGTCCCGCCGGCGCTTGTTTGAGCGGCTGGAGCAGGAAGAGCAGAGATTGAAGAAGCACGACGGCCGTTGGATGGACATCCAACAGTACACAGGCCATCTGTGGAAAGCCTCAAATATGTGGAAAACAGCATACAGCCCATCTGCCATTATTTCGAATAATTTACAGCCCATTTGCTAATTCTTACGGTTTTTTTTGGAGCCCATATTCTTTATGTTAGCATTACAGCCCATATTGTGGCCACGGTTAAAAAATTATACGAAATTTTGCATATGTCGGTGCAGTCTGAAATGTTTTTAATCCCAAAATTTCGAGTCACATTCAAACTGATTTTAAAAATAAATGCAAATCAATATAAAATCCAATTAATTCTCCACGCATAAAAATCGATGCAATTTAAAATCTCAAAATGAAAAAAAAAAGATATTTGAAAATAATTGCCGGTTTGATGTGTTTTAAAAATGTACACCCATTTCTCATTACTGATAGGCCACTCTCCTCGTCTTGAAAGATTTGCAGCCCAAAAGGCCTGATAAAGCGACTTACTTGACAAATCACAAAAAAACTGGGCTAGCCATTTTCAGAAAGAAAAAAAAACTACTTGGCTGGTATGTGGTAAACATAAAAGAAAAGGCTGTCTAGACAGGCTAGAGTGTCCCGGACAGCCCAGTTGACACCCTGCTTCCGTCTCAAAAACAAATTAGATAAATGCCACTCCAATTATGGCGATTCATAAAAATGCCACTCCAATTATGGCGATTCATAAAAATGCCACTGCAATTTCCAAACTTTGAAAAATGCCACTGCAATTTTTGCAAACTTTGAAAAACGCCACTGCAGTTTGCAAACTTTGAAAAACGCCACTCCAGACTTCAAAAAATGCCACTCGAAATGGCATGAAATGTAATTTTACAATTTTTGGAAATTGCAGGGGCATTTCTCGGATACACCAGATTTGGAGTGGCATTTATCAAATTAACCAAAAACAAAAATAATCGGGCGAGCTGTCGGGTCCCTTGTGTCACCCGCCACAGTAATTCTCTCGCTTATTGACTACGTTGACAATGGCATGGGACCCAGATGTCGAGAAATCCACTAGGAGGAGCCATTTTTTATTGGCTTGAAATAAGGAGGCACTTGCTTGCATCGCCATGACCTTGGCGGGTCCCTCGCTGTCATCCTCTCCACGCATAATCATCTCCGATTGTGTACGCGTCAACTTGCTAGGCCCACAAGTCAGCCTCTAAACCATGGAGGACAAATACAACCCATTTAAAAAAATAACAGCCCATTCCATACGTTCAAACGGAAAGTTCAACATTCAGAGCAAAGTAACAGGTCTGATCCACATATAGAGTACTGGAACTTCCACGTTGACAACCATCATAGCCAAATGAACTATCTACTCCCACAGTCCCACTAACACTCTAGTAGTAGCGTACAAGTACTAACTTACTCTTAGCTAACTAGACGATGTCGGCCGCCATCTGCTGTCCATGCTAAACGCCGGCAGGCGCCCTCCGCCGCCGGACTTGCCAGAGGTGCGATAGGGCGTTGCTGCGCTGCTGGCCCTTTCCATGCCGGCGTGGTCCACCGAAGCTTTGGCTTCCAAGCGGGAAACCCACTTGACGAGCTGGTAGTAAAAATCGGCGTCGCGAACGCGTGCGTGCCCGACAACCTCCAGGGCTATTTGCCGGGCGCTGGCCTCCACGTAGTCGGCCCAATTGCGGGCGCTCTACTCGCGACTCAGAGCGCCGGTGCGCTACTGCTCCATGTCCCGCTGGAGGTGCAAGTCGGTGATACGCTGCTCCTCCGCCAGGCGGTCGTGCTCCAACAACTCCTGCTCCTCCGCCATGCAGTCATGGTCCAACAACTCCTCGATCTCCGCATTGCCATCTAAAGATAGATAGAATGCCTCCTCCCTCCGTCTGCCTTCCGGTGAAAACCCGAACACTAGTTTCGGCGGTGACCCCCTGCGGCGTCGCCTACCGCGGACGGGCGGGGGCATGGCGGACGTGGCGAGCGACGTCGGGCCTGTGGGGGCTTATGAGGATATGGCAAGTTGGGTCACGGTGGCACCTGAGAAGGCCGGGAAACATTACTTATAGGCGGAAGGTAGCGCGACGGTCATGGGAATTCAATGCATAATGGCTTAGCGCGCTAGCTTGCCGTGGAAAACTAGAGAAACTGAAATTATGAATGTGCCGTCCCGTCCCGTCAGGATCGCACGCCGGCATGGCGGTCAAACGAGTGCACTCGAATCATCTCCCTCCTTGTCAATAATGATTCCACGGATTTAAAAGCGTATCTTTTTTCGCATCAGTTAGCTGCCTTAATTATGGCCGGCTGCATGCAGGCACTCGTAATCGCCGCAGCAAGACGTGAAGCAAAGATGCAGCCACTTAAATTGCTGGAATTAATTAGGCTTAAACTTCTGCATGCCGAGGGCACGCATGCAGCCACTTAAATCGCTGGAATTTATTAGGCTTAAACTTCTGCATGTCGTTAATTATTGCCATGCCTTGGTCTTGCTGCTTTGCTCACGGGACTAATAAATCCCGGACGGAGGGAGTACCTTGGTTGGTGAGAGGTTTGAATTAAGCCCTGCAAACCGGAAAGGAGGTACTAGTACGTTTGTGATCCGCTATTTATTCGTGTAGGATCGAGTAGGTCGTTTCTTGAATTGAGCCCTGCAAACCGGAAGGAGGTAGTACGTGCGTGATCCGCTATTTATCCGTGTAGGATCAATAGTGTAACTTGTCAGTTTCTTCAGAGGTAGTCATTTTTATTCAAAAAACTGCCACTTCGCATCTTGCATTGCAAATAAAACTGCCAGGAGCGCATTTGTAGGCTAGCTAGTGCTCGATCAGTAACTTGTAAACACTGAGCGAATAGAAATAAGTAACTGTTAATGCATGTCAATGATTCACAGATCATATACAAATATGTAGCTCCAAAAGCAAAGATCAGCCACTTCAGATCTTGCGTCGCAACTAACACTAACTAGTATGATTCCCATACATAAGATCAACATGTTAATGCATCTCAATGACTCACAGGTCATATACAAATATGTAGCTCCAAAAGCAAAGATCTAGAAAAAACATCTGTTCTTCCTACTAACATGGATGCTTCTATTGGCCAACATTCAGTACAGACTAAAAGACAAATTTGTTTGTGTAGTCTACAATTCCTCTTGCAAACGTAAGTGGTTTCACCAACAGCTGGAACCATGAGAATGAACCAGACATGATGGAGGAACATGCACTGCAATATGATTTGGTCTTCCCTCGATCACACTGCGAGACTATTTTCGGAATACAAACTTTAACTTAGGCAAAATGATGCCCATTGTATAATCAGAACAAAACAATGAAGCACCTAGTGTTGGCCAATAAATAGTACAAGATTACTTTTTCTCGCAGTCCATGAAGTGACTATCCAATCTTTACGTGTCTATTTTCAAATGACACCGAATGCAAAGTGACTATACTATTCTCTTGTGCGCTTCAACCAAAATTACGTAGCACTTTGTTTGTTTGCCAAATAGCAACGGCAGACATCTCTATCTCGCACAAATATCAAGCAGCTAGTAAACATATACCACACCTTGTATTTTCCGCTTAAACATGTCTCTTCCACTTAGCATCCGTCATGTTCTCGTGACCGGACAATCTGACATGCTTATGTTTTGCCCTCGACAATTTCATACTGAATTGATTTGCTGGTTCAGAGCAGAAATATAGCGCCTATTCTTCATCAGACCAAGGATATCCATGTTCGCAGTGATGGAAGAGGTGAAATCGATACAACCGAAATTGAGCATCCAATCATTGAATCCTGTCCCGCACCTTCAATGTAGGTCCACCCCGCCAATAAATTCACATGCAAACCACTAGTGTTACTATCTAATGACAAGACAAAAAGAGTAGCAAGATAGTAGCAAACCATGTACCTTTGTAATGAACAGCTCATAGTGCCACCAATTGGATATAAAGGCTGGGAAAAACATGCTCCTAATGTTGAACCAGCTTGGACTTTTGTGCAGTTCCACTAAAATCGAAAGCATCCTGCTTTGCATAGATATTGAAAGTGTGATTACTCTAAAAGTGGCACTAGTTGAAGCATAGACTCACAAATATAAGCATTCCAATTTCTTAATGGGAAAAGGTAGCAAGACTGTTTCTAACCACATGTTTGAAGAAATAAATAAAGCAACAACGGATGATGTCAGAAAGGCATACATACAGTAGTTTTTTCTGAAAAACTGAGCCATTCCTGACCTTTCCTCTTCTTTTAAGCAAATTTTGTGCAGTTCTACTAAAATAAAATGCCATCACCGCCTTGACAATTCAGTGACACTGTACAAAAGGAAATGACTTAACATTACATCATGATGTCAGGTATGTAGTCGACAAGCATTAGAGACAAACATACATACCTCCTCAAGAGAACGGCCGGAGGAGGAGGCGCCCACTCTTGACCTTTCCTCTTGTCTTCATAATTGTCTGTGTAGTTTAACCAAAATAAAATGACATCAGCGCCTTGGCATTTTGGTGACACTGTACAAAAAAATTAACTTATCTCACAAAACTGAGGTATGTAATCTATAAGCATTAACAGTGCAAAAATCTAACAGGAGTAACAAGTTTCATCGTTGGTATACTGGCTGTGCAACAACATTAGAATGCCTTATAGCTGAAAAATCTTTAATACATCCACAATCAACAGCTAACCCTGAAATAATCCAGTGACATTAAATGGCATTGCTTAAATTTATGGGTGGCATTAGACTGAGAGCGGCATTAGTTAAATGTGGCATCACTTTAGCAGTAGCATTGCTTGAATTGACTGCTGGCGTTATACTAACAGCAAAAAAAGTGGCAATAAGAGCATGGGAGACCCATTCGGACAGTGGGCGCACCAGTACGATGTACCTCCACGGACGCAGAGTGGTGAGGGAGGTATGGTTGCCCAGAGCAACAAATATCCAGGCAGCATATGTAGATTACGGTCCCATTTTTGTTCTCTTTAGCCACCTTTTTCCTATACAAGGACAACAAACCGATCGACCTGGTCATTCTCTATTGCATTGTCATGCCTTTCTACTCTTCTTCAACCAAGAGACACGAGACTCGTTCCTTAGCTACTGATTTCCCCCTTTTCAACCTAGATGCGGGTTCGATGCCTACTCTCTTGGACAGTACAGTCTCCCTTCCTTTCCTTATTCAACCTGCATATGGATTAGTCTGCATGAAGTAGGGTTTCCTTTAATAGTGCAAATTATGGTTTTCGTCTGCGTGGCCAGCAGAGTAGAGGATAGCAAATTGGGAAGATGGTGGAGTGGAAAAAGATCCACATGCAACGACGTAGCAGATGGGGCAATAAGACAAGGTTATGGCTCGAAAAGAGGTAGCATACCTGAGGGTCGGCGGGAAGTGGCTTCGCTCGTGGTCATTGTCCTCCGCACACACTACGGCAGCGAGCTTGGGGACGGAGGCCATCCTGCTGCTGGCGCTTAGGTCTGAGAGGACGGCCTTGTCGTCAGCATGACCTCGCCGCCGATGACGAAAAGGCGTCAACGCTGCATCGCCCTTCTCTTCCCGGCGGATCTATGACCATCGGTGAGGAGGGAGAGAGGGTCGCTTTTTTAGATCTGGAGAGAGGGTGGTAGTGTGAGAAGCAAGTGGGCAGCCCTTAGCAAGAAAGCGCTGAAGCTCCATCCTATATATCTTTTTTATACTACTAGTACTGGAGGTGGGGTAGTGGTAGAGTAGTTTATATTTTCTCTGCATATAGTACCAGTTAGTCGTGCTTCAAAACTGATCGGCACGCCATTAAAAAAATAAAGGTCGATAACTAATGCGGCACCTCGGGCCAACGCGGCCAGATCGCATTTTGCACAAGAAATTACACACCATGTTTTGTTGACATGTGGTCCCGTTCCAACATATCAGTGAGACGACGACGAGTAGTAGGAGTATTTCTGAACGGATGTGTAGGTCGGGGCGCCTCATCGTGAACCGTGGCAAACTCGCAACCGTCCACCGACTCTTCGCCTTTCCCTCTCGATTTGGAACTGATGTCGCACGCTCTTCCTCTCCCTCCTCCATTTTCCTTCAGCCCTTCACCCTTTCTTCTGCCATTGTTCGATCGTCTTCTCCATGGAGGGAACAGGACGGAAATGACCCCGTTATTCTTGCCCGGTTCGGAATGATGACGTGGTGGAGGAACTGATTGATCGGTGCGACATCATCACCTCAGCTAGCATGGCAGGTTCGTTCAAGCCCATTCCCGACTCAACTAATAACATCATTGCAAGGAACCCAAGGGTCCAGGAGCGGTTTGATCTCCCCTATCTTCTTCACCTGACCCTGCTCGCTGGCGAGCGGACGACGGAGACCTCGCCTTGTGCAAGTTGATGCCACTTGATAATGATACGTGTGATCTCAAGATGCCATCGCTTAAGGGTAAGTCCTGGGCTGACGCAAATGGAGATTGGGTTGTTTATATTGGGTACAATTGCGAGTGGGAACTTGTGAATGTGTACACTCGTCAGCGTTTTCCACTTCCAAAAATCTCCGAGTGCCCTGAGGTTGAGCACACAGATGATCTACCTACGTTCAAAAAGGATCATGGTGATTGTCGTCTACGGAAGATAGCAATTTGTCGAGTTCCCAATCTCTATTGGAATTACAAAAACTATGATGTTGTTGCTATCTTCAACAAGCTTGTTGCCGTCCTTGATGGTTTCACTCGATGGATATTGCTCAAAAATCAGTTTCTGTACACGGATGAGTACCGTGTGATGCAATTCAACACGAGGGCCTTGTGTTTGCTGCCACCACTGTGGCACTGTTTTTGCATGGCATCCTCATTGTTTCGCACGCTTTGTCTTCCACCGTAATTATAATTGTTTCATCCACATGCATGCGGGTTAGCAAGTTTCCCTTTACCAATTAACCTTCTTCTTGTGTTTCCAAGGTCCTGTGAACATCCCACCACCTATACTTGAAGATTTTTATAACCAAGAGGGAGATGACGATGGTGGTGATCACGAGCATGAGGACGAGAAGCGTTGATATACTCTGTGGCGCCTGGCAACTAATTCCGATGGATCACCTCTTCTTGTGTGTATACAACCCACTGATGATGTTACTGCTAAGGAAGCAGGTGTAGTCTCCCATGGTCGCACTCTCCGGACCTATTCCAACACCCGTTGCATGGTATTCAGGATGGATACTAGTGTGCTAGCGCCAACTCCTTCTCCCCGCATGTAATTGATAGTCTTGGAGAAAACTCGCTCTTCCTTGGACGAAACTATCCGATGATGGTGAAAGGCGATCCAACCGCTGCTGACACATTTATGAGAAGCAACTGTGTCTATACCTCGGACATTTGCATGGTTCCCTACCCTGGTACTGATATAGTAGGCCGCTTCAGCTTGGATGATCAGTCCTGCGTTGGTCTCCAGATCGAAAATGCATGGCCCGTCCCAGAGAATCACTTCTGGTTCAAAGCAAGCGTTTCCAATGCTGAGGAATGGTTGAGTTGAAGTTCATTTCATTGCTTGTTATTTGTTGTGTGGTGAAAACTTTAGTATTTATAATGTATCCTCGTTGTCGATGTGGGTTGATGACCTGTTGTTCTATGTAATAAATGATATGCCTGTGATAAACTTACTAAATTTATGAATGGCTTTCGAGTCGCTTCTCTGAGTGAGTGGTGCGACGAGGCAAACAAATATTTTCCGAATACATAATTGTACGTGCATTGCAACAGGTTACCGGATGAGGCCAATCAACACTAGTAGTACACTATTTGTACTAGCTTCACATGCTTCGCGCGTCGGGCTGGTGTTTTTACTGTAGCCATATGTTAATGTGTTCGTTGTACGTAACCAGCACCTCGAATCCTCGATACTACTCCCTTCATTCCAAAATACGTGACTTCCATTTGTCCAAAAATGGATGTACCTATATACTAAAACATGTCTAGATACATCTAGATTTTGACAAATGGAAGGCATGTATTGTGGAACGGAGGGAGTAGTATACTATATAGTAGGAGCAAGTAGTAGGAGTAGTAGGGTGGCATGGGCCAGAACAAGCATTCACGTCCAGGAGTACGGCACACGCCACCACCACGACATCCATCTGACACAATATTATTTCTTGGAGTCCGTGCGAGAGCAATCTCTTCAACCTCGCTGCTTCTCTAACTTTAGCCATCACAAGCGGGCGAGGTGGGGGTTTGCCAATAGTCGGTTTCCTTAACTGTGGTCCCACTTGTAAGGCCAACTCCAACGCACGACCCCAAACGGACCTCCGTTTTGCACGAACTCCAACGATAATTTTGACTAGAAAAGCAAGACCAAAGAAAACAAGAACCACAAGAATACATTTTACTACTCCTGTAAGTTGGATTAGTGCCTTCTTGATGCATTCTTTGTTGATCTGCGGAGGCTCGATCTAGCGTGCTTCTTTCTTCTTCGAGTGTAAAGAAGTAGACGTTGCTTCCTCGCATCTAGTCTCATGTCTAGCCTCTATTCTATACTAGCTAAAAGTGATAGAACATCTACTAAATTGCGCTCTATCAATATATGGATGTACTCTTCTTCCCAATACAAAAACTTGCATCCATTCTACTCCCTCTGTTAAACAATACATGCCTTCTATTTGTCAAAATATATATGTATCTAGACATGTCTTAGTATATAGGTACATCCATTTTTGGACAAATGGAAGTCAAGTATTTTGGAATGGAGGGAGTACACAATAAAAAATTTAAGTTAGCACAACTAGTCTAATCCGAGAGCAGAACCGAAGATTTGATCGGGTTCTTCCTCCTTTTGCCGACACGTGGGACATCCAGCATCCAGGTCGTGTCATGAAAGAAAATAGAGTGGTAGTTGAAGCCACGAGATGTACATATTGGGTTAAACTGTAAAAAGAATCTTACTACTCTTGAGTAACTCCAAAAGCGGCCACCGAAGATCTTTATTGATTTGTTTTTCATCACCAAAGACGCCGAGGTGAAAGATGTGCAGGTTCGATTGGGTCCTCTTGCGTTTTCACCGACATGTGGGGCCGCATGTGAGCTAACAGACGATGGGCTCCAAGGCCATTTGGCTGGGCCGAGAAGAGAGATAGAGGAGGGCTGAGCACGGAATGCAGGAAATTTGTTCTGCGGTACCTCGATATAGGCTCGATATAGTGGGGTGGCATGGGCCATAACTAGCATTCACGTCTAGCAGTACGGCACACGCCACCCACACGAGTCCCATCCGACACCAATTTTCTTGGAGTCCATGCTACAGCCATCTCTTCTCCATCCTGTCCTCTTTTCTCAGCCATCGCGCGGTTGGCGGGGTGGGGGTTTGCCGATAGTCGGTTTGCTCAACTGCGGTCCCACTTGTAAGTGAAAATGCAACACCGCACCCATTCCCGCTTGAGCGGTGTGCCGGACCAACCGTGTGGGGGTGCGACGCGAACACGGCAGGCTTTTCCTTTTGAACTCGTAACTTGTAAAATTTCGTTCTGCTCCATGGCGCGACCGATAGATAGAAAATAACGATTTTGCCTAGAGTAATGAGAAGTTTGGTTCTGGCACCGTTTATGCATGGAGTACGTACGAAAATTATGAAGTTGATGCGAAATGTAAGATAATTATGTCTTGCTGCACCAGGCGCTGCGCGGCGAGCGCGACCTCGAGGTGGACATTCTCCGGCGCGACGGCGGGCAGTCGCAGGGCCACCAGTGCATCGAAGAGGTTGTTACCATAGTGGCCGTTGAGGGTGGTTGGCATCGCAGAGCCTGGGCGCGTCGGGTGGAGGCTTACGTCAAAGTAATCCGCAAGCTTCTTGACGACGGTGAACTTGTCGAGGAAACCGACGAGGACCTCGTCGAACAAGGAGACAAAGTTGTCGTCCAAGCGGGCCCTCGCCCTGGCGGCCTCAAGCAATACTACCTGCCGGGCCGCAGGCCGGCGTCGTGGACCATCTGGCACAGCCGGCTGATGCTCGCGCTCATCGCCTCCATGGGTCCAAATAGCTTCTAGTCAACTCGACCTTACGATTCGAGTGATCACTCAGCCCTTGGTTAGCGTGCGTGAGGTGCGTGGGATTTCGTGACTACTCCTTGGCCTTCATCGCACTCGCCTTTGGCTGTATGATAGCCGGGCCAGCCACCCCACAGGGCCACGTGGTCATTCACCCAAAGGCGGTTGTCGAAGTCAATGAAGTTGCATCTCCTCCGTGTCGGTGCAGTATAGTCATCTCACCGGACCTCTAGTTGGGGCCAAACGAGAGAAGTTTGATGTTCTTGGTTTATTGGTCCCCTTTGCATTTTGCGCCAAGTTTTGATCTTTGATTTAACTAATAAAATGTTAATGCATGTAAACAAAAATGTTGTGTAAGTCACCTTACAAAAACCAAATAATCCCAAAATACTTAGGCACGGTGCATTAACTCCCTCCTTGTTTCTTATTTCGTGACATATCATCCAATGAGAGATGTGGGCCATGCATGCTTTCAATGACTTGAGACTACCAAACATGACATGCAGTGTTTAGTTCATTGCATGTAATCCTATTACAGTACTCTAGTTAGCAAAAAAAATAAGTTCTCTCGCCGATAGGAATAAAACACCATGTATTTATTTACAGAGGGAGTAGTACATTTTTGGTGACATGCATTACTAGATATTGCTAGTCAAATACTAAAATCCAGATGGACGTGGTAGTACTCCTAAATCCAGACGGTGGTGCTACTAGTACTAGTAGTAGTACTACCAATGTACTAGTAGGAGTACTAGCACTGCATTACCCGCTGGTCAAATTATTACGTCTGCTCCTCACAGTGAAGTGACAAGACCTGCTAGAAGATGACACACTGAGTATAGGCGCCGTGTTCGCATACCATAGTCAGCCTCACTGTTTGCAGTCACTATCATCATGGCTATAGAGCTAGCCTGCTTACAACCAGCCCTGTTCTACATAATTTCCCGTGCATAGATGCCCGTGCATTGCACAGAACACCAAGATTGGGGGTGGACGGCTCGGCAATGCCATCGCTCCAGATTTTTCCACGGCCTTCTACTCCTAGATGTGGTGGGGAGGAGATGAGGCTGATTGTGAGAGACAAGGAGTTGTTTGTAAATAGGGAACAAGTGCGGGCATCTTTTGCAAAAATGGAGAAGCTTGGTTTGTATCGTGAGATCTAGATCCGACGGCTATTGGTGAAAGATGGGAGGCACAACATCATCACCAACTCAGGACCTGTTTGATTCGCAGGATTTTGAAAACGCAGGAATAGGACACGGCAATATTACAAGTTTCAAACTGATATTACAAATGTTAGGAGTAATGCTGCACCTACGAAGAGGGAATTACTAGGAAGTATACATAAGAACTTTCGTTACTTTAGGTGGATACAGCATTATCGTACAAACTAAAATCCACCGCCTTGACATGTCACTAATGGGCAAATAAGCTTTCGAGTCTCTGGCCACTTGATGTTTCAAAAACAAATTCAGCTTCTGCGGAGACTTTGTCATTTAGGCTTAGACGCTTGCGGTGATCAGCATGCCATTCATTGTTGCGCCAGAGAACGCCAAACCTCATTACCTTGAGCACACTTGCCTCCAGAACAAAGAACCTGGCCAATATAATCTCAGATGTGCTGCATCGGTAGTCGATCAAATCAATTTCTGTAAGATGGAGATCAAGGCACTCGATGAGATTGTTATAGTGCAGCACATTTTTCACTTTCGGGTCTTTTTTTATCTGCAAAAGAAGAGAACATATTAGAGCAGCTGGCTGCATAAGATTGCCGTGTCATCAAGAGGTACCAATATCATTCACTCATACGATAGGGTTGGCTGTCTAGTGATATTTTTTCACTCACTCACTCTCTCTCTCTCTCTCTCTCTCTCTCTCTCTCTCTCTCTCTCTCTCTCTCTCTCTCTGTTTCCTCTCATTTAACTAGGAGCACGTGAAGAGCTTGGGCATTTGTTGCCTTCCACTATGTGGCCGATGGCATATTTCGCAAAAGTATGCCACATAATATGCATCAATGTCAAATCAAAAGATTTTGGCACCGCTCTCGTGATGTGAGAGAGTTGGCACCGCTGTGCACATAGACCCACATGTATAAACAAGTCAATCAAACCAACTACACCAGCCTCTCACTCTCCCAAACAAGTGTTTTTTATTGCCTCAGTCCTCTCTCTCCCAGGCAGTGTTTTTTCATTGCGAGAGTTAATTTGGCACCGTAGCAAAGTAGGTGATCCAGATTGGGACACCGTGTGAGCAATGGAGGGCATCGATGCCAAATGCATCACAAGTGAATTTGGCACATGTTTTGGCCTACATAGCCCACTTTTGTAATACTACCTCGTATTTAGTATAAAAGTTTGACCATAGATTTACCTAAGAAATGCCAATGCATGTCACTAAAAATTACACCATTTGAAATTATGTTCAAATACGAATCCAACGATATAGTTCTTAGTGACATGCATTAACATTTTGTCAGTTAAATCTATGGTCAAATTTTGATACTACAAAATTGGAAGAGTAAACCAGGACGGAGGTAGTACTTTCTCTTAGGGTAACCATAAGTTACTTTCCACTATGACTAGCCTAGGCTACTATAGTAGTGCTGACATAAAACGATGCAGTGATCACGTGAGGAAAAATACTAAAAACATTTCTTTTGGTGCAGTGCGTAGATGCAGTTTTGAACACTACACTTGTCATCGTAATTTGGGAAAATTACGAAAAAATTGAGCTACGTTGTGATTACCGTTTACTTATAGGAAAGAAGTTTCACCTCGATGAGTAGCTTCTCCATGCACGGAAAGCATGTAAGGAATCCAACAACTTGATCCAGATTGGGTGATAGATTTTAGTGCTAAGATCTTCACCGTATGCGCATGGACTAGGTCAAGCTTGTGGGAATCATTTTCCGGAAGACGGTCGTAAATACATCAAGAAGAAATTTAAAAATGTGAATTTCAAGAAGACGGAGAAGAAGATGAGTGTTGTACATGAACGATTACGGATCCAATAAAGAGTTCGGAGAATTTGGCAGATGAGTACACCAATGCTGTCAATTTGGTAGCGTCAATGACCACGATTTTTGTTGGACCTTCTAGATCCGATACAAGCAATCTCTCAAGGAAAGGCGATTCTCAATGACCATAACGTGGAACAACTAGGGTGATCTCTTCCCAATTGATGTCTTGTTGCGGGCCAGCAAGACACATTAATCCATCGGAGATTCATCGAGGCGATGTGGAGGCTAATGAACCCGTGGATCTGCTCAACAGGAAGGTACTCGAGCGCAGTACAGCTGCGGAGCAGGTGCCCCATAGCCTTCTTCGAGATGACAACGTCGAATATGTCGAGCTGCTTGAGTTGAGGGAGAAGAAGAGCGGGCGCGACATTAATTTGGGGAAGATAGCAGGAGCTGAAGCTGGCGAGGCGCAGGGTTGGCGTGAGGCGGAGCGCGGACGGTGGCAGAGAGCGACATCGTCCAGCTTCAAAGCTGAGCTCCTCGAGCTAATCTAGGGCGGGGGATAAGAACCACTCGTCGAACTTGGGTTGGACCTTGCAGTTGGTACTGAACATGCGGATGTCAAGGCATTTGGCTGGCCCAGGGTGCGATGAAAGGATCTTGGAGACTGCGGCCATGCGTTTGCAATCCCCGTCGCAGAGGCAGCTGTCGACGGTGAGGTTGAGGGGGACGTAGCGCCAGAGGGGGCGCCACCGTCGGGAGAGCAGGGCGGTCCACACGGCAGATTTGGTGGGGAGGAGGCCGATGATGACGAGCAGCGTGTTGTCGGGGAGGCTGCTGATGAAGTCCAGGCTCGTCGGATGCGGTTTTGGCTCGAGCCGCCTCCACTTGTTGGCTGCCTCGCCGTCCATCTCAACCGGAGGCGACGCCGGTGTACACGTGTGCTAGTGTGTGTTGTGTGTTGGGTGTGCGCGAGTGCGTCCTTCTGTGCATGCCGCCGCGCAGTGGTGAATTGTGCGCGAATGCGTCCTTCCCGCGCAAGAAGTTTGTCCTCAATGCGCCCTCAATTTACTAGCATGCGGGGTGCTACCCCGAGTGGTTTCAACTTTTTTTAATTCACCGCGTGTCAGATGGGCCTCTAGTTTACTTATTTTCACCCACCGCCACATGGGCCAAAGACACGAAGATACAAAGACACGAAATGACAAGGCAGCATGTGGATTGGTTGACCGTCAACTAAACTATATACGGAGCTATACGCTGACACAGTGAGCGTATAACCCGTCGGTATAGAGAGTTCGAGTGAGAGGGGAGGCCCGTGAGAGATAGCAGAGAGAGAGAGAGACAGAGAGAGAGAGAGAGAGAGAGAGAGAGAGAGAGAAAGAGCTACTTCCTCCGTTCGATAATGTAGTTCCAACATTTTTTAAGTCAAACTTTTGAAACTTTGACCAAGTTTATAAACAAATTACTTATATCTACAATACCAAAGATAAATGATAGTATGAAGTAAGTACATGTTGTGATGAATCTAATGATCGTTCCAGATGTAAATGTTTTTCTCCACATATACCTGGTCAAACTTTTACGAGGTTTGACTTTTCAAAACATCCATATGCTTATGGACGTGATGAGTCCCTAACAAGAGAGAGAGAGAGAGAGAGTGAAAAAAGTGTGTGTGCGTGTGAAAGAGACATGGACAACACACGATAAAAGTATAGAAAAAGCGTGCGTGTCTTATGCAAACATATCACACATGCATCTTCGACAACGGAGGCAAGGTGAGGAGATAGTGTGTGGTTGTTTGGAACCGAGAGAGCAAGACCCCTAGCACGTGGCCAAGAGGGGTCTGACAAACAAGGGAGAGAGGTCGAGAGAGACGTACGGAGAAAATGCAGACATGGGGAGGAGAGAGTGTATGTCTATCATAGAGAGATGCCCTGGAGATCGTGATGGGACTACATGGTGGGAGATCGAGTGACAAGGTGTGTGCACGATAGAAGATGCCCCGAGAGATATCGAGATAGACGTATGGATGGAAGGAGACAATACGTGTGTTCCTAATGGCTAGTAAGAGATAATCATACTTAGGATCGAGGGGGGGGGGAGTGCTTGCGCCTATGATGGATTGAGGGATTATGGTACTTAGGGGGGTGTGTGTCACATGGAGAGAGAACAAGGACGGAGAGTGTTGGATGGGTCTATATGTATAGTGCGAGCGAGACATGTGTATGTGTGAACCAGGGAGATATAAGGCCAGTTTGGCTTAAGGCCCCTGAGCATCTTTTGCACGGCACGGGGTTGTGGCTGGATTTCATGCATGCTTGTTTGGTTGCTACCCTGTGAAAAAGAAAGCCCGCTGGCATGGGTTCCTTGCACTTTAATTAGCTTTGGCTGAACTCCAGACATCGCAGTAGCCTCGCCCAGCGACCGATTTGAACGCACGGCCATGCTCGGTCGTGGTGGCCACGAGGCTAACAACAACATGGATGGATATTAGCATTAAATAATTGATGCATGGATTGATTGATGGGACGTTGATGCTTTGCTGGCTGCATGAATCAAACGCTTCAGCTTCTACACAAGCCTGGCCAGCAGAAATATTTTACATCTCACGTCCACACCAGCAAAGACCGCCATCAAGGCATGAGGGTCAGGTCATGAACCAAACTGACCAATAAACTTTGAGAGAGATTGAGGAGCCCCGATAAGGCTGAGTGGTGCGCTAGATAGCTGAGAGGGGGAAAGAGATATTCCATCCGCTCGATAATGCAGTGCATGTAAATTTATTAGATGTCAAACTTTGGAAACTTTGATCAGGTTTACGCAAATGTTATTTATATCTACAATACCAAAGATACATCATACAAAACTACATCTCATGGTGAATCTAATGGTATATGTTTGCCGTACTAGATGTAATTCTTTTTCTCCACGTACATGGTCAAACTTTGTGATGTTTGACTTTTCAATAAATCTGTATGCTATGGACGGAGGAGAGTGCCTCAGTCGAGACAGATCAAGTGCGTGTGAAGGAGAATGAGTAAATGTGCAAAAATAGTATGTGTGTGAAAGACAAAGTGACAACAAACGATAAATTAGAGAGAGAGTGTGTTTTTTCGTTTCTTATGCGAACATATCACGCATGCATCTCCGAGATGGAAAAGCGAGGCGAGGAGATACACGAAGATAGCTAGTGTGTGATTGTTTGCAACGTAGAGAGACACCCCTGTAGCACATGTCCAATAGAGGTGTGGCCAACAAGGAACAAAGGTCGACAGGGACACATGGATGGCATGGACGCATGGGGAGGGAGAGAGGGTGTGTTTGTGATAGAGAGATCCCGTTGAGATCGTGAGGGGACTACATGGGTGGGAGATCGAGGTAGTGCGTGTGCGATAGAAAGATGCCCCGGGAGAAATCGAGATAGACCATGCACATGTTTGTGATGGAGACTAAGATTAGCTAGTCATATACATATAGGGGGGACTGCGTGTGCCTACAATTGAGTGAGAGACCATCATACTTGGCTAGCTGGGCATGAGATTGTGTGTGTGCACGTGTGAGATGGAGAGAGAACAAGGGGGAGAGATAGAGTTTTTGATGGGCCTCTCGAGTGCGAGTGAGATATGCATGTGTATGTGTGACCCAGGTGGATGGAGAGTTTGAGAGAGGGGGGAAGAGCTCCGAGACGAGATAGTGGTGCGTGAGAGAGTTACAGGCAAAGAGCCGAGGAATCTGTGTGCGTACGATGAGTGCACCCAAGATATCTAGCTTGGACTAGGTAGAGTATCATACATAGTGTGCGAGAGAGACCTATAGATGGTGTATATATGCATGCGAACTAGAAAGACCCCCCCCCACACACACAAAGAGAGAGAGAGAGAGAGAGAGAGAGAGAGAGATGGAGAGAAAGGGAGAGGGACCAACAAGGTTTTTGTGTCGGATGCGTGCGATAGAATTGAAGATTATCGGCGAGAGAGAGAGAGAGAGAGAGAGAGAGAGAACAGGAGTCCGGGAGAGGGGGAGGTCGTGTTTTATGCATCAAAGACTGATATAAACCATGTTTCAATATAAACTTGCATTCAAATATTTAAATTGGAGAACATGTTGTACGCAATCCACACATGAACGGATATATGCGTATATCAAACAAGTTCATTAATTTGACTTTCAACATGTTCATGGAGTACTATAATCTTGCATACAACATGCTACTCGATTGAGGTGTTCAATTTTGGATTTAGTTCACTATTTTGACCTATCGAACGAGCTATTTCATTGAATCGAGATATTTCATTTTGGGTTTGATTCGCGTTTTTGAGTGGGTCAACTATTTGTCATATAGTAAATCGATAGCAACGAGCATGTAAAAACACATTACTCCCGAGCATCATCTCTCCATCTAAAAAAGAAGTGGCAAGCTAATATTTCAAAATTTGATCCAAATCGACTTGGTAAGGTAGAGGTGGATGCTCGTTCTCCCAAAATTTGAACGAACCATTAAACATCCTCTCTGCTCAGTGGAATTCGCCCGAGCAAATAAATGGGAGACGCGAAATTACCGTCCTATGTGGGACACGCATCAATTGGCCCGTTGTACATCGAGGGTAGGTTCGTAACTTCATCCAAGCGCGCCTTCTCCTCGGCCGAAATGACATGTGCCGAATAATTCATAAACCATGGTCGGCAAAACACGCTCTCCTCTCCGAAATAGCTCGCGCCCACTATTTCAAAACACGCTCTCCTCGCCCGAAATCGCTCGCGCCCACTAGTTCAAAACACGCCCTCCCGCCCGAAATCGCTCCCGCCCACTATTTGGGGAGAAGCAAAGTAACTCTACTATCCCCGACCCTCAGTACACAGACCCAAGCCGAGAAGCCTATAGGCAAGGGTAGAGCTTTAACTCCCCCTCACATTTCAGACAAATGCGTCTGTAAGACATGGTTCCACTCCTTCCCAATTCCCCCGCCGCCTTCATTCATACCTCGTGGGCGCCAAATCACCTTCTCCCCGAGAAGCTCCCTTCTCACGAGCCGCGAAACCTCAGCCCCACCTCCATGGCGCCCCCACCACGCCAATTTCACAGCCGCCCTCCTCCCTAATGCCGGAGACGCTGTCCATTTGCTGTCGTGCACTGGGCCATGTGCCTCTTACTCCGTGCTACTGGTGCTGCCTCGACGACGGCCGCGTGAACCGTACCGGAGCCGATTCAGCGCCGCTGTTGTTCATGGCGCCGGAGCAGCTCCAACTTCGGATCCGTCCAGAGTCCTGGCGCTGCTTCGGCGTAGCCATCGACCGTCGCGACATCGCTCTTTCCCTGTCGCCGGTCGCCACCGCAACCGCGCCGGCCTCACCGACTAGGTAGCTGAAAGTGCTAGTTATCGACTAGAGGGGGGGTGAATAGGCGATTTTTATGGAAGTCTTCAAAACGTGGAAGTTTCAAAGACAAACAATAGAAATGACCTAATTGATATGCAGCGGAAGATAAACTACAACAAGCAAACCATAGTCAAGTATGCAGTAATGTGAAAGTACAAAGACAAATAGCAGCTTAGTAGTAAGGATCAGGATGGAAGATAGTAGAAGCCAACCAACGATAGTAGTCAAGCAATGAAGTCAAACAGGTACGACAAATAGGCAATGAATTCACGAAGACAAACTCTAAGTAAAGGGAGGGAGAGGATAGAAACATTCACTTGTTGAAGACACTGGATTTGTTGGACCAGTTCCTGTTGCTGTGACAACTGTACGTCTGGTTAGGGAGGCTGAGATTCAACTCAGAAGACCGCGTCTTCACCTTATTCCCCTTGAGCTAAGGAAACACAGTCCTCGCCCAATCACTCTGGTAAGTCTTCAAGGTAGACTTCCGAACCTTCACAGACTTCGTTCACCGGCAATCCACAATGACTCTTGGATGCTCAGAACGCGACGCCTAACCGGCTGGAGGATTCACAGTCCTCAAGTGTAATAAGTCTTTAGGTCACGCAGATGTAAAGACTTCATGATGCCTAACACTCTTTGGCTCTGGGTGTTTGGGCTTTGTCCTCGCAAGGATTTCTCTCTCTCAAAGGCTTCGAGGTGGGTTGCTCTCAAACGACAAAAGCCGTGCACTAACTCCTCGAGCAGCCACCAATTTATGGTGTAGGGGTGGGCTATTTATAGCCACTAGGAAACCCGACCTGATATGTTGAAATGACCACGGGTCACTAAAGGAACCGACACGTGTTCCAACAAATGATTTCAAACACACACGGCAACTTTACTTGGGCTACAAGCAAAGCTGACTCATCCAGCTCTGGATAAGATTTTCTCTCATTGTCTTCGGCTCGAAGACATAGGATTTGGGTTGAGCATCACTTGATCATTACGACTTTGTTCACTTGGACCCCACTTAATAGTACGGTGGTTCCTATGACTCAACAAAGAAGAAAAGGAAACAACGAAAACGACATACGCCTTGGCTCCATAGTCTTCACTCAATGTCTTCTCATGTCATAGTCTTCAATATGAATATCTTCACATACCACCATTGTCGCCAATGTCTTCATACATTTTAGGTGTCATCTCCGGTAGGTAACCGAATCAATGAGGGACACTACCTGTGTTATCCTGCAATTCTCACAAACGCATTAGTCCCTCAACCAAATTTGTCGTCAATACTCCAAAACCAACTAGGGGTGGCACTAGATGCACTTACAATCTCCCCCTTTTTGGTGATTAATGACAAACTGGTTGAAGTTTTCAATGGGGATAAAGTATGTGAAATTGTAAAGGATAGGTATTGTCTTCATAAGTGGCAAAGGCTCCCCCTGAAGATGTGCATATAAGTAATTTGCTTTTGGAATGCAAATGCACATGGCAGGTTGTACTTGTGGAGATCCTCTTCAACTTATGAAGATAATTCATCATGCATGAAATGATATAGCTAAGAGAATGACATGCATATTGAAATGGACGTCTGCAGAATGATCTAAGTGCGGAAGTTATCATCGCACATGCGGAATTTATCATCGCATCACATAAAAGCAAATAAGTAGCAGACGACCATCGAGTTTAAGTGTTACAACTCAAAGAACCAAATGTATCAAAAGCGAGAGTTGTAAACACTAGGAAAAATATAAAGCAACCGCCCATATGAACCTGCTTGAAGACTATCAAACTCATATGCTTCTCCCCCTTTTGTCAGCAAGGACCAAAAAGGTTTGAAGACATAGATCATCTACTCGTTCTCATGAGGAGTAGGTGAAGCAGCAGGGTTGTCGTTGTTGTTTGGCGGCGCAGATGAACTTGGTGCAGTGTCGATGCGTGCAGAAGTAGGGGGCGGTGAGGTAGCATCGTCTTCATCATCGATCACTTTGGCATTCACCCTTGCCGCAGAGGAAGAATAGTCAGAGTCTTCAAGGGATGGAGTTCGACGTAGGACAACATTCCGTGGAGGAGTGGATTCAAACTTGAATCTTTCAGTGAAGCCATCGTCTTGAAGATCTACTTCAGCACTGAGCAGCGGCAAACTCTTCCATGATCGCCAACAGGTCTCATGAGTGACAAAAGAATTCTTGGTGGCAAGATTTCGAATGCGATTGACGTCCACCAAGAGGCTTTGCATCTGTCGCTTGAGCCAGAAGTGATTCTTGTCTTGTTTCTGATGCAGTGCCACAAGAAGTTCTCGGTCATTTAGGACGCGAGAGTGCTTCTTAGGCCTTTGGGCAATTGTGCTCTAAGTAGCTTCAGTTTGTGCATGGTGAGGTAGACGAGTGTTCCCAGCCATTGGATAGACACGAGTTACTGCTTGGAATCCTTCCATGGGTTGAGTGAAGCTTTGGTGATCAGCATTTTGAAGACAAAGAGGCTTCTTGGCAGGCTCAGGGTATATGGCTTCAACTGACATATCAACCTCTGGTAGAAAGATCAGATGATTGCGAGCTGAGGGCTGATAGTTGATAGCAGAGTGTAGCTTGATGAGGTGCATGACCCATGGAGCATAGAATTTCAGGCCAAAAAGGTCAGATCCAGACGCAGCCATTGCGGATGAAGAATTCTTGTGTATTGAAGTCGATGCCATTGAGGATGTAAAAGACCAATGTCTTCATGGCTCCTTCAAGTTTTGCAGATGATGAATGCCCTTTGATAGGCCATAGAGTTCGCTGATGATGTGATATATTGTGCGAGGCGGATACTCAAGGTCATCAACAAAGAACTCCTTTGGGTATTCAGCGTCAGGTGGCAAAGGCTTCATCATGCTCAACATCTGGCTCATGTTGGGCTCTGGCTTATGGAAGATGCTCTCCAGTGCATTGCGGTGGAGTTGACAATCAAGTTCGAACAGCTCTCCGGGAGTGGGTAGGCCTGTAAGCTCAATGACGTCAAGAGCTTTGGCTTCATGATGAACATTTCCTGTCATCCACTCGAGAACCCATGTCTTTGTATCCCTGTAGTAGCCACGAATGTGGAGGGTAGCATAGAATTGAAGCAAAAGTTCCTCATTCCAATGTTCTTTGTCTGTCACAAAGCTAAGCAGACCTGCATCACGAAAGCAGTCAAGTGCTTCTTCTAAGCATGGCAGTCTAGCAAGGGCTTCAGTGTCGAGGCGCATATGAGGGAAAATGCGCCCTTGATCATACAGAACGCAGGAGTAATAGCTTCGCTTCTGATAGCTCCAGAAACAATCTGATGATATTCTTGGCCTTGAGTAGGGGTTCTTTGCTCTGTCAAATAAGGTGTTGTGGGCTTTGAAGCCATTTGCATTAAAGGACCCTGTAGAGGTGGCAGTACCTAGGAACCTTGGCAGTCTTGGCTTTGGTTTCTGGACAAGAGGCCTATGCTCAACATGATAATCAAACTGAGGACCAGAGGCATTAGGCGGAGGGACCAGAACGGGCCATTTGACCGGTGATCGGTGACCATAGTTGTATGCTTGCTCAATTGTATGGGGCCTTGGTGGCGGAACAGAGCAGCAAGGGCAACAACAGAGGCATCAGGCTGCACAACAGATGCTTCAGGAGCAGTTGCATCATTGGCTTCTGGCACATTGGTTGGTGTAGGCTCCACATTTGCTTCAGCCATGACTACGTCATTGGCTTCATTTGTGTTGGTGGTGGCAGCCTCAAGATTTTCAACCTCCACTTGATGAGCCGGAGGGTCGCACCGCACGTTCACTTCAGGAACAACTTCTTCAAAGAATGGGGAGTAGGGACACGTTCTTCTTCTTGGTTGTCATCAGCTGATGTAGCCGGATTGTCTTCAGCATCTTTGGCTTCAGACACGGAGACATTCACAGTCGCAGTGGCTTCTGGAAACACTTGACGTGCAACAGATTGGCGGTGCACTTCTCCTTCTAGAACGCTCGAAAGAGGGACTTGAGGCCTTGGTCCTTTACAAAGCCTGTGTAATGCTGGCGACGCCTTTGGAGATGGAGTTGGCTGGGCCTCAAAGTTAGCCTCTTCTTCTTGCACAGGTGGCGTGACTTGTTGTTGTTGGGGAGTACTCGGGGAGTCTTGTTGTTGTGGGTGATCAGCCCATGATGCATCTGAGCAATTGGCGTCGAGGGCGACCAATCTTGATGAGTTTGCTGTTCGTGAGAACAGGCGATGATACCAAGTTGTGTTCGATCTGAGGAAGAACTACATCATCTTCAACATTGTCATTGTGACCAATGTCTTCAGGAGCGGTGGGATCAACTGCTGGAATGTCTTCAGCTTCATGAGCCTCTGTGGAAGCAGTCTCATGAACTATCATCCGTCGTTCTTGGTGTTCAAATGCAGGGCGAACCATTGAGATAGGTTCAACAACTAAGGGCCTCGTGGGAGCAGCCCGATCCTTCTTGGTTTTGCGCTTCTTCTTGGAGGAGCAACATCGAGGCTTCAGATTTTTCCTTTTACGGCTTTAGCCTCGGCAGTCCTCGTCTTCTTGATTCAAGCGGTTGACCTGACCTTTGTCTTCGAGCCAGTCATGCTGCTTGGGAAGACTATGCGAGGTTCTTCCTTCCTTGAAGGTGCAGATTGGTCAGTTGATGGCTTCTTCTTTGCAGCCATTCTGGGGTCAATGCCAGGACGACCAAGAGCCTTGTGCTTCTCAGGCTCATTGTAGGCTTGCACACACTTGTCAGCCAGACTCTTCATGCGCACACGAGAGCCTTTAGCTTCGTCGCACTTCTTGAGAAAGGCTTCTTTGAGCTCGCGGCAAAGATGATCTTGAAGTTTTTGACATCTTGCACGCTGAGCTCTGCCACATGCTTCTTGAACTGAGCTTTCTCATAGTCGATCTTGTGCTTCAGTTCAATGATGAGCTGAGCAAGAGCTAGCTCAGAAGCAATGGCGCCATTGAAGGAGACGCTGAGGCCAATGGGAAGTTGCAGATCTTCAAAGCTGAGATTTGGGGTGTCAAACCACTCATCAATGAAGTTATGGATGATTGCCACATCAAAGAGAGGCAAGTCATTGAAGATCTTCGCTTCTTCCTTGCTCTTGATCGCTTGCTCAAGAGCATCATCTCGCAAGATCTTCATCATTGGATAGATCAATGTGCTCTTCTCGCAGAATGGCAGCAGGAGTCAATGTCGATCAATATTTTTGACAATTTTCTTTCTTCTTTGTCTTCTTGGAGATACGTGATAGATCTTCGCATCGCATTAATCGCCTTCGGGAGGTGCAATGGCGATGGCTTCGCACGTGAAGCTTTTGGAGGAGCGGTGATCTTGAAGCCTTAGCCTTCTTTGGCTTCTGCGGCTTTGGAGTAGGAGCTGGGGCTTCATCAGTGCCAGTATTATCATCAGAATGATCCACTTTGGCACCTTGGACTGAGATGTGAGTGATGAGGCCATCAAGGTTGTAGAAAGGACCGATGACATTGGGTTCTGCATCACGTGAGCTGTCAGCACGTGGAGCAGAGGGACCAGGGTTGAAGTCTAATCCCAATGACTTCTTGTTTTCCTTGGCCGATGCCTTTGCGGCCGGAAGTTGCGCTTGAAGAGATTATCGCCACGACACGAGCAATGACGATGGGTCGGCATTTTCAGCCGAGGTCCACGGACCATACAAGGATAGAAACCCCGTGCAATAGCTTCACTCGTTTCTTGGGTGGAAGGCCTCGAAGAGAATATCACCCCAAGGACTTTTGATAGCATTCTTCTCAGCGTATTCCTGGGTCACAAACTTGTATTTGAACCATTGTTCAGCCCAATATCGTCGAATCCATTGGATTCGTGTCTTTATACCGATTATAATCCTCTTCAGGATCTGTCTTGTAAAGCTCGATAGGTCATCGTGCAAATCTCTTGATGTTCCCCACGACGCTGTTCCGCCACCCTTCCTCATCGATTTCTCTCGCAGCCATGAACTTCAAACTAAATGGCTTCAACACGCTCAAGGCTTCAAAGGCTTTCGCTATCGGACAAACAGAACCGGCTTCGGAGAGTTAATGTGATGTTGTAAGAATTACGCAAATGAATGCGCACTATGAGAACCAAGGGATTCTCCCACGGACATGTACCGTGACAAAGATTAGAGATGCGAGGGAAGGGAAGAGGTCATATGCATTCTCGTAAGATTTTGAAGATAAATCAGTTTGAAGACATTGACCTCATGATGCAAAGACATTCACTTATATGTTGAGAGTTGGTTCCAGATTTGTACGAATCCGTGAATAAGTACAAGTGAGGAATCTAACTAGATATGAAGCTTAAGTGAATATACTAGGCAGTATGAGATGCAGACAGAATAGATCTAACATTGTATAGGCAGAAACCAATTTTGGTAAATAGGATGAATCTTTGAGGATAAAAAATATGGTAAAAACATAGTTGTATTTACCACACGAATAACTGCTAGATGGGATAAGTAGGAGACCGAGCAGTTCAATCCACCGTGCCCTAACTTGGCGACGGAGGACACCTACAGCGGCGGCAGAGAGGGCGATATCCGCGGCCGGTGTGAGGACGGCGCCGGAGAAGTCGCGGCAGCTAAGCGCTTTGTCGCCGGCGTCGTCGAGAGCTAGCGGTGGCGCTAAGGTTTTGACGAGGTGGAGAGGCGGACGAAGGTTTTCTTTACCGCAGGGGACATCTATTTATAAGGAAGTGTGCGGCACAGCGCAATTACGCAGGTGCCCCTGGCGGTTCACATCTGAGGGGCACGTGGCAAGCATGCAACATACTCAGAGTTGTCCCATCGCTCCCACGCCCGCCAGGTTTGTTTGATGGTCGTTCCGGCTTCTCCGGATTTCAACAATAAGGATGAATCATTTAAAACAGACTTAATGTTTGTCTCGTGTCTTCTCACGACAAGGACGCAGAGAAGACATTCGTCGATTTCAATAGAATGCATATGATTTGGACAGATAGAGTTTGAGATAGAAAGCATAGAGAGATTAGGGTCCGATCACATTCACTTAGTTCAAAAGATTCAACTAGGAAGACATAGCTATAAGTGAATGTTGTAGAGGACAGAACACTAGTATATATATTAGAAAGCAATCAAATGAATATAGTGAAGAAAATCATGAAGATAAGTTGAAATTTGAAGACAAACCAAATGCGAAGACATAGCAAAAAATAACGCCATGAGTGAAACACTTCAAACAGAGAAATTTGGTGGTCGCATTACCCACCGTATAGGAAGTATTAGACCCAGACACGCCAAGACAATTATCGTGGCGCCCAAAGTCAAATTCCATGTTAATGTATTCACACTCGTAATGTAAGTCTTCATTGATTGAAGATATACTTTACTTCGTGTGTTGCACATCTAAGTCATCAACATGCATAAGTGTTAGGATGTGTGCCTGATCACATGACATTTGAGGATTCCAAGATATTTAGCTCACACCATAACTTGCAAAACCTTTTCTCATCCAAGGGCTTTGTGAAGATATTTGCCAGCTGCTCTTCAGTGTTGACGTGAATGATGTCAATATCTTTCTTCATGACATGATCTCTGAGAAAGTGATGACGAATTTCAATGTGCTTTGTCTTTGAGTGCTGGACTGGATTGTTGGCAATCTTGATGGCACTTTCGTTGTCGCAGAAGAGAGGTACTTGTTTCAGATTGATGCCATAGTCCTTGAGAGTTTGCTTCATCCATAGAAGTCGAGCACCGCAAGATCCAAAGAAGCAATGTATTCAGATTCATAGCTTGAGAGTGATACACGCTCGATTATTTGAAGACCAACAGACAAGTGATCGTGCTGTAAAGTGACATGTGCACGATGTAGACTTGCGATCCACCTTGTCACCAGCATAATCAGCATCCAAGAATCCAACCAGATCAAATTCTGAGCCCTTTGGATACCATAATCCGAGTGTTGGGGTGTAAGCCAAATATCGAAGAATTCGCTTCATAGCTAAGTGATGCGATTCCTTTGGTGCCGCTTGGAATCGAGCACACATGCAAACACTAAGCATAATATCTGGCCTAGATGCACATAGGTAAAGTAAGGAACCAATCATGGAGCGGTATACCTTTTGATCAAATTCTTTACCATTGTCGTCGAGACCCGGATGGTGTTTGGCTGGCATTGTCGTCGTGTAACCTTTGCAATCTTGCATTCCAAACTTCTTCAGACAATCTTTGAGGTATTTTTCTTGAGATATGAAGATGCCATTCCTTTGTCGATTTAATTTGAAGACCAAGGAAGAACTTCAACTCACCCATCATGGACATCCGATATTGCTCTTGCATCATGTATCCAAACTCATCACTATACTTCTGGTTGGTGCAGCCGAAGATAATGTCATCCACATATATTTGGCACACAAACAGTTCACCATCATATGTCTTCGTGAAGAGTGTGGGATCGAGGGATCCAGGTTTGAAGCCTTTGCTCTTCAGGAAGTCTTTGATCGTATCATACCAAGCGCGAGGAGCTTGTTTGAGGCCATACAGTGCTTTGTTTAGCTTGTACACCATATCTGGATGTTTTGGATCTTCAAAGCCAGGTGGTTGAGCGACGTATACTTCTTCTTCAATCTTGCGGTTGAGAAATGCACTCTTCACATCCATTTGATATAGCAAGATGTTGTGGTTGTTAGCATAGGCTAGCAGTATGCGAATAGCTTCAAGCCTAGCCACATGAGCAAATGTTTCATTGAAGTCAATTCCTTCAACTTGAGTATATCCTTGAGCCACAAGACGTGCTTTGTTTCTGACGACTTGACCATTCTCATCTTGCTTGTTTCGATATATCCATTTTGTGCCAATAATGTTATGCTTGCGAGGGTCAGGACGCTTGACAAGTTCCCAAACATTGTTCAGCTTGAACTGTTGAAGTTCTTCTTGCATAGATTGTATCCATTCAGGTTCCATAAAGGCTTCAACTACTTTCTTGAGTTCTGATATTGACACAAAAGAAAAGTGCCAACAGAAATTTGCTAACTGTGTTGCTCTTGAGCGAGTAAGTGGACCAGGTGCATTGATGCTATCAATTATCTTCTCAATTTGTACTTCATTTGCAACTCGAGGATGAACTGGACGAAGACCTTGCTCTTGCTGATCATTGTCATCGTTGGGAGGATTGTCTTCAGTCTGAGCATTGTCTTCAGGTTGGTTAGGTGCAGAAATGATAAGTTCCTCTTCAGGCTATGCTTCAGAAGGCATGATTTCACCAGTTCCCATCAGCTTGATAGATTCGCTGGGCGGAGCTTCGTCTAGTGTACTTGGCAGGAGCTCTCTTTGTGAACCATTGGTTTAATCAAATCGCACGTCCACAGTTTCGACGATTTTGTGGAGATAGAGGTTGAAGACTCTGTAAGAGTGCGAGTCCTTTCCGTAACCGAGCATGAAACCTTCGTGAGCTTTAGGTGCAAATTTTGACTTGTGATGGGGATCCTTGATCCAGCACCTAGCTCCAAATACTCTGAAGTAGCTGACATTTGGCTTCTTGCCAGTAAGGAGCTCATAGGATGTTTTGTTCAGAAGCTTATGGATGTAAACACGGTTGATGACGTGACATGCTGTATCAATAGCTTCATGCCAGAACTTTCTTGGTGTCTTGTACTCGTCGAGCATTGTTCGAGCCATCTCAATGAGGGTTCTGTTCTTGCGCTCTACGATGCCATTTTGCTGAGGTGTGTATGGAGCAGAGAACTCATGAGTGATTCCCATTGTATCCAGATAAAGATCAAGTCCGGTGTTCTTGAACTCAGTGCCGTTGTCACTTCTGATATGCTTGATCTTGACACCATAATTGGTCATGGCTCGATTGGCGAAGCGTCTGAAGACATCTTGCACTTCAGTCTTGTAGAGAATTATGTGCACCCATGTATATCTTGAGTAGTCATCAACAATGACGAAGCCATAGAGACAAGCAGTTGTTGTGAGGGTAGAGTAGTGAGTAGGGCCAAATAAGTCCATGTGTAACAGCTCGAAGGGTTGAGATGTCGTCATGATTGTCTTCGAGGGGTTCTTTGCCCTAGTCATCTTTCCATCTTCGCAGGCACCACACAAATGATCCTTCTTGAACTTGACACCCTCGATGCCTATGACATGCTTCTTCTTGGCGAGTGTGTGTAAGTTCGTCATGCCAGCATGCCCTAGCCTCCGATGCCAGAGCCAAGATTACAAGCTTTTGCAAGAAGACATACGGCAAGTGTGGACCTCTTTGAGAAATCTACCATGTATAGATCATCTTTCCGATACCCTTCAAAGACTAGAGACTTGTCGATTCCATTAGTACAAGGCAACGTTATTTTCGAATAGCACAATCATGTTCAAGTCACAAAGCATCGAGACAGACATTAAGTTGAAACCAAGGGATTCAACAAGCATCACTTTATCCATGTGTTGATCCTTTGAGATTGCAACTCTACCTAGACCCAATACCTTGCTTTTACCAAAGGTCAAGAAATGTGATGTGACTCTTGTCCGATGGACGTAAGGTTGAGTCCATGAGAATACTTCGATCACCACCATATGATTAGTGCATCCGCTGTCCATAATCCATTCTCAAGCATGAGGTGTCATACCCTACAAAGATGTTAGGGGGATAGGCTTCACCAAGAGTATTGTGAAGCATAAACATTTGACGGGCAAGAGGATTATTGAAGCTCAGATCAAGATTAGGACTGATAGGATGATTGGCAAACAATTTAGGAACAAAATACATAGTGATACCATTTGGGCATTTGATCTTGCACCCTACAAGATGTTTCAGACGCCTTTGATTTTCGGCTGGAGACCCTTCCCTGCAAAAGAAAGTTAATTCTTCTTAACCACCCACATCTTCAGGGGTGGCTTAGAAGCAATGAGTCTAAGTGCAGCATCTGAGAACTTCGGCTTTGGAGCGCTAGCAAATAGCCTTGCAGGAGATGAATGATACTCATATGAATAAGCAAAAAAGTTCTTAGATCTATGAACATAGCGGTTTGAATACACACGCTCATATTCATAAGTTTGAGTTCGGTTTCCCTGCAAAACATTGGCGTTAGGGTGACCTGTGTGAGTCCTCTCGTCTGCTTGAAGCCTTTGGACCATATGACGCCTTAGGTCCGGGGTTTGCTTCATCCTGGTGGTGTCATGATCACATTTATCGGAAGATTCTCAAGACAACTTTTGGGAACCCAGATCTTCTTCATAGGTGGTCCATTCCTGCAGCTTAGTACCAATATACGTGGCAAACACTTCACCATTCTCGATTCTTGAACATCTTATAGTTTGCATCAAGGGATTCATCAATGATAATAGGATTAGCATGTAAAGCCAGATAAGGTGGATGGATCCACTGAAGGTCCCTTTGCAGCAACCCATGTGTTTTTAAGATACTGCTCAGGCTTCCAGTAGGAACCATCAACATTCATTTTCCTCTCGAACCCAACACCCTATTTCCTAGGGTTTCGATTCAGAATCTGCTTTTTGAGGACATCGCAAGTGTTTGATGTCCTTTCAGACATTTATACATCCCTGTTTCAAGCAATGTCTTCAACCTAGCATTTTCATCAGCAATAGTAGTGGTATCCTCCGTAGAGGGGTTAGTTACCACATCAGTAGTTGAAGACAATGCAACAATAGCAGCAGTGGAACATTCAGCAGCAGAGGTAGCGTTATCATGCTCAAGGCATTTTAGACATGGTGGTTGAAATCCATCCTGAGCGGGACTGATCTGTTGAGCGCGAAGTGACTCATTCTCTTTTTGAAGATCTTCATGAGCCGCTGTCAATTTCTCAAGCTCTTGCTTCCTTTGAAGATAATCATAGGAGAGCTTTTCATGAGTGGTTGAGAGCGTCTCATGACGACTTTCAAGTTCTTGGTACTTAGCATGAAGATTTTTTATGTCTTCAACTAAGGACTGTGAACGTGTCATTTTCGTGTCCAACAGGTCATCGCTTTTGTCTAACAGTTTTTGAGTATGTTCCATAGCTTTTTGTTGTTCAGTTGCAATTTTAGCAAGTGTTTTGTAGCTGGGCTTGGATTCACAATCAGAGTCATCTTCACTTGATGTTTGAAAGTAAACATCACGTGATTTTACCTTAGCACCACGTGCCATGAAGCAGTAGGTGGGAGCAGGGTCGTCCTTGTCATTAGCTTCAGCATTGGTGTGGAAGTCATTGTCCTTAGTGTTGAAGATGGACTTGGCAACATAGGTTGTGGCTAAGACTTGCAACGCCAGGGTCAGACTCCTCTTCAGACTCCACCTCCGCCTCCTCAGAAGCAGACTCCTCCTCTGAATCCATTTCCTTGCCAACAAAAGCACGAGCCTTGCCAGATGAGCTCTTCTTATGAGATGAAGACTTTGATGAGGACTTGGAAGAAGACTTTGAAGATTTCTTCTTCTTCTTGTCATCAGAATCATATTCCTTGCTCTTCTTCTTCTTCTTCTCATTGTCCCACTATGGACACTCAGAGATATAGTGTCCAGGTTTCTTGCACTTGTGACATGTTCTCTTCTTGTAGTCATGAGTGGAAGCTTCATCATTTCTTGAGCTAGATCGTGAAGACTTTCTGAAGCCCTTCTTCTTAGTGAACTTCTGGAACTTCTTCACAAGCATAGCAAGTTCCTTTCCAATGTCTTCGTGGATCATCGAATCGCAATGATTCTTCTTCAGATGAGGAAACAACTTTTGCCTTCAAAGCGAAGTTCGGCCATAATTGGGACCATAGATATCTCTTTTCTCGTAAAGCTGGAACTCATGTGTGTTGAGCCTCTCAAGTATATCAGACGGATCGAGTGTCTTGAAGTCAGGGTGTTCTTGTATCATGAGGGCAAGGGTGTCAAAGGAGCTGTCAAGTGATCTCAGTAGTGTCTTGACGATTTCATGCTTGGTAATCTCAATGGCTCCGAGAGCACGAAGCTCATTTGTGATGTCGGTGAGGCGATCAAACGTGAGCTGCACATTTTCATTGTCGTTTCTCTTGAAGCGGTTGAAGAGGTTGCGAAGAACACTGATCCTTTGATCTCTCTGGGTTGAGACGCCGTTGACCTTGGATAGCCTGTCCTGCACTAGCTTCGACGCTTCCAGAGCACTCACACGGCCATACTGTCCTTTGGTCGATGACCACAGATGATGTTCTTGGTAGTAGAGTCCATTGAATGAACTTCTTGACATTCAGGGTGACACCTTCACCAGCTTTTGGGAACGCCGTTCTTGACGACATACCAGAGGTCGACATCAATGGCTTCAAGATGCATGCGCATCTCATTCTTCCAAGAGGGATATTCAGTTCCCATCGAACACGGGGCAAGCAGCGGAGACTTTGATTATCCCTGCAACAACATAGCTAAAACTCTGTGTGGTTAAACCGAATCACACAGAACAAGGGAGTACCTTGCTCTGATACCAATTGAAAGTGCTAGTTATCGACTAGAGGGAAGGTGAATAGGCGATTTTTATGAAAGTCTTCAAAACATGGAAGTTTCGAAGACAAACAATAGAAATGACCTAATTGATATGTAACGGAAGATAAACTACAACAAGCAAACCATAGTCAAGTATGCAGTAATGTGAAAGTACAAAGACTAATAGCAGCTTAGTAGTAAGGATCAGGATGGAAGATAGTATAAAGACAACCAACGATAGTAGTCAAGCAATGAAGTCAAACAGGTACGACAAATAGGCAATGACTTCACGAAGACAAACTCTAAGTAAAGGGAGGGAGAGGATAGAACCAGTCACTTGTTGAAGACACATGATTTGTTGGACCAGTTCCAGTTGCTGTGAAAACTGTACGTCTGGTTAGGGAGGCTGAGATTCAACTCAGAAGACCGCGTCTTCACCTTATTCCCCTTGAGCTAAGGACACACAGTCCTCGCCCAATCACTCTGGTAAGTCTTTAAGGTAGACTTCCGAACCTTCACAGACTTTGTTCACCGGCGATCCACAATGACTCTTGGATGCTCAGAACACGATGCCTAACCGGCTGGAGGATTCACAGTCCTCAAGTGTAATAAGTCTTCAGGTCACGCAGCAGAAAAGACTTGATGATGCCTAACACTCTTTGGCTCTAGGTGTCCGGGCTTTGTCCTCGCAAGGATTTCTCTCTCTCAAAGGCTTCGAGGTGGGTTGCTCTCAAACGACAAAAGCCGTGCACTAACTCTGAGCAGCCACCAATTTATGGTGTAGGGGTGGGCTATTTATAGCCACTAGGCAGCCCGACCTGATATGTCCGAAATGACCTCGGTCACTAAGGAACCGACACGTGTTCCAACGGTCGATTTCAAACACACACGGCAACTTTACTTGGGCTACAAGCAAAGCTGACTCATCCACTCTGGATAATATTTTCTCTCATTGTCTTCGCTCGAAGACATAGGATTTGGGTTGAGCATCACTTGATCATTCCGACTTTGTTCACTTGGACCCCACTTAACAAAGACGGTGGTTCCTATGACTCAACAAAGAAGAAAAAGGAAACAACGAAACGACCACGCCTTTCAAGGCTCCATAGTCTTCACTCAATGTCTTCTCATGTCATAGTCTTCAATATGAATATCTTCACATATCACCATTGTCGTCAATGTCTTCATACATTTTTTGGGGTCATCTCCGGTAGGTAAACCGAATCAATGAGGGACACTACATGTGTTATCCTGCAATTCTCACAAACGCATAAGTCCCTCAACCAAATTTGTCGTCAATACTCCAAAACCAACTAGGGGTGGCACTAGATGCACTTATAGTAGCTGGACCTGCCTACTTCACCATGCCGCCAGATAGGTCGCACCCTCATCTCAAATCACTTTACTTACGCGTCAGTTGTCTGAACTTTTATTTTGGGCCAATCAATTTGCAATGGGAAGCAGCACACCTCGAGGCGGCGGAGCTCCTAGGCTACCGGTTGGCTGGTGTCTAACATAAGGGTGCGGGGCCGCAAGTTCGCCGCGGAAGCAGCGCTTAGATGGCTATATTTTAGAGTTGCGTGGGTTGAAGGTACTGCCGCCGGATCTGGATGACGGGGAGTCTTTGTGGATTGGCCCGGGGGCGGCACAACCACGGCAGTGCGGTGGGGCGGGGAGCGGGGTTTTGGCCGGGGCCACGGACGGCGGAGGTAGGCTGCTCTGCCGTTGGTCGCTGGCTCTTCGGGGAAGATTCCGAATAGTGTCAGCCGGGAGGCACAAGACGGCCAGCCATCCGGCGTAGATCGGACAGTATCAAAATAAAATAAAATCGTGTGACCCCAATTTAGTCTTCATTCAACAGACGTGTGACCACTCTCGTACCTTGCTGTTGATCTCTTAGTGTATTTCTTCAGATCAAAGAGATATGTCGTTCTTAACATTATGCGTTATCCGCATCTTCAGACACACCGTCTTCCGACTCACCGCAGCTGCTCCAACAAGGGAAGCATACACCAGAAGGGAGCTATAGTCCCCACTCAACAGTTCCCTGCATCGAATGCGCGTGCCCGACATGCACGACCACAACAACTGCAGGGCCATCGACAAGTCAGCACATGATGCTCACTCCTATGGATGGAAGCCCGATAGGTTGTACCCTCATCTTACTTGTGTGCAACATTTATGGCTTTATTATTTATCTAAGCATGGAAAACAGATCATCACATTTCACTGTATATTCATGCTGATCTCTTACGGGTCTTGTTCAGGAGTTAACGTTGTTCCATAGTTCAGCTAAGATACTTGTTCTTTAGGTAACACTGTTCCATAGTTATCATCCATCAGCCAATGCTATCCCACAGGCTGGTGATTATAGTATTATACCACTTCTAGTATTTCCTATGTTGTTCTTTAATACTTTTGTGTGCCATCTAGTTAATCTCGAGTACAAACGATGCATATTATGTAGCTTTCATCTGTGTTCTCCCTTTAGTTTATGAGACTTGTTGCTGCTAGTTAACCCCAGTCCTACTATTTATGTCGTCTTCGACAGGCACTCATTACATAAATCTAACTACTAGTTGTCTTCCATGCATGTCAGATATAATTGCACACACTGATATATACGCAAGAACCTCACGGAGCAATGTAAAGGCCAATAAACCTGATGTCAATGATACCCAATATGATGGAACATGTAAAGGCAGTTCTTGAAGACTTGCGTAAAGATGATGAATCCTCTTCACCCCACAAGGTCCTTGCTCTAACTTGGTCTGTGATATGGGTACAACATGCATATAATGTCCTGGAGTGTATCTACTCTGTTGCAATGCCATGTGCTTAGCATGCTGATCATGCATGTAAATATGTCATGCCTTCGTGTTTTTCAGTACCTATTCCATTCATGATAACATGTTTTCAAATTCAAGTACTGTCATTCTACTCTATCACAATGCCATATGATTAATTTGGACATCATGCTTCTGAATATCTTATGCATTGTTATTCATCAGTATGTACTTCATCTGTCTACCATACCATTTTTTTTACATTGAAGTGTTGTTCTAGTGCTCTGTTGCAATGCCATCTTATTTTCCCAATCATACACGTGTATGTTGTCTTAGTTATTTCTGTACGTATTCCGCTAGCATACAGTTTTACATTCAACTAGTTTTTTTTGCTGTGTTGTCCTGTCGTATCCCTAGCTCTTACACCATACTCCCTCCGTCCGGATTACATGTTGTCAAAATGGATAAAAAAGATGTATCTAGAACTGAAATACGCCTAGACCCATCCATTTTTTTCCGGATGGAGGGAATACATGTCAATATGTCATGCCTTTCTATTCTTCAGTACCTATTCCATCTCTCTGCTGCAGCATGTTTTATAATTAAAGCACCATTCTTCTATACAAGGCATGCAAGGGGAAGGCGACTATGTTAGAATCTGAAGGGTTACAAACAAGGTCGTTGCAAAAGATCCAAACGCCAGGAGATAATAAACCAACTCCAGTTTTTATAGATAGTGCTCCAGCACAGAGAAACCCAACTCCTACTGATAATAAGCAGATTCCAGTGGCCAAAGAACTAGTCCGCTCCAAATTCAAAGAAAAATATGTCAACTCAATTCTAAGAAGCGTGTGTATCCTTGCATCATGAAATTTTATAGCATGCTGATCATATTTTCTACATGTTTCTTACCCATCTCTCTTTTAGAAAATAAGCTTAACAGATAGAAGATTTTCTGCAATGGTATCGTTTATGAGGAAAGATTCTTGCAGGAATTCTCTGTGCTCCAATGTAGATGTAAGTACCTGTTGTATATCACTATATTTTTACATCAGCGTGCATTTTGTTAATCAGCGTGAATCCAACCTTTATCTTATCTAAATATAGTTGTAGCAAAATGTATGATTAAAGGCCACAATGTTGATTTTTGCAAGGAAAACTGCCTGGTAGTTTTGCATCCTAAGCCGCATGAGTGTACTATCTCATATCAGTGGGTTTGAATACTTTGGTTCTGCAGTGGGTTTTTCAGTGTTTTTTTACTATGTTGTCCTGTTGTATCCCTAGCTCTTACATCATACTCCCTCCGTCCGGATTAAATGTCGCAGAAATGGATAAAACTGGATGTATCTAGAACTGAAATATGCCTAGACCCATCCATTTATTTTCGGATGGAGTGAATACATGTCAATATGTCATGCCTTTCTATTCTTCAGTACCTATTCCATCTCTGCTGTAGCATGTTTTATAACTGAATCACCATTCTTCTATATAAGGCATGCAAGGGGAAGACGACTATGTTAGAATATGAAGGGTTACAAACCAGGTCTTTGCAAAAGATCCAAACGCCTGGAGATAATAAACCAACTCCATTTTTCATAGATACTGCTCCAGCACAGAGAAACCCAACTCCCAATCGATAATAAGCAGATTCCAAGTACAAAGAACTAGTCCGCCCAAATTCAAAGAAAAGAATGTCAACTCCATTCTAAGAAGCGTGTGTGTATCCTCGCATCATGAAATTTTATAGCATTCGATCATATTTTCTACATGTTTCTTACCCGCTCTCTTTTAGAAAATAAGGTTAAACGATACAAGACTTCCTCCATTGGGATCAGATTCGAGGAAAATATCTTATGGGAATTCTCTGTGCTCGGTGTTGATGTAAGTACTTGTTGTATATCACTATATTTTTACATCAGCATGTATTTTGTTAATCAGCGTGAATCTAACCTTTATCTGATCTAAAATTAGTTGTAGCAAAATGTTAAAGGCGCCAATGTTAATTTTTGTAAGGAAAACTGCCTGGTAGTTTTGCGTACTGAGCTGCATGAATGTGCTATCTCATATCACGCACATTACTGAATTGTAGTGCTTCTCTGGTTGCCTATTCATTCATTGTGTCAATGTTGCTTTCAGATTACCTTACGGCTGATGATAGCTGTGTCATATTGTGTTAATTTGGTGTAGGCTAGTTGCCCAAACGTTCGTTGTGTCAATGTTGCTTTCCTATTATCCGACTTGGCCAATGATAGCAATGCTAGGTGTGTTAATTTTGTGCAAGGCTTGAAGATAAGAAGACAAACTCTAAAAACATCAAGGCAACCCCATTGTTTCTTTCCAAAGAAATCTAGGCCGTGTAATATGGCAATAACTCATGATTAATCTGTTTGGTTCCCGTCCTAATTTACGTTATGATGTAGTGGTCAAGACACTCTCCACTATCAATACAAGCCTGCCAAAATCGCCATCTGAATCTGTTCAGTATCCTCTGTCTCGAATGCAACGGAATAAATGTATGTTTGTGAACCAACTAATGGCTGAAGCAATGATGGAAATGGTGGATGAATCAGAGGTGCAGAGTCGTGCGACACAACAACTGATCAATGTTTTCAGAGACAGTGTGGCAAAGCAGCAAGAACTTGCCCACATGCTTATGGGCGTCACCTGTGCTGAGCTTGCAGATTGTGACGTTGTAGATGGTTAGGTTCTGCTCATTTATTTGCACTGGCATCAATCTTTGATTCCCAGTGGATGTAATTTCCTGTAATATATTCTGGATTTGCAACGTTATTCCCTGTATGTCGTACCTTTGCTCGTCGTAATGGGCTCAAATTATCTAATTTGGCCTAAAGACATGAAAAAACTTTAGTGGGCCCATTGAGTTAATGGGCCATTACTAGGCCGAAAGTTAATGGTCGGCCCTCTTACCTCCTGGGTCGTTAACAGGCCGACATCGAAGCGGGCAATAGGTGGCCCCAATTTATTTCATGGGCCCTTAACAGCCCGTTACTAAGTTTGGGCTACATACAGCCCAACTATACTGTAGGCCTTTAGCAGGCCAAAAGAGACAGCGTGCTTGTATTGGACCATGAAGAGCATGGGCCACTAAGAGGGTGAAAGAGAGGTCGTATTGTAAACGACCCAACTGTGTTGTGGGCCTTTAGCAGGCCGAAAGAGAAACCGGGCTGGTATTGGACCATGAAGGGCATGGGCCATTAAGAGGCCAAAACTAAGGTCCGACTACAAATGGCCCAACTCATTTATGGTCCGTTAATAGGCCGAAAGGCACACAGGGCCGAGAATTGGCCCAACACTTAAATGGGTCGCTAAAAGGCCAAAACTCAGGTCCGACTACAATTGGCCCAACTGATTTATGGGCCGTCAACAGGCTGAAAATGACACCGGCCGTAAATTGGCCCAACACTTAAATGGGCCGCTAAAGGCCGACACTCAGGTCCGACTACAAATGGCCCATCAGATTTATGGGCCGTCAACAGGCTGAAAGACACACTGGGCCGGAAATTAGCCCAACATTTAAATGGGTCGCTAAAAGGCCGAAAGATGTACATCCTGAAAATTGGCCCATCCATTAAATGGTCCGTTAACAGGCCGAAATATCATCGCGCCGATATTGAGCCCAAGCATATAGCGGGCTGTTAATGGGCTCGAACTGACGATGGGCTGCAATGGTGTCAAATCTTTAACGGGCCGAATTGGCACATCTGGTATGGGCCGTGGGCTTAAATGGACCTGACACAAGTAGGCCTTATATGGGCCGGCCTTTTGTCACCGGAATGGGACACTTTTGGGCCGTGCCACGTGTCGACATATCATAGGCGCCTATCTGACCCACTGACGAGCTGACACGTGTTTCGTCCGGCCAATAAGAATTTTACACGCGGAAATTTCCCATTGGTCGGGGCTGTTAACGGGTTATCGGATCCAAAACCCGACCCGATAGCTTAACGGCGTTCCGTTACGGTGGATGCCACGTGTCGGTCACCCTTGACGAAAGCACTTCAGACGCGATGATTTATCGTCATGGAAGTGGACACTTCCGTGATGATAATTTTGGTAATGTCATGGAACACTTCTACGATCGCATGGTATGACTATCTTGATTCTGTCATAAATTTGTCATGGATGTACATGCATGACAAAAAAAGCGACCTACTGTGAAAAACACGTATCATCACGGAAGTGTATTTTTTTGTAGTGTCTGCGTAAGTCAAATTATCATCCCAACTAGATCCATAATCTAGCGCACAAGCTCTCAACATGTCGTCCAAAATCTGATTGACTCTCTCAGTCTGTCCATCTGTCTGCGGAATGAAAGGCTGTACTGAACTCTAGCCTGGTACCCAAAGTCTGGTGCAACTGATTCCAAAACTTCGAAGTAAACTGTGTTCCTCTGTCTGATACGATGGTCCTCAGAACTCCATGCAGACATATGATTCTGGTCATATATATCTTGGCCAACTTCGCCCTTGTATAAGTGATTTTAACGGGGATAAAGTGAGCCACTTTGGTCAAGCGATCTACTACTACCCAGACGAGTCATATCCTGATCGGGTCCTGGGTAATCCGGTGATAAAGTCCATGCCAAGTTTATCCCACTTCCATTCGGGTATCGGCATAGGCTGAAGTAATCCTGCTGGCTTCTGATGTTCTGCCTTAACTCTCTGACATACATCACATACCTCTACATACTCGGCAATATCCTTCTTCATACCTGTCCACCAGAAACGTTCCTTCAAATCCAAATACATCTTGGTGTTTCCGGGGTGAATCGAGTATGGCGAGTCATGAGCTTCCTGAAGTATTAACTTCCTGATTTCTGCATCATTGGGTACATAAATACGGTCCTCAAACCATATAGTTTTGTGTTCATCCTCACGAAAACCTTTGGCCTTTCCTTTACTCATCTTCTCCTTTATCTTAGCAATCTCCTTATCAGCCTTCTTGGCTTCTCGAATTTTCCCAATAACGTAGACTAAACTTCCAAAGCTGCAACAAAACCTCTTGGAACTACTCCAAACAAAGTTCCTTGAGATCGTCGGCCAATTCCTGCGGTAATCCTCCGGTTATGAGAGTATTAACCTAACTTTTGCGGCTTAAAGCGTCTGCTACAACATTGGCCTTTCCTGGATGATAATGTAGCTTCATATCATAATCCTTTATGAGCTCCAACCATCTCCTTTGCCTAATATTCAACTCCTTCTGCGTGAAAATATACTTCAAGCTCTTATGATCCGTGTAAACATCACAACTGTTTCCAATAAGAAAATATCTCCAGGTCTTGAGCGCATGCACTACGGCTGCTAACTCCAAATCATGCGTGCCATAATTCAACTTATGCGGTCGAAGCTGTCGTGAGGCATATGAAACAACTCTTCCGTCTTGCATAAGTACACCTACATCCCCTACATCTGCTACTCTACCACTGAAATAGGTCACACAACATACTCAACTATGTCAGAGCCCATAAAGGCTTGTGGTTGCACACAGAAGTTTCCAGCATGAATAACATTATGATCCCTTTGAGCCTGGGTGGCAAACCACAGGATGATCACACGGGTTCCCGGGGATCTCCTTGGACAACACTGGTATATCCCCAGGTGCCCACAACCAATCCACGCAGATGTGTATTAAAGTAGCCACCTTAAGTTAAACCTTAGTTAACAATAACTCTCACATCTTTCATGAATTCTCTCAAACCAATCCACATCTACGAGCATAGCAAAGCGTTATAAGCATAACATAGTAACGCCCAAGGTTTGAATATAAGAAAATAGGTTCTACCTCATCAACTACTTCCCAATACCCACATGTTATCGATTCCTATTCATGCAATGTTTGAGGGTTGAAACTAATGCTTAAAAAAATGGGTAGTAAAGGGATATGATCAAAGTGTTACTTGCCATGCTGACGATGAGAAAACCCTAGAGATTCGTAGAAGAAGCCTCGCACTCCGGAAACTCTATCGTGAACAAACAATAGTGAAAGTGCAACTATCCTTGGGTGGTTTTGGTAATTATTAACAACATATAGCTCATTGAGCTAATGCTATTTCAAGATAAATATTTCAGGAAAGCTCGATGATTGGCATGGCATCGATTAGGAATGTGGACCCCTCAAAATGCTAAGGACACATATTGGCTCAAGCTCAAGACTCTACATTTTCAGTTTTGTGATTCAAGATCACATTGAGTCCTTAGGAAAGCCAATACTATTAAAAGGGGATGAGGTGTTGCTTAATGGCTTGCTTGCTCAAAATGCTTAGTGATATGCTCCAAAAACCCTCAACCACTTTCTCATATCCACATATGTCCCAAACCAAAAAGTCAAACTCGGCCCCACCAAAATATTCTATCCGGCGCCACCGAGTTCACTTGACATAGCCACTGCCACAAACCCTAGTCACTTTGGTCTCACCGATAAGGATCTTGGTCTCACCGAGATGGGATTGCAAACTCTCTGTTTCCCTTCGTAACGTTTCGATCCAACCGAGATGAGCGATCGGTCCCATCGAGTTCGCAATGCAAACTCTCTGTTTCCCTTTCATAGTGTTTCGGTCTCACCGAAATGAGCGATTCGGTCCCACCGAGGTTGCCTAACCAACTCTATGGTTAGCTTATTACCAAAATAGGTCCCACCGAGTTTGTCTAATCGGTCTCAGCGAGATTACGTTATGCCCTAACCCTAATGAAATCTGTCCCACCGAGTTGACATGTCGGTCCCACCGAAAAGCCTAATGTTCACATTTTGAACTGAATCGGTCCGACCGAGTTTTTTGATTCGGTCCCACCGAGTTTGGTGAATTGTGTGTAACTGTTAGATTTCATGTGGAGGCTATATATACCCCTCCACCCTTCCTTCATTAGTAAGGAGAGCCATCAGAACGTGCCTACACTTCAGCATTCATTTTCTGAGAGAGAACCACCTACTCATGTGTTGAGACCAAGATATTCCATTCCAACCATATGAATCTTGATCTCTAGCCTTCCCCAAGTTGCTTTCCACTCAAATCATCTTTCCACGAAATCCAAATCTGTGAGAGAGGGTTGAGTGTTGGGGAGACTATCATTTGAAGCACAAGATCAAGGAGTTCATCGTCAACACACCTTTTATTACCTTTTGGAGAGTGGTGTCTCCTAGATTGGTTAGGTGTCACTTGGGAGCCTCCGTCAAGATTGTGGAGTTGAACCAAGGAGTTTGTATGGGCAAGGAGATCGCCTACGTGAAGATCTACCCTAGTGAGGGAAGTCCTTCGTGGGTGATGGCCATGGTGGGATAGACAAGGTTGCTTCTTCGTGGACCCTTCGTATGCGTGGAGCCCTCCGTGGACTCACAAGTAATCGTTACCCTTCGTGGGTTGAAGTCTCCATCAACGTGGATGTACGATAGCACCACCTATCGGAACCACGCCAAAAATCTCCGTGTCTACATTGCGTTTGCTCCCTCCACAATCCTCCCTTTACCTTCATGTGCAATGTTTTACATTCCGCTACTATACTCTTAGACTTGCATGTGTAGGTTGATTGCTTGAGTTGTGCTATGTTGCTAAAATCTGCCAAGACATAAAATTGGGAAACGGCTTGATTTTTATTTGGTCAAGTAGTCTAATCACCCCCCTACATACTTTCGATCCTACAAGTGGTATCAGAGCTTTGGTCTCCATTTGCCTTGATTTCCATATATTTTGGTGATCATAGCCTTGGTTTCACAACCTAGGAGAGTATGGCATCTAGCGAGGGAAATTACCACGTAGAGGTCCTTACTTCGATGGTACTAATTTTGCTAGTTGGAAGCGTAAGATGAAAATATGGTACCATGTGCACATTGATCCAAATGATGCCCAACTACAAAGATCTCAAGCCAACGGAAGTCATTGGAAGAATTGTTGCTCATGAGATGTCACTCAAGGATAAGGAAGAGCTTCACAACAAGTCAAGTGGTGCTTACAAAGCCTCATGTGATGCTCCTACATATTCAAGTGAGAAACAAGCCTTCAATGAAGAATTGAGCCTAACGGTGAAGAACTTCAATAAGTTCTACAAGAGTAGAATCAAGGAAAGGAGTTCCAAGTCAAGGTCCTACAATGACAAAAGATCTTTGAGTCGTGAACGTAATCTCTACAAATGTGGAAGACCCAAACACTAATCAAATGAGTGTACGGCTCCCTACAAAAGAAGAGAAGATTCACCCAAAAGGAGAAGTATAAGAGAAGAATCACCACCTAGAGAGAGAAGGAGTAGAGATGACCGTTATGAACGAGGAACATCACGGAGAAGCAAGGATTTAGAAAGGAAGGACAAATCATCAAGGAGCTATACAAAACGAAGACATCAAGCTCATGTTGGTGAATGGGTATCCGGCTCCGACTCCGACAATCACTCCGAGAGAAGTTATCACTCCGACTCCGAATATACTCAAGATGAAGGTGTTGCCGGTCTAGCACTTGTCTCAACCAACTCCTACGACATATTTGACTCACCAAATGAAGGAATTGGAAGATGCTTCATGGCTAAAGGACCAAAGGTATCACACCCTGAGTATGTTGACTTCAATAGTGATGAAGATGATTTGCTAGGTGATGATGATTTACTTGTTGACAACTCTAGTGATGAAAACTATGATGAACCTGCTATTAATCATGCTAATCAAGATAAAACGAATGACGATGATAAGAAGGAGATCGAGCGTCTAACTAAGGAACTAAACACTCTTAAGTTAGCTCATGAAACTACCTTGGAAGATCATCGAGAACTTTTAAAGACTCATGAGAAGTTACGCTTTGAAAAGATCAACCTTGAGCAAGAGCATGGGTTCTTAAAGGCAATCAATGATGATCTTAGCAAGAAAAGTTCTTATTACATTGCCAAGCGTTTACTCTTGTCTACTTACATGCCACAAGTTAAATCTAGCAACAAGATTAAGAAAGATTCTTCTTCTAGTAGTAACAACAATCATGTTAAATCCAATATTGTTGCTTCTAGTAGTTCTCTTGATTCCACTAATGATTCTCTTAGCCAAGTTACACTTGAGCAAGAAAATAGCCTATTGAAGGGAATTATAGAAAAAGGTGTCTACAAGAGTCTTGCCGGAAGTAAGCAATTTGAGGAAATTGTACGCAAGCAAGGAAGGCACCGGAAGAATCAAGGTATTGTTTTTGAACGTAAGTTCAATGCCAATGGAGTTGAGTGGGAAGAAGATCAATACCCCAAGACGAAGTTTGTTCCTCAACAAGAGAAGTATGAACCTACTTCTTTCCAAGGGACACAAGCTCAAGATGATCTTCCACCACAAGACCTCAAGCAAAAAGGCAAGGACAAGATCCAAGAGGAGATTGATGCATTTGAAGAAGCTCCTAAGGCCTTGGTCAAGTGGGTTCCCAAGACTACATCAAGTTCTACTACATCAAGTAAGATTACAACTCCAAAGATTCCCATCAACATGATGTGGATCCCGAAGAAGAACTAGAAAGTTCTTGAGGGTGACTCCGCCAACATACTTCACTCATATCACTTTGGCGAGAACAAATGCAAACAACTTCCACATCTTGCACTAGTTCAAGGAGTCACACACCCTCTTGTTGGTAAGACAAGGGACAAGGTAACCTAATGCTTTCATGGACATCATCTTGTGTGTACATCACTCTATGTCTATGGATATCCTTGTTTGTTCCTTGTGGGACTAACCCATGTAGGTATTCAAAGTGCAACTCACTACAATGGATTGCTCCAAATGATCTACATCAACATTGAGCATCCACATCTTCAACATCTACATGAAGTCATCATCGACAAAACCCAAAGTTAGTTCATCCCTCTTAGGGGGGATATCACATCTAGGGGGAGCTTTACTCTAATCAATTGAGCTAAAGCAACTCTAATGATGTGAACACAACAATGCTTTATGTAAAAGTGGTAACCCCACTTGTGCTTAAACGATGAGTATGACATACGATCAAATGTTCTCATTTGACTCCTAAGTCAATATACTCATATATAGATGACCTAGTCATCGCCAATTGCTTGATAGATGCTAGAATGTTTGTGCATGCTTTGCCACATATTTAATTTGCCATTTTATTGAGTGAGCATGTTGATTGCATAGTTTACTCATTCGAGGACATCCATTTGTTGCTTTGATTGTTTGGCTTTTTCCCCTTCTGCCAAATGGATGGACGAGAATGCCTAAGAACCTCCTCTAGATATCTATGCTTTTCTCGTCTCAAACTCTATTCATGCTACATCACAAAGTTTGATCAAGTTAGATTCGAACCACTCTTTGTGAGGAGCACTCGGAGTTCCTGATTCGTCATAGGATTAAACTTCCAAAACCTCTTTGTGCATTTTGGTATGACCGAGTCATCCACTTCGGTCACACCGAGTTCACCAAGTTGATCTAGGTTTTCCATCTCGGTGCAACCGATTTGAACTTTTGGTCACACCGAGTTGCAGTAACCGCTTGCGATTCTGCATCTCGGTGCCAGCGAGTTGTTCCACTCGGTCACACCGACAGGGTCAGGATATATATACCGACGGGTTGAATTTTGGAAATTCCTCCAAAACCATTCATCCCGCACGTGTCCTGTTGTGCCGCCTCGGGTCTCCGGATCATCTCCTTGCTGCCAGTGACCTCCCGCCGCTGGTTTCCGTCGCCCAATGGAATTTTGCTCCGTCGTTGTCGCCATAGCGAACTCCCGCCGAACTAGAGTATGGGTTCCATACTTTGTGCTATTTCCTTACTCCGATTCCTAGCACATTGCTTCGCCATGATCTTTTCCATGTATGAAAACAATCTATCTAGAGAAAACATCCTTTAGGTTAGATTTGATTCGAAAGTTTAGGGCTAGGTCTACGACGAACTCATCTCGGACCGACCGAGTTGTAGAAATCGGTCTCACCGATTTGGCTAGGCCATTGCACATGCGTTTTCGGTCTGACCAAAAATTGCAAATCGGTGCGACCGAGTTCGACTCTCTGTGAAACCCTAGCAATCTCGGTGCCACCAAATTGTGACTCGGTCTGACCGAGTTCACTAGTTTAGGTTCCAAAAGTTGCTTTAGTATCACCGAGTTTAACAAATCGGTAGCTCCGAAATGCTTTTTGTGGAGAACTAAAACTAAGTTTTGACTCATTTGTTTTGCAAAAACTCTGCACTTTGTAATGCTCATCCATCCTACCTCATCTACATCTATTCACAGGGTTTGCTGTCAGTGTGATTGCGAAGATGTCTGACCAAAGTGATAGCCAAAACAGATATGAAGAGCCAGTGCAATTGAGTGAGGGCACTAGTCCCTCAAGCACCTCAGATGATGGCAGCAAGAGCAATCCCAGTAATTTGCCAAAGGCAGCCACCAGGTCAAGGAAGAAGAAAACCTCAGGTTTTGAGGATGAGGATTATGTGGCTGTTGAAGAAGAAGTGAGCTCAAAGAAGAAGGTGTTGAAGAAACAATATGGCACAGCTGCAACAACTAAGCCAGGGTTGAACAAGAAGGCACCAGCAAAAAGGATTCCGATGTCTAAGGCCAGAGCCTCCAGTCAAGAAACTATGGAGTTCACTCTTGAACCCAAAGAGGCTGGAGATGGCAAGAAGATGAAGGAGAGGGTCAAAAAGATCACTGCCAGAGTGCTTGGTAGATCTTCCATAATGAGAGAGCTAGAAGAAGATGAACAGGAAGAGGATGTTGCTCCATCTCCCAAGTCTCAGAAGCTCATGGGAGATGCAAGGGGCTGCAACATCAAGGCCCAAAACTGCTCCCAAAGCAACATCTCAAGCTCATAAGACTTCTAAGCCAAAGAGAAGCACCAGGAACATACCAGTTGAAGAGAAAAACAAGGCCCCAGTGCCTGAAGATGAAGAAGAAGAAGATGAAGCCCAAGTGCTGAGAAAACCGAAACCCAAGATTTCATATCACAATGACGCTCATCCAGTGGCCAAGGACATAAACATCAGAAAGGATGCAGGACTGAGACTTTGGAGGCAGTCTGATCCATATGCTATAAGAAGGAGAACTACAGTTGACTATAGGTTCCACACCAAATAACAACAAGACTTCTATGAGACTATTCTGCTTTACAAGAAGCCAATTGTCTGTGATATGAGATGGGTCAATTGGGAATTCATTGATGAGAATGAAGATCACTTCCCGGGTGTACATGAAAGCTTCAAAGCTTGTGGAGTTGACAAGTTTGTTGGACAAAAGCTCACAAAATGGAATGATGAGCTAATCATGCAATTTTACCCCACTGCTCATTTCTATCCAGATGGAAGGATAGTGTGGATGTCTGAAGGTACAAGGTACCAATCAACTGTTGAAGAATGGGCCAAGTTAATCAATGCCCCAGAAGAGCACGAGGATGATTTGGATGTGTATGCCAAGAAGAAGAAAGACCACAACTCAATGGCAAATATGTACAAAGAGATCCCAGATAAAGCTTTGGACACACATAAGTTTGGATCTGTACACTATTTGTTGTCAGGTCTTCCTACAATCAACACCATCCTGAGGCATACATTGTTACCCAAATCTGGAGATCACAAGATGATTAGAGGACATTCCATCAACTTGCTGCAGATCTTTGATGTACCACAAAAATTCAAGGTCATGAGTCTGATTGTGGAAACAATCAAGAGGACAACTGCTGAACATAAGAGATCTTGTGGGTATGCTCCACACATTCAGGTGCTCATCAACTCAAAGATGGGCACAAGTACTTACTTGTTGGACAAAGAGCATTTACCCTTACAACCAAATTTTGAAGATAACACAGTAGTGATGAATGAGGATGAACCTTCATCAGTGCAAGCACAAGAAAAGAGAGCCAAGGCAAAGGCAGAGAAAGCTGCAAAGATGCCAAGTATTGAGGAGGCATCAGAATTGTTCTTGAAGAGCAAACAAGATCAACTAGCCTATCTGATTCAAGTTGCATTGAGGATTGAGAAGGGCTTATTCATAGGAAGTATATGATGCAAGTTCTATGATAAAAGTCATATGTTAAATTTCGTTGCTGTTAGAATAATCAACATGATGCTTCTATGTCCGTATTATGTTTTTATCGACAACTCTCTCTCAAAGCATGGGGACATGTTTCTCGATTTTGGTTTTCGCTTGAGGACAAGCGAGGTCTAAGCTTGGGGGAGTTGATACGTCCATTTTGCATCATGTTTCCCTGCTATTATTTATAATGTTTTTATCCACAATAATGCTTTTTGGGGTAATTCTAATGCCTTTTCTCTCATAATTTACAAGGAACACACTAAGGGGGAGAATTCTGGCAGCTGGAAATCTGGACCTAGAAAAGCTACGTCAGACCACCTATTCTGCACAACTCCAAATGAGCTGAAACTTTACGGAGAATTTTTATGAATTATTTGAGGAATATTGGAGACAATAAGCATCATAGGGAGGCCACCAGGTGGGCACAACCCACCTGGGCGTGCCAGGACCCCCTGGCGCGCCCTGGTTGGTTGTGGCCTCCTCGGCACACCTCCGGTGCCCATCTTTTTGTATATAAGTCATTTTGACCTAGAAAAAAATAAGGGGGATGCTTTCGGGACGAAGCGCCGCCGTCTCGAGTCGGAACTTGGGCAGGAGCACTTTTGCCCTTCGGCAGAGCGATTCTGCCGGCGGAACTTACCTCCTGGAGGGGGAAATCATCGTCATCATCAACACCAACAACTCTCCCATCTTGGGGAGGGAAATCTCCATCAACATCTTCACCAGCACCATCTCATCTGAAACCCTAGTTCATCTCTTGTATTCAATCTTGTTACCGGAACTATAGATTGGTGCTAGGGGGTGACTAGTAGTGTTGATTACATCTTGTAGTTGATTACTATATGGTTTATTTGGCGGAAGATTATGATCAGATCCATTATGCATATTAATACCCCTCTGATCATGAGCATGTTTATTTTTTGCGAGTAGTTGCCTTTGTTCTTGAGGTCACGAGATAAATCATGTTGCAAGTAATCATGTGAATTTGATATGTGTTCGATATTTTGATAGTATGTATGTTCTGATTCCCTTAGTGGTGTCATGTGAACGTAGACTACATGACACTTCACCATATTTGGGCCTAAGGGAATGCATTGTGGAGTAATAAATAGATGGTGGGTTGCGAGAGTGACAGAAACTTAAACCCAAGTTTATGCACTATTTCATAAGGGACCGATTGGATCCTAGAGTTTAATGCTATGGTTAGAATTTATTCTTAATACTTTTCTCGTAGTTGTGGATGCTTACGGGAGGGTTAATCATAAGTAGGAGGTTTGTTCAAGTAAGAACAACGCCTAAGCACGGGTCCACCCACATATCAAATTACCAAAGTAGCGAACACAAATCAAACAAACATGATGAAAGTGACTAGATGAAATTCTCGTGTACCCTCAAGAACGCTTTGCTTATTATAAGAGACTGTTTTGGCCTGTCCTTTGCCTCAAAAGGATTGGGCTACCTTGCTGCATACTTGTTACTATTATCGTTACTTGCTCGTTACAAATTATCTTGCTATCAAACTACTCACTACTTACAATTTCAACACTTGCAGGCATTACCTTACTGAAAACTACTTTTCATTTCCTTCTGCTCCTCATTGGGTTCGACACTCTTACTTATCGAAAAGAGCTACAATTGATCCCCTATACTTGTGGGTCATCAGTCCTCGTCCTCTTCTTCGTCCTGCGATAGCTCCTCGTCTGTCTGGTTGTCGTCTGTCGACTCCGGAGGCGACGTGCCTTCCATGAACCGGATATAATCAAGGTCTGGGCTCGACGCCGGACTCATGGAAGACGAGCGGGATGATTCCGATGTTGACCTATCATCGGGCGCTAGACTATTAGCCGAACTATCATCCTCGCTGTTGCTCGACATGGCTGCAGAGTATGTGCCAGTGTGTAGCGCGGCCTGCCAGGGACGATGAAGATGGTTGACACTTAAGCCGGGTATGCAGAGAAGAGGAACTGTCAATTGAAGCAGGTTTTTTTGCACGGGGGGGTTGAAGCGCTGATATAATCAACTGCAATTATTTATACCCAGTCGCTCCAAATTCCCAGGGTTGCGCAAGACTCCTATTGGCTATTTGGCTGGTTTCCTTTTTCAGGACAAAAACAAGGAACGAGTTTTGGGATTATGCACCTGTACCAATACGAACTGAGTTGGACAGTTGGTAAGCAATACATTGAGCTCTTCTTATTAATAAAGCCAGTAATAATCAAACTAGAAAGGAAAATAAAAAACACAAAGAAAAATATCTGCACGAATCTTCATGTAACATCAATGGCATAGGACCGATGTGCATTACTTAGAGCACATCTAGATGTGCTTTAGCAATACTGTTTGCAAACAGCACATAGAACATGGCTAATGCGACAACCACAACTACACATGCTAGTTCCTACTTGTCTCTTGCTTTCATCCGTTGCCTGTGATTGATTCTTTCTTACTTCATCATACTGATTGTACATTCCAGATCACCCAGTTTCTTCTTCAGCTTTACGTTATCTTCTGCGAGCTTGGTGATAACACTCCAAGCCCTGCCATGCCATTCTTCATCTAGCCAGTTAACAAAGGCACAAGCCTCATATCCCTGCCAATGTTAAATAGTATTCAGGATGAGCGGTGGCATTAACTGAAGTAAAATGATGAACTTAATTAGAACTAACCTCTAAGGGACAACTGAGAAACCGTATGCCAATGTCGAATCCCTCTATGCATACACGTCGAGCGGGAGCGCGCCCGTGCACACAACTCGGCTTTTGGTACTTCTCGGTGGCGCAAAACTCGGAGTCAAACTCGTGTTGCGGGAGTCTGGAGTCATGCTCCAGATCTGGCGGCAGATCGCTTTCCTGGGGGGGAGGGGGTCATTCAGGACGGATTTAGCAAGGAGCTATACTTCTGACATGCTAAAAAAGATCGGGATAGATTGGAACTTGACAGGATGATTCGGATCCGTAGTACACCTGCCTTCTGATGACCTTAGGCAAGTGCTCAACGGCGACCGTTGTCGTGGCGGCGATACGACCAGCAGCAGCCGCACCAAAACCATCAGCACCACTCGTCTGCATTCCTCCAATGTCAGCGCCACGCGAGGGAATTTGGAGGCTATGTAGGGATTTGGGGGAAATGGGGAAACTGTGGGATAAGCTAACGGTCGGGAACTACTTATGCCACTATATGTTGTATACAGCACACTATTTATACATGTCGTTTGTGTTAGGTATTACAACGTCACACACGATTTCCGCACCAAACCGTGTGAGAAGACAACGTAGGTTAGACATGGTTGCCATTACATAACCGTATGTGATGCACTACCCTGTCCATATAATTGAGTTACGGTGAGATACCGTGTAAACAACCGCTCTGTAGATATTCGTAAAAAACAAAAAACAGCCGCTTTGCATATAGAGATGGCGGCGGCGGCCTAGGCAGCGGCTACCGGCGAAGACTTCAGTCCTCGATCGGTGGGCGGTGGCGGTGTCATAGCAGGTCAATCCTCGGTCCGTGGTGGGATATAGGAGGAGCTCAACATCCGAGGTCGGCGGCGGCGTGATTGGAGCACATACATCGCGGTCGATGGCGGGATAGTGGAGGTCGAACTTCAGGCGGCAGCCGCACTAAGCTTTGCTCCTTGACCCTGCTGTCTCGGCGTGCCACCGCATCGCACTTGTCTGTCTGCTGGGTGGAGGTCGCCCGCGGCTAATTAATTAAGGTATTCTTTTCGTGAGTGGCTTAATTAAGGTATTCAATTCCTAAGGGTAGTGTTGTACTAGTACTCTACGTGTAAATTGACTGGCCATTAATTTTTGTCATTGCACGTCTGGATAACAACGTGGAGCGCCCTCAGTAATTATGAAAATAAAACCTTGTGATTTATGCACGCATCTTTGGGCAGCAGTTAATCTGTGTATTAATGTTGTTGTTTTGTTTTTAATTACCATTCGCGTGCTGCAGATGGAACGAACTCGATGGATGAAAAATCGTAAAACTGCAGATTTTATCAGTGGCGTGACAGAGTTCATGAATTTGGCTGAAAGTACAAAGAGGAGAATTGGTGATGCAGATTACATCCTGTGTCCATGTACTGATTGTGCCAATACAGAGTCACATGAAGTTGCAGATGTCCAGATACACTTAGTCTCTAGGGGATTCATGGATGGATATACACATTGGATTAGACACGGTGAAGAGGAGGTCATGGATGAAGATACCCAGGGCAGCGAGATGCCAAACCACGATCAGTGTCACATGGATGTTGAATCTAACATCAGGGCAGAGGCGTCAAGCTACCAATGGAACACCGGAAAGCCGAAACGCCCACTAGAAAACCAAGACGTCGACGTAGATGATGAGTGATATGCCAGATTTTGCTGCTATGTTTGCAGATTTCGAGGGCCCAAAAAGGATATGATTGGGTACAAGGATCTGCCAACCATTGATGCGGACTCCAAGAAAGAATTTTATCCAGGTTGCAAAAAGAAATATTCTAGGTTGAGTGCCACCCTGGCGCTTCTCAGATTTAAAGCAGCAAACGGTCTATCAAACAAGGGCTTCACAAAGATGTTAGGTCTTTTCAAATAAATTCTTCCGGAAGATAATGTGCTCCCCAGAAGCATGAATGACGCGAAGAAAATTGTTTTCCCATTGGAACTTGAAGTACAAAAGATACACACTTGTGTGAACGATTGTATATTGTACCGTGGTGAGTACAAAGATTTTCGTGCATGTCCCACATGCAAACATGCATGATACAAGCGCAGGAGAGCAAAGGACAAGTACAAATTGGACAACAAGATCAAGACAGGAATCCCGTTCAAGGTTGTTTGGTACTTGCCTTTAATTCCAAGGTTGAGGCGTTTGTTTGCAAACCCTAGAGAGGCAAAGATGTTACGGTGGCATCATGATGAGCGAATTGCGGATAGGTTTATGAGGCACCAAAGATGGGGCTCGATGGGAATTAATCGACAAAAGTTTGAAAAATTTGCCAATGATCCTAGAAGTATAAGGCTCGGGAGTGTCTTCGACGGATGAATCCTTTTGGCGATATGAGCACCAATCACAGCACATGGCCGGTGCTTCTGTGCATATATAACCTAGCTCCTTGGTTGTGTATGAAGAAAAATACATTATGATGTCAATTATTTCCAAGGCCTGAAGCAACCGAGAAATGACATCGATATTTACTTTCAGCTACTAGTAGAAGAATTGTTGACAGTGTGGATAGATGCGCCTGCTGTAAAATGTTATGATGCTTATAGAAAGGAGATTTTCGATCTACATGTGATGCTAGTGCACACCATTCAAGATAAGCCGGTATTAGGCAACACATCAGGGCAGAAAACAAAGGCAGATGTAGGGTGTGTCACATACATGGATAGGAAAGCTAGCAGAAGACTTCCAACTCGCACAAAACAATGTATTTGCGTCATCGTAGGTTTTTACGGAAAAATCACCCATACCGAGAGATGAAAGCTGAATTTGATGGTACGTCAGAGGCAGGTGCGGGCCCAAGACCCTATGACGGGGAGGTGGTCCAAAACATGGCTAAAAAATTAATGTTGTGCTTGGCAAGAACCACCCGTTGAAGGTGAAACAAACACCCAAGGATCAAGTGTTTAAGAAGAAATCGGTGTTCTGGAAATTACCTTACTGGGAGATTCTACGAGTACGTCACTGCATCGATGTCATGCACGTAGAGAAGAACGAATGTGAAAGCATCCTTGGTACTCTGCTCAAGATTAAAGGTAAAATAAAGGATGGTGACGGTTCATGGCTCGATATGCTTGCTGATCAATCAAAACGCAAGAGTGAAGCAGAAGATGATGACAAATTCATCAAAGCTCGCCAGAGTTACAATTTCAGTACAAAAGAAGCAACACAGTTCTTCACCTATTTGTTGTTAGTTAAGACACCCTCTTCCCATCTTTAGCAAATATCGTAAGTCTCGTGGATGTGAGCTTAGGTAAAATGAAGTTGGGACACATGAAGTCACATGATTGCCACGTAACGTTGACACAAATCCTCCCGGTGGCCATTAGGAATCTGATGGACAAAGATATAAGAAACACACTCATTGACCTCTGTGATTTCTTCAACCAACTATGGCAGAAAGTTGTAAATCTTGAAGAGTTGGATCATATGCAAGAATATTGTCCAACCTAGAGATGTTTTTCCCACGGTCAATCTTTGATGTCATGGTCCATCTCACTGTGCACCTTGTCGACGAGATAAAGTATTGTGGTCCTGTGTTTCTTCCCAACATGTATCCCTTCGAGCGGTTCATGGGAATACTGAAGCGCTTTTGTCAGAACCGAAACCATCCAGAGGCAAGCATCCTACAAGGTTATACCATGGAGTTGGTGGTTGAGTTTTGCACCGAATACATGAAACAAAGACCTATAGGTTTGCCCCTCTCTCGCCACGAGGGAAGGCTGAAAGGTAAGATGGTCCTTGTTGGCACGCAAATGGCTGCACCCGGAGAATTGACAGAGAAAGCCCATTTGACGGTACTGCTTAACAGCCCAGTTCTCATCGCTTATGCCGAATAACACTTGGTGGAGATACGACAAAGCTTCTTACCAATGGTGCCTTCATCAGATGTGGAGATGAAGGAGCACACTAAGAACTACGCAGAATGGCTGAAGAATCGTTTGGCACAAGGATCCTTCGATGACATTGCTACGTGGTTGGCACAAAAGCCATCACCTACGATGTTGACGTACCAAGCATTTAACATAAATGGATACACGTTCTACACTAAGGAATGTGATCAGAAGACCTCGTATCAGAACAGCTCTGCTCGAATAGAATGCATGACTGTAAATGAAGCTGATAAAAGGGTATACTATGGAACCATCAAAGAGATTTGGGAGCTTGACTATGTGAAAGTTAAGGTGGCATTATTCAGGTGCGCATGGATCCCTCTTGGTTAGGTAAGGATTGATGAGTATAGGAAGACATGTGTTAACAGGACAATGATGGCATATCACGCGGACCCATTCATTCTTGCCAGTGATGCTAGCCAGATTTTATTTGTGGAAGGCCCCTTGCATAAGAACTGCCATTTAGCGATGCATGGGAAGAGAAGGGTAATGGGTGTCGATGATGTTGCTGATGAGGACGAGTACGATGAATTTGATGAGTTGCCAGCCAAGGGATCACGCACCTGTGTAACAGAGCAGCGTAAAATCATCAAAAACCCCAAGTTCATTCGGGGTCAATTTAATGATCCCAGTTCCCCCATGTACATGGGAATTAGCCGTAAGACTAGTCTTTATGCCTACCCTACAACTTAATTCATTCAATTTAGAATTGTCGCGTGTACTGAATTTGTGAGTTATGCCTGGTTTTCTGTTGATGTAAGAACCGTTAATATGTTGACCTTGATATGCTGTCAGCTCAGGCAATGAATATGAACTGTTTATTATTATTATTATTATTACTATTATTATTATTATTATTATTATTATTATTATATCATAGAGGTAGCACACTCAATTTATCTCACTACAGTATGTGTGAACAAAAATATGCAATCTGTTTTACGAATAGCACACGGTTCATTGATGAAAGCCGTGTGCCGACCAAACCCGACACCCCACCCACAATCTGAGTCATGCTTTTTGATTGGCCAGAACCCATACCCCACGGATCGTATGTTTGCACCGCTGGATTCTCCTAGATCGAACGACGATCCTCATCCCTTTCGACAACACATGCAGTTCTGGTTGTAATTTTATTTTTATGCACAAAATGCATGTTAATCTAAAAATGTCTTCAATATAGCTAACGATACCTGAAATGTGTCCGAAAATCAAAACCGTGGTATAATGGTGATTGCATACCGTGGAAATCTTTATGAGGCCAAACGATGAAGTCACCGGCCACAGGAGTTTGAATTGACACGTCTCCTTTCGGAAACCATGATCCTTCATGTGAGATGCTCCGGTTTGGAAGGAGCGGTCATCAAAACTTCTGCCAAACTTTACCAATTTTTTTCCACGGGTGAGGGAGTCCTAGACTAAGGGGTCCTCGGGCGTCCGGTCTGTTATCCGTGGGCCGGACTGAAGGGCTATGAAGACATGAAGACTGAAGACTGCACCCGTGTCCGGATTGGACTCTACTTGGCGTGGAAGGCAAGCTAGGCGACCGATTATGAAGATTTCCTCCTATGTAACCGACCCCATTGATCTCTCCGGTATCTATATAAACCGGAGGGCATAGTCCGGATAGGACAGATTCATTACCATATACTCATAGGCTAGACTTCTAGGGTTTAGCCATTACGATCTCGTGGTAGATCAACTCTTGTAACACTCATATTCATCAAGATCAATCAAGCAGGAAGTTGGGTATTACCTCCGTAGAGAGGGCCCGAACCTGGGTAAACATTGTGTCCCCCGTCTCTTATTACCATCGATCCTAGACGCACAGTTCGGGACCCCATACCCGAGATCCGCCGGTTTTGACACCGACATTGGTGCTTTCATTGAGAGTTTCCACTATGCCGTCGCCAAGAGGGTCTATGGCTTGCCTTGTTGTCAAGGATAATATCATCTTCGGAGGAGCCCTGGCCCAAGGCCAAACCTTCCGGCTTGGCGGCTTTGTCATGACCGCCGGCTCAACCCTTAAGCCGACGACGACCTCTCAAGTCATCGAAAATTGCCTCCGTATTGATCCTGAATACTCCGCTCGCATGGATCCAATGGAGTTATTGTCGTTGAACGAACTCCTGGATCGCATGGCCGCCTTGGGGGTTGCAATAGACTATGATCGGGTCGGGCTTAAACCCGACCAGAGAGAAATTAAAACTCCACCGATCACCCATCAGATAGCGGTAATTGAGGAGCGGAGCAACTCTTCCACTATATTGAAGACGAACCATGTTCGGATCGCCGATCTCGTAGAGCCGGATATTGTCCGGCAAAAAAGCATGTCTCTTCCTCCAAACATAAAGTCGGATGACGAGCCTAAAAAATTAGTCGATAACCCGGAGCCCGAACTGTCCGACCCGGTAGACCTCCAAACTCTGGATCCAAAATCGGGTCAGGGTTCGGGTTCCATTCCACCCACCCACTCCGACATAGATGATCTCAGGAGCATCAAACAACAGTCTCAGGAAACGGTCCACCACTTCTGGGCCAGATTCCTCCTTGTTAAAAACAAGGTAAAAGACTGCCACGATGAAGACGTGATAGCAGCATTCTCCAACAACTGCGCGGACGAAGGTATCCTTAACGCCATCAATCGCCGTCGCATACCAAAGTTCGCTGACCTAGAAACTATTGTGCAAAAGTATAGCGCGATGGAAAGCGCCTAGAAAACTCAGGCAGCTTACTGGGAACCATCCTGGCTCCCCCTACAGGCAAAAAGGATGCGCCTGCTGGCACGCCCAAATTTAACAAATAAAAAACATAAACCTATTATGTTGCATGGCACCGTTCTGGAGTGATGGCTCAATGGCCCATGCAAAATACACACGACGCCGGATACCGTAGCAACTAACAGCCTTAGAGCATGTTGGATACTTCGGGAGGTGGCCAAGAGCGGCGAGGACATCCTTATCAAGGACACACCAGAACAACACCCTCCAGCAAACGACGACAATAGAGTATTGGCATTCTTTGAGACATTCGCTTCAAACAACAAGCGTAAAAGGGCCCTGCGCGATCTCGCCGAAGTTTGCCAGGTCGCTGCAATTGACCCCTGGAACGACACGGCCATAACCTTCAACGCCAGTGACGAACCTAAATACAGAACAGTCCGAGCGCCAGCTGCCCTAGTCCTCAGTCCCATCGTGGACGGCTTTTGACTTACAGAAGTCCTCATGGACGGCGGCAGTGGACTAAACCTCATTTACGAGGACACACTCCACAAAATGGAAATAGACAGGAGCCGCATCGAGAAAAGCAACACAACCTTTCAAGGTATCATTCCCAGCTGGGAAGCTCGGTGTGCAGGAAAAATTACACTTGATGTGGTGTTCGGCACACCGGAGAATTATTGGTCCGAAGAAATAACTTTCCAGGTGGCCCCTTTCAACAGTGGGTACCACACCCTGATAGGGCGAGAGGCCTTCATGCGCTTTCAAGCCATACCTCATTGTGGGTATATGAAGCTAAAAATGCCCGGGCCTAATGGAATAATCACCCTCGTCACCGATCCGGACATAGCCCTCCGCGCCGAGAATAAAACCGCATCCTTGGCCCTCGAGGCATTGTCTGAGGCCCTTGCGGCCGAAGAACTAACCGCACTACGCTCCACCGTGGATAAGGACGATGTGATCCTGGACAAACGACCCAAATCCACTTCCTTCAAGCCAGCAGAAGAAATAGTCAAATTTCAGGTCCATCCAACAGACCCGAAGAAGACAGCGTCTATCGGAGCACAACTCAGCCCTGCAGTCGACGCTGCACTATGAGACTTCCTGGGTGAAAACTGGGATATATTCGCATGGCATTGCTACCTCTTGAGCACTGCGTTGGATTTCCCTGAAGAGGAGAGGATGATGCAGCAAAGTAGCGTAAGTATTTCCCTCAGTTTTTGAGAACCAAGGTATCAATCCAAAGAGGAGGCTACGCGCGAGTCCCTCGTACCTACACAAAACAAATAGCTCAACGCAACCAACGCGATTAGGGGTTGTCAATCCCGTCACGGTCACTTACGGGAGTGAGATCTGATAGAGATGGTAGATAATATTTTTGGTATTTTTGATATAAAGATGCAAAGTAAAATAAAAGGCAAAGTAGAAAGCAAAGCAATAATAAAGTGATTGGAGATTGATATGATGAGAATAGACCCGGGGGCCATAGGCTTCACTAGTGGCTTCTCTCAAGAGCATAAGTATTTCTATGGTGGGTGAACAAATTACTATTGAGCAATTGACAGAATTGAGCATAGTTATGAGAATATCTAGGTATGATCATGTATATAGGCATCACGTCCGAGACAAGTAGACCGACTCCTGCCTGCATCTACTACTATTACTCTACTCATCAACCGCTATCCAGCATGCATCTAGAGTATTAAGTTAATGAAAACAGAGTAATGCCTTAAGCAAGATGACATGATGTAGAGGAATAAATTCATGCAATATGATAAATACCCCATCTTGTTATCCTCGATGGCAAAATACAATACGTGCCTTGCTGCCCCTCATCCTTTGGGAAAGGACACCGCAAGATTGAACCCAAAGCTAAGCACTTCTCCCATTGCAAGAAAAACCAATCTAGTAGGCCAAACCAAACTGATAATTCGAAGAGACTTGCAAAGATAACCAATCATACATAAAAGAATTCAGAGAAGATTCAAATATTGTTCATAGATAATCTTGGTCATAAACCCACAATTCATCGATCCCAACAAACACACCGCAAAAACAAGATTACATCGAATAGATCTCCACGAGAGAGGGGGAGTGAGGGAGTCCTGGATTAGGGGGTGTCCGGATGGCCGGACTATAACCTTTGGCCGGACTCCTGGACTATGAAGATACAAGATTGAAGACTTCGTCCCGTGTCCGGATGGGACTTTCCTTGGCGTGGAAGGCCAGCTTAGTGATACGGATATGTAGATCTCCTCCCATTTGTAACTGACTCTATGTAACCCTAACCCTCTCCGGTGTATATATAAACCGGAGGGTTTTAGTCCGTAGGAAGAACAACAATCATACCATAGGCTAGCTTATAGGGTTTAGCCTCTCTGATCTCGTGGTAGATCTACTCTTGTACTACCCATATCATCAATATTAATCAAGCAGGAGTGGGGATAAACAACCATCGAGAGGGCCCGAACACAGGTAAAAACATCGTGTCCCTTGTCTCCTGTTACCATCCGCCTAGACGCACGATTCGGGACCCCCTACCCGAGATCCGCCGGTTTGACACCGACATAGGTGCTTTCATTGAGAGTTCCTCTCGTGTCGTCATCTTTAGGCCGATGGCTCCTCCGATCATCAACAACGATGCGGTCCAGGTGAGACTTTTCTCCCCGGACAAATCTTCAGATTCGGAGGCTTTGCACTGCGTGCCAATTAAACAGCCATCTGGAGCAGATCAAAAGCTACGCCCCTGGCCATCAGGTCAGATTTGGAAGTTTGAAATACACGGCTGACATCCGCGGAGACTTGATCTTCGGCGGGTTCGAGCCACAGCCGAGCGCGCCGCACTGTTATGATGGGCATGATCTAGCTCTGCCGCCGAACAGTGCCCTAGAGGCCGCACCCGTGTCCGCTCCGACCCTTAGCCCGGAGCCGACTGTGCCAATCGAGGACGGGTGGCTGGACACCGCCTTGGGGGCTGCAATCTCTACGGCGATCGAGCCGAACACCAGCCTTGTCCTCTGCGAAGCTCGTGACTCCAAGGTGCGGACTCCCTCCGGACTCCGAACCTTCCGCGCCCGCTAATCGAATCCGATTGGGCGCCGATCATGGAGTTCACCGGCGGACATCTTTTCACACTTCGCCCTTGGCGACATTCTGAATTCGGTGAAGTCTCTCTCTTTATCGGGGAGAGCCTGGCGGACTATGGTCAGCAAGTTTGGGATGCGAACGACGAAGAAATTCAAATCCCACCCACCACCCACTTCGTAGCCACTGTCGATGATTTAACCGACATGCTCGACTTCGACTCCGAAAACATCGATGGTATGGACGACGATGTAGGAGACGAACAGGAACCAGCGCCTATAGGGCACTGGACAACCACCCCATCTCACGATGTATACATGGTGGACACACCTAAAAGAAACGACGACGAGGAACAAAGGGACGCAACGAGGGATCGTTCCCTCGAAAAGCAGTCAAAGCGGCGGCGTAAGCGCCGCTCCAAACCCCACCTCGACAGAGACCCAGCCATAGAGCAGGGCGAACCGGCAGACGACGAACATGCCATCGAGCAACCGTCTGAACAGGGCAACTTGGATAAACAACCCGTCCCCGGCGAAGATAACAGTCCGGACGACCTCACGCCGGACAAGCTACCGGAGCAGAAGAACCTCCACAAAAGGCTCGTCGCCACTGCGCGTAGCCTGAAAAAGCAGAAGTGGAAGCTCAAAACAGCGAAAGATGCACTCAAAACTAGATGGAGCAAAGTACTCAACACCACAGACAAATACGACGACAGCCGCCATACAAAGAGCTACCCGAAGCGAAAATTACTGCCGGAATTTGATGAGGAGGCCTTAGAGCCCCCGCAATCAAAAAATAAGGAAGCCACCCGGTCGGGTGAACAACCCCATGGCCAACATAGAGCGGCAAAGGGTGCCGCACACAAGCCGGCACGCGATCCGCACAAGGATTCGCATCAAAAAGATGGCCCAGCTAGATCTATCTATGGGCCAAGAAAGCAAGCTCCAGTAAGCAATGCAACGCATCAAGTATCTGAACATCACGGTACACCCAAATATAGGGGTGCCGCACACCCCCTATGTTTCACCGATGAGGTGCTGGATCATGAATTTCGGGATTCAAGCCCGTAAACATAGAGGCATCTGACGGAACAACAGACCACGGAGTGCGGATTGAGGATTACATCCTCCACATACACATGGCTAGAGGAGATGTTCTCCACGCCATAAAATACTTACCCTCAAGCTCAAAGGGCCATCCCGGCATTGGCTTAAAAGCCTTCCGAAAACACCATTGGAAGTTGGGAAGAGCTCGAGGATGCTTTTCGGGCAAATTTTCAAGGGACCTATGTCCGACCTCCGGATGCAGACGATTTAAGTCATATAACTCAACAACCCGGAGAGTCAGCCCGGAAACTCTGGAACATATTTCTTACTAAAAAGAACCAGATAGTCGACTGTCCGGACGCCGAAGCCTTAGCAGCTTTCAAACACAGCGTTCGAGACGAATGGCTCGCCAGACACCTCGGCCAAGAAAAGCCAAGAACAATGGCCGCATTAACAAGCCTCATGACCCGCTTTTGCGCAGGAGAGGATAGCTGGTTGGCAAGATTCAGTGCAAGCGACCCAAGTACATCCGAAGTTAGGGATGGAAACGGGAAACCGCGACGCAGCAAGGACCAGCACCGGACCAAGGGAAACAGCCCGAAGAGCACGGCAGTTAACGCCGGATTCAAAAGCTCTCGGCAGAATCAGAAAAAGCTGCCCCTCAAGGATCACAGGGACGAGCTATCTAACCTAAACAAAATCTTGGACAAGATATGTCAAATCCACAGTACTCACGTGAAGCCTGCAAACCATACCCACAGAGATTGTTGGGTCTTCAAGCAATCCGGCAAACTCAACGCCGAACACAAGGGGCTCGACACACCAAGCGAGGACGATGACAAACCCCACAAACAGGGCACCGGAAAACAAAAGAATTTCCCACAAGAAGTCAAAACAGTAAACTCACTTCACGTGACAAAAGGGAAAAACATAGTGGTGCCTATAGAGATACGCGCCATACGGCCTATCCGAGAGGAGTCCCGCCACTGGTTGTTAAAACCAATCACCTTCGACCAACAGGATTACTCTAGAAGTATCCGGAACGCAGGATGGACTACCTTGGTATTAGATCCAATAATTGATGGACTCCACTTTACACAAGTCCTAATGGACGGCGGCAGTGATCTAAACCTGCTATATCAGGACACAATCCGCAAAATGGGGATAGACCCAACAACAATTCGCCATAGCAACACTTCCTTCCAAGGGGTAACGCCAGGCCCAAATGCCCATTGTACGGGCTCTATCTTGCTAGAAGTTATGTTCGGCTCACCCGACAACTTCCACCGCGATAAGCTAACTTTCCACATCGCCCCATTTACAAGTAGCTATCAAGCACTACTGGGACGCGAAGCTTTCGCCCGCTTTAACGCAATACCGCATTATGCATCTCTTATACTTAAAATGCCCGGTCCGCGAGGCATCATCTCATTAAAGGGAAATATCGAGTGTTCCTCGAGTGCGGAAGATTGTGCGGCTGCCTTAACAGCCACACACTAAACCGGCTTCAATAATCAAAGCACCTAAACAGGTCGTTCAGACCCCGAACATGGCTAGACGAGTCCGGCGTAAACATACAAGGGCTTACTAGCCGCATACCCCCGTACAAGGGCTCCGCATATGTACAACAAGAGACAATAAAGCTCAATTTTATTCATTTTTTGAATTGTACTTTGTTTATTTAATATAATGTACATTTTCGCATGATTTTTTCAACTAAGTTCCTCTCTTTACAGATGAACACCGTGCTACACCCGTCCCGTGATACGGCACAATGGAGACACAGTATGAGCGTGCGGTAGGGACCCGTTCCAAGGATTCTTTTCAGATTAAGACCCTGCGTAAACCTTTTTTTACTGTCTCTTGTTGATACACATCCCCCGGTTTCTTGCTATAACCGAGGTGGAGGTTGGCGTCTTGGCATGTGGCCACGTCAAAATTTTGCGCGTACCTGGACACCAGGGGCTTATTACTAAGGGCGTTCTTCAGCCCGTTTTCATAAAGACCGAATACCTTAGGGAGTGTTCGGCGTCGCGAGTTTGGCCTTATATGCATCAGCTCCGAATCATGTCTTTGGTCAAATGTTGGGTTTGCCCGGCTCCTGTGTTTTGCTGCCTTACGTTCCGCTCTATCGGATAAGGCGGCACCAGGAGAACTACTGCAATTGTGCCCCGGTTCGGCCAGGCGAGCACCTCAGTAGAGAAAGCCGAAAACTGACTGTCATGATATAGCGCGAGACTGGTCAACCACTCGATGAACCGCCAGAATCTTTAGGATTCCTCCGCATTAACGAAGGGTCGTTTCCCGGCCAGGCACACACGCGCCCCGAATTCGGGTGAGCGCGGTGCCCCCAGGGGCTATATAGTAGCCCAACTGTCAAACTCCTATGGCTAAGTGAAAGTGATAAAACATTATAGTCCGGTTGCCTAGTTCGCTGCGCTATCACCTCCTTTATAGGACCAAGACCTTGGATCAAGTGTGAAAATGCACCTTCTCATTTAACACCCCGCATTATATGCGTGGGGGTTTAAGCCGACAGCGCCATCTTTCGGGTTATATACATATACATTAACAGCCGCCTGACAGAGGTATTTTAATTCTTGAAGGCACAAGTATAAAAAGCTTTTATATTCCCTCGAAACATTGTTTTACAATAATACATGTTATTCGAACATAATATCCTTCGAGCACCTTTGCGTTTCTATTAAGCAGCGCCTGCAGAACTTCCTGAAAATAGTGCTCGGCAGGTACTCGGCTCCCGTCCGAATCTTGGGATGCAACATCGGTGGCCTTCATCTCCGCCCAATATGTCTTGACACGGGCAAGAGCCATCCGCGCACCCTCTATGCACGCTGACCTCTTCATTGCATTGATATGCGGCACCGCACCAAGGAATTGATGCACCAAGCTAAAATAACTCTTCGGCTCGGGCCTTTCCGGCCACAGATGACTCACGACATACTTCGTGGCGAGTCCGGATAACCTATTCAGCTCCGCCCATGCGGCCAAACGATCGGTTAATGGAAGTGGGCGCTCTGGATTGTGGAACTGCGACAAAAAAAGCTTTTCCACTTCTTGATCCTTTTGATCTCGGAAGTGTTCGGCGTCCATGCTTTTCGCCGCCAAGTCCAGGTAAGCATCCGCCGCACTCCACAACCGGTCCAATGGAGCATATTTAGGATCCCCGAACTTCATCCGCAGCATAAAGGGCTTTCCAGCCGTGATATCTCCGGCCTGACGCAGCTCCTCCTTCATAGCTCTCATCGCAGAGCGAGCATCCTTGGCCTCGGTAGAGGCCTTCTTCAAGTCCTTCTGTCCCGCCCGATCTTCTTTTTCAAGAAGCTCGCAGCGGTCGGCAGCATTCTTCAACTTCATAGCCATCTGGGCCATTTCCTTCTTGCTTCGGCAGTGAGCAGCCTGTTCGGCTTTCAGCTCCTCGGCCGCCTTTAAGGCAGCCGCATCACTTTTCCTGGCCTGCTACTTGGCTCGGGCGAGTTCCGCCCGAAGGTTCTCCATGGCAGCGGCACCATCTGCATCAAGCACACATGTTGTAAGGTACGGGCATCAAGCTCCTCTTACCGGGTGTCTTCGGAGAAATTACATACCTTGTGCCTCGTCAAGCCGCTTGTTGACAAGCGCGATGTCGGCATCTACCACGTCAAGTTGCCGCTTTAGCTCGGCAAATTCATCAGTCCGGCTAGCCACCGGACACTTCGCCACCTACACAGGAAGGGCGACATATTATACCTGGGTTTATGATCCTCGGCGCGCCGTCATTTTTGACAATGCACCGAGTCTCTGGGGCTACTATCTACACAGGGCGCATCTTATATATGCGGAACCGTCAAAAGGTACATCATTTCGCGTACCTCAAAACCTGTCAGTAAACTCCTGACGACCTCGTGCAACCCGCTCTCCGCGGATGAAATCCTTTCAATCACCGTGCCCATCAATGCACGGTGTTCTTCTGAGATAGACGTTCACCCGAGCAGATCCTTCAGCTCCTCCCACCGTGCACCGGACGGTGCCGGACTCGTCCGATGGCCTTTTTTGAAGGCTGGACACAGAGGGCTTTGGGGAGCCATATGGCTGCTTTCCGACCCTACCGGATTCGGAGGAACCCTCGGTGACGACACCTCAGGGTCGCCCGCCTCGCAAGGCGGTACGGCAGGGGGAGGCGTTCCGCTCTCCATCATCTCCGGACGAAGATCCCCTGAAGATGAGCTCTGCTGAGAAGGGCTGAGATCCGAACTACAAGGTAAAAATTCAGTTATCTTTCTCAGGAATAGAACAAGGATGTCTCTTATTTTAAAACTCCCCTCTCTACTTACGGCTCGCTGGAGAGCTGATCCCCTTGGGGGCACAGTGCGGCCGAGGCATCTCCCGGCGCAGGACCCTCTGACGAAGATTTCTTCCCCCGCTTTGAGACCATGGTCTCCGGGTCTTCAGAGGCGGTTCTCTTCTTCCCCTGGATGGAGGGATTCTCGATTCCTCCTTTCCTGACAGCCTCCTCCGGGGAGGCGGTAGCTTCCTTGTTCCCCCTTCGCCTTCTTCCAAAGGTGCAACCTCCAGTATCCTGGTTAACACGGGATCTGGCATGGTCTCAGGGAGGGGGGCCGGACACCTGATTAGCTTTGCTTTCTCTATCCACTCATGTTTAAGGGACATCTCTTTTAAGGGCAAATTTAGGATAAATATACTGATTGCGAGTCCTGGTCCAGGACTACTTACTTGAGTATCCAAGGCGACATAGCTCAGACTGCGTCCTCGGTCGAGTCCGGACACATTGCTTGTGATCCGAAGAACAATTTGTACATCTCCATGGGTGTCGCGCCCGTAAAATGTTGGAGAGCTCGTGGTCCCTCCGGATTAAACTCCCACAAAGTGAGGAGGCGGCGTTTGCAAGGCAAGGTGCGACGAATCAACATGACCTGCGTCACCGCGATCAGATTGATGTCTCTCTCTAGGAGATCTCGAATGCGGCTCCGCAACAAGGGCACGTCCTTGGACGGCCCCCAGTTAAACCCTTTATTGACCCATAACGCTAGCTGTGGTGGGGGACCCGAGCAAAAGGCAGGCGGCGCCACCCACTTGGTGCCCCTGGGAGCTGTGATATAAAACCACTCTCGTTGCCATAAGCTGAACTCCTCTTGAAAAGAGCCCTCGGGCCATGGAGCGTCAGCATTCTTGCTTATAACAGCGCCTGCACACTCCGTGTGCTGCCCCTCGATCATCTTCGGCTCTACTTTGAAGGTCTTAATCCACAATCCGAAGTGAGGAGTAATGCGGAGGAAGGCTTCGCACACGACGATGAACGACGAGATGTGGAGGATCGACTCCGGAGTCAAGTCGTGAAATTCCAGCCCATAATAAAACATGAGCCCCCTCACGAAGGGGTCCGTCAAGAAGCCTAGTCCCCGAAGGAAGTGAGACACGAACACCACGCTCTCACCAGGCTTGGGAGTGGGAATAACCTGCCCTTGACAGGCAGCCTATGCGAGATTTCACCGGTTAGATACCTGGCATCTCTCAGCTTTAGCACGTCTTCTTCCGTAACGGAGGAAGGCATCCACCGGCCTTGAAGGCTGGAGCCGGACATCATCGAAGATCCGAAGCGCCTGAATCTGGAGCTCTGGGTGTTGGAACTCAAGGCGAGAGGCGGATTCGATTGAGATTGAAAGAAAGGAGTAGAGCCTTGGTCTCTTTATAAAGAAGTTGAATACCAAGAGCCCTCGTCGTGACCGTTTGGGACTTGGCTTCGATTGAGGAAATATGCCAACAGGCACGATTGGATTACCCATGCCCGTATTGATGAGAATCCCGGAATAAGGGGACACGATCTCTGCCTCGACAAGACGTGCCAAGGAAACCACCTCGCTAAACGCGCTAAGGTGGGACAGTAAAAACGATTCGAATAAAGGCTTGGCCGCGGTGTGATGTCACGCTGCGGAATCCATCAGCAGATTGGATTTGTGCAAATATTATTCTCTCTACGGTGGTATGTGGAACTTATGTTGCAGAGCCGGACACTATCCTTGTGTTCAAAATCTTCTATGAAGTATTCGGAGGAGGAACCCGCCTTGCAATGCCGAAGACAATCTGCGCGTCGGACTCATCGTCATTGAAGCCTAGTTCAGGGGCTACTGAGGGAGTCCTGGATTAGGGGGTGTCCGGATGGCCAGACTATAACCTTTGGCCGGACTCCTGGACTATGAAGATACAAGATTGAAGACTTCATCCCGTGTCCGGATGGGACTTTCCTTGGCGTGGAAGGCAAGCTTGGCGATACAGATATGTAGATCTCCTCCTATTTGTAACCAACTCTATGTAACCCTAACCCTCTCCGGTGTCTATATAAACCGGAGGGTTTTAGTCCGTAGGACGAACAACAATCATACCATAGGCTAGCTTCTAGGGTTTAGCCTCTACGATCTCGTGGTAGATCTACTCTTGTACTACCCATATCATCAATATTAATCAAGCGGAGTAGAGTTTTAACTCCATCGAGAGGGCCCGAACACAGGTAAAAACATTGTGTCCCTTGTCTCCTGTTACCATCCGCCTAGGCCTTGCAGTTGGGACCCCCTACCCGAGATCCGCCAGTTTTGACACCGACAGGGAGAAAATTGTATTGAGATCCAAAAAGAGAGAAGAAGCCATCTAGCTACTAACTATGGACACGAAGGTCTGAGGTAAACTACTCACACTTCATCGGAGGGGCTATGGTGTTGATGTAGAAGCCCTCCATGGTGGATTCCCCTTCCCGCGGAGCTCCGGAAGAGGCCCCATGATGGGATCTCGTGGGTATAGAAGGTTGCGGCAGTGGAATTAGGTTTTGGCTCAGATGTCGATCGCTTGAAGTGCGTGGGTATATATAGGAGGAAGAATGCGTCGGTGGAGCTTCGAGGGGCCCACGAGGCAGGGGGGCACGCCCTAGGGGGGCGCCCTCCACCCTCGTGACCGCCTCTCTTCTTTCTTGACGGAGGGTCCAAGTCTCCTGGATCTTATCTGATGAGAAAATCACGTTCCCGAAGGTTTCATTCCGTTTGGACTCTGTTTGATATTCCGTTTCTTCGAAACAATGAAATAGGCAAAAAAAACAGCAATTCTGGGCTGGGCCTCCGGTTAATAGGTTAGTCCCAAAAGTAATATAAAAGTGGAAAATAAAGCCCAATATAGTCCAAAACAGTAGATAATATAGCATGGATCAATCAAAAATTATAGATACGTTGGAGACGTATCGGGCATCTAAGCTTAATTCCTGCTCGTCCTCGAGTAGGTAAATGATAAAAAGAGAATTTTTGATGTGGAGTGCTACTTGGCATAATTTCAATGTAAATCTTCTCAATTGTGGTATGAATATTCAGATCCGAAAGATTCAAGAGAAAAGTTCATATTGACATAAAAATAATAATACTTCAAGCATACTAACAAAGCAATTATGTCTTCTCAAAATAACATGGCCAAAGAAAGTTATCCCTACAAAATCATATAGTCTGGCTATGCTCTATCTTCACCACACAAAGTATTTAAATCATGCACAACCCCGATGATAAGACAAGCAATTGTTTCATACTTTAATATTTTCAAAACTTTTTCAATCTTCACGCAATACATGAGCGTGAGCCATGGATATAGCACTATATGTGGAATAGAATGGTGGTTGTGGAGAAGACAAAAAGGAGGGAAGATAGTATCACATCAACTAGGCGTATCAACGGGCTATGAAGATGCCCATCAATAGATATCAATGTGAGTGAGTAGGGATTGCCATGCAACGGATGCACTAGAGCTATAAGTATATGAAAGCTCAACTAAAGAAACTAAGTGGGTGTGCATCCAACTCGCTTGCTCACGAAGACCTAGGGCATTTTGAGGAAGCCCATCATTGGAATATACAAGCCAAGTTCTATAATGTAAAATTCCTACTAGTATATGAAAGTGACAAAATGAGAGACTCTCTATCATGAAGATCATGGTGCTACTTTGAAGCACAGTGTGGTAAAAGGATAGTAACATTGTCTCTTCTCTCTTTTTCTCTCATTTTTTTATTTTTTTATTTGGGCCTTTTCTCTTTTTTTATGGCCTCTTTTTTTCGTTCGGGGTCTCATCCCGACTTGTGGGGGAATCATAGTCTCCATCATCCTTTCCTCACTTGGGACAATGCTCTAAAAATTATAATCATCACACTTTTATTTTTTTTCTTACAACTCAACAATTACAACTCGATACTTAGAACAAAATATGACTCTTTGTGAATGCCTCTGGCGGTGTACCGGGATATGCAATGAATCAAGAGTGACATGTACGGAAGAATTATGAATGGTGGCTTTGCCACAAATACGATGTCAACTACATGATCATGCTAGCAAAATGACAATGATGGAGCGTGTCATAATAAACGGAACGGTGGAAAGTTGCATGGCAATATATCTCGGAATGGCTATGGAAATGCCATGATAGGTAGGTATGGTGGCTGTTTTGAGGAAGGTATGCGGTGGGTGTAAGATACCGGCGAAAAGTGCGTGGTATTAGAGAGGCTAGCAATAGTGGAAGGATGGGAAAATGCGTATAATCCATTGTCGGCGTTCTGGGAACGGGGGTACCCAGACTTGCCTGCCTACGGCCTACAGCGTGGCTCAAGGGGTGGCCCAGTACGGCCCATCTTCATCAGCACAAGCTCAAAACCCTCGCGAGGGGCCAAGCCTCGCGGGGCGGACGATAGGAAGCTTCCTCGTGCACGGCCTCGTCAGGTGGCTCGCGAGGAGGCGGAGAGATCAAGGCGGGTACCTCACGAGGTGGCCATGATGCAAGCCATGACGACCAAGGGCGCCAGGCGGGTGCCAGCCCGCGTAGTGTCCTCATTTCCTCTTTGGTGCAAAGGAGGCAAGCGAAAGTAGAGCATCAAGCAAAGGCAACCATTTCGTGCAATAAGAACAAGACCGGTGAACGGCGGGAAGGAGGTCATCATGGAGCCAAAGTCAAGGCGTCATCGTGAGCCTTTGGCGGCGAGGACCAACTTTAGTCAGGATAAGTGTACTAGATGTTCCCCTGCAAAATGGCCAATTGTTGGTGCCCTTCCCGCTCAATATTTGGGAAGAGGCCCAGGGCCTCTGCCTATAAATAGGACTAGCCACCCACAGGGTAGAGGCAATCTAGAGAGAGGCCGGATCGGATCAGAAAGAGAGTAAGAAAGAGAGAGAGAGAGAGAGAGAGAGAGAGAGAGAGAGAAGCGACTGAACTCCCCCTAGCAGTTCGTCGCACCGGCCAAGAACAGACCCTCGCGAGGCTGTTCTTCCTTGTATTGTTCATCATCAGCCCCTGAGGCAATCCACCACACCACACACTAGAGTAGGGTATTACACCACAATGGTGGCCCGAACCAGTATAAACCTTGTGTCCCTTGTGTTGTTCTTTGTGTAGTTTAAATCCTTGCGAGGAGATGAGGTGTAGGTAGGTTGGAGGTGAGATCTCTGCGTGCACCCCAGAGTTCGAACCTAGAGGTTCTGCCGGAACCCGAAATCCGACATTTGGCGCGCGGGTAGGTGCACGGAATCCGTCTTCCGCCGCCCTGCTCTTCGCCGCCCCTCGCATCCATGTCAGACGCTCATCGAGCCTGTGCCGAGCGCCGGGCCGCTCTCGCTACTCGCGTCGCCCAGACGGCCCTGCCGGCGGCCGCTTCGCCGCCGCTGCCAACGCCGCCACCGGCCCGGGAACGAGCAAAGCAAAGGCGCGTCATCCCAAAGATCCATCCATGAGGCGAGACGGCCACACCGCTACTCGCCGCTTCGCCCGGCTAGTTCTTTGCCCACGCTCACACGCGCGCCCATGGAAGCTTCGAGCAGCGCTCATCGCGGCAAACGAGCTCTGCGCTACCGCCCGTCGGCCGACGACGTCTTCACGAGGAGTGGCTCAACCGCGTCGCTGAAGCTCGTTCAGCGCTGCTGGGGCTCTCAGCGCCGTCCTTCTCGCTGCACGCGTCCTACCTTGCCTTGGCGACGAAGCTTGGGCGCCTCGGCCGCCTCCCCCTCAAGAAGGCGCCTTGGCCCCAAAGGCGCGTGGCCTGGCGGAACCCACTCCGTCCGGCACCAGCGCAGCAAGAGCAGAGCTGCCAAGAGGTCCTCGTCCCAAGAAGCTGCCCGAGTGCTCCCTACACCGGCACGCCACGACGCGCCTCGCTCCAAAGACGCCAAGACCTCAGCGCTGCTGCCGGCACAAGACGGGACCCGCCAGCGAGATCAAGCCCTCCGTCACCAAAGGCCCCCGTGGCCCACTGCAGTTGCCGCGCTTCACCACCGAAGCTATGCAGCGTCGCATGGCCCGGCAAGTTCAAGCCAGACCTGCCTCCTCGCTATGACGGCATAGCCGACCCTGCGGAGTTCCTCCAGCTCTACGAGCTGGGCATCGAAGCCGCCAACGGGGACGAGAAGGTCATGGCGAACTGGTTTCCCATGGCGCTCAAGGACGGTGCCCGCACCTAGCTCCTGAACCTGGCTCCTGGCACAATCTCCTCCTGGGACGAGATGCACACCCACTTTATCGCCAACTTCCAAGGCACTCGCGACCGGCCTCCTGCCATGAGCAACATGCGCTGCATCAAGCAGCAGCCAGGAGAGACCCTGCAGAAGTACATCTAGCGCTTCAACAACGCGCGCCTCAAGATTCCCAAGGTGACTGAGGAGGCCATCATCTCAGCCTTCTCCGACGGTGTGCGTGACGTCAAGATGAAGGAGGAGCTGGTGATGCATGAAGACTGTGCACATCCTCGAGCTGTTCAACTTGGCGACCAAGTGCGCCAGGGCTGAGGAAGGACGCCTTTCCCTCCTCGAGCTGCCGGCTGTCGACCCCGAAGAGAAGAAGCCCAAGGTCAAGGACGTGAAGCGCAAGGGGGATGCCGTGCTCGCGGTAGAACCAAACACCAAGCGAGGCAGGGATCAACCCGAGTCCTCCAAGGGCAGCCGGTACTGCGTGTACCACGACCTCCACACCCACAACACCAACGACCAAGAGCTCAGAGCCGTGCGAGAAGGGCGAATCGGTCGATGCCCCGACCGCAATGATCGCGGCTACGGCCGAGGAGGAGGAAGAAGTGCAGGACGCTGGGAAGACCGTGGCCCTCGCCAAGGGTGGCACGACCGACCTCGCGAGGACCGCTGGCAGGACCAGCCTCGCGAGGGAGGTTGGAGGGACCCGCCTCACGAGGGAGGCTGGAGGGATCAGCCTCGCGAGAATAGCCCACAAGGCAACGCAGGCCTCCCTCCTCTGCCACCGCAGCCAAGGAGAAATGAAGACCATCATCAGGACGAGGGGGCTGGGGGCTTCCAGGAGCCGCGCATAATCGCTTGCATCCTGGGCGGAGCTCAAGCCCCAGCCTCTCAACGCATCTTGAAGCAGTTCGCCTGCGAAGTGAATGCAGTCCTCCCCAAGCTCGAAGCCACGCGCCCTCTCAGGTGGTCAACGTGCGCCATCACGTTCAGCTCAACGGATCAGCTCAAGTGCGCAGCCACAGCCGGAGTCCTCCCGATGCTTTGTTCCCCAATCATCAGCAACGTGCAAGTCACCAGGACCCTCATCGATGGCGGGGCAGGGCTCAATGTCCTGTCCGTCGAGACATTCAACAATCTCCAAGTGCCATACAATCAGCTTCAGCCAACCAAGCCTTTCTCCGGAGTCACTGATGGCTCCACAGTTCCGATAGGGCAGGTCCGCCTTCCTGTCACCTTCGGGGCGCGTGACAACTACCGCACTGAGCTCATTGACTTTGATGTCTCTCACATTCGCCTACCGTACAATGCCATCCTCGGGTACCCAGCTCTGGCCAAATTCATGGTCGTGACTCATCACGGCTACAATGTCCTCAAGATGCCAGGAAGCGGTGGAGTCATCACGGTGCCTTGTGAAGAGAGAGACGCAGTGTGTTCCCTGGAGCGTGCTTTTCAAGCCACGTCAATTGAAGACCCAGATCACAGGAGCAGGAGGCTCCCCGAGGCTGCTCCTAAGAAGAAGAAGACATCGCCTGGCCCGAGCCCTCAGGAGGCAGGCCCCTCAGGGTCCGCGCCTGTTCAGGGGGTACCTCCTTCTGTCACATAGGAAGGCGCGCCCGGCGCCCTCCTCGAGCAAGGCTCGGGGGCTCTCTCCTGGAGGGCCACCGACTTTGCTAAGATCACGAGGGAGGCGCTCGGGCACCACTTGGAGGCGTGTTTCAAAACATGTTTCCCTCAGGAAGGAGCAAGGCAAGGAGGGCCTAACCCTCAGGAGTTCATCGGCAAGATCATTCAGGAGCTGCAGGAGTCAAGAGTCATGAGTGGCAGCCGCCGCTTACCCGCCGTAGCTCTCCATCCAGGCGAGGATGGTGGGCTGCGCGTCTGGATCGACATACCAGGGCTCAACCGAGCCACCTCTCAGGAGCGCCTCTGGCCCTCACGTGTGGGGCGCTGTGAAGGTCCACCCCACAACTACGTTTGCACGCCTTACGGCTTCCCGAACGTGGCTGCCACGCGCTAGCGCCTCATGAGGAGCATCTTGGAGGCTCAAGTGGCCAGGCATTCTGCAGTCCTGGCGGAGATGGAGATGGTCCACGAGGAGCCACCAGCGCCTCCGGAGCCTCCCGAGGCTCCTGGGCCTGGGGGCTCGTGAAGATCGGCTTCCGCAGCGCACGACGTCCGCTACTTCAGCATCCCCTCATCTTCAACATTATCAGGTGACATCCTTCGAGTTTCATTTTCAGCTGGGAGCGCCCCCCAGGGCTGCATCATTCCCAGGCCGCGTGGGTCCGTCCCTGCGGCATGTATCCCTTTTGATTCGTGTTTCTAGTTTACTTTATTGGGGGCGCCCCTCGGGCTGCATCATCCCCAAGCCACCCGGGCCAGACCCAGTGGCATGTATCCCTCTTGCGTTTATTCGGGTCATGCGTTTGACCCATCATGATCATTATTTGATGCCTGTCCACGGCACCCCTCTTCTGTCATGTCGACTGCTTGCACGTTAAAAGGGGGGGGGGGTACCTGAGCATCGCGACTCATGGGCTCCTACTGGCTCTCCAGCCCTCACCCTCTGGCCTTGTCCACGCATCGCGTCCTGGCATACCAGCGAGGCTGAGCCCCGCTCGAGGGCCGGGACCCGAGGACGTAGAGCGTCGACATCTAACGGAATTTGCAGGAACACATTACAAGAAAAAGGCCCAGAGCCAGGCGCAACCCGCCTTGAGGTAGGGCCCCGTGAGTCCCGCGCTGGCTCACGGGTGCCCAGATACACCTCGTCAGGCCCTACCGCACAGCCCACGTGTCGTATGGGCTGTACATGCCCCGGGCTCCTCCCAAGGGGAGCCCTCCTCGCACCGATGGAAGCACCATGCTCCATGCTGGTCGATTTAAACTGCCGAGGAGCGGCAATGCCCGTGACACATACGGAAGCGCTTATGCTCCGCTGGTGATAAACAATCGAGGGTGGCCCCGGCGCATCAACCTCGGGGAGCCTGAGCTCAATGTTTGGCCTCATCGTGCGCCTCCCCTCGGGAGTGCCGCGAGGCTGGGCACGAGGCTACGCTGGTCACGCCCAGACGCACGCCACCCAGCCAGGCCCCTCGGGCCTGGTTCGTCGCACGTCTCTCCCCGAGCAGAGCCAAGGTACGAAGGCCATTTGAACGTCAAGGGGGACTCCTGAGCATCGCGACTCAGGAGCCTAACTGGTCACGTAGCCCCTCACCCCTTAGTTCCGAAAGGCTAACGGCGGTTGAGGTATGCGCGGGGCCGGGCTCTGCTGACATAGAATGGTAATTTCACCCATACATCTCACCTCCCTACTTGTTGTTCGTGCGTCAAGGGGGACTCCTGAGCATCGCGACTCAGGAGCCTAACTTGTCACGTAGCCCCTCACTCCTTGGTCCCGTCCTGGTTTCCGGTCGGGGCTAACGGCGGCTGAGGTATGCGCGGGGCCGGGCTCTGCCGACGTAGAACATAAGCAAGTAGGAAGGAAAAGCGCAAATCTCAAGGAATTCAAAAGCAAATATTACAGTCCATAACTGTTTTCACAACGCCAAATGCAAGTTTAAACACCTCGACGAGGCATGATGCATGTTGCAGGAGCTGAAAGCGGGACAGGAGCCACGAAGGAGTCACTTGTCGGCAGCACCGTCGCTGACGGCGGAGCTGCGCTGGGCGGGTTCGCCTCGTGAAGCCTCAGGATCGGCAGCGCCTCACTTCAGCTTGGTGCTGAAGGCTCGGAACTTCGCCAGCAGAGCCTCCGCTCGACCCTTCACGGCCTTAGCAGCAACAGCGGCAAGCTCGCCGCTCATGGGCTCCAACAGGCTGTCAAGGTCAACATTGGGGTCGCGAAGGTAGACGTGGGTGAAGACGCGCGTCAGCGCTGCAGAAGACAGGACGACATCTTCAAGGGCGCGGACAATGAAGGGAAGCAGCTTGGCGGGGCTGTCCTCAGCGCCGGCCAGCGGGCTTTCCAGGCCGCTGTCATAAAGCGACTTCAGCAAGGTGCGAGCCTTCACCTCCAGCTTCGCGAAGGCCACGCGGTCCTCGGCCAGGACCCGCGCCTTGCCGTCCAGCTCGATCTTCCTCGCCTCCAACGCCTGCTCCAGCACACCTAAGCGGCCATGGCGCTCATCAAGCTTGGCATCCCGGTCCTTGGCGGCCGCCTCACGAGCCTTCATGTCTTCCTCCTTCTCTTGGCGGACGCGGGCCTCCTTGGCAAGCTGGTCGCGCAGGCCCTGCAGCTCGCTCTCCAGCACCTTGCAGCGGCCTCAGACATCGGCTACCTCCCCAAGGCGGCGTCACAAGCGGCCTTCGCCTCAAGGACGGCCTGCTTCTCCTCGTCGCAAGCCGTCGCGGCCTGAACCAGCGCTGCTCGAATTGAAGCATCAGAGCGAACCCAGCCGGAGGCCAGCTCCAGGCGTCCGGCCACCAAGCGAGGGTCGGCGCCCAGAAGATCTTTCCGCAGCCGGTCCAGTTCAGCAGCAGCACGATCCAGGACAGTAGAAGGAGTCGGAGAAACGGCAGTTGGCGGAGTAGGAGGAGAGGACGGCAGCGTAATCACAGCACCATGAGTCGGGACCTTCTGCGCCCCGACGACTGCGGCAGTGGCGTCAGGCAAGGATACCTCGGGAGTCGCTTGAACCATGGGGGCTGAGCTCGCCCCAGCTAGCCCTGCCAGGCCTCGCGAGGATGACCGGGCAGGAGAGGCCCGCATCTTGCCGTCCCCTTCTTCCGCGGATGGAGGTGCTGCTCCGGGCGAAGCCTCAGGAGCCCCCTTCAGGTTTTTTGCCGCAGGCACCGGCCTAGCCAAGGAGTACTAACGTCAGGCCTCGACAACGAAGCAAGAAGCAAAACAAAAATCAAGCACTTACTGGTCATCGCTCGCGGGCTCGAGCAACCTCCGGCCGAACTTGAAGGTCGAGAGCCGGCTGCTGGGATCAGCCTCAAGAGGCTCGGGAGCAGGAGGCGCGTCTGCCGATCGCCTTGGAGCCGGAGCAGACCCGCGGGGAACCAGCCCCGTCCTGTCCTTCTTCAGGATCGGGGGCGAGCTCGCGCCACCTCACTCGTCACCATCCTTGTCGTCGTCCGGCAAGAGGCGGAGAGCGCGGGACCTGTGCCGAGGGAGGGGCGCTCTTGACTCCCCGTCGGTCGCCTCAGAGTCGGGCCCCTCTTCCCGCTCCTCTTCTTCTTCCTCTTCGCTGGAGTCGCCGGAGGACACGTTCACCATCGCCAGGGCCGCCGGGTCCTCGGGAACCTCCGCGGGCACAGGCCCGTCCCCGTTGAAAGCGGGCATGGAGTCCACCACCTGCTCCCAATCATCTCAAGGAACAGGGTGCAGGAGCGCCCTCGGCCTCGCCACATCTCCCCGACCAAAGATTGGAGGACCGCGCCAGATCTTCGTCGGCCAAGACTACTGAGCTCAGGCGAGGCCTCCACAGTGAAGCGAGTATTGCCGGCAGGGCCACCCGGTGCTCCAGGAACTCCCTCGGGAGCGACGCCCGGTCAGCCGCCCGTCGCCATGTTGCCCGGCCACAGTCCGCGTCCATCTTCTCCAAAGGCCGCGGCTTCACGCGGGAATCCACGAGTTCCGCACGAGACCAAGCGTCGATGGGCATGGGCTGCTCCGTGGGCACAATCAGCCGAGGATGGATGCGCCCGGCATCTACCATGACCCACTTGCTCCTGAAACCTTCAACCCTCTTCCCGGGCTTCGAGATGGCGTTGGAGCTGCCGTACGCAACAAAGCTCGCGCACGCGGTGATGGGGCCGCGGGAGGCCCGGAGGTAGAAGTAGTGGCGCAGCAAGGCCACTGAGGGCTGCACCCCGACATGAGCCTCACAATAGTAGGAAAAGATCGCCGGGAGGAGAACAGAGTTGGAGTGGAGGTGCAGAGCTTGCAGTTTGTAATGGCGGAGGACAAAAAAGAAGAACTGAGAAAAGGGAGGCACCAGACCGGCAGCAATGGCGCTCACGAAGAGCGGGTAGAAGGTGCATCCTTGGTCCTCAGGAAGGGCAGAGCCAACATTGAGCACCGCTGCCCCATCGTTGCCTTGCACCGCCATCATCCGGCGCGCCCGGGCAAGGCTCTTCTCCGACACGTTCGGGGAGTCCAAAGCGGGCGAGTACCAAGCTCCGGCCGGGGTCTGGCGAGGCGCCATACCTTGCTAGGGCACGGGGTCGGAGTAGATCTGGGGATTTCGGAAGCAGGAAGGATAGGAGCGAGAAAGGGGATCTGGGCAATGACTGGAGAAGGAAAAGGAGGGAAAGCCTGGACGAGTACCGCTCTCTTGTCGATTTGTGCAATTGCCAAGGCGTCACAGGGAAGCAGGGACGCCCACGTCCAATCAACCGCCACGCAGCATCCAAGGCCGCAGGTTGTTAGGGCCCGCGGCGCTTCGCACTTGCCCCTTCGCTTCTCTGCTAAGCCAAGTCTAGGCGCGCCTTGGGCCCAGGGGCTACTGTCAGCGTTCTGGGAACGGTGGTACCCAGACTTGCCTGCTTGCGGCGTGGCTCAAGGGGTGGCCCAGTACGGCCCATCTTCATCAGCACAAGCTCAAGACCCTTGCGAGGGGCCAAGCCTCGCGGGGCGGACGACAGGAAGCTTCCTCAGGCACGGCCTCGTCAGGCTGGCTCGCGAGGAGGCGGAGAGATCAAGGTGGGGTACCTCACGAGGTGCCCATGACGCAAGCCATGATGACCAAGGGCGCCAGGCGGGCGCCAGCCCGCGCAGTGTCCTCATTTCCTCTTTGGTGCAAAGGAGGCAAGCGCAGGCGAGAGCATCAAGCAAAGGCAACCATTTCGGTGCAATAAGACCAAGACCAGCTGCACGGCAGGAAGGAGGTCATCGTGGAGCCCAAGCCGGCGTCATCGTCAGAGCCTTTGGCAGGCGAGGACCAACTTTAGTCAGGATAAGTGTACTAGATGTTCCCCTTCAAAATGGCCAATTGTTGGCGCCCTTCCCGCTCAATATTTGGGAAGAGGCCCAGGGCCTCTTCCTATAAATAGGACTAGCCACCCACAGGGTAGATGATATCTAGAGAGAGGCCGGATCGGATCAGAAAGAGAGTAAGACAGAGAGAGAGAGAGAGAGAGAGAGAGAGAAGCGACTGAACTCCCCCTAGCAGTTCATCGCACCGGCCAAGAACAGGCCCTCGCGAGGCTGTTCTTCCTTGTATTGTTCATCATCAGCCCCAGAGGCAATCCACCACACCACACACTAGAGTAGGGTATTACACCACAATGGTGGCCCGAACCAGTATCAACCTTGTGTCCCTTGTGTTGTTCTTTGTGTAGTTTAGATCCTTGCGAGGTGACGAGGTGTAGGTAGGTTGGAGGTGAGATCTCCGCGTGCACCCCAGAGATCGAACCTAGAGGGTCTGCCGGAACCCGAAATCCTACATCCATGGACTCAACATTAGTCATACAGAACTCATATACTTATTGCAAAAATTTAGAATTTATCAAAGCAAAGTATTACGCGCATGCTCCTAGGGGATAGATTGGTAGGAAAAGACCATCGCTCGTCCCCGACCGCCACTCATAAGGAAGACAATCAATAAACAAATCATGCTCCGACTTCATCACATAATGGTTCACCATACGTGCATGCTACGGAAATCACAAACTTTAACACAAGTATTTCTCAAATTCACAACTACTCAACTAGCATGACTCTAATATCACCATCTTCATATCTCAAAACAATTATCAAGCATCAAACTTTTCTTAGTATTCAACGCACTCAAAAGAAGGTTTTACAAATCTTGAGTAGCAAGCATATTATTATTATTAAGCAAATTACCATGCTATTTAAGACTCTCAAAATAATCTAAGTGAAGCATGAGAGACCAATAGTTTCTATAAAACAAATCCACCACCATGCTATAAAAGATATAAGTGAAGCACTAGAGCAAAACTATAAAGCTCAAAAGATATAAGTGAAGCACATAGAGTATTCTATCAAATTCCAATTCATGGATGGCTCTCTCAAAAGGTGTGTACAGCAAGGATGATTGTGGTAAACTAAAAAACAAAGACTCAAGTCATACAAGACGCTCCAAGCAAAACACATATCATGTGGTGAATAAAAATATAGCTCCAAGTAAATTTACCGATGGAAGTAGACGAAAGAGGGGATGCCTTCCGGGGCATCCCCAAGCTTTGACTTTTTGGTGTCCTTGGATTATCTTGGGGGTGCCACGGGCATCCCCAAGATTAGGCTCTTTCCACTCCTTGTTCCATAATCCATCAAAATATTTCACCGAAAACTTGAAAACTTCACAACACAAAACTCAATAGAAATCTCGTGAGCTCCGTTAGCGAAAGAAAACAAAAGACTACTTCAAGGTACTGTAATGAACTCATTCTTTATTTATATCGGTGTTAAACCTACTGTACTCCAACTTCTCTATGGATTATAAACTATTTTACTAGCCATAGATTCATCAAAATAAGCAAACAACACACGAAAAACAGAATCTGTCAAAAACAGAACAGTCTGTAGTAATCTGTAACTAACGCAAACTTCAGGAACTCAAACAAATCAGCAAAAATCGGAAGACCTAGGCAATTTTTTTATTGATCAGAAGCAATTGGAATCACTATTTTATTACGTTCTGGTGATTTTTAACAATTTTTTTCGTGAATAGAAAGTTTCTGGAAATTACAGCAAGATCAAATAACTATCATCCAAGAAGATCCTATAGGTTTAACTTGGCACAAACACTAATTAAAAGATAAAACCACATCTAAACATAATATATATGGATTATTTATTCCTAAACAGAAGCAAAAACAAAAAAAAAACTAAAATAAAATTGGGTTGCCTCCCAACAAGCGCTATCGTTTAACGCCCCTAGCTAGGCATAAAAGCAAGGATAGATCTAGGTATTGCCATCTTTGGTAGGCAATCCATAAGTGGCTCTCATGATAGATTCATATGGTAATTTTATTTTCTACCTAGGGAAGTTTTCCATGCCTTTCCTTAATGGAAATTGGAATCTAATATTCCCTTCCTTCATATCAATAATTGCATCATTCTAAGGAAAGGTCTACCAAGAATAATAGGACAAGAAGGATTGCAATCTATATCAAGAACGATAAAATCTACGGGCACATAATTCTTATTTGCAACAATAATAACATCATTAATTCTTCCCATAGGTTTCTTAATAGTGGAATCGGCAAGGTGCAAGTTTAGAGACCAATCATCAAAATCATGGAATTCTAGCAAATCACACAAAGTTTTGGGAATAGTGGAAACACTAGCACCCAAATCGCATAAAGCATAAAATTCATGATCCTTAATCTTAATTTTAATAGTTGGTTCCCACTCATCATAAAGTTTTCTAGGGATAGAAACTTCCAACTCAAGTTTTTCTTCATAAGATTGCATCAAGGCATCAACGATATGTTTAGTAAACGCTTTATTTTGACTATAAGCATGAGGAGAATTTAGCACGGATTGCAACAAGGAAATACAATCAATTAAAGAGCAACGTCTAGGGTTTTATTCTTTTCACTCCCACTTTTATCAATTTCATCATCAAGATCTAAATACTCCGAATTTTTAGAACGCCGTCTAGGTAAAGGTGGATCATATTCAGTTTCATCAAGATTCATATTGCAAAACAAAGATTTAATAGGGGACACATCAATAACTTTTAGATCTTCATCTTGATTTTCATAGGAATTGGAAGAACACGCTTTAATAAAGGCATAGCACGCATCCTAGCGGTTCTTTCCTTGCACTCATCAATGGAAATTCTCATGGCTTTGAGAGACTCATTGATATCATGCTTAGGAGGAATAGAGCTAAGCTTTAAAGAATCAACATCAAGAGAAATTCTATCAACGTTCCTAGCCAATTCATCAACTTTAAGTAATTTCTCTTCAAGAAAAGCATTAAAATTCTTTTGTGAATTATAAACTCTTTAACACTATTCTCAAATTCAGAGGGCATCTTATTAAAATTTCCATAAAAGTTGTTGTAGGAATTTCCATAATTATTAGAAGGATTACTAGGATAAGGCCTAGGATTAAAATTCCCTCTATACGCATTATTACCAAAATTATTCCTACCAAAAAAATTCACATCCATAGATTCATTATTATTCTCAATCAAAGTAGACAAAGGCATATCATTAGGATCAGAAGAAACACTCTTATTAGCAAATAATTTCATAAGTTCATCCATCTTTCCACACGAAACATTGATTTCTTCTATCGCATGCACTTTTTTATTAGTAGATCTTTCAGTGTGCCATTGAGAATAATTAACCATAATATTATCTAGGAGTTGCATCTCCTAAAGTGATTCCCATAAAAGTGCCTCCCGCGGCCGAATCTAAAAGATTTCTAGAAGTGTCGGTGTACTAGAGTAGGGGTACCCTAGTATCCCGATACTGCAGCAGACGATTGCAAGACCTCGCTGCAGGGTTTGCCTCGTCACCGCCAAGATCCTCCGTGGCTCCTTTGGAGCCATTCAAGAACAAAGTATTTGATTAAGAAGACAAGGCCCGGCAAGAGGAGCTTGCCGGGAAGGCCACTCAAGGCATGCAGAAGACAAGGCCCGGCAAGAGGAGCTTGCCGGAAGGCTCGAGCGCGACAAGCCTCCGGACGCGACAAGGATTCGGCCGCGGCAAAGGCGCTTGCCGCGGCAAGCAACCTCTCTCCATCTCCGCTCCAGCTCATCCAAGAACGTGTCGCCATGGGACCATTCCATGCGCGGCGTGTCGAGAGGTCAGGCAGCCAGCGGAGAGCGGCGATAAGCGGCGACAAGCTTGCCATCGTGGCGAGCGGTGGCGCACCTAACGGTATCTGTAGCACTGTTAGGGCGACACTGATTCGCATATATTGCTTTTGTCCCTGGCCGTCAGAGTTAGGTATATTGCACTGTACACTGTTCGAGTAGGTGTACCAACTCCTGTTTTTACATTTGTACCCTCGCCTATGTTGCCACCTGTCGGAGACCCCTTGAGCATATAAAAGGAGGCCCATGCGCAACGTAGAGAGGGGTTCGAGGTTCGGTTCATTCGACTCACTAGAGACCAGATACGCTCACGCTAGGTTTTGTAGCTCGCATCGCTCCCTAGCAAGAACACAATACATCAAACAAGCAGCAGTAGGAGTTTTATCTCTCCGGAGAGCTCCGAAGCTGGGTAAACTGCTCGTGTGCCTCGTTTCGATCCGCTCTTCGTGCGATCTCCGCCCCCCTCCGGACCACAAAGGGGCCTGGTCCGCCGGCCCCGTAGGTGTTCGCGGGTACGATCAGCCTCCCCGACATCTTTGGCGCGCCAGGTAGGGGGCGTCGAGGCCGTGTGAATCTGATCCGACGTTCACACGAGCAGCGTCCTCCACATCTTCCTCAACATGCCACCGAAGAAGAAGGCTTCGGCGGCAGCAGAGCCGTCCGCTGCTGCACTCCACCCTCACCGCAGCAAGCGGGTGGTGGGGCGACGCCGGCGGAGGAACGGGCGCCGACGAAGGTGTCCGCGATGTTGCCAAGTCCAAGGACAAGGCCCGCAAACCTCGGCGTCGCGCATCCCCCGCGCCCATCTCAGGAGATGCGGGACCAACAACGTCATGGCGTTCACAATGCCATACGTTCGTTGGATCGAGACCCTCAAGACCAGCATGCGCGCCAACATGCTGGCACGAGTGAGATACGGTCGCCCGGACGGGGTGCTGCTCCTTCTAACGTAGTTAGAAGTCCGAGCATATCCCGCTCCTCGCACCGTTCGCCAATGCCACCCACTACTCCAGCAGAAGCTCTGGCGAGAGCTCAGCTGCTCCTCGACTACCCTCCAACGGCCAACAAGGTCGACGAGTGGAGGCCACTATCCAGAACCTCATCGGCTTTGCCAACGGCGACGCTCCGCGGCAACCAACGCCATCATTGCCGCGGCAAGACGACAAGGCACGAGCCGGTGGCGACGAGACTGTCGGAGGTGCAACCACCATGCACTCTCCGCCACGAAGGCCAAGATCACCGACTCACCGGATCCACCTCGACAGCGACTCCACCACGTCATCGGATCCGTGAGCTCGTCGCGATCAGCGCCAAGTTCTTCATGAGCGACAACAAGAGGACGCTCGAACTCGCATCGAGGCCGGAGAGAAGCGCGACGTCAGTCCGACAAGCGCGCTGGGCCTTCTGTTGACGTCAGGCGCGCGGAGGAGCCAGCGACTTGCCGTCAGACGCTGTAGGTTGCCCTGCGTTCACCGTGAGCTGCGGCAAGTCCGATGGCCCAGCCGTAAAAACTTCAAACCAGACGTGCGGAGAAGTATGATGGCAGGACGCATCCGTCGGAGTTCCTCAGCATCTACACCATCGCGGAGCAGGCTGCGGGGGGACGGAACGACAAGATCCTCGACAACTACTACCCTATCGTGAGCAAGCCCAACGAAAGATATAGGCTCATGCACTTGCCGTACAGCTCCATATCCTCTTGGGCAGATCTGTGCCATCGGTTTGTTGGCGCCTTCACGGTGGCCACAAGCCTCATGGCCAAGAGTGACCTTCATCTGCCGCCCGGAAGGAAGGAGAGTCCCTGCGCAAGTTCATTCAGAGATTCAACCGTGTGCACTACAACATCCCGGATGTCCACCCCGCCCTTGTGATGATCGGTAGCGTTTCATCGAGAATGTGCGGAACCGCAGGATGAGGGAGGAGGTGGCGATGTGCAAAGTCAAGGACGTCAGCGAGCTGTACGCGTTGGCCGACAAGTGTGCACGCGCTGAGGAAGGGAGGAGACTCCCAGGAGAGAATGCGGAAGCAGGATCTGACAGTGAGGAGGCCGCCCCGGCGAAGAAGAGCCGGCGGCGAGGCAACAAGAAGAAGAAAGGTAGAGAAGTGCTAGTTATTGAGCAGTCCGGCAACGGAGGTGGCGACAAGAACGCCAAGGCTGGTGGCTCCGGTAAGGAGGTTGCTGCTGACGCCAACCACCAGTCGGTGGCGGCCGCCAACAAGCAGGACGGCTCCGGCAAGCAGTACTGCGAGATCCACCGCACCAAGGGCCACGACCTCCAGAGCTGCAAGAAGGTCGAGCAGCTTGTCGAACAGCAGAGGGCTGAGTACGAGCGGCGCGACAAAGAGAAGGCCAGGAAGGTCTTTGGGGAGCAAGCAAGAAACGTCCCGGCTGGGGAGGACGTCGCGGCAAGGCCAAGCAACGGCAAGGAGACAGACCTCCAGCGGCGCGACAAGGATGAAGATGATGACGGCAGCGAAGATATGGAAGGCAGCGGCGCCGATGAGCGGGAGTTTGAAAGCCACAGAGGTCCTCTGCGTTGACGGAGGTGCTTCTGCATACCTCCGCCGCCAACTCAAGCAATGGATGCGGGAGGTCAATGCAGCGGAACCATCCGTAGAGTCACGCAAGCCTCCGAAGTGGTCCAACACGCCTATCGTTTTTGATATTGAGGACCACCACGATCGCATAACTGCGGTCGGTGCTTGCCGATGTTGGTCTCACCAACCATCCGCAACCTCAAGGTCACCAAAATGCTAGTTGACGGCGGGGCGGCTTGAATCTGATCTCCTCCGCGGTGCTCCGGAAGCTTCAAATCCTGACGGCGAAGCTCGAAGAGACCGGCACCTTCAAGGAATCAATCCGGGAAGGAGCAAGCGAAGGGAAGATTACGTTGCCGGTAACATTTGGCGTGAGCTGAACTTTAGGACCGAGAGGGTCACATTCGACGTTGCCGATTTCCCATTGCCTTACAATGGGATACTTGGTCGCCCAAAGACTCGTCAAGTTCATGGCAGCCTCTCACTACGCCTACAACTTACTCAAGATGCCAGGCCCGATAAGCGTCATCTCTGTCCATGGCGACAAGAAGGATGCCCTTATACGTGCCGACAAGATCTACGGGATGCAGCAGCATGACAGATTGCCAAACACTTGCGGCTGAAGCTCCGGGGAAGAAGACAAAGTCCAAGTCCGGCAAGAGCTCGATGCTTACTCCGGCAAGCGCACCTCTTGGTGCTGCGCTACCGTCGAGGACGCACCACCGAGCTCCACCGGCAAGTGCAAGAAGATGGTAGCTCCGCCAAAGACCAAGAAGGTGCTGCGAAGGAGGACGGCGCTGGTGGTACCTTTACCATCGATGCCTCTCTCGACCCTAAATAGGAAGGCGCGCTTCGTTGCTTTCACGTAGGCGAATGTCGGCGTGTTTGCATGGCAACCGTCGACATCCCCGGTGTTCCTGTGAAAGTGATTGAGCACCGCTTTGGCCGTTTGTCCTCATGCACGGCCCGTCAAGCAAAAAGTCGAGGAAGCAAGCGGTGGAACTCCAAGAATTCATAGCGAAGAGATCAAGAAAGCTGGAAGCGGCAGGCCTTGTTAGAGGAGTGCTCCATCCCACGTGGTTGGCAAATCCTGTAGTGCGCCAAAAGCAAATGGAAAATGGAGACTTTGTATTGACTTCACGGATGTTAATAAAGCTTGTCCCAAAGATCCATTTCCTTGCGGCGCATTGACCAGATTGTTGACTCCACGGTTGGATGTGATTTGCTTTCGTTTCTTGATGCATACTCGAGATACCATCAGATCTTCATGGCTGAAGAAGATGAGGAGAAGACCGCATTCATTACACCATGTGGCACATCTTTGTTTCATACGGATGCCTTTCGGTTTGAAGAATGCTGGTTCAACATTTGCAAGGGTAGTCCATGATGCTTTTGAGCCGCAAATACACGAAATGTAGAAGCCTACATGGATGACATAGTGGTCAAAAGCAAGGACAAAGCAACTCTGGTTCAAGATTTGGGCGAGACCTTTGCAAATCTGCGCAAGATCAACCTTAAGCTCAACCTCGAGAAGTGCGTGTTTGGAGTCCCTTCCGCAAGCTTCTCGGGTTCTTCGATGTCTCAACGAGGGATTGAAGCTAATCCCGACAAGATCAACGCCATTGAGCAGATTGAAGCACCAAAGCGCGTCAAGGATGTACGAAGACTTGCGGTTGCGTAGCTGCTCTCGGCAGGTTTATTTCTAGGTTCTGCTGAAGCGCCCTGCCATTTTTCAAGATTTTGAAAAAGGCAGGTCCAATGAAATGGACTCCCGAAGCGGAGGCTGCGCTGCAGGACTTGAAGAGATACATGTCCTCCACTCCAACACTTGTCGCACCTAAGCCACAAGAGAAGTTGCTGCTATATATAGCAGCAACCAATCAAGTGGTTAGTGCTGCGTTAGTAGCGGAGAGGGAGGCGGATGATGAGCCAGCAACCACGGCAACCACATCCAGTGACAAGCAGGGGGCTTCGCCGACAGGCTCTGGTCCCGACAAGGACGAATCCACGCAGACGCATGACCAGATCTGCGAGAAAGGATGGTGCAGCGCCCAGTCTACTTTGTCAGTTCCCTCCTGCAGGGGGCTAGGTCGAGGTACTCTGGTGCGCAGAAATTGCTTTTCGGCCTCCTCATGGCCTCGAGAAAGCTGCGCCATTACTTCCAAGCACATGAGATCACAGTTGTCACTCGCTTTTCGCTGAAGAGGATACTGCAGAATCCAGAAGCAACGGGCAGGATTGTCGAGTGGGCATTGGAAATGTCAAGCTTTGGTCTCAAGTTTGAAAGCACATCAACTATCCAAAGCGGGCGTTGGCGAAATTCATAGCAGAATGGACGCCAACGCCCGGATGAAGAGATTCCGGAGACGAGCATTCCCGTCAAGGAAGCAAGCAAAGAGTGGCTGATGTACTTTGATGGTGCCTTCTCGGCTGCAAAGGCGCCGGTCTTGGCAGTGTCTGCTTATCGCACCCATCGGAGAGCACCTCAAGCACGTAGTCGGATGCTCTTTCCCAAGGAGCAAGCAACAAACAATCTGCAGAGTATGAAGGTTTGCTTGCCGGTCTCGAGATCGCAGTGGACCTTGGGATCAAAAAGCTTATTGTCAGGGGTGACTCGCAACTTGTCATCCGCCAAGTGAACAAAGATTACCAGAGTCCGTTGATGGAAGCCTACGTTGATGAAGTGAGAAAGCTAGAAGAGCACTTTGACGGCCTGCAAATGGAACATGTTCCAAGAGCTCAGAATGATATTGCTGACGGCCTGTCAAAGTGCGCTGCACTTAAGTTGCCCGTGGAACCAGGGATTTTCGTGCTCAAGCTGACTCAGCCAACCGTAACACCATCAATCGGACAAAGCAAGAAGAGGAAGTTGATCTCTGGTGACTACTTTCGGCAGAAGCTTCCCGAAGCCGTCGTTGCGAAGGTCCCCAAGATCAACGCCAACAGTGCTGAGGGGCAGTCTTCTCCGACAAGCCCCAGGGTTTGTTTCGTTGAAGCAGACGCTTCCACCAAGTTTTGCTCCGCCAAGCTTGCCGGGGAGCGTCAAGCTCCGGCAGAGCCGCAGGTTCTTGCCGTAGAAGCTGATGTTCCCGCAGCAGCAGATGTGCCTTTGGTCCTTGTTGTCGAGCCGCAAGCTCCAGCATGGGCGCAGCAGATTGTCCATTTCCTTCAGACAGGAGAACTTCCCGAAGAGCAAGAAGAAGCGAAAAGAGTAGCCCGGCAATGAGTATGTACCAGTTTGTTGACAAAGATATGCATGTAAGAAGACTCAACGGTGTGAAATTGAAGTGTATTCCCAGGAAAGATGGATGTAAGCTGTTGGCGAGAGATACACGGAGGCATATGTGGTCACCACATTGGCGCCGAGAGCACTTGTCGGCAAAGCTTTCCGGCAAGGTTTCTTACGGCCGACAGCCCTCCGTGATGCAACTGCACAAGTAACCAAGTGTGAAGCGTGCAGTTCCATTCCAAACAGATACACCAGCCAGCTCAAGCTCTCCAGACGATCCCTTTATCCCGGCCCTTTTGATGCAGGGGATCGACATCCTCGGCCCTTTCCCCGAAGCTGTCGGGGCTTTGAGTACTTGTACGCCGCCATCGACAAGTTCACAAAGTGGCCGGAAGTGGAAGCGATGAGGAAGGTGGCGGCCGCGATCAGTGATCAAGTTCTTCAGGTCGATTGTTTGCGTTTCGAATCCCTAACAGGATCATCACCGACAACGGCACACAATTTACTGAGTCGCACCTTCATGCAAGTCGTCCAAGATCTTGGCGCCAAAGGTCTGCTTTGCTTCCGTTGCTCACACGAGAAGCAACGGTCAAGCGAGAGGGCAACGCTGAAGTGCTGCGGGCTCAAGACCAGAACTTTCGACAGGCTGCACAAGTGCGGAAGAAACTGGATCGAGGAGCTGCCGGTGGTTCTTTGGTCGATCAGGACGACGCCAAATCGAGCCACCGGCCAGACACCTTTTGCTCTAGTCTATGGAGCAGAGGCATTTCTCCCCACGGAACTCGTATACGGATCACCTCGAGTGCTCGCTTATGATGAGCTTGAGCAAGAGCAGCTGCGACAAGATGACGCGCTGCTCCTTGAGGAGGATCGTCTTCAGGGCGGCAGGCGAGCTGCTCGCTACAAAGCAAGCTTTGCGTCGCTACCATAGCCGCAGAGTTAGTGCCAGAAGTCTCGAGGAAGGCGGCCTTGTTCTTCGGCACGTTCAGTCCGCCAAGAATTCAAACAAGTTGACGCCGAAGTGGGAAGGCCCTTATCGGGTGAAACGAGTCACTAGGCCTGGCGCTATCCGCCTTGAGACCGAAGATGGCATCCCGGTGAGAAACTCCTGGAACATTGAGCATCTTCGTAAGTTTTACCCATAAGGCGCGGTTGCCGGAACCCGTTCCGGCAACCACCTTTTGTACAAGTCTTGCCGCTGTTGCATGTAATCCTTTGTACAAAGCGAGCGCAGACCCGTGCATCAGTAAAGCTCATGTGTTGCGCACAACTTGTCAAATTCATGCTTTCATCATTTTATTGCATGTTTTGGCTAACACTTTGTGCAGCAACCACACCCGGTAAGCAAAATCGAGCCGCTCGGCTCCATAACTTTATTTCCTCTTATTTCTCTTTTCTCAAAGAAAGGAAAGCTCCCTCGCGCACAAGTTAACCAGGGAGGAAGGAGAAGATAATACTATGGACCAGGCACCGCTCGAGGAAGTTTCGCCTCATCGGGAAGCAAGAGACAAAAAGCTAAGTTGCCAAAGTTTGAGCAATCAATTTTAAATTTTTAAGTTATCTTCCTCGAACGATAGTACTTTGTATGGAAAACCTGTGCAGAGGAACCAACTCGCGAGCTAGTCGCGCCCTTACTTTGTTTCGAGTCCGCTCAACAACTTAAGTGAGCTGCGGCTAGTCGCGACAAGGTTGCTTCGGAGGCGGCACTGCCGGCTGGCCGACGTTCACTCGGCTTTCAAGGCAAAAGTGCCCGCACCGACAAGTCCCCCAAATGCGTAAGGCAGAAACGTACAAAGGAAGGAATCAAGTAGAGGGAATAACGTTGCATTGATCACCTAAGATAGAGTATATTACAAAATAACTTGTCGCTGATCTAACAAAGTGTTCTAAACATGATCAGCAGCGACAAGGGAAAGATAAAATTGGCGACTTAGTCTACGCGGTCGCCATCAATCCGCTTGATCTTGTTCACCTTGTCCACAATAGGTGCGACAAGGGCTTTGAGCTCCTCCACGTTGGCATCTGGCGGCAAGGATCTGAGGACGCTGTTAAGGTTGAGGCCCGGATTGCGGAAGGCCACCTTTATCAACACCTTCTCGAGGGCTCCTGCACAGATCTGGCGTGATTCCTCGGCCAGCTGCTTTGGGACCTCTTCCCGGAGTCGCTGGAGACCCGTCACCACGCCTTTGAAGAATAAACTGAGTTTGGCGCTGGGTTGGAGATGCTCGTCGGAGGAGTATGCAAGGTCCGCCATCCCCAGCTCCATCTGCTCGTTGTGGATGTCGGCGGCGGTGTCCACAAGACCTTGATCCAGTGCTCCACGCTCTCCCTCAAGGTGCTCTGGGTGGAGGCAGCATTCGCTAGCAGCTCCTCCTTGGCCTTGATCGTCTCCAACAAACCCACCTCCCGCTCTCTGGCGCCGTCCCAACGTCTGCGTCGGGTGGTCGACTTCAGCTAAAGATCCGCCTTGGAATCCTTGGTGGTGTCGAGCTCCTTGCCCCTATCGGCGAGACGACTCTGCAGCTTCGCCAAGAGTGTAGGCGTCCTTCTCACGCTCATGCTTGAGCGCGGCAAGCTCTTCGCCGCTCTTCTTGAGGCTGGCCTCCAGCTGTGCCACCTTCGCCTTCAACTCTTCCTTGGCGGCCTCGGCGGCTGCGGCAGCATCCTTCGCTTCCTTAAGCGCCCCGCCAAGTGACTCCTCGCCCGCGGCAAGGTCTTCTTCGTGGCTGTCCAGGTTGACCTTCCGCTGCGCCAGCTCGCTTTCCTGCGCGGAGAGCTTCTCGGCAGCCAGCCGCTGCTCCTCCTCATCTGCGGCCTTCTCAAGGATGAAGGCCGTGCGCTCTTCTGCAAGTTGCCCCCGCGCTTCTGCTACGTCGCGGAGAGTTTCTTGGTTGGCGCTACGGAGCTCTTCTGCGCGCTTCTCCATGTCCGCTCCTGCCCTCGCGACAAGTGCTTTCCGGGACTCCAACTTGGCTTGCCGGGTGCGGTAGAGCGACAACTTTCTTCAAGACAGCTGCTCCTCCTCGAACTTCGCCGCTGCTTGCTTGGCGCGTCCACCAAAGATCAGCCAAAGAGAGGCGAGTAGCTCGCCGTCGAAGGTTTCTCCTCGACCGGCGCCACAGAGCTCGGTTCCTGGGGAGTTTGATGAAGACACCCTCGCCCGGCCTTGGTGTAGGCGCAGGGCTGGGGCTCCTCGAGCTCGACGCCGCAACAATGGCGGGGAGTCGGTTGTCGGTGTAGCGCCTGGCGCTCCTGCGGCCTCGGGGCCGTCGGTCACGATCGCCTCGACCCCTCGCCCGGCTTCTGCGTCGGCAGCCTCGGTGGCCTTCTCGCCAACAGGCTGCGTCGGTGACGGCCTCTTCTTCCACAAAGAACGACCTCTTCTCCCTCGACGGCGGCCTCGTCGGTGTTGCCGCTTCCTCTCGCCGGCGGCCTCGACCTCCATCGGCTCTGCGTCGATTTAAGAAAGAGCGATCAAGCAAATGTTCAAAAAGAGAAACAAAAGAAAGCAAGCCCAAGGGAAATTTTAGGTGTAAGGAAATTACACCGCAACGGGATCCGCAGCCATGGCCTCGACCACTTTGGAGGGTCACTGGCGCTGTCCCTTGCAGGTAGCCTCCCATGCCGGAGTGGCCTCCCTTGTCGGAGGGCGCTCCCTTGCCGGAGATTCCTCCCTTGGCGGCGAGTGGCAGCAGACAGGATTTGCAGGGCGGCTTCGAGCCCTCCCGATGAGGCTGCTCTGCTTCCTACACAAGCAAACAATCAGGTATCAACGAAGAAGGGGCACCCCTGCACACCTAATAGTAAGGAGAAAACTGCACACTTACTTTGGGGGCTGTCTGGGGCTGCTCTGAGGAAGGGTTGCTGGTCCGGCAAGGGGGTCTCAGACGCGTCCCTGTTGCCACGGAGAATCGTCCTCAACGACGCACCGTCGGGATCTTGGCCCTCTTCGACGCTCTGGGCCAAAGGCGTCACGAAAAGGAAAGAGTCGAACGAAGCCTATCGATTCAAGATGAAGCAATAAAATTGAAGAAATACCAGCACAATCTCAAGAGCTTACTCTTTGTCTTCCTCCTCGGAGCTGAGCGCGGAGAAGTCAAACTCGGATCACCTCACAGTGCGACGAGGCGGGAGTAGGCTCTCTTGGCCGCTTAAGCGGAGGCGTCGGCGGTGGCTTGAGAAGATCCCGCCCCAGTTGTCGCAGCAGTGTGAGGCGCTCCCGCGGCAACATCGCTTGCCGCGGTAGAGCGCGTCGCGCGGCGCTGCTGCTGTGGGCCAGTCTGCCGCCCCGACTCGTCTCCGGCCTTGCGGAGACGCCTCTTCAGCGGAACCGGGGGCTCCGCTGGCGGCAAGTCGCTGGGTGGTGGAGAAGAAGCGCCCTCGGCGGGTCCACTCGACCTGGCCTCGGGCTCGACAAGCTCGTCTTCGCCGGCGATCTCCTTCGCTCAGCAAGGCTTGCCGCCTTCGCGGCGTCCGCCTCCTCCACGGTATACCGAAGGCTCCGGCAGCGGCTGCTGCCGCCTCCTCCACCTGGTGGCAATACGCGTCATCTCCTCGTCGTTAGTGTCGCGAGTGAGCCTTTTACGCTTTCGTCGAGCGGATCGGCACTTCTTCCAAGTCGTCGAAGAACTGCTGCACGCGACCTCGTCGGGGGCTCCTGCCAGTTGGAGCGATCCCATGGGAATCGCTGACAACGGCATCATGGCGCGGATGCGATCGGCGCCGAAGTTGTTGCACAATGGGACGACCCCCCTCGGCAACCTAAACCACTCAGGGTGATCGGGGTCGTTCTTGAATAGCTCTAGCAGCATCGCATCCAACTCCAAGATGGTGAAATTCCAGTTCAGGCCCGAGCGCAACCTCATGATGTCTGCCACATTTTGGACTCCCAAGCAGGCCTCCTCCTCTCCTGCAAGGGAAGCGTATGGCCAGCGAAGGAAGTCTGCGCCAACTGCGCCTACGGTTAATCCGGCAAGCCTGAGGCGCAAAATCCGGGTCACAACTATCTTCAACCTCGCATCCTCCGGCGCCAAGTTACTCCAATCTCTGCCGCGCACTATTGGGGTTTGGCGCACGGCAGTGAAGGGCTGCGGGTTCTCCTCTACGACCCAACACCAATTGGCTCTCCACTCCTCCCACTTGTTGTGGAACTCTCCTTCCAGATAGGCTTCTTTCTTGCCGATCCTGGAGACCCAAGCTATCCCTCCGGCAAGTGGCTCTCCTCTCTCGATGCGGGGCACGAAGAAGTGGCGGAAGAGTGCCACATTTGGGTGGACTCCGACAAAGTTTTCGCAAAGATCTTGTGAAAACTGCCATGGTCAAGACGGCGTTGGGGTGAAATCAAGGAGGCGGAGGCCATATGTGTTCATGATATCGCAGAAGAACTTCGGAAAAAGGCGGGCAAAGCCATAATAGAAGAAAAGGGCGAAAAAAGGGTACCCAGTTGGGGCCAAATCAGAAGCGGAGGCGGGGAGTACCTTCGTGCGCGGATGCGCACGCGTCTCCGTCGACCAAAAGAGATAGAAGACATCTCACAGCTCCCTTGCGCCGAGCTGGGGGGGGGGGAGATGGCCTGCTCCTTGCGCAATGCCGCGAGCCGCTGCGCCTCGCCCGACTTGACGCCCTTCTCCTTGTCGGCTTTCAGAGCCATGGCGAGGGCGGCGGAGGAGGCCGACGGTGGTGAGCGCGCTTGTGGCGAAGAAGCGGCGCTGCTCTCTTCGCACCAGAGAAGAAGGGGGGAGCGGCGGTGGTTTTCTTGACAAGACAACAATAGCGGAGTGGACGGCCTGCCCCTGTTTTCTCTGCTTATAAAGAGGGGGAGGGGGCGGACGTTCCGCTTTTCCTAATAAAGAAACCCCCACGACCACGCCCACGATCTCTCGCATGGCGCCACGACCGGTGCGTGCCGTTAGTGGGGGTCGTGGTGGGTCCGGGGCGAGTTGCGACGTGGTCGAGGCCGCGAGTGGCCGTGCACTGTTTTGGGCCTGGCCCGACAAAGCTCGGCACCGTGTGCACGCCCAGGCCGGGGCTCTGTCGGTGTACTAGAGTAGGGGTACCCTAGTATCCCTTTTCGTGCCTGCACGGATAGTTGCAGCACCCAGCGGCAGGGTTTGCCTCGTCACCGCCAAGATCCTCCGTGGCTCCTTTGGAGCCATTCAAGAACAAAGTATTTGATTAAGAAGACAAGGCCCGGCAAGAGGAGCTTGCCGGAAGGCCACCCAAGGCATGCAGAAGACAAGGCCCGGCAAGAGGAGCTTGCCGGGAAGGCTCAGGCGCGACAAGCCTCCGGACGTGACAAGGATTCGACGCTGCAAGGCGCTTTCATGACAAGCAACCTCTCTCCATCTCCACTCCAGCTCATCCAAAGAACGTGTCGCCATGGGACCATTCCATGCGCGGCGTGTCGAGAGGTCTGTGCAGCCAGCGGAGAGCAGCGATAAGCGGCACGACAAGCTTGCCATCGTGGCGAAGCGGTGGCGCACTGACGGTCTCTGTTGCCTTTGTTTGGCGACAATCGACGGGCATTTATTGCTTTTGTCCCTGGCCGTCGAGTTAGGTATTTTGCATTGTACACCTTTGTTCGAGTAGGTGTACCAACTCCTGTTTTACATTTGTACCCTCGCCTATGTTGCCACTGCCGGAGACCCTTGAGCATATAAAAGGAGGCCCATGCATAGCGTAGAGGGAGGTTCGAGGTTCGGTTCATTCGACTCACTAGAGACCAGATCGCCACGCTTAGGTTTTGTAGCTCGCATCGCTCCCTAGCAAGAACACAATACATCAAACAAGCAGCAGTAGGAGTTTTATCTCTCCGGAGAGCTCCGAAGCTGGGTAAACTGCTCGTGTGCCTCGTTTCGATCCACTCTTCGTGCGATCTCCGCCCCCTCCGAACCACAAAGGGGCCTGGTCCGCCGGCCCCGTAGGTGTTCGCGGGTACGATCAGCCTCCCCGACAAGAAGCAAAATTTAATCTGGCATAAAAAATTTGTATAATCATCCACAAATTCAAATCATGATTAGGGCAATTACGTATCATTAATTTCATTCTCTCCCAAGCTTGTGCAACATGTTCATATCAAGTTGTTTAAAATTCATAATATCGTTTCTAAGAGAGATGATCTTAGCGGGAGGAAAATACTTAAGAGATAAAAGCATCTTTGCACTTGTTCCAAGAATCAATACTATTTTTAGGCAAAGATGAAAACCAAGCTTTATACGATCTCTAAGTGAAAAAGGAAATAGCTTCAATTTAACAATATCATTATCAACATCTTTCTTCTTTTGCATATCACATAAATCAACGAAGCTATTTAGATGAGTAGCGACATCTTCACTAGGAAGGCCGGCGAATTGATCTTTCATAACAATATTCAACAAAGCAGTATTGATTTCACAAGATTCAGTATTGGCAAGAGGAGCAATCGGAGTGCTAAGGAAATCATTATTGTTGGTATTGGTATAGTCACACAATTTGGTATTATCTTGAGCCATCGTGACAAACAAGCAATCCAACACACGAGCAAACAAAAAGGCGAGCGAGAAAAAGGCAAATGGAAAAGAGAGGGCGAATAAAACGGCAAGGGTGAAGTGCCGGAGAGGAAAACGAGAGGCAAATGGCAAATAATGTAGTGCGAGAGATAGGGATTGTGATGGGTACTTGGTATATTGACTTTTGCGTAGACTCCCCGGCAACGGCGCCAGAAATTCTTCTTGCTACCTCTAGAGCACTGTGTTGGATTTCCCCGAAGAGGAGAGGATGATGCAGCAAAGTAGCGTAAGTATTTCCCTCAGTTTTTGAGAACCAAGGTATCAATCCAGTAGGAGGCTACGCCATGAGTCCCTCGTACCTACACAAAACAAATAGCTCAACTCAACCAACGCGATTAGGGGTTGTCAATCCCTTCACGGTCACTTACGGGAGTGAGATCTGATAGATATGATAGATAATATTTTTGGTATTTTTGATATAAAGATGCAAAGTAAAATAAAAGGCAAAGTAGAAAGCAAAGCAATAATAAAGTGATTGGAGATTGATATGATGAGAATAGACCCGGGGGCCATATGTTTCACTAGTGGCTTCTCTCAAGAGCTTAAGTATTTCTACGGTGGGTGAACAAATTACTATTGAGCAATTGACAGAATTGAGCATAGTTATGAGAATATCTAGGTATGATCATGTATATAGGCATCACGTCCGAGACAAGTAGACCGACTCCTGCCTGCATGTACTACTATTACTCTACTCATCGACCGCTATCCAGCATGCATCTAGAGTATTAAGTTAATGAAAACAGAGTAACGCCTTAAGCAAGATGACATGATGTAGAAGAATAAATTCATGCAATATGATAAATACCCCATCTTGTTATCCTCGATGGCAACAATACAACACGTGCCTTGCTGCCCCTCACATCCTTTGGGAAAGGACACCGCAAGACCGAACCCAAAGCTAAGCACTTCTCACATTGCAAGAAAAACCAATCTAGTAGGCCAAACCAAACTGATAATTCAAGAGACTTGCAAAGATAACCAATCATACATAAAAGAATTCAGAGAAGAATCAAATATTGTTCATAGATAATCTTGGTCATAAACCCACAATTCATCGGTCTCAACAAACACACCGCAAAAAGAAGATTACATCGAATAGATCTCCACGAGAGGGGGAGAACATTGTATTGAGATCCAAAAAGAGAGAAGAAGCCATCTAGCTACTAACTATGGACCCGAAGGTCTGAGGTAAACTACTCACACTTCATCGGAGGGGCTATGGTGTTGATGTAGAAGCCCTCCATGGTGGATTCCTTCCCATGAACTCGGAATAGGCCCCAAGATGGGATCTCGTGGGTACAGAAGGTTTCGGCGGTGGAATTAGGTTTTTGGCTCCGTATCTAATCGTTTGGGGGCACGTAGGTATATATAGGAGGAAGGAGTACGTCGGTGGAGCTTCGAGGGGCCCACGAGGCAGGGGCCACGCCCTAGGGGGGGCGCCCTCCACCCTCATGACCGCCTCTCTTCTTTCTTGACGGAGGGTCCAAGTCTCCTGGATCTTATCTGATGAGAAATTCACGTTCCCGAAGGTTTCATTCCGTTTGGACTCCGTTTGATATTACATTTCTTGAAACACTGAAATAGGCAAAAAAACAGCAATTCGGGGCTGGGCCTCCGGTTAATAGGTTAGTCCCAAAAGTAATATAAAAGTGGAAAATAAAGCCCACTATAGTCCAAAACAGTAGATAATATAGCATGGAGCAATCAAAAATTATAGATACGTTGGAGACGTATCAGGCATCCTTCCGATATGTCAGGAATCCCGCGCGAGTTGTCCAAACATAGCCTCAACATACTAAAGGGATATAAGCTGGTCAAGCAAACTTTGCGGCACTTTTCCGAACCCAAACGACAAGCTATGGGGGAGGAGCTAGCCAAACTCATCGAGGCTTGATTCATCAAAGACATTAAACATCCGGACTGGCTGGCAAACTTGGTAATGGTACCAAAGAAGGATTAATCCTGGCGCCTATGCGTTGATTTCAAAGACCTTAACAAGGCTTGCCCTAAGGATCCCTTCCCTCTTCCCCGTATTGATCAAATCATTGACGCTACCGCAGGTCACGACTCGTTGTGCTTCCTTGATGCATATTCCAGATACCATTAAATCAAAATGAAGGAGTCTGATCAAGCCGCAACAACATTCATTACACCATACGGGCTGTTTTGCTTCAACACCATGCCTTTCGGGCTCAGGAACGCCGGTGCCACCTACCAGCGCATGATCCAAACATGCCTTGAGAAACAAATCAGCAAAATAGTGGAGGCCTACGTGGACGACGTCGTCATCAAAACTAGACACGCCGAAACACTAATAGAAGACTTGCGTCTCACATTCGACAACCTCCGCACATACGACATCAAGCTTAACCCGGAAAAGTGCGTCTTCGGCGTCCCCGCCGGTAAACTATTGGGCTTCATCATTTCCAATAGAGGGATTGAAGCAAATCCAGCCAAAATCCGAGCTCTGTCACAACTGGCTACGCCAATCGAACTCAAGCAGGTCCAAAAACTCGCTGGGTGCATAGCAGCTTTAAGCCGCTTTATCTCCAGGTTGGGAGAAAAGGCGCTGCCGCTCTATCGCCTTCTATGGCGCACCGATAACTTTGAGTGGACAGACGCGGCGACGGCCGGACTGGAAGAAATAAAAGCCCTTCTGGCAAGCAACCCAATCCTGGCCGCGCCAAACACCGGCAAACCAATGCTCTTATACATATCAGCAACACACCAGGTGGTGAGCGGCGTACTCGTCGTCGAATGAGAATAGGACGGACATAAATTTCCGCTCCAGAAGCCGGTACACTACGTATCCACCGTCCTCACACCATGCAAATCCCGGTACCCTCATTATCAACAAATAGCTTATGCAGTTTTCATCGCATCTCGAAAATTGCGACACTACTTTCAGGAGTGCTCTATCACGGTGGCCTCCGAAGTGCCCCTCAATGATATTATTAACAACCGGGATGCAACGGGTCGGATCGCCAAATGGGCCATTGAGCTCTTGCCATTCGACATCACATACAAACCACGTCGAGCCATCAAATCCTAGGTGCTGGCTGAGTTCGTCGCCGAATGGATAGAAGCTGAACTCCCTAAAGAGTACGACGCGTATTCCAAATATTAATGTCCCCCACAGGAGATATCATCTAGTACGTACTCCAAATATTATACATAGACTCCAACAACACAGTCGAATACGAGGCCTTGCTACATGGCCTCCGGATGGCCATATCAATGGGCATACAATGCCTGGAGGTGCGCGGGGACTCAAACCTCGCAATATTCCAAATTAATGGAGACTTTGATGCCAAAGATCCAAAGATGGCAGCTTATCGCAATGTCGTTTTGAAGATGTCGGCTTGATTCGAGGGACTCGAATTTCATCACATCGCCCGTGAAAGTAACCAGGCGGCAGACGTCCCTGCTCACATCGGTGCTAAGCGTGACCCCGTCCCACCTAACATCTTCCTCGAAAGGCTCTTTAAGTCATCCGTGGTATGGCAAGGGGGAGATAGCAATGACAGTCCCGTTCCGAACACAAACACAGACAACGAACATGCCGATATCATTGGAGGCTCAACCACCGAAGTAACGCCATTGGCCCACCTCATAATGGCAGTATTGCCCCGTGGACCGAACCATTCTTGGCCTACTTCAATAGGAAGGAGCTCCTAGAAGATCAGAACGAGGCTCGCCGCATCGTTCGGCGTTCGAAGGCCTATAAAGTTCACGAAGGAGAGCTCTACAAGAAAAGCACTACCGAAGTCCTTCAAAGGTGTATCTCCAAGGAGGAGGGGCGGCAACTCTTGGCAGAAATTCATGCCGGTCTCGGTGGGCACCACGCCCCAGCCCCGGCACTTGTCAGCAAGGCCTTCTGTACAGGATTTTACTGGCCTACGGCCCGGGCAGACGCACAGGACCTCGTCCAGCGCTGTGCCGGATGCCAACTCTTCGCCAACCAAAGCCGTATGCCACCAACCGCTCTACAAACAATCCCCATTACATGGACCTTTGTGGTCTGGGGCTTGGACATGGTCGGACCCCTTAAAGGGGGAAGCCATAAGAAAAAATATCCGCTGGTCATGGTGGACAAATTCACCAAGTGGATAGAGGCTAGACCAGTTAAAACGGCCGAGTCCGGACCGGTGATTGCATTTATATCCGATGTGGTACACCGTTACGATTATGCCGCACAACATCATCACCAACAACGGTTCGAATTTCACAGCTGACGAGGTGAAAACCTGGTGTGCTAATCTGGGCATTAAGCTCGATTATGCCTCTGTCTACCACCCACAAACAAACGGTCAAGTCGAGCAAGCTAATGGTCTTATTATGAGTGACATCAAACCCAGACTAGTGCGGTCTTTGAAAGAATCAGACAAACACTGGGTCGAGAAGCTCGACTCCGTACTCTAGGGGTTGCGGACCACGCCCAACTGTACTACCGGATACACACCTTTCTTCATGGTGTACGGTGCAGAGGCTGTATTGCCCTGTGATATTATACATGACTCACCCCGAGTACGTATGTACGAAGAGAAAAAGGCCGAGTTGGATCGGCAGGACAGCCTAGACGCCCTAGAGGAGGAACGCGATGTCTCCAAAGCCCGTTCAACATTTTATCAACAGTAGGCTCGAAGATATCAAAGCAGAGAAGTACGGGCCAAGACTTACAACGTTGGCGAACTCGTTCTACGCTTGCCGGAGAAGAAAAAGGACAAACTCAAGCCCAAATGGGAGGGTCCCTTCATAATTGACGAAGTTCTTACCGAGGAGCGCACTGCCTTCGTGACGCATCAGACAATCGCCTAGAGCCGAACCCCTGGAATGCGGCCAGACTCCGAAGGTTCTATGCCTAGCGCCGAACACTTTGTTAGTCTCCTTCTACCCTACAGTTTCCATAACTCTTTCCCCCCTTTTAACACAATTTTTTCACTTTAAAACTCTTATTCGGCTTGACCAAATACTGTTGACGTACACATTTTTACAAACGTACGCTCATTATACATGGGGGCTTCTTTTAACAGAAGCTTGTTAATATTACTTGCCGAGCATTAAGCTCATCACACATACGCGTTTTTTTTGTATGTCTTTTCTTCACCATTATATGCATCGATATGAATTAAGTTTTGGCCAAGCTGGGTTGCCTGGCTCCTGTGCTTACCCCTACGTTCCCGATTGTTCGGCTAGGTGGTAAAGGGAGCACCTCTGCGATTGTTACTGCCGGGTCATCCGGATGTGTACCTCAGACTAGGTGAAGCCGAAAGCTAGCGTCCTTAAGGGGATATTCGGTCGGTGGATGAAAAATACTTTTTTGCACTCACTATATTGTGAACCCCCAAAAGCTATACACACTATGATTTTCACATCACAATTCTGACATGTCTACTATGCATGCATACCCAGGGAAAGGAACCCTTAACGGAACTATTCTCCCTGGAAGATGTTTCTTACAATCTCAATGTAATATAACATAACTAGCAGGATACAAATTGTCTTTTCAAGCAACTATGACCCCTACGCTTAGTTTTCCACGCATACCCCAGCCTATTCGGCTGCGACGGTATTCGGAAACACTCCGCACCTTTGGGTCCGGAGGTTGACGCGAAAAGGTCTGCCATGACAAATGATGTATAATTCAGCTAGAATTCCATACGGTGAGGAAAGTACACAGTCACTTGGACTCAAACACTTCCTCCTCTATACCGTCCAACATGTGATCTAACTTACAACCATGTTGGGAATATTTGGCGGCCACCCCTACTTGGTCATACACCAAACTAACGGGAATTTCTTCCCCATTCGACCCTATCGGTCCGACCCGCGCCATGTGATTAGGATCAAGCTTGGTATACCGAGTCTTCACCATGGCCCAAGCCTCTCGCGCACCCTCTTGACAGGCCAATATCTTCCATAGTCGGATATGCCGCCGCGCTCCTTTGAACCGCTCTACAAGCTCCTCCATACTTCCTGGAGGGGAGGAGGATGGCCATAGAGCCTTGGCAACACTCCGCATCGCGAGCCGTTCTTGTTTGTGCACTTGCGAAAGCTGTTGCAGCAGATCACTCGATGATCCGAACACCTCCTCTTCAGGACGGCCCGTTAATATACCTGCAATCATAGCTATATCAGTTTCTCCTATCGCCGAACTACTTTCAAAATAGTTCAGATACATACTGAGTATGCCGCCCCGTAGCTGCTTGTTCTCCTGCACGGAATCGGCTAGCTGGGCCCGCACATCTTTTAGCTCTTCGCCTAGCTGGGTCTTGATAACCTGGAGCTGGTTTTTCTCAATAATGGCCTGCTTCAGTACACGATCACCTATAGCTTGTAGCCTTTTGGCTTCTTGCTCATTCGCTTGCGCGACTTCCAACGCCTCTTTGAGTCCCCTTGACCATTATATCACGGTATAGGCAAGACTGTTAGTATTGAGGGCATATAAGTATATTTTCTCATTGGCAGGGGAATATTAACAGGTGACGCCTTCTTGTACTTTTCCAGTTCGGCGGTAGCAGCATTTAGCTGCGTCTGACATTGTTCCAGCTCTTGGGATAGCAAGTTGTTCTTCTCTGTAAGAACCTGGCCAAACAACGGTACTCAAGTCAGTTGTACCAACTGCTTTCAGTCCCGGGGGCTACTGGCATATGGTTATCCTATTCGGACAAATAAAACTTACCCGCACATCTGTTAAATACTGCTTTGTGGCTCTACTAAGCCCGTTTCGGGCAGTCCGGATGTACGGATCAGCCGAGCTGAAGGCATTAAATGCCTCTTCCGAGAACTCAGGGTCTCATAAAACAGCCCTGCAGCGCCGATGATTCATGGCGCTCTCCACTTCCGAGTTGGTAATGGACATATTCTCCGAACCCTCGGCTGAAGGTTAGTCCGACACTGTTCCTACATCGGCTCCCGGCTTTCCAATGGGGTCTAAATCCCGGGCGCGGGGAGTACGGCTGGCTGGACCCTCGTATTTAGTCTGGTGAACCTTTTTCCTAGTGTCAACCAAGCGTACAAGTTACAGTTGGATGTGACTGCTAAAGTATACCTTTGTATCCTTACCTCTTTGATGAGGGACCGGTCGTGACTTCACTGACCTTCCTTTTAGAGGTCTTGCTTGGCGCCGGAGCCACTCTCTTTGGAGCCGCCCCTGGAGTAGCGTGACGCGCCGAACGCCTCCCCTGTGGAGCACGAGACAGTGCGATGGGTGAGGCAGTGCGAGGAAGCTCTTTTGAGAGAGATTTTTTCTTGACGACTTACGTGGGAAGCAAGAAGAAGACCAGGATAATCGGCGATAATGGCCACTCCCGTGCCATCATAGCTCGCCTGGTAAAACACCCCTTCCGCGAGTACCACGAATATGTCCAGATCTTCTTCGGACCCAGGATCCAGCTCCAGGTTGTGTTCCTCAGGCTGTGGGGCGGGGCTGTAAAACCCCTCGGTGATTCTTCGCCAATGCTGTTATAAGCAAATTAGAAATTCATCAAAGGTAATCTGGAAAGCGGAATGAGTAAAGCAGAAGGATTGGGACTTACCCAACCGGGAGGATTATACATAGAATATCCATCTCTGTGATTGATGCGAAGAAATTCCTCTTCCTCCCCTTTGAACAGCTTGGCCAGTATTTTGGCCAGAGCGGCGGGGGTACCCGGACCTTTTTGATCGTAGCGGGAGGCGTTGTCCTCCCCATTGTAGTGCCACATTGGGAGCCCTCTGTATTGAAGCGGCTGAACCCCTTGCGTTATGGAGGTCGACATCACCTCAACCATTGTTAATCCGGACTGGGCGAGCGTCTTTATCTCGCCCAAGAGTTGACGAACCTCCGCACTGTCGTCCTCCTCAAGGCTCCGGGGGCGCCAACTGTGGCGTTTCTTTAGCGGAACGCTTGCAAATTCAGGGAGACCCTTTCGAACTGGGTCGGGAAGGGCAACGTCCTCGATGTAGAACCATTCGGAAGGCCATTCTTTAGATGCATTCCTTGGTGTGCCGGACAGGTATCCGGTATCGGCGATGCGCCACACTTCGGCTCCGCCCACTTCAAATATTGACCCCTCATGGTTACGCGGGACAAGACAGAACAATTTTCTCCACAATTCGAAATGGGCTTCAACACCCAGAAATAACTCGCATAACGCAACATAACCTGAGATGTGCAGGATAGAGGCGGGAAATAAGTTATGCAGCTGAAGGACATAATATTCGAGAAGCCCTCGGAGGAATGGATGGACTGGAAATCCAACGCCTCTTATCAAATAGGGGACGAAGCACACTCGCTCCCCCCGGACGGATTAGGGGAGTCCTCCGCCTGAGCCACACCATTGAAGGAAGCCAGCCCTGCTCGAATAGGGACCAGATCCGCAGGAGGTAGAAATCCCTGCGTTTGCAACTTTGCTAGCTAACTGTGAGACACAGAGCACTTCTCCCACTCGCTTTTCTTTGGGCTAGAGTGGGAGGAGGAGCCGGGAATGCTAGCCATCCTGGAATGGTTTCTCCTAGCAGACTCCGGGGATCTTCTCGGTGTGGCGTCGCATGGATCTGAGATCCAGTATCTTTACTAGGTGCGCTCCCTTGCGTAAACGGGGTGTTATTTGCAAGAATACCCTGACTTTCCGCATTCGCTCGACACGTGGAAGGCGAAGTTATTAGCGTGCAGAAGCCGAGGGGAACAATATTGAGTCAACAGCCGAATACATTACTTGGAGAAGGGAACCCGCCATGCAATGCCGAAGACAATCTGAACGCCAAACACCTCCTCATTGAAGCCTGGTTCGGGGGCTACTGAGGGAGTCCTGGACTAAGGGGTCCTCGGGCGTCCGGTCTGTTATCCATGGGCCAGACTGATGGGCTATGAAGACATGAAGACTGAATACTGCACGCATGTCCGGATTGGACTCTACTTGGCGTGGAAGGAAAGCTAGGCAACCGATTATGAAGATTTCCTCCTATGTAACCGACCCCATGTAACCCTAGATCTCTCCGATGTCTATATAAACAGGAGGGCATAGTCCGGATAGGACATATTCATTACCATAAACTCATAGGCTAGACTTCTAGGGTTTAGCCATTACGATCTCGTGGTAGATCAACTCTTTTAACACTCATATTCATCAAGATCAATCAAGCAGGAAGTAGGGTATTACCTCCATAGAGAGGGCCCGAACCTGGGTAAACATTGTGTCCCCCATCTCCTGTTACCATCGATCCTAGACGCACAGTTTGAGACCCCCTACCCGAGATCCTCCGGTTTTGACACCGACAACGGGGCCGTGAGAGCATGCCATGGGCACACATCGATTTTGATGATGTCTGAACTCCATATGAATTTCCTGTAATTAAAATACCAACTAGGCCTACGCCAGTGGCCGCACCTCATGGCCGAAATGTTTGAAACTTCTCCCCGCTTCTCGAACAAACAGATGAAAACTCACAAAGCGATGCACAAATGATTTGTACACCTTGTTTGCTAGGCTGATAGTAAGGGGGTATCATAGCTAGTATCATGCATGCCAACTAGGCAATTTTGATGAGCTGTCATAGAATTAAATGAAGAAAGAGAGGGTTAAGTATCATATCATGAAACCGTATCATAATAAATGATATGCTACTATGTGGCATGCATGACAATATAAATAAAGTACTACATATGATACTAGCTACTCTATGATACTATGCATTAGAGCAAGTACAATAGAGTGACATAAGACTAGCCACAATGGGTAGTAACATAGACTAGTAACATGCATATGTTACTAGTCTATGTTACTACCTCTATAGTGGGGAGTAACATATGTGTAGTAACATGCAATACTTCATTTATTAGGCTATAGATTCATCTTGCCTTGAGATGTGTGATGTTACTCATACTACATACTAGTAACTAGCTATGTTACCACTTTCCTCTCTTTCTTCATTTATTGCTTGCCACATCATCTATTTTATCTAGATACGTGTGATGTTACTACCTATGTTACTCCCACTGTGGGTAGTCTAAGCAGGCTATAAGGAATAGAATAATATATATGTGCTTATTAGTTGGAGGAAAGAGAAGAGGAGAGAGAAGAGAAGCGGGCTCTTGGTTAGTATAGCCAGCTGCAACACGAGACCCAAGACACTTTGTGAGGATGTAAGGTGGGCCAACTATTGATAAACTAGTACGTATTCAAAACTTATTATTGTACATGCCCGCTAAGAGGTTGGCTGTGTATATGACATGGCAACTTCTTATAGCCGACCGTTGGCTATATTATTAACCATGCTCTTAGTGAGGTAGCTAGTATATCATAGACTAGCTAGTATCAGACTAGCCACAGTGGGAGTAACTTCAGTAGTAACATCGACTCCAACTCAGCAAACTTGCTTATGTGGCAATAATTTAACTTAGCTAGTTACTGTAACATCACATGTCTCAATGCAATATGAGTCTATAACCTAATAAATGAAGCTTTGCATGACACTACACTTATGTTACTACCCACTATGAAGGTAGTAACATAGTCTAGGAAAAATGTGTATATTACTCTCCATTGTGGCTAGTCTCATACTCCCTCCTTTCCGGTTTAGGCTTGTTGTCATGGTAGTATCATAAGCGGTATCATGTATGCCAACTAGACTTTCTAGATGATGTGGCACATAATTAAATGTGGAAAGAGAGGATGTGGTATCATATCATGATACCGTGTCATATTAAATGTTGTATTACTTTGTATGATGCATGACAACTAATAAGGCAACCTAAGATACTAACTAATGATACTATGCATTATGAAAGTAGTATCATATACTAGTATATATCATATGCATGATACTAGTATATGATACTCCCCATTACAACCAGCCTTATAGGGCTCAATTCAAAAATCTCACCAACCAAGGTAGATATGGTGAGTGGTGGAATACTTTTTGTAGTTTGCAAAAACACCCAATTAATGCGTTTGTTCTCCTCAAAAAATTATGTTTTCCAATGTATTAATTGCAATACATGCATGCATAAAGTACATGCATTGGTCAACTTTCTCTTAATACTTGCATGCAATGATTTAATGCACCTTGGAATCTGAACATGTGATGGGGAACAACCAAATTGAGCCTTATAAAATGGAAAAACTAAAATTTTGCGATAAGCCTATAAACCGGAAAGGAGGGAGTATATATGCATGATACTAGTATATGATCGGTAATACCTCCGTAATGCGCACATGCATATTATCATAAGTTAGTATCTTAGGTTGCCTTATTAATTGCCATGCATGACGTATAGTACAACATTTAATATGATACGGTATCATGATATGATACCACACCCTCTCTTTCCTCATTTAACTGTGTGCCACATCATCCAAAAAGTCTACTTGGCATGCATCATACCGCTTGATACTCCCATATTACGACCAGCCTTATTAGGGTGGCCATAGTGGGGGTATCATAGCCAGTATCATGCGCTCGGGAATAGCAAATATGATGACGTGGCAAAGAAGCAGTAACATAGGTAGATACCGTAACACACACACACACACACACACACACACACACACACACACACACACACACACACACACACACACATACAGCCGGTCTATTCTGCTAATATTAGCAGAATAGTTATTCTGATAACACACTTCCGCACTGCACGCTCAACGCGAGAGCACTGCACTTTCATTACCAAATGCACTGCAATAAAGACTAGTGAAATTCGTGTCGGGAAAAACTGCACGCGGTGTTTTTCGGTACTGTTTTCACTTCAGTTTTGAAACCGTTTGTTGGAATGAGGCGTGTAATATACCATTGAAAAGCTATGGATTAGACGCAACTTCTCCATGTTGAATTTTTTTTAGATTCATCACGGTTTAAGAGCAGTTTCGAAAACGGTGCGGCGCATGTCGAGTGGCAGTGAGCGTTTTTCACGTTTTTTTCTAAATCGCTTGTCGGAATGAAACAAATGATACACCGTTGAAAATATATCGTCGAGGCGCATATTTTTGTTATTTATTATTTTCTCTAATTCGTTACGGTTTAAGTGCAGTTTCAAATTTACTAAATCGCGGAATTCTGTTTTTCAAAAAATTTCAATTTTTCGGTACAGTTTTCACTCCAGTTTTTTAACCGTTTATCGAAACGAGGCGTGTAATATACTGTTGAAAATCTATGGACAAGGCGCAACTTTCATATGTTCAAATATTTTTGAGATTAATTACGGTTTTAAGTTAATTTTTAAAATCATGCGGTTTACGACGAGTGACAGCGGCCTTTTTTTCGTATTTTTTCCAAATCGCTTGTTGGAATGATCGAAACGATACACCGTTGGAAAGATACCATCGAGACGCAACTTTTTTAGGTGGAACGCTCCCTCTAATTCCTTCAGTTTTAAGAGCAGTTTTGATTTTGCCGAAATGCGGACACTGTTTTTTCGCGACACCAAAATCGTCGTATGTATTGCATCAGACAGAAAACCGCACTTCTTTAGACTAAAAATCGCACTTCATCGGACAGACAAATGTACTGCATGATTTCTTTCTCGTGGGACGTAAATTTTCCCAAACGAGGTGGAGTGCACTTTATGTCGAGTGTTTGGTGAAACGCAATACTATGAGAAGTGAACCTCGCGACTACCGTAAACGGGCCGCAACACTACCGAAAGTGAACCGCTTGAGCTTTTTCCAAACTCAGTATTTTTTACGTGCGTAGACGGGGCGAGTGGACCGCAGGGACTGAGCAGGTGAACCACATGTAATGAACCGCATCCAACAGAAAACCGCACTGCTTCAGACTTCAAACCACACTGCATAGGACGGGCAAGCGAGCTGCATAATTTCCTTTGTCTGACGTAAATTTTCTCTAACGAGTTTTTTTCGTCTTTTTCTACTTTTTTTATGAACAAGCGAGCTGCATAATTTCCTTTGTGCAAGTGAACCCTGACACAAATCGAAGTGAACGGCAATCGACTGAGTTTTGAAACACACAAGCACAGTGCACTTTTTCGTAGTGGGACATCGAGGCTGGGCAATCGAACTGCATTTTTCTTCTCTTTGCATTGCACACACATAGAATTAGAGATACATTAAAAAATGCATTCTAAAATTGCACGCGAACTGCACCCATGGTCCACTAAACAACCCTAAAAAATATAAAAATATAAAAAAGAACTTCATACACGAGCCATGCAAACCTCAAGCGGTGCCCAAACGGACTTCTTCTAATTTTAGAAAAATTAATTACATTTGACTCAAGTGGACCACAGTACTCCTCGAAGTAGGCTGCATCAACCTTTTTTTCATGAAAAATGAACCTCTCCAACATACCAAACGAACTACACTGGACCGGATATAAACAAAAATAAATAAGTGTTCACTACAAAAAAAGACACATCCGTGACATTTTGGGCCGAACGATTTTTTTTCTGTCATACATATGACACTTCTAGGACGATAATTATGACAAAACCTGGTATCATCATAGATGTGGTGGGCTCCTACTTCTATGACAAAAATCATGCCAGAAAATGGGCTTTTCGTCCTGGGCGGGCCGGAGACGCAGCTGCATGACATTCTTTGGGCCGTCCCATGACGGAAAAACCGTGGTAGAAGCGAGGGTGAGGAAAATTTCGGGAGTTCGATTCACGGTGGGAGGTCGGGGGCCAAGCGATGCGCGTTTCTCTCGTACACATACGCGCGTGTGTGCAAGGTGTTGGCTCTAACTGAACCCGAGCGAGGTGTTGGGCTCTAATCGAACCCGGCGAAGGACAGCGCAGTTACGCTACATCGAACCCGAGCGATCGATCGATGGCTGTTAACTGAACCTGATCGAGCGATTCCTTCGCTACTGCTGCTAACTGAAGCCGATCGATGGGATGAACAGTGAGCGTTGTGGGGGGGGGGGGGTTTGGATGAACAGTGAGCGGTGGCGTTGCCTCTGGATGAACAGGACCCCGTGGTGTGGTGGAGGGCTGGATGAACAGTAGACGGTGGAGGGGTGCCCATGGAGGGGTGGATGAACCAGACCCCGTGGTGTGGAGGGCTGGATGAACAGTAGACGATGGAGGGGTGCCCATGGAGGGGTGGTTGAACAGGACCCCGTGGTGTGGAGGGCTGGATGAACAGTAGACGGTGGAGGGTGCCCGTGGAGGGGTGGTTGAACAGGACCCCGTGGTGTGGAGGGTTGGATGAACAGTAGACGATGGAGGGCTGGTTGAACAATAGCCGGTGGAGTAGCGCGCGGTGGAGGCTGGATGAACAGGAGCCCGTGGATGAACAGTCGCAGGTGGTGGCTGGAGGAGGTCGAAGGTGGATGAACAGTAGCTCGTGGAGGCTGGAAGGGTCGACGGTGGAGATGAACAGTATCCCTTGGAGTCCTGTTTTGTGGCACGCCACACACCTCCCGATGAATAGGACCCCCGTTTCGACCGTAGGAGGTCCGTTTCCTACGTTTTGCGGTACGCCACACCCCTCCCGATGAACAGGACCCCCGTTTTGACCGTAGGAGGTCCGTTTCCTCCGTTTTGTGGTACACCACACCCCTCCCGATCAACAGGACCCCCTTTTCGACCGTAGGAGGTCTGTTTCCTTTGTTTTACAGTACGCCAGACCCCTCCCGATGAACAGGATCCCGTTTCGAACGTGGCCGGTCGAACACAAGGCCATTTCCTCCATTGTGCGGTACGCCAGGCCTCGTTTTCATCGCCTGTTCCGTCCAAGCCCTCCCGATGAACACGATCACGCATTCCGTTCTGACCCAGCCGCGTTGCCTCCCGATGAACACGACCACGCATTCCGTTGCCTCCCCATGAACACGACGACGACGCTGTTTCTCCGTTCCGACCCAGCCATGTACACGAGCCCTAGCCGTACATATGCGCGAGTATGCGTTCGAGACCCCGCCCGTATGTACACATACGTGGCCATATTTTCTTTCTTGCACCCTGGCCGATGTACGTATGTGTACATGCTATGTGCGCGCCTCTACTACGACACGTGCGCGCCTCTACATTGATCAGTATGTACGTACACGTTCGCGACCAGAATGACAACGCTACGTACGCTTCGACCAGGTGTGTCCCGACTGTCAGGCACTTCCTTGCCTGCGAAGATGTAGCTGGTTGGTCCCAGCATCGGGGCTTAATCGTTTTTTGCCCGGACGCACTTCCTTGCGTGCGAAGATGTAGCTGGTGGGTCCCAGCAATGTGGGGAAATGTTTTTTCGCAAAATATGATGGCCCGTCCGGTGGGTCCCACTGTCGTGGAGGAAACACTATTTTCCGCGTAATAAGGAGGCACTTCCTTGCTGCGGCCGTGGACCCACTGGCCGCCTCCACATACGATCCACGTCCGATGGAAGCCGTTCCTTGACCACGTAAGCTTCGGAAGGGGCGACACGGAGGTGGAAGACTTCGATTGTTTCCCACGCTGAGGAGAGTAATGACGACGAGGGTTTACTAGTTAAATGCCGTCGCGGAGAATAACAATGTGTGGGTGAGTAGAGGGATGGCTAGGCCAGCGATGGGAGTACGGTCGAGGCGGTGAGGTTCTGGCAAGACAGCCGGACGTGAGGAGGAGGGAGCATGCAGTCCCGCCGGCGCTTGTTTGAGCGGCTGGAGCAGGAAGAGCAGAGATTGAAGAAGCACGACGGCCGTTGGATGGACATCCAACAGTCAGTGCTTGTGCGTTAACCTTTTTCTAGGAAAGTGTCAAATCTGTGGAAAACAGCATACATCCCATCTGCCATTATTTCTAATAATTTACAGCTCATTTGCTAATTCTTAAGGTTCTTTTTGGAGCCCATATTCTTTTTGTTAGCATTGCAGCCCATATTGTGGCAACGGTTAAAAAATTATACGAAATTTTGCATATTTAGGTGCTGTCCGAACTGTTTTTAATCCCGAAATTTCGACTCACATTCAAACTAATTTTAAAAATAAATGTATATCAATATAAAATCCAACAAATTCTCCATGCATAAAAATAAATGTAATTTAAAATCTTGAAATAAAAAAAGATATTTGAAACTAATTGCCGGTTTGATGTGTTTTAAAATGTACAACCCATTTCTCATTCTCGATGGGCCATTTTCTCGGCCAAATTAATGAAAGCTCTCCTCATCTTGAAAGATTTGCAGCCCAACAGGCCTGACAAAGCGACTTACTTGGCAAATCACAAAAAAACTTGGCTGTGGCCGTGGACCCAGCTGTCAGCCTCTCCACGTATAGTACTCTTCCGATGGAAGTCGTTCCTTGACCACGTTGACCACGTCGCACGGAGAGCACCACGGCGGTGGACGACGGCGAGGCTTAGGAAGGGGACGACGCGGCAGTGGAAACCCGCGCGGAGAGGACTGGCACGAAGGGTTCACTGTTCGGTCATGGTGTGAGGCTGCTGCCGCAGTGGCTCGGCCAGCAGTGGGAATAGTAGGGGGCGGTGAGGCCTCTGCGACAGCAAAACCGGCCACAGGAGGAAGGAGCATGCGGCACGACCAGCGCTGCTTTGGGCGGCTGGAACAAGAAGACCAGAGGTTGAAGAAGCACTACGGCCGTTGGATGGACATCGTACGGTCACTGGAGCTAGAATCGTTCATATTGACTAAGTTGACAAAACCCTTCGTCCCCGTCAACTTAGTAGGCCCACAAGTCAGCCTCCCAGCAAGGTGGGTCCCAGCTAGCCGGGGAAGTATTTATTTTTTTGTGCGTAATAAGGAGGCACTTCCGGTGGGTTCGAGCTGACAGCGGGGGGAGCTTTTTTTCGCGAAATACGGTGGATCGTCCGGTGGGTCCCAGCAGTCAGGGGGAAACGATTTTTTTCACAAAATACTGGTGGCTTGTCCGTTGGGTCCCTGTTATCAGGTGGAGGAATAATTATTTTACACATAATAAGGAGGCACTTCCTTGCGGCTGCCGTGGACCCAGCTGTCAGCCTCTCCACGTACAATGCTCTTCCGATGGAAGTCGGTCGTTGACCACGTTGACCACGCCGCACCGAGAGCACCAGGGCGGTGGACGATGGTGAGGACTAGGAAGGGGGCAACTCGGAGCCGGGGAAGACGCAGTAGTGGATGCCCACGCGAAGAGGAGTACGAGGGTTCACTGGTTCGGCTGCGGTGTGAGGCTGTTGTCGCCGCAGAATAACAGGGGGTGTGGGTGAGTAGAGGGATGGCCTGGCCAGCGGTGGGAGTAGTAGGGGGCGGTGAGGCCTCCGCGGCATCACAGCCGGCCACGGGAGGCAGGACCACGCGGCACGACCAGCGCTGGTTTGGGCGGCTGGAGCAAGAAGACCAGAGGTTGAAGAAGCACTACGGCCGTTGGATGAACATCGTACGGTAACAGGAGCTTGAATCGTTCATATTGACTAAGTTGACAAAGCCCTCCGTCCCCGTCAACTTGGTAGGCCCACAAGTCAGCCTCCCACTATGCTGGGTTCCAGCTGGCATTTTTTTGTGCGTAATAAGGAGGCATTTCCTTGCGTGCGAACATAGCTGGTGGGTCCGACATGTCAGCGGGGGGCACTTTATTTCGTGAAATACAGAGGCCCTTCCGGTGGGTCCCAGATGTCAGGTGGAGGAATCATTATTTTGCGCATAATAAGGAGGCAGTTCCTTGTGTGCGGCCGTGGACCCAGCTATCAGCCTCTCCACGCACAGTCTACTTCCGATGGTGTCGTTCATTGACCATGTTGACCACCCCGCGCCGAGCGCATCCAAGGTGGTGGACGACGGCAGGCCCTTGACAAAGCAACGAGCCGAGATGGGAAGACGCGGGAGTAGAGTCGCAGATGGAGAGGTGTCTGAGTGTTAATCGGTTCTAGTGCGGTGTGGTTCGGGCAACAAGGAGAAGAATAGGAGGTGTGGAGGGTGGAGGGATGGCACGCCAACGGTGGATAAGATGTGGGATATTGTTTTCTTACATATGTAAGTATCATTAAATATATGATGACAATAAAATAATATATAATAACATATGAATTTTTTAGAAAAACAAGGAGCATCTCCCCGGTTCCATTCTCGAGAACGAAACCACAACATATTCTCGATACAAAGCTCAAAGAGCGATTCGATAGCAAAGGTAGAAAAGCTACAAACTAGAGGGGGGGATGAACAAGTTCTCTGAATAACACAAATCACCCGAGCGGTGCCAAAGGCAGAGCGGATAGAGCACTCAAATGACACAAGGAGGGTCCAGCGAAGCCTTCATGGTCTTCAGCCGAGGGGCCGTGTCAGCCTGCGGCGACCAGTAAGCAAGCGGAGACACCGGGCTGGAAGGCGTAGCATGGTGGATGTCCCTCTTTTTTGGCGCCAGGTGCCCATCATCTTCATCAGAGATCTTGAGACGAGCCCACGGGTCCAGCCCCAGAGCAGGTCGAGCCTTGTTCAGCCACAAGTGATCGCCAACGGTTTCTGGAGGGATCTTGTTAGGGTTTCCATGAAGCTCATCAACTTGTCCTTGTCCGATCCGGAGGAGAGAATCGCCCAGTTTCTCACCATGTTCCTGAGCAATCTCAAGACCTGCGGAATGGAAATCCACGAGGTGTTACTAAAAATCATAGCATTTCTATATTTCCAGAGGCACCAAAGGACAGCTGAGCTAACAGTGTTTAAAACTGAGCACTTTTTGGTAGCAATCCAGAATCTGGTGACAGATTCGAAGGATGAGCCAATCGACTAGAGAAATATTCCTCAATGTGGGCCCAGAGATGTTTAGCAACTATACATTCAAAATATAGGTGAGAACAAGACTCTTGTTCCAAGTAGTAAACACAATCAAGGGGTTTGATGATGTGTCTCTTCCTAAGGTTATCCCTAGTCATCAATTTGTTTTTGGAGAGAAGCCAGAGAAATACATGAATTTTAGGGGGAACTCTCAATTTCAGACGGCGAGGGATAAACACGGGTTGAACCCTCTAAAGTTGATAACATGATAGAGGGAGCTGGAGGAATACTTCCCTTATTGTCCAAATTGCCAAATCAGGGCATCCGCTTGGCAAAGAAAGGTAATGCTTTTGTTAAAGAGAGTTTTAGGCATTGACCGTCCCAAACTTCATTGACACTTTTGTTAAGCTCATTGCAGACAGAGTAAATAGGCCAAAATTGGACTGCTAGGGGGGATGTGCCAAACCAACTATCTTCCCAGAACCTGGTTCTGCTCCCATCCCCTATGTTCCATCTGTAGCCAAATTTCACAGCATGCATAATAGATTTTAATCCTTTCCAGAATCTAGAGGTCTTAGGGTTGGAGGAAGGGACAAAAATATTAGGTTTATTTCCTAGGTATTTATGGGCAATAAGAAGCTTCTGTGGTTTCGGGTCTTCCTCATAGAATCTTTTAATCCAAGACCCTAGAAGACAAATGTTAATTTCTTGGAGGTTAGGTATGTCTAGGCCTCCAAAATCTTTTTTCATAGAGACTAGGGCCCAATTAGCAAGGTATAGCTTCCTATTTCCCTCAAAATCATTCCACAAGCAATGAGACATCTGAGAATTGATGAGGTTCACTGCCCAGTTAGAACAGATTTCAGATTGCTAGCATGTGGGGAGTCATTGTCTAAGAAAAGGATGGTATCATCTGCATATTGAAGGCAGATGATGCCACCAGGGCAGACCTCGTGATGAGCCCCGCAATCGGACTATGATCAGCAGCTTTGCTCAAAGCATTTTAGTAAGAACGTCCACTACTAAATTAAACAAAAGCGGGGAGATGGGGTCACCTTGCCTAAGGCCTTTACCAGCAAGGAAAAACTCACTTTCACAATTATTTAACTTGACCCCAACAGACCCCCCATGAGTAAGTTGCTGGATCCAACTCTCCTCTATGAAAGGCTTGGAAAAGATCTAAGAGATCATTTTTCACCAAGTCCCAAAAATGCTGGTAAACAAGAAGGGAATCACATCAAGACCAGGAGCCCCATCCGGATAAGAGCTAAAAATGGCTTCCTTCACCTCTGACTCTGAAAAATGGGCTTCTAGCAGCTCATTTTCAGCTGGAGACACTTTTTCAGAAGCAGAGAAAAAAATGTTTTGTAGAGAGAACCCAGAAGGGTTTTCTTTCTTAAACAGGTCTTTGTAGAAGTCACTAGCCACTTTCAGCATCTCATCTACCTTAGTAACAGGGCCATTAGGGCCATCAAGGGAGTGAATGAGGGTTTTCCTCCTCCTCTGGTTAGCTACTGCATGGAAGTAAGCAGTATTTCTATCACCCTCCTTAATGTTCCTATCTCTAGACCTTTGTTTGGCTTTGATTTCTTCTTGAAGCCAAATTTTCTTGAGCTCTCCATGGACAAAGTTTAATCTATTAGTCTCATCCTCGAGAGGTCGGTGGTTTTACGCCTTAATATCTAGATAATTAAACTCAAGGAGGAGAAGCCTTTTGTATCTTCTAAGATTAGCTTCCTCATTGGAGTTCCACCCTTTGGTAGTTCTTCTAAATCTCCTGATTTTGATCTGCCAATTTTCTAGGGGGCAGCTGCTCCTAGTAGGATCATTCCAGATTTTCCTGACTAGCTCAGTAAAATCTTCTCTAAGCAACCACCAGTTTTCAAATTTAAAACTATTGCTCTTTGGAGTTTGGTTAAGACCAGAGTCCAGAGCAAAGGAGTGTGGTCACTACCACATCTGGGCAGAGCTCTACAACTAGAAAGGGGGAAGAAACTATCTAATTCTGTGTCACAGAAAATTCTGTCAATGGTGGACATGATCCTGGAGTAGCACTTCCAACATATCTAGCAGAACTGTAGGTTTTCCTTCTGACAAGGCAATTCTCAACTTTATGGGTAACCATTTTGCAGATAAAACAACTCTTCGGCTTGACACATTTATTCAAATGATGCCATGGTTCCCCACAGTTGTAGCAGATCACCTCAGAGTATGCCATAAGGCCCGAAGCAGGGGCAGGAGCAGTTTTCTAGATGTCCTATCTCTTCTTTTGCTGATTCTTGCCTTGAGATTTCCCAACGATCCGAGAGTCGGAACCACCAAAGCAGATTGATCTTGGGCAATTACAGGAGCCTGCCCAGATTGTGCCCCCATTTGGGGTGGAGGTGGGCCGTACCGCCCAACGCCTCCCCCCATTGTGATAGGGGAAATTCATCGAGTTCTGGTTCCTTCTCATCCTCCAGCCAGATGTTGTCTCTCAGGAAGCAGAAATAACCACCAGACAACTCAATTGAAGCAGATTGCAAGCCTAATTTCAATCTTCTGCAGGTTTGGGGGAGAGGTAAGGTAGGGGATCCACCTGCTCCGGCTCCGGTGGCGTGCTGGTGGGCAGGAGTCCAGTCAAGCATTCCCATCTCGCAGCACGGCGTGGATCTCCTGAATTCACTTCTCCTTTCGCCCATCGAACGAACGCAATCGGCGGCTCACTGGGGTGGGGCATCCTGTGCTTCTCCGAGAAATCTCCTTCGAAGTAGATCCGTAGGGCTAGATTCAGCAGCTCCCAATCCACATGATCCTTGCACATCCGAGCATACCTGTGCGAGTGAGAGAAAGGATTCGGTCCCTCCTCGGCTTCCTCCCTCGCAGCTTCCTCCTCTGCTTCCCTCCAATCGCGCGTGCACTGGGTCCATGAGAGAGCGTCGTCGCGGATCCGCATCGCCCGCTCCCTCCATCTCCTCCCTCAAGTCTCCCGTAGTACCGCCGGCGTGACGGAGTCGAGCGGCTGGAGCATCCGCGGGAAGGCTTTATAGACATGTGGGAGATGCATCTTGTACATCTGCCTATCTTCCAGCCATTCCCCCATGGATATGGTCAGCGACTCCATGGGGCGCGCGAGCGGACTTGCTGAGGGGGGCAGGCGCGCCCAGAGTCAGGAGGCGGGGGGTGGCGGCGAGGTGATGAATGGTGGAATACTTTTTGTAGTTTGCAAAAGCACCTAACTAATGCACTTGTTTTCCTCAAAAAATTATGTTTATCAATGCATAAATTGCAATGCATGCATGCATAAAGTACATGCATTGGTCAATTTTCTCTTAATACTTGCATGCAATGATTTAATGCACCTTGGAATCTGAACATGTGATGGAAAACAACCAAATTGAGCCTTATAAAATGGAAAACTAAAATTTTGAGATAAGCCCTATAAACCGAAAAGGAGGGAGTATGTGAACTAAACAGTCAACATACAAAATAATTTAAATATATATAATATAGTTAGAAGGGAAACATAAGTTAGACCTGATGTTCCTATTCTTATATAGAAAAATAGAACAGACCTCTGCGTTTTCTTCAAAAAAATACATAAATTGGGATGCCAAAAATAAAACCTCGGACGGGAGGTCCATAGGGCCACTCGATACATGACGGCCCTAAGAAAATACAAACAGGCCTATGGACCTCCCATTCGAGGTCGTGGGCTGCGCATGTTAAAAATGAAAGCCTAGACGGGGCAGCCCAAAACCACGTCCAACACTTGCCAAAACTTCGTCCCTCGTTTTCTCCGTGTTTCGCACACTCGACATTGTGTGGGCATTTTGACTGCATCATATGAAGATGTGCTATGCATGAATGTTGATCAGCATCATGTTAACTGGCCGGTAGTTCCATTTTCGACCATGAATAAAACTTCCAACATGATGTTAACCCTGTTTGAAAAGGCCGTGTTAATATAAATGCTACGCCTCTGAAAGTTGCAGTTCCTCATCCGAAACCGAACTTGCGGTTTCTTATCTGAAATTGAAACTTGCGCTTTCTTCACGAGAATCACATTGTCTGCACATTTATACTCCTATGAAACTACATTTTTTTAAGTGCTAAAAATAGATCTCTAGAATTCATAAAATACTTTATATGCTCAATGCTGCAAATCTGAAATTCAAAAGACATTAATATCTGAAAGTACTCTCAAAATACACAACACAAAACACAATTCACAACCTGCAAATACTAACAACCCTAAGCTCCTCCTGACAATTCACAACCTGCCCAAGTATTGGGCTGGGGGGGGGGGGGTGCAGTCCCCTCCTATTCCTCGGCGGCAGACAGCTACCCCGTGAGATGATGTGAACAGCGAGGGAGACGATGGCGGGGAAGCGTCGTCGGGCCAACTGCTTTTCTCCTCTTGCAATTGGGTTCGGTCGACGAAGACTCCACCAGCTCGCTCTGGCAGGACACCTTCACAAACGGCACCCTATAGATGCTCGCTCCTTCAATCTCTGGTGGATACTCCATCTGGGATCGATACTCCCACCACCGCTCCCTCACGATCGGATTCGGTGAATCTGTTTGCTCCATGGCCCAGAGGAGAAGCTCTATGTACTCCGGCGCGACTCCCTCCTGGAGTATCGCCGCCTTTTCGCTCTGCTGCAGATATTTGGCCATGGATGTCGCCGTCGCCGCTAGTTGGTCCTTGTTGTCAAACCAAGACCGTATCTCCAACATCCTAGCTAGCTTCATAGGGTCGCCGTCTGCGATCCTCACGTATCGGTTGTACTCCTCCATCGATCTACTTATCCACAGCACCTTCACTCGCCGGCGGTGGTTTTTGAATGGAAGAGGAGAGGAGCAGCGCTAGTTTTGGATTAGAACGGGAGAGGAGCGATGCTGGTTTTGGACTGGAATAGGAGAGGAGGGGCGGTGGTTTTGAAATGGAAGAGGAGAGGAGCGGCGCTGCATTTAGATTGGAACAGGAGAGGAGCGGCAGTGGTTTAAGAGGAGAAGAGCGGAAGTGCGGCGCTGGTCTTGGAAGTATTTTTTTGGTTGTTTCGCGTATTTTGGGTCAAAGTTTGACCACATACTGTATTTGACAAGCAAAATATGAATGCATGTCATAAAAAATTGTATCGTTTGGTTCGTATCTTAATGTACTTTCAAATTATACTCCCTCCATTTTTATATACAAGGCCACAAACTCATATTACAGGTACCAAGGTAAAAATCAATGGTATGTTTAAGTCAATGTTGCAAGCTAGCTTGTCACCTTGATTGTCGTGTTAATTAATGTGGTTTTTCTCTCCCAAGCACAACAAGCCAACCCTCTTACTCCTCATTGGTTGATTAATGTTGGGAATGCATGCTAACCGTCTCACTCCCGCATGCACACAAGGGATATTAATGTCCTCGGGTGCTAGTACGAGGCAAATGCCATCAATTTTGCCTCGATTAATGTTAGTGGCCTTGTATAGTTGCAAATTGTAATTTCGATAGTGGCCTTGTATACAACGTATAACATAATATTTTATGTGCGAAAATCATGGTCAATTATGACCCAGAATAAAAGGGAGACTAGTTAATGTGGGGTCGCTTTCTTAATTGAAGGGTAAATTGATTTTGATTTTGATCCAGTCAGAGCGGGCCAACCCTCTCGTCCAGTCCTAAATCGCTGTTGCACGCTCCTCTCCCTCTTCTCCATTGCAAAACCACCTCCTCTCCTCTCCGTCATCTCCATTCCAAAACCACCATCTCGCCTCTCCCTCTTCTCTATTGCAAGACCACCGTATCTCCTCCGTTTTCTAGACGCTTTGATCCATGGCGCGGGCACAATCCATGGATACAAAATTAGTATACCGTATACTATTTAAAAGTCGAGGGCGGGGCTTTTCCTGCGCGGTAGGCGGCGGGGCAGCTCCGCCTAGTCGGTTCAACAGAGACGCGAGAAGACGAGGGAGTAGGCTGCTACAAACATAGGCTGTGTGATTTGACAGCGAGTTACTGTTGGACAGGTGGGGCCCGTGATTTGACTTGCCATTATCATTTTAACTGCGGCGCTACGACCGGCGTGAGTATCCTAGATTCCTAACCACCTTCATACAGGTGCCTCTCCCAATGCTCCACCATGTAGTAGAGGCTGGCTCTTGCATGAGAGCCCACTTCTCCACTTTTTCCTTGCCTCTATTTCCTCCACATATGCAAAAATGCCATGTAAAGCGCACTATTGTACTTACTTTTACTTGCTCCTCACAGTGCTTAAGCTTGCCACATAGGCATAAAGTCTGATGTGGCAAGTTAATCAAGAAGAGAGAGACTAGTTTGGTGACCCAAGGAAGAAATGGTGCTAAGCGCGTGTACCTAGGTGAAAAGACAATTTTGAGTCTGTAGCCAATTAAATGAAGCAAACTTAGCAACACCATTTCATTGGAAGAGGTCACTACTTGGCAAATGCAATAAATACACGCGCTTACTAGCACCGTTTCTTCCTTGAGTACGAAGAAAGAGATAGAGAGGAGTAAAAAAAATACACTTATAACCAACCTTGTTGTAGTATGAGTGACTAAGTGATGACTATGTATGACATGCCAACATCATATAGCCTAACGCACCGTGTTAAATCTCCAAAGAAGCGCTGACTAGCGACGCTGACGGTCATGGTAGGCGCATAACCATGATACGGGCTCTTGGCAGCCCTTGGATCTGAGATCAAACGCCGCATGCTAAGTTGCTAAAAATTTGCAGAATAACCCTCCGTGATAGGATATTCAACCATAGGTCTAGAATCACGCCATGCAACCGCTCGATCTCAGATCCAAGGGCTCTCGAAGCCCGTATCATGGGAGAATGGAAAGCCACTACCACTGCGCCGTTCGCACGATGGCGATTCACTCCTACTCGTCCCCGCACGTCCTTCAATACTACGGCGGTTCGCTCCTAGTCGTCCCGTCCATTCTCATTACGGCAGTTCCTCTAATCCTAACCCTCCTCCCAAATCCATGGCGTCCAAAATCTCCACAATCGGCGGTGAGTACAAGGTTAGAACCATCACCGGCGATGAGTTCAACGTCATCTACACCCGTTCTTCCGTGACGGTGGAAGGATGCCTTTCTCGCTTCAGACGCATGTTCGAAAACTCAGATGATGAGTGGGTCGCTGGGCTAGATGTTGAGTACACCACAGTCCTGGGACGAGAGAAGTATCTAAAGGACGAAGAGAGGAAGAAGCCCGCCGTGATCCAGGTTTGCATACATAACGTTTGCTTGGTCTACCACATATGCCATGCCGACGTTGAGTGCCAGGATTTTAAGACCTTCCTCAAGGACAAAACAGTGAGATTCGTTACTGTTGACTTTACGAACGATGAAGAAGTCCTGGGTCGGATAGGCCTCGTTGTAGGCAACCCCTTCGACCTCTAGAAGAATCGGCTGGTGCCCTCTCGTCAGCCTTCAATGCTGACCCTGGCAGGAGTCATGGTTCATCCTTCGTACGGTAAACTGGAGAAACCTCCATACATGTTTCATCGTCATGCATGGCAGCGGTATGTACTAGATATAGAACACATCCACTACGCTGCAATGGATGGCTACCTTTGCTTCAATATCTACAAGGGTTGGATGAAGAGCAATGACCAAGTGTGCGGTTCAAGCAAAGAAGTATCAGCCAAGAGGAAGAGGGACACGGACGAAGTCGAGGACGTGGACGAGGACTCAGTAAGGTGGCGATGTCGTTGCTCATGGTGGTTCTAATGCAGTGTCTACCGGAATAGTTGCAAATTTTAATTTCTGGTGTGCTTAATTTAATTTTGAGGGGTGTGTTGTGCTGAGCCCCCAGCAAAACTATGTTATGTTTCTTCTCGTTACTTTAACTCTTCAGTACGTACATACTAGTATTTCTTACATTTCATCTTTTAGTTGGTATAGTACTACCACTCGTTTCTTCACATTATATATGTACAATATATATGGCCAACATCATATAGCTAGTAGTTTAGTTGTCAAAGAATTTCAGGGTGCTTAGTTTTGTCAAAGAATTCCAGGATGTTTAGAGGGTGCTTGGATCCAAGTGACTTATTTTAGTCTGACTAAAAATAGTCTCTTTAATAGGCTAAAGTTCCAAGTACCCCTGACTAAAGAGGGGCTAAAACTAGTCTTGAGACTAAAAATTTTTAGTCAGGGGTACCCCTACTAAAATGTGGATTAGTCCTCTTTATCTTCATTTAACTCTTCTCCTTTAACACAAAGTAGTTCGGATTGGAGGGTTTGGAGGATAATAAATGGTCATTAACTTGATTTTAGCCATTTTAGTATTTGGATCCAAGCATGGGTGAGGCTAGCATGTTTTAGTCCCACTACTTTTAGTCATGGGACTAAAACGCATCCAAGCACCCTCTTAGTTTTATTTGAGGGGTGGGTTGTCTTTGGACACCATTATTGTGACTAGCCATTTTAATAGTACTATATGCATAATTTGGCGACGAGCGCTCTCTATATGTACCACCTTTTTTTAATTTCAAGTTTTGCTCCATGGCGCAATCCATCGATACTACTGCTGTACAAAAGTATACATTTTTTAAAAGGCTAGAGGGTGGGGCAGTCTAGCTTGGTCGGTTTCACGAGAGGCGAGGGCCTTTGTGATTTGACGGCTCATTACTGCTGGAAGGCAGGGCCTTGTGATTTGACTGCTCGTATAAATGCACCGACGACCTGATCGAGGAGGAGCAAAGAACCGTGCGGTATACTCAAGTTTTCCACTGGAGTAGTACTGCGACGGAGGAGCAAGAAACACGGCAGCCCAGTGCCATATGGCGATAAAAATGATCTAATTTGCTAGTCATCCCATTGTTAGCATTGTTCTATTCATTCCCTAAAAAAAATTGTTCTATTCATGCCTCGCAGAGAACGTGACACGTGCGGCGAAACATCCGAAGCAAAAGCTGAAACACAGGAGCAAAAGAAGAAGAAAGATTATCACCCCAAATGATCTAATTCGCCGCGGAATCGTAACTGCTTCTTCATCGCCTCCACGACCTCCATCTCCTTGCGCGTCTCCTCCGCCATCTTCATCATTGTGTCCATGACGCGGCATTTCTCGACGCGAGCCTTCATCATCTGTTCCACGGCCATATTACGTACCTTGACAGCAGCCGGGTGCTCGATGCGGAGCTTCGCCAACTCTTCCTTCTGTTCCATGGCGAGGGCCTGCAGCACCTTCATCGAGGAACTACTATTCTCATGCAGCTTCTTCCAGCCGGCGTTCTTCTCCTTCTACAGGTCGATCTCGTGGCAGAGCTTCGCATTGTCCTCCCGAAGTCGCAGGATTTCGCTGGTCGCCTTCTTCTCCGAGGCAATGCTCTTCTTCAGCAGCATCACCAAGCCGGCGGTCAACTCCCCCTGCTGATTGAGCTCAGCGGGCATGTCGTCGAGGCTCTCCTTCAGCAACTCCATCAAGCCTTGGATGAACTCCTTCTGCTTATTGAGCTGATCGGGCATGCCGTCAAGGGATAACGACTCCAGCTCCGCCGGTCGGCATGTTCGCCTGCACGGCTTGGGCGCTCCTGGGAGCCATCGCCTACCCGTGAGAGATCTTTCGAGGTCTCTGCGTGGCGGCGAGCCCTCTTTTTTTTTCCACAGCCTTGGTTACCGCTCCCTTGTTACGAGTAGTTCTCGACCTAGAGCTCTGCTCACCGGCCATGGCAACGACTGACGAAGAAGAAGCACTTATGAGGAGGAAAGGTAGAGTGATTTTCGGTTAGGTAGTTCCCCTTTTTATAACCTAAGTACTAGCACTAGTACTAATACTTGCATAGTGGGAACACGTTCAGGTTTGGTACGTAGTACTAGTAGGTGTGAGCAGGCTTTCGAATGTGATGGGAACAAGGTAAAGATTAATTGATGGTTTTGGTTTCGAGGTTCAAACGGCTACCGATGAGTTTAGCGGAACATAAATTTCAAGTACTACACTGCTCAAATGCGTAAATATCATACTCTTGTCAAAAATTGGCACAAAATCTGAAGGAGACAAATGGAAGTACTACTAGCAACGCACGATTTAACTACTCGCATGCGCGAAGGAGTAATAATGTCTTTCTTCCGCCCTCACGTCCACTCAATTTGCATGCGCTGTATTAATTGACCATCAATGAAGTGAACGACTTTACACACGTCAAATTATCACATGGGGTGGATCTTGGTACAAAATTGCATCCGCCCGTGTACCCGCGTGTGCGTGCGAGGAATGAGTGCGTGCATGGCGTGCGTGCACATCTTCGGCCGTGCATGTACCGCCAAGATGGCTTAGGGAGGACGAGTACATTCTTACGGAACCAGCAAAGACGTCACTATGATCAATCCACGCAAGGAGGTCGCGACAACGCCTACACATGTGCCACGTGGCTTCATGAACTGTAAGAGAGACACTGTGTAAGCGTGCCATTGATATTCTAATTTACGTGTTTTGCACAAACTTGAAGTACTAGTAAGGTACACGTGCATTGCACGCATCAGATTTGCAACCAAATTATGAATAAATACCACACTATAGCATGTAAGCTCTGAGTCATATATGCCTGATGTAGCCCTTCGTTTAATTCTTATAGTTCATCTCATTCAAAATCAATTAGTTTTTATAAAAAAGCTAAGAAACCGGGAATAGGAAAAACATGGGATTATAGTGGAATGTCGTCTTGAATCCTACATGATTGTACGAGTGTTTGATTGTGCATAGAAAAAACGCATAATTCTTTCAAAGAGGTTTGAGTGGATGGGATGTTTCCTATGAAATCTAGTGCAAATGAATCATATGGAAAAATTCCTATGGTTTACAATCCTATGAATCAAACAACCAAGATAGGAAAATTTCCTAATGATTAGAATCCTCCAAAATTCCTTTGAGAATCCTTTGAATCAAAGAAACCCTTAATCTATTTTATGATTCATGGAATCGTGTGTTGTAAAGCATAAAGTAAAAACAAATAATGGCAATTCAACTAGAAAAAATGTTTGGGCAGTTATGATACGAAAGATTCTAGAACAAAAGAGAACCACTTTTGTTTTGAGGTTTGTGTATTATGCTTAAGTTCAACCATGGAGTCTGCTAGATTGTACATGTTGCAAAATCCGGTGGGGGGCTAGAAGATGGTGCGAGGGGCCGAGTGGAGGGAGACTATGAAGGAATGCACAAGTGTGAGATCGATATTTAGAGAGAGGGGGCGGACACGTGTGCTGATGCGCGTAGTGGCGGAGCCATGAAAAATAAATGAGCTAGGGGGCCAAGAATTGCTAATCCTTTACGAGGAGGGTCAATTCATGAACTTAAACCATTTTTAGCAGCAATTTTCTAATGATCACATTCATATTAGCCTTGATATATAGTGATGTTAGGGGGGAGGGGGGCAGGGCCCTTACTGCCCCCTGTCTTCGCCATTGTGCACGCGTATGAGAGATGAAGCGGAAGGCATGGATGATGAGAGGGGGACGTTGGATACATAATTAATGTGGGTGTATTAGCTATATATGTTAATCCTATATAGAGAGGTATAGATTGATCGATGTGGACGTGGGAAAGAGGGTGAGACCTCACTGGATATATCGATTGATCGATTTGTGTGGAAAACTATGAAAGACCTAGCTGTATACACACATACATAGATGAACATCGAACGTTGCGCATGCACGCCTGAGAGATAAAGAATGCCCGATATGATGGAGAGGGGGATGTGTGTTGGTGTGTGCCTTCATGGGAGACCGACCTGAAGAAAAAGATTGCATGCGTGCGATGGATAATGCCGACTAGTAGTTTGTGTGCATGCATGCACGAGAGAAAGTTAGTGGTACAATTATAAAGAGAAGACTACTGTGTGGGTGTAAAAGAATAGCTGAATAGGTGAGGTCACAATCAATGTAAAGTTGAATTCAAATATTTGAATAAGAGATCCTGATGTTTGAAACCCATGCATGCATGAATATAATGGAGATCTGCGCGGTGTGGTTTGGAAACGAGCATGTTGTAATGTATACATATTGAACAAGGTCAGACTGATTTGAATTTGAGATACCGATGGCAGACATCATTTGGCCATGTCGCATCCGTGCATGGACACACTATCCTAATTGGAGATGATGGCCGGCTTTTGCATCACATATCTATATCATATGGCCAGAGTCCATGTAGCCTCCTCCTCGGACGAGTCCACCCTAGCAATCACGTGCTCGGGTGAAACAGCTGGGGGTGGCGGTGAGGAAGGCGCCGAAGCAGTCACCCTACCTCCTCTCCCGCGACCATGTGCTCCACCTCCTCTCTTCTTCTTACCTCGTCCCCTGCTGGGCACCGTGGTCGACGAAGAAGGGCCCGGTGGTGTCGCCATAATGTCCAGCAACGCTCGGCGGAGAGGTGCGTGTGGAATGGAAGACCTCGCACCACGCTCCGACGAAGAAGGGGCCTCGGCGCGCTCCCGACCAGCGCCCACCATCTTTCAACACTTACCATGACAAAGAATAAATGAAATTAGTACAACATAAAAAAAGTACCGACATGAATAATAATATGTATATCACTTAAGTGTATCATCATCAAGTACAACATAAAAAAATTGAATACCGACACTACTAATAATCTCGATCAAGGTATCATCAATAAATGCATAATCATCATCATCACTATAATCAATGATGGGCTCATAGGGTTGATGGCATCAACATGTGCAAGGCCACCTTGACGTAATCGGTCAAGCATTGACAGGTCATCATAGCGATAACCTCTTCTTGTTCCGGCTCTTCTTGTTCCTCCTCTGGGGTGATGTCGGATTCACTGTCGATGTCTACTTCAATGTTTTGGGGTGAAGTATAGCGGTTCTTGAAACGCTTTTTGGAAAGACGTGTCTCTTGGAAGAATTCTCCTTCATATGTGTCTGGGTTAATGTGAGGTTCATAATCCTCTTCCTTTGGGGGAGAAAGTCTAGCACGTGGTGGCACTTCATAAACGACATCCCAACCTTTCATATTTGGATTAGTTTGGCAGGCCCACGGTAGATAGAATACTTGGGTCGCCTGTTGAGCCGTAATATAGACATCAGGAACATCTAAATGGGTGCTTTGGTTGATTTAAACTAGCCCTATATGTTCATGAGTCCTTCTGGTCTCCTTCGGCCGAAACCAATAACATTTCAAGACTACAACATTTCGTGGGTTTTCACCATAGAACAGAAGTTCATAAATTGCTTCAACTCTCCCATAATACTCGGTACCTCCTTCGCCGATAGCAGATACACAACAATTTGTAGAGTTTCGGTTGGCCATAGATAGCTCTTTGCCATAGGTACGAAAGCGATACCCGTTGATGTCGTACTTGTAAAATGAATGGACCTTATAGTCAAAACCACTTGTCTCAATTCGGCGTCCATAGACTCTGAATTAGCCTACAAGTTTAATATGAAAGGATTGCTGCATTACGCACAAATTAGCGAATGAAATGAAATTGTCTAATAGAAATTACTGTTTGTTTGAACCAAGAGATGAAACCGGGATAGCTACCTCCTTGCTTTGCGAGAAGCTCATACTCTTCGACGGAATCCTTTTGGATCACCGCTCCATACGAGAATATGGCGACGTATCCACTGTATGACATATCCAGGAATAAGAGCAGTTCAAAGGAAATAGAAGTTGCGAAACAATGTACCGAGAACTTACTCGATGTACGGCCGCACTTCTATCAGGTTTTTGAAGATATACAACGAAATGGTCCGCCATTCTTCGTTATCCAAAGATACTCGATGTGAAACACTGGCTGGTGTGAGATTCCCTTTGAATAGGTTGAGGTTGGATCCACCCTTTTTAGGGTCGTCGGCATTGTACTAAGGCTTCGGATTATGCAAATGACGATTTTTGGCTTCGTAGTGTGCTGTTACGAAGTTTGCCGCCTCCTCGGTGATGAATGCCTCAGCCATCGATGCTTCAATTCTACGTTTATTTTTACATTTTTCTCGAAGCGTCTTCTGCACCCTCTCAGTTGGGTTGCACCAACGATTTTGCACGCCCCCCCCCCAATCTTGCCTCGGTCGGGAGATGCAAAATCAAATGTTGCATTGGATTAAAGAAGCCCGGTGGAAAGATCTTCTCTAACTTGCAGATCAACTCCGGTGCCAACTCTTCCATTTCTTCTAGCACGCCAGGCGATAGTTCTTTCGCACAAAGAACACGGAAGAAATAGCTGAGTTCTGCCAGTACTAGCCATTCATCCTCAGGGATGAAGCCACGCAACATCACCGGCATTACCCGCTCAATCCATATGTGCCAATCATGACTCTTGGGACCAAATATCTTCAATTTATCAAGATTCGCTCCCCTCTTTAGATTCGCTGCATACCCATCGGGGAACATCAACTGCTGTTGCACCCACAAGATAATTTCCCTCATAGCTGGCCTTCCAAGATTGAACCATGCCTTTGGCTTCGTCCAGTTATGCTTTCCTTTCGGTTCTTTCATGTTTTGTAATGCCCTATCACATATCGCCTCCAGATCGACTCTAGCCTTAGTATTATCCTTTGACTTCCCATCTATGCCGAACAATGTACCAAAAAGTGCCTCGGCGATATTCTTCTCAGTGTGCATCACGTCGATGTTGTGTGGGCAAAGGAGATCTTTGAAGTAAGGAAGACCCCATAAGCATGTTTTTTTAGTCCAGGCGTGCTTAGAATTATACCCCTTGAAGTACCCTGGACGCTGTGGATCTGGCTCGAGAGCGTTTAAGCGATCCAGTGGTCATTGGCTGTCAATGCAGGTGGTGCAGAGTTTTTGACAACTCTACCTTTGATGAAGTTCTTCTTGTCTTTTCTGAACTTATGGCGAGGATCCAGGAACTATCTATGCATGTCGAAGCAAGAAAACTTGCGACCGGCCTGAAGCCAACGAAACTCAAAAGCTCCCTTGCATGTGGGGCACGGGAACCTTCCATGCACACACCAGCCAACGAATAGCGCATACGCCGGCAAGTCATGCGTCGAGTACATGTACCATACACGCATTATGAAGTTCCGTTTGTTATAGGCATCGTATGTGTTGAACCCATTATCCCAGGCTTCTTGCAATTCGTCCTTAAGCGGCTGCATGTACACATTCATATTTTTCCCCGGATAGTTGGGCCCTGGAATTATCAACGTCAGTGAAATGTTCTTTCTTTGCATAATCTGTCCGGGGAGGAGATTGAGTGGAAAGACAAATACGGGCCAACAGTTGTATTGGGCTGCCGTCATACCAAACACACTGAACCCATCCGTGCTGATGCCGACTCGAGGATGCCTCGGATCTGCCGCTTTGTCAGCATGTAATTCATCAAACTTTTTCCACGCAACACCATCCGATGTGTGTACCATCATCAGATTCCCATCTGCATCTAGTTCGGTTCTTTTGCCTGTTTTGTGCCATGTCATCTGTCTGGCCGTCTCTTCGACCATGAAAAGATGCTGAAGTCTTGGTACGATTGGCATATACCGAAGAACACTAATGCGGATTTTGGTCTGTGTCTTCTCACCCATACCGTTGTCTACCACAATATACCTGGAAGACTTGCAAATGGAACAATAGTTCAATTCCGCATAGTCAAGCCTAAATAAGGCACATCCTTTCTCACAGGCATGTATCTTCTCATAGGGCATCTTCAGTGCACGGAGGATTTTGTCTGACTGGTACAGGTTTGCAGGGATTACATGGCCTTTGGGTAGAAAAGCGTCCAAATACTGTCATAATTGCGTCATAGCATTCTCTGCCCAAGTTGAACTGAGCCTTCAGAGCCATTACTTGTGAGATGGCATCCAACTGACAAAGCTCAGTGCGCTCGTGGAGCGGACGTTTTGAAGACTCCAACATTTCATTGAAGGCCTTTGCATGTTCCTCCATCTCCTCGTCCGAATCCCGAGCATCATCATAGTCTTGCACCATGTTTTCCATCCCGGTACCATGCTCATCAGTGCGACGACGATCCACCTCAGCTCGACCACGTTAGGCGAGACTCACCATGAAATGTCCACACCGTATAATCGGGCGTAAAGCCACTCTTCTGCAGTGTGTTTGCCCATTTCAGCCTCATCCTCTTTTCCCAATTGCCGCACCGGAAGCAGGGGCACCAGGTTTTCCTCGGCCATTTGCAATGCGGCTTGCACAAACCCCTTGGTTTTGTGAACCATTCAGCGCTCCATTTGTTACGACCAGTGTGACCGGTATACATCCACGCATGATCACTCATCTTGACTTTCGTAGCTCTTGGACACACAACAATTATATATGTAATTCAGCATGTATATATTCATCAGTTGATCAACTTTGTCAATTTTATTACGTCCATGCAACCTACACTCTAATAGGTAATGATGGTCCTAATCTCACTCGAGTATGTGTAGATTGGGTTCATTTTCCCATGCTATGCTCGGATTCGACGCAAAATTTCGGCAGCACCTCCGCTGTTGTTCTCGATACACGTCTACGCAATAAACAGAGAGGATGTGTACCGGAGAACAACAGGGGAGGTAATGAAATTTATGTGTCGGATCCGGAGCAAAGCATATGGGAAAACGAACCCAATCTACACATACTCGGGCTGTCCATGGATAGCATTGGACAATTCGAAAGAATCAAGGTTATAAATATGCAAATGCATGCATATTTATAACTATGACGCTTTCGAACGGGAGACACATATTGGTTACGCATACTGATGATTCAAGACACATATATAGCTAGCTATCAAGTTTCACCGGAATGGAGCAAATAATTAATGGGGGAGGAGGACATGTCATTTGTGCTCACCCACGAACGAAGGGGCAGAGCTTGTCAAACGCACGGCGAGGTCGTCGAACACCAAACCTCGCAGCGATGAAACAACTGCACATTTAAAACTAACCGATCAACACAATTATATATGATGTTTTTCATAACAAAATCGAAAAATATATGACCTAACTAATAATTCACAAATATATGACCCCGCCGGCCTCGGAAGGCCAAAGAACACCTTTTCGGGAGGTGTCGGGAAATTGGGTGTCGTGTCGGTGTCGGGTGCCGTGGTCGGGTCTGGGGTGCTATTTGGGGGTCGGGTCGTGGTCGGGTCGGAGTGTCGGGGTCGATTGTCGGGGTGTGGTGTCGGGTCGGGTTGTCGGGTGTCTTTGTTGGGGTTGAAGTCGAAGTGCAGTGTCGGGGTGTCGGGGGTGGGTGGGTCGGTGTCGGGGTGTCGTGTCGGGTCGGGTGTGGTGTCAGGTGTCGGGGTCGGGGTCGGGGTGAGGTGTTGGGCCGGGGTGTCGGGGTGGCGTGTCGGGGAGTGTCGTGGGTGGGTCGGGTGTCGGGGGTCGGGGGTAGGGGTCGGGGTGTCGGGGTGGCGTGTTGGGGTCGGGGTGTCGGGGGTCGGGGTCGGGGTCGGGGTGTCGGGGGTCGGGGTGTCGGGCCGGGGTGTCGGGGTGGCGTGTCGGGGTCGGGGTGTCGGGGGTCGGGGGTCGGGGTCGGGGTGTCGGGCCGGGGTGTCGGGTGGCGTGTCGGGGTCTTCTTCTTCTTCTTCTTCTTCTTCGTCTTCTTCTTCTTCTTCTTCTTCTTCTTCTTCTTCTTCTTCTTTCTTCTTCTTTTCTTTCTTCTTCTCCCTCCTCCTCTTCCTCCTCCTCCTCCTCCTCCTCTTCTTTCTTCTTCTTCTTCTTCTTCTTCTTCTTCTTCTTCTTCTTCTTCTTCTTCTTCTTCTTCTTCTTCTTCTTCTTCTTCTTCTTCTTCTTCTTCTTCTTCTTCTTCTTCTTCTTCTTCTTCTTCTTCTTCTTCTTCTTTCTTCTTCTCCTTTTTCCTCTTCTATATTGTTCTGTTTTTCAACTTTCTTCTTATTCTTCTTACTTTTTTTTACTTTTTCCTCTTCTTATACTTCTTCTTCTTTTTTCAACTTTCTTCTTCTTCTAATTATCTAAACCTAAATGTAGCACTAACCTAAACCAACCACTAACCTAAACCTATCAATAACCTAATTAAACCTAAATAGAAAAGAAAACAGTAGAAAAAACAAAAAATGCTCACCTTGGCTCCGGGGCGGGGGTGGTGGTGGACGGTCATGGTGAGGGCAGCGGCGGGCCTGCCCGGGAGGGGGAGGCGATTAGGGGGCCATGCGATGAGCCTGGCTCGGGCGGCATGGGCTAGGGCGGCGGGCAGCTCAAGCTGGGCGGGCGGCACATGCCAGGGCCGACGGGCAGTGGTGTGGGCGGCCGGGCACTGAAGTGTCGTTCAGGCGACAGGCGCCGTTCGGGCGACGGGGCTGGGCGTGGCCAGTGGTGGGGACAACGGGGCGAGGGGCGGTGGGGCCAGGGGGTGGTGGCGGGTGGCGGCAGTGACGGCGGGTGGTTGGGACGGTGGGGCGACGGGGCGAGGGGAGGTGGGGCAAGGGGGCGGCAGTGGGTGGTGGGGGCGGCGGCGGGTGGCGGTGGTCATCAGGGAGGAGGGGGACAGAAATAGATCAGAGATGGGTGGGGTGGGGCTCGGTCGTTAGTAGCCTAACTGTTTGCCGCCGGCCCCCCTTTGTCGTCCGCTTTTTTAGTCTTTGTCGTCTGCTAGCGGACGGCAAAGAGGGGCCCCGTTAGGTTTTCCCGAATCAGCCCGTTAGTGTGGGCCACCTCCCTCTTTGCCGTCTGCCAGCGGACGACAAAGAATCTTTGTCGTCTTCTAGCGGACATCAAAGAACTAGCTGATGGCAAAGAAGATCTTTGCCATCAGCCAGTTCTTTGTCGTCTGCTTTTGGGTAGCTGATGGCAAAGAGCTTCTTTGTCGTCTGCTAGCAGACGACAAAGAGCTGGTAGATGGCAAAGTAGTTGATTCCAGTAGTGATACTTTATGGTGCAACAGCAAGCGCTGGAGGACTTAAGCGCCAAACAAGAGAAAGTTAATAAGCTTGCTAAGCATCTTGCCAACATTATGGGTACCCAGGATATTGTTTCTTGAGCTCTTCTGAAGTGGTTTCAGTTCTGGACTTGTTTTGCTGCGGCGTTTATATGCTTTCTTGTGTTCCCTATATTTGCCTTGGTGGCGAACTTTGATGCCCGATGGATGTAATATGTGTAATAGCCGTGATAGCCTAGTGTAAGTTGCTTGCTTATTTATTTCCTTGTTGTCTTGTTTATTTGTTTGCTTGTAGTCAGTGTAGTTCTTTTTCTGCGGTTTGCTAGTGGCTGCAATAACCTATTTTTAAAAACTAGGCCACAATAACCATGGGCTAATATTTACTATAGTGAGACTGGGCCTCCTACGGGCCATAGAAACTGCAGGCCTTCTACGGGCCGTATAAACAGTGGGCCTTCGTCGTAGAAGCAGTGGGCCTTCTACAGGCCGTAGAAACAATGGGCCTTCTACGGGCCGTATCATCAGTGGGCCTTATACGGGCCGTATGATCGATTGGCCAAACATGGGCCAAACAGACCGCATTCTGGCCGTAAACGGGCTAGAATTGGAATCATCCGTTCATGGGCCGACCATAACGGGCCATCGTTAATAGGCCATATTTGATGACGCTATGAAAATGGCCCAACGTATTAACGGACCACAAACTGGCCGACTGTAACCACGGGCTGAATTTGGCCCACAAGCAGAAAATGACAGTGTCGAGCCGTAAGTAAACGAATGTTGGAAATGAGCCCAAGAATAAATGGGCTCTGCGAAGGCCGAAAGATTACATGGGCTGGAGACGGCCCAATGGAATAACGGGCCGTTGATGGGTATAAAGTGATACACTGCTCATTATGGGCCAGTTTCACCACGAGCCGTTAATGGGTGTAAAGTGATACACTGTTCATTACGGGCCAGTTTCACCACGGGCCGTTAATAGGCCAAGAGTTACATAGGGCCTCATATGGGCCGAAGACGTCATGGGCCATACATGGGCCAGAAGTGAAAATGGGCTGGAATCATATTGGATGGCCCAGATGACGCTACTGGGCCTAATTCGGATAGGGCGTAACGGGCCTTGGGTTAGCGGGCTGTAAATGGGCTATATTCGAACATGCCGTTATAACAGGTTTTCCATGGGCCGGCCCGCCATCTTTTGATCAAGTCAAACGGGCCGGCCTTTTCACAGGAATGGGCTTCTGTTGGGCCGTGCCACGTGTCGACGTATCATAGGCGTCTATCTGACCCACTGACGAGCTGATACGTGTTTCGTCCGGCCAATAAGAATTTTACACGTGGAAATTTCCCATTGTTCGGGCCTGTTAACGGGTTATCGGATCCAAAACCCGACCCGATAGCTTAACGGTGTTCCGTTACGGTGGATGCCACGTGTCGGTCACCCTTGACGATAGCACTTCTGTGACGCGTGATTTATCGTCATGGAAGTGGACACTTCTGTGATGATAATTTTGATAATGTCATGGAACACTTCTACGACAGCACAGGTATGACTATCTTAACTGTCATAAATTTGTCATGGATGTACATGCATGACAAAAAAAGCGACCTATTGTGACAAACACGTATCATCACGGAAGTGTATTTTTTTAGTGGTTGTAAGAGTTCGCTTGTGAAAGAAACGACTACCTAAAAAAAGGACCCACACGGAGGAGAACATCTCCAACATACACAGTGAATGCCTCATAAAAAACAAGTACGTGTGGAGAGTCTAGGGGCACACGCGAGCTCGCCGGAAAGCCGTGGACTCCATGGGGTGAACTGTATGCTCCATGGGGTGTGCAGAGTTGCAGTCGACCTCATGGGCCAAACTGCACAGGGGCGAGCTGCTGAGCTACAACAACAACGATAGCGCACCGCACACGCAGCGATGTGGACCAAACTGCAAGCTGCAAGCACGCTGCCACTGAGTTGCTCGCTACATCGACGAACTAGACGACAGCGCCGCAAAACGAACTGCTGCTCGCTGCTTGATAGTGGGAGTACACGGGCAAACTCCATCACCGGAACTAGTGTACCTAGCACTGCAACATGCGCATAGTCAGACCATGCACCCGGCAAACTACACTGAAAAACAAAACTAGAGACGAGGAAAGCTACTAAAAACAGTACCTACAATTGACATGGTAGAGAGTGGCGGCATTTGTTTCAATATAAATAGTTAAGCTAGCATGAGCTTGACCAATTAGAATTTACACCAAATAATTTGACAAAATAGAGCCAAATTACATTGAGTAACTAAACCAAATAACAGCAAGGAAAGTCTTATCCAACAGATGATGAAATTGGATTTTAGAAATCATGTGCAACTTGATCAACTTGAAAATTTCTATTTTTGTTATCAGGTAAACTACAAATACCAAATTTATAAGAACAAAGAACCAACTGAACCTGCAAAAACTCTGTACATTTGCTAGCCTGAATGTGCCAAAACTCTACACTAATCACTTTGTATTGAACTGAACACTAGCTAGCCTGAATGTGTATCGGCTTAGTACTAAACTAAAAATGCATAGAAGGTAGCTGAGGTGGATGTCCAGAAGGGAATCAGAGGCCATCTACTTACTGAACTGAATGCATGTGCTACAAATCAATCGAAGTGGAGCTCGCGCTCGGATTAACCACACGCAAAGGAGCAATGAACTGCACGAGGCGTGGCGCCGCGAGGTGCACAGGGAAAAAGGCAATGGAGGTCAGCGGAGCGTGGTGCTCATGAATAGTCACCGTCATTGGTCGTACTGCACGCCGTCGTTGGTCGTACTGCACACCGTCGTTGGCTGTACTGCACGCCGTTGTCGGCTGTGCTGCATGCCTGCATGTGCCACCCATCTTTGCCGATGGGGGTGAAGCAACTACGCGTGTGGTGGGGTCCCTCCCCCTCTGCTCGCCACTGCGGGTGGGGTGATGGAGGGTGGGACGGATATGTAGCTCGCCGGCTCGCGGATCCCGCTCGTCAAGGTCGCGGGTATAGTGCTCTTCCTCCTCCAAGTACCTTTGCTGCCCTCATGCGAACTGCACTCCATACATCCCGCGAGAACTCCGTGACCAGCGATGATCTTTGGAGGGCTGGCGGTGCGCAACCAATTTTGCAAAGGACGGGGGGGGGGGAGGGGGTGGGGACCTTGTGCGTGTTGGAGTAGAGGAGGAGGGGCCGGCCTAGTGCCGCCGCGGAGGAGGAAGCAGAGATTAGGCGCCGCCAGGCCGGCCGATGGCGACCGGATTCGACGGTTGAAGTCGTGGCCGGGCGGTGGCGTGGTGGTTGGGGTGGCTGCGCCCTGGATGTCGCCGGCGTTGTAGGAGGAAGGGTAGCCCGGCCCATGAGCCGGGCTACCAACTTCGAGGAGGGTCAAGGAGAGGAGGCCGGCGGACGTCGGGTTTGGATGGAGGTGTGGCGGCGTGGAGCTGTGGGTTGGGGGAGGGAGGCGCGCCGGCCGGGAGTTAGAGGAGGCGGTGGGTTGGGGCACCACGGTGGTCGGGGCCATCCCCGTGGTCGTCGGCTGCCAGGCAGGTAGTGGACGGCGGCAGTGCTGGTGGCAGGTGGTGGTGGGGTGGGGTACCGTGGCCGCACACAGGGGGAGGGAGGTTGGTGGAGGAGTGGGATTCGAGGGAGAGTGGTGAGCGGCCATGGGAGGAGGGGTGGGTTTTTTCTATTCGCTAGGTCAGCACGAGTCGGGGTTGCTAGCGGGTACGGTGTTACCAGAATAAGAGTCTTAAGGGTCTTATCATATTAGACCCACCGTATATATATATATATATATATATATATATATATATATATATATATATATATATATATATATATATATATATATATATAGAAAATCCATCCTACCACCCGTGGTAGTTACCCCATATGTTTCATATACTATCATGTGGTACTATATATACTACTTTATCATTTTAAATATATTTGTATACTATATCTAAGATATTTTAAACCAAGTTACATGAAAAAATTGCATATGAGCCCATAATTTTTGTTATATTTGTGAAATACGTACATATTTGTACGTAAAAAAGAGCATACTCAAAACATGGTATATACTACCTAAAAATTAGTATATATCCTACCTAATCATTGTTATATACTACATACTATACATACATACTCTCGATTTCGACAGATACTACATACAACATACAAAACGCAAGTGGTGGTAACTACCACTTTTTGTAGGAAACATTATATATATATATGATAAATGCTATACTACTTTGTGTCATGCATGGCCATAAGTACAGTCATCTATGATATGTACTACTCTGTGATACTATATATACACTAGGAAGGTACGTATGTAGTATCATACACTAGTATCATATGCATGATACTATATATAGTATATGATACTCCCCACTATGCAAGGCTGGCCATAGTGGTGGTATCATAGCCGACGATGTCATGCACTCGGAAATAACAAGTATGTTTATGTGGCAAAGAATTAAATATAAATAGAGAGGGTTAGAGTAACATATAGGTAGATATCGTATCATGTTAAATGCGATGCTAATTTGTGTCATGCATGACAATAAATATGACCTATGATACTATACTCTATGTATTATACTATGCGCTATAATTAATTAACGGTAGTATCATACACTAGTATCATATATACTGTATATGCATGATACAAGTATATGACACTCTCCATTATATCCGTGATTTCTTACCGTGGAAAACAATTGGAGGCGAAACGATGAACTCATGTTTTCATTCGAACAAAAATATGATGTTAGGTAATGTAAATGTTTTCGAAGAGCACACGATTCACTCATGAAAGCCGCGTGTCCACTAAACCGTGGCCGATGCACCCCCCTGCCACGCGCGCGATCTGAGTCGAACCCCACGGATCGTACGTCTACGCCGTTGGATTCTCCTTGATCGAACAGCGATCCTCATCCTTTTCGATAGCACATGTAAATCTTTTCAAATATCCCCTCCCCAAAAAATGTTTTCAAATAGCACACAGTTCACACACGAAAGCCGTGTGCCTACCAAACCGTGGCCGATGCCCCCTTTGCTGCGCGCTCGATCTGAGTCGTGCGTTCTGATTGGCCAGAACCCAAACCCCACAGATCGTACGTCTGCACCATTGGATGCTCCCAGATCGACCGACAATCATCATCCCTTTCGACAGGAAATGTAGTCCGGCTAGGAATTGATTTATATGCCAAAATGCACGGTAAATGCTAAAAAATGTCTTACATATAACACACGAGACCTAAAATGTGCCAGCAAATCAAACCCGTGGTATAATTGTGATCGCTTTACGTGGGAAAAATTTAGAGGCGAAATGATGAACTCACGTCTTCATTTCAAAATTAGCACGTCTTCATTTCAAACGAAATTATTCTGTTTGTGCACACGAGCGCTTAGAGGCAACCGTTTGCATAGGCCTTTTCTGGCGTCTTGTGGCGGCCGGGATATTTTCACCCTTTTCACCTAGGCCGCCAACACCCGAGTCCCAACACCCCCACCGCCCCGCCTAATGCTTTCACTCAACTAGTCCACCCAATCTCCTTCGCCAGCTCCCCCCCAGATCCACAGCAGAACCCTCTCCTGCACCGCCGTGCTCACCCCGGCCGTGTGCCCGCTCTTCGGCCACTGCCATTCCCAACACGCGACGCCTCGCCATCTTCGTTTGCTCGCCAGCCACCCTCGAGCATATCGATACAGTAACCCTCGCCTCTCCTGTGCTTCGGCCGGATATGCATTAAGAAGCCTGTTTGTTACTGCTTTCCATCGCGGTGAGGCATATTTCCTCATAATCCCTCCTCCAATTTCGTTCCGTATGTTCCCAAATTGGCTATGAAATAACAGAGAGCGTATATATGTTCATTATCTACCTTTCTTACTACATATAAGCTATATTTGTTGCAATAAGTTACTGCCTATTTACAGATCACGGGCGCCCGAGTCACACAAACTTAACAAATCGTACATTTTCTAAATTATTGCATGGCATGTTTAGAAAGCTTGATACCAAGTTGTTAGTTTTATGCTTATCCTCCTTTCCTGAGTTCCGCATGTGTTCTCTGTAGATGCCGAGTAGCAGCGGCAACACTCATCCTTCAGGCCATGTATCTTCATCTGATTCGGACAACCCTAGGTCTTCAGCAGATTGTGAGGGATCAAGTAATCTTGGACTGGATAGGGTTGCAACAATTACCCTTCGCGTTAGGACACGGAGGAACGCTCCAAGGAATCCCACACACCAGCCTAAAGGTGTATATGAAGTAACCTAGACTGATTTAAAGTCTTGGGCTCCAACTAAACTAGATAAAGCACGCATGAGGTGCAGGAGTGTGTGTGAATTTGTTGGCAGGGCAAGGCTCAAAGTTAATCTGCCGGGGTTTCGAAAGGCTGACACAGAAACACGACGAAGGATAGTCCGGGAGATCATGGGTCACTTCAACATTCCAGAGCAGTGGAGAATGCAGGTGGGACACACTGCACTGAAGAAGGCTAGGGATGCTTGGAGAAACTGGAAGCACTTGTTGTACAAGAAGTACTTGAGTGAAGGCAAGGACCCAATCCCCGCATATCCCCAAATTACAAAGGCAGACTAGGCAGAATTCAAAAGGGTCAGGGCAACTAAAGAGTTTGCTGAGAAGAGTTTCAAGCAATCGGAACTTTAGAATAAGAACATACACCCCCATCGTATGGGTGTGGCAGGATACTACGGCATGAAACTGATATGGGAACGGGAAAACAAAGAATCAGTAGCGGCGAGTAGGAATCCGGCCTTTAGTGAAATCAGGGGCGAACGCGCTAGAGACTTCTTGCGGGCACGTGCAAAGAGGCGTGATGAAGGAACTTATTACTTTGAAAACTCACGTGACGCCAAACTGTATGAAGTGATGTTAGAGGCTTCCAAGATCCCTGGAAGGTTCTACATGAACTCAGGGCCATGTGACATTCTGTCCATTGCTCTGGAAACAAAAGAGCTCCCTGGCCGTACAAGGGATATAGGTGTTAATGTTGGGGAACGTTGCAGAAAATTAAAATTTTTCCTACGGTTTCACCAAGATCCATCTATGAGTTCATCTAAGCAATGAGTCATGGGAGAGAGATTGCATCTACATACCACTTGTAGATCGCGTGCGGAAGCGTTCAAGGGACCGGGGATGATGGAGTCGTACTCGCCATGATCCAAATCACCGATGACCAAGTCTTGAACGGACAGCACCTCCGTGTTCAACACACGTACGGAGGCGGACGACGCCTCCTCCTTCTTGATCCAGCAAGGGGAAGGAGAGGTTGAGGAAGAAGGCTCCAGCAAAGACGACGGCGTGATGATGGTGGAGAGGCAAGATCTCGGCAGTGGCTTCGCCAAGCACTTAACGGAGGAGGAGAGGTGTTGGGGAGGGGAGGGGCTGCGCCATGGATCAGGTGTTCAGCCCTCCCCTCGCCCCTCTATTTATAGGGGAAGGGGAAGGGGGCCGGCCCCCTCTAGATGAGATCTAGAGGGGGCGGCGGCCAGGGAGGGGGGCTTGGCCCCCAAGCACAGGGGGCGCCCCACTAGCCCCCCAACCTTAGGCGCATGGGCCCAAGGGCGCCCAGCCCTCCAGGGGCTGGTTCCCTGCCCCTTGCGGCCCATGAGGCCCTCCGAGAGGGGTGGCCCCTCCCGGTGGACCCCCGGAACCCCTCCGGTGGCCCCGGTACAATACCGATATGCCCCCGAAACTTTTCGGTGTCCGTATGACAACTTCCCGTATATAAATCTTCACCTCCGGACCATTTCAGAACTCCTCGTGACCTCCAGGATCTCATCCGGGACTCCGAACAACATTCGGTAATCACATATAAGTCTTCCTAATAACCCTAGCGTCACCGAACCTTAAGTGTGTAGACCCTACGGGTTCGGGAGACATCTGGAACATGACCGAGATGGCTCTCGGTCAATAACCAACAGCGGATCTGGATACCCATGTTGGCTCCCACATGCTCCTCGATGATCTCATCGGATGAACCACGATGTCGAGGATTCAATCAACCCGTATACAATTCCCTTTGTCAATCGATGCGTTACATGCCCGAGACTCGATCGTCGGTATGCCAATACCTCGCTCACCTCAAGCATCGGCAAGTCACTTTACTCGCATCAGTAATGCATGATCCCGTGACCAAACACTTGGTCACTTTGAGCTCATTATGATGATGCATTACCGAGTGGGCCTAGAGATACCTCTCCGTCATACGGAGTGACAAATCCCAGTCTCGATCCGTGTCAACCCAACAGACACTTTCGGAGATACCTGTTGTCGGTGTCAAAACCGGCGGATCTCGGGTAGGGGTTCCCAAACTGTGCATCTAAGGCAGATGGTAACAGGAGACAGGGGACACGATGTTTACCCAGGTTCGGGCCCTCTCTATGGACGTAATACCCTACTTCCTGCTTGATTGATCTTGATGATATGAGTATTACAAGAGTTGATCTACCACGAGATCGTAGAGGCTAAACCCTAGAAGCTAACCTATGGTATGATTGTTGTCTATCTATCGACTAGCCTGGCCTCGGTTTATATAATGCACCAGAGGCCTAGGATAACAAGAGTCCTAGCCGAATACGCCGGTGGGGGAGGAGTCCTTGTCTTGATCGCCAAGTCTTGTGGAATCTTCCTTGTATGCGGCAACCGTCCAGATCGCCCATGAGTATTCGCCATGGGGGTCCTCGGCCCAATCCAACCGACCGAGACGACGCGGTGAGTACCCCTAGTCCAGGACACCATCGGTAGCCCCTGAACCGGTCTTCAAGTTTAGGGACGCTCCTCGATTCTTCCGAACTGTTCTTCATCTTCGGTCGTCGGTCTTGAAAACTGGTTCAACGAATCTTCTCATCTTCGATCTTGAGGATCGCCGAAATGCATTCGACGATTCACACGTTGGGTATCCGAGGAGCCCCTTTAAGTTTCCGGCCTTTATCAATGCCTTGTTATTTTTATGCCACACCTCGGGTTTGAAGTTGTTCCCGGGCGGCAGCGTCCTCTTGCGTTCGAGCTCTAACGCCGGACTGCATTCGAGGTATCTTTTGCAGACAAGCACCAATGCCGGACTGCTTCCCAGCTCTATCGCCGGACTATGTATCCAAGCTCCAACGCCGGACTGTATCCGAGGTGTCGTAAATCACCTTGGTTCAAAGAAGTTTCAAGAAGTTTAGCCACTAGCGTCCGAGCTTTATGCCGGACTGCTTCCGAGGTGGTGCACCACCCCGAATGTGGGCTGATTTTTGTCAATATTTTTTATTGGTGCAATTTATTCTCTGCCGAGATACATAGCTGTAGCCCTCAAGGTGGGTATCGGTCTAAAACCCGAGATGCACTGAAGGATGACGAAGACCGCCGATCCTAGTAGCCACGAGACTCGAGGTTGATTTGCAAAATCGGCACGAGGATCAAGTCCTAGCTCGGCAGAATACTTGGGACACAAAAAGCAGCGTGCTCAGTCCTCGAGACTTGGGTTGGGTGCGGCCGACCAACCCGAGGATCAAAATCTCCTCGAAAGCTGTATTGCACTTAAAATTTTACGCATAGAACAGTAATGCAGTAGCCCCCGCGACCTTAATCGCCGGGTGGCAACATTGCATCAGGGATTGATGAGCCCTTTAATATTTGTAAGTAATAAGCCCGAAGCCCAAGTAGCCCCGAGCCGTAATGCGGGCACGGGTGGTCAATTAAGGATCGATATCCATAGTAAAATCACAAATTATGTGTAATGACTCAATGTATCCAAGTACTTTATGTCATTAATGCTCGGATCCGCATTGTACAAAACTTTGTTGACCGACCATCGGCTTCAACCTCCTCGGCCAAGAATCGAGGAGTGTTTGTCCTACTTTATAAAGCCTTTATGAGGGCAAAGATTTACGACAAACAAGGCAATCTGGCCATATGGTTTTATAAACAAAGGTACGCAGAGAGATATGTTATATTATCGCTTAATGTAAGAAATGTCTTCCAAAGAAAATAGTCTCGCTATCGGTTCCTTTCTTTGGGTTGTCATGCTAAGCATGATCGTGAAACCTCAGCTCCAATGTAAGAGCAAACTTTGACCCTATCCCCCATCAGTATTCGTATAGAACTAGACCGTATCTTTCCTGAAATATAGCCTAGGATGATGGTGTCATTCTCTAGCCGAACGCGGAACATTCCATAAAGGGGTCCCCCGAATATTGGGTATCCGTTGTTAAACCTGGTCGTATACTTTATGAAATGGGGGGAGATTGAGGATTTAGTTTGGAGGCCAGTTACTAGCCCCCGGTAGTGTTCGGCGATAGTCGAGGTCAAGCCAGAAACACTTCGGCCAATTTTATGAATGGCTCGTCATTTAATATAGTCATTGGATCGCTGACCAGTTTACACCTATTGTGACAGTCAGTTTTCGGCTTTCTCCACTGAGGTGCTTGACCATGCGAGCTGGAAGCACAATCGCGATGGTTCTCCTTTGCACACCTAGCCGAACAAAGCGGAACATAGGAGGCAAGCGGGGAGCTGGGCAACCTAACTATTGACCGAAGACACAATTGAAACTGATGAATATATAGAAATACCCGAGATTGTTTTTGCCGAATCTCTAAAGGTGTCGGGGGTTGCGCTGCGAGATTTGTGCTTAAAACACACAAATACTTGAAATGTGCCAAAAGCTTGTAAAACAAAAAAACGCCAAGAAAAACATGACGTCCGAACAAGATCAAGTGTTCGGTGCCAATCCGAAAATTGGACTTTAGAGAAAAAAGAGTGCTTCTGCCATGCTTTAACATGACACATCCTATCTCAAGACTTCAAGCGGGTCAGCCTATGGCATTAGGCCAGTTTAGAAAACTAAACTCTAGCAGTTTTGAGAGAGAAATTAGGCTCCCCGGCTAGTGACCGCACACTCGTGTCGAGAAAAGGAGTGATAAATAATAATAAAAACTCTGCAAGGACTAAGAAGAAAAACACTTATTATAAAACGACTCAAATCAACATAAGAGCCCCCAAGTGACTTGGGTAAAAGTTGACTATATAATGTAAGGTGACATGTAAAATGCCTTCTAGCCGGATTGCAGATCGTTTGTCGTACAGGACCTTTTCGCTTCAACCTCTGGACCCAATAGTCCAGAGTGTGTCCGAATACCCTCGCGGTTATAAAAACCGGGGCATGTGTGGAGACCAGGCGTAGGGGTCATTAGTGTTTTATCAGACAAGTGCCCAACTAGTTATGTTATATTACATGGTTAGTAAGAAACATCTTCCAGGGAGAATAGTTCCGTAAGGAGCTCCTTTCCCTGGGAGGCATGCCCTAAAGTGCATGTCCGGACTGCGAAAAAGAGCGAAAAACATCTGGGGTAGGTAAATGAATAGGTAAGAAATCATCTTTTAGTTCACCGACCGAGTATTCCCTTAAGAACGCTTAGCTTTTGGCTTCACCCGGTCGAGGTACACATCCGGTGACCGGCAGTAACAATCGCAGAGGTGCTCCCTTTACCACCTAGCCGAACAATCGGGAACGTAGGGGTTAGCACAGAGCCGTGCAACCCAGCTTGGCCAAAACTTAAGTCATATCGATGCATATAATGGTGAATAAAAGGTACATGTGGAAGTGTGACACATGTGTTGGGCATAAAGCCCGTATTAATAAGCTTCTGTTAAAGAAGCCCCCAGGTATAATGATGCCACTGTTGGGGAACGTTGCAGAAAATTAAAATTTTTCCTACGGTTTCACCAAGATCCATCTATGAGTTCATCTAAGCAACGAGTCATGGGAGAGAGATTGCATCTACATACCACTTGTAGATCGCGTATGAAGCGTTCAAGGGAACGGTGATGATGGAGTCATACTCGCCGTGATCCAAATCACCGATGACCAAGTCTTTGAGCGGACAGCACCTCCGCGTTCAACACACGTGACGGAGCAGACGACGTCTCCTCCTTCTTGATCCAGCATGGGGGAAGGAGAGGTTGTGGAAGAAGGCTCCAGCAGCAGCACGACGGCGTGATGATGATGGAGAGGCAGTACTCCGACAGGGCTTCGCCAAGCATTCAACGGAGGAGGAGAGGTGTTGGGGAGGGGAGGGGCTGCGCCTTGGATCAGGTGTTCAGCCCTCCCCTCGACCCTCTATTTATGGGGGAAGGGGGAAGGGGGCCGGCCCCCTCTAGATGAGATCTAGAGGGGGCGGCAGGGAGGGGCTTGCCCCCAAGCAAGGCGCCCCACTGGGTTCCCCCAACCCTAGGCGCATGGGCCCAAGGGGGGGCGCCCAGCCCTCCAGGGGCTGGTTCCCTGCCCCTTGCGGCCCATGAGGCCCGCCGAGAGGGGTGGTCCCTCCCGGTGGACCCCCGGAACGCCTCCGGTGGCCCCGGTACAATACCGATATGCCCCCGAAACTTTCCAGTGTCCGTATGACAACTTCCCATATATAAATCTTCACCTCCGGACCATTCCGGAACTCCTCGTGACGTCTGGGATCTCATCCGGGACTCCGAACGACATTCGGTAATCACATATAGGTCTTCCTAATAACCCTAGCGTCACCGAACCTTAAGTGTGTAGACCCTACGGGTTCGGGAGACATGCAGACATGACCGAGATGGCTCTCCGGTTAATAACCAACAGTGGGATCTCGATACCCATGTTGGCTCCCGCATGCTCCTCGATGATCTCATCGGATGAACCACGATGTCGAGGATTCAATCAACCCCGTATACAATTCCCTTTGTCAATCGGTACGTTACATGCCCGAGACTCGATCGTCGGTATCCCAATACCTCGTTCAGTCTCGTTACCGGCAAGTCACTTTACTTGTACCGTAATGCATGATCCCGTGACCAAACACTTGGTCACTTTGAGCTCATTATGATGATGCATTACCGAGTGGGCCCAGAGATACCTCTCTGTCATACGGAGTGACAAATCCCAGTCTCGATCCGTGTCAACCCAACAGACACTTTCGGAGATACCTGTAGTGCACCTTTACAGTCACCCAGTTACATTGTGACGTTTGGTACACCCCAAGCACTCCTATGGTATCCGGGAGTTACACGATCTCATGGTCTAAGGAAAAGATACTTGACATTGGAAAAGCTGTAGCAAAACGAACTACACGATCTTGTGCTATGCTTAGGATTGGGTCTTGTCCATCACATCATTCTCCTAATGATGTGATCCCGTTATCAATGACATCCAATGTCCATAGCCAGGAAACCATGACTATCTATTGATCAACGAGCTAGTCAACTAGAGGCTCACTAGGGACATGTTGTGGTCTATCTATTCACACGTGTATTACGATTTCCGGATAATACAATTATAGCATGAATAAAAGACAATTATCATGAACAAGGAAATATAATAATAATCCTTTTATTATTGCCTCTAGGGCATATTTCCAACAGCTAATGTCCCGCACAAGAGGGCTTTCACACTCAGCAAAGAAGAGAGGCTTGAAGGAAATATGCCCTAGAGGCAATAATAAAGTTGTTATTTATATTTCCTTATATCATGATAAATGTTTATTATTCATGCTAGAATTGTATTAACCGGAAACTTAGTACATGTGTGAATACATAGACAAAACAGAGTGTCCCTAGTATGCCTCTATTTGACTAGCTCGTTAATCAAAGATGGTTATGTTCCTGACCATAAACATGTGTTGTTATTTGATGAACGGGATCACATCATGAGGAGAATGATGTGATGGACAAGACCCATCCGTTAGCTTAGCATAATGATCGTTAAGTTTTATTGCTATTGCTTTCTTCATGACTTATACATATTCCTCTGACTATGAGATTATGCAACTCCCGAATACCGGAGGAACACTTTTTGTGCTATCAAACGTCACAACGTAACTGGGTGATTATAAAGATGCTCTACGGGTGTCTCCGAAGGTGTTTGTTGGGTTGGCATAGATCGAGATTAGGATTTGTCACTTTGTGTATCGGATATGTATCTCTAGGCCCTCTCGGTAATGCACATCACTAATGAGTTAGTTGCGGGATGATGCATTACGGAACGAGTAAAGAAACTTGCTGGTAACGAGATTGAACTAGGTATGAGGATACCGATGTCGAATCTCGGGCAAGTAACATACCGATGACAAAAGGAATGACGTACGTTGTTATGCGGTTTGACTGACAAAGATCTTTGTGGAATATGTAGGAACCAATATGAGCATCTAGGTTCCGCTATTTGTTATTGACCGGAGATGTGTCTCGGTCATGTCTACATAGTTCTCGAACCCGAAGGATCCGCATGCTTAACGTTCGATGACGATTTGTATTATGAGTTATGTGTTTTGGTGACCGAAGTTTGTTCGGAGTCCCGCATGAGATCACGGACATGACGAGGAGTCTCAAAATGGCTGAGAGGTAAAGATTCATATATAGGACGATAGTATTCGGACACAGAAAGTGTTCTAGGGGTACCGGGTACGTATCGGGTCACCGGAAGGGGTTCCGGGCACCCCCGGCAAAGATATGGGCCTTATTGGGCCAAGGGCGGGACAGACCAGCCCCTAGTGGGCTGGTGCACCCCATATATGCCAAATAGGAGGAGAAGGAAGGAGGGGAAGAGAGAAAGGAAAGGGGAGGATTCGGCCTCCCCTTCCCTTCTCTCCCCCCTCTCTTTCTTTCCCCCTCCAACACTTTTGGAAGGGCGGGAGGCCTAATTGGACAAGGCTCCAAGTAGGATTCCTCCTACTTGGGCGCGCCCTTTCTGCTCCCTCCCCTCCCACCTATATATACGTGGGGAGGGGGTGCCTAGAAGACACACCAATAACTGTTAGCCGTGTGCGGCGCCCCCCTCCACAGTTTACGCATCCGGTCATATTCATGTAGTGCTTAGGCGAAGCCCTTCGCAGATCACTTCACCATCACCGTCACCACACCGTTGTGCTGGTGGAACTATCCCTCGACACTTTGCTGGATCAAGAGTTCGAGGGATGTCATCGAGCTGAACGTGTGCAGATCGCGGAGGTGCCGTGCGTTCGGTACTTGGATCGGTTGGATCGCGAAGACGTTCGACTACATCAACAGCGTTACTAAACGCTTCCGCTTTTAGTCTACGAGGGTACGTGGCACACTCTCCCCGCTCGTTGCTATGCTTATCCTAGATAGGTCTTGCATGATCATAGGAAAATTTTGAAATACTACGTTCCCCAACAAGGCTCAGCATGAAAAAAGCTAGGAGTGAAATGAAGCAGAATGAATTGTATGAAAGGTTGAGGAAGGAGATTTATCCGGCTGTTCGAAAGGATGTTGAGGAGTTAATTATGATGGAGAAGACTCTAACACTGACAGATAGCCAACAGATGGGAGGGGAGGCAGCCATGGAGGATGCTGCTTATTGCCCGAGAACACTGCACAAGAGTAGTTGTGCATCAGCTGACCCCAGTGACACTGAGACTGCAGCTGCTCGTGATGATGCTATATCTGAAATATCTGGAATGAAAGACAGACTGAAGGGCGTGCTTACACATTATGAAGGTACATTAAAATGTGCAACAGCCTGAGTTTGCCGACCCTTCTTGGAAGATGGCCTCTTCTTGGACAATGTGCCATTGAAGCCGGGCTGTGTGAAGTGCTACGTGACTGAAGTAAAGCCCGGATTCAATGTATTTGGCCTAAAGAATATCCTAGGAGACTTCAATGAGCAAAGGATCTTGGGAGAAACATTGTTACATCACATCCGGTGGCCACGGAATGAAATAGAGTTCATCGATGAGATCCCTGAAGCCCCGCCGAGAGCAACCACTGTCGCCCCTCAACCGGTGATGCTCTCCTTGCCACGACAGCTCTCACGGGCTGATGCATCAACCTGTGATCAGCCGACCCGACTTTGTGGCGTACATGCCATGTCATCCTCTGCCCCAAAGCAGCCAGTGGCAAGGCCTACAACTGCTGAAGATGCACCACCGGTTCATATGTCGGCCACTGAAGCAGCAGGGGGAGACCCAGCTGTAGCACATGCTCAGCAGACCAACCTGGTGGAACAGACTAATAAGCAGTCTGATGCTTCGGAACCGCCTGCTAAGAAGTCTCTAGGTCCAAAACCGACTGCTCATCAGTCCGTCAGTTCGTAGTCGCGTGATCAGCATACCAATGCGTCAGCACTTCCTGCTCAGCAAACCAACGCGTTGGCACGGCCTCCTTAGCACACCGACAAGTTGGCACCACCTGCGCAGAAACCCGACATAGCTTCAACACATGGTCAGCAGTCCGATGCCTCTACTCCTACAACCCAGCAGTCCGTCAAAGTAGCACCGCCAGCTCAGCGGTCCGACATAGATAAACCGTCTGCTAAGTAGTCCATCCAAGCTTCACCGTCTTCTCGGCAGTCTACCTTGCAGGCAACCAGACATTCTGCCAGAAATGCTTCAAGTACCAAAAGGAAGTGGCCAAAAAGGCTACACCCACGACCACGAGGAAGCGCGGCGGGAGAGTGAAGAGGAAAGAGAACGATTGCCTCTTACTTAAAGCACTCATCGCCTAGACCAAATTAACAGCAGCTTGTTCGAATCAGGGAGTAATATTATTTCGAACACCATGGATGATGAAGAAGTACGTTTGTTGCTTGCTAAAAGTAAAGCAGACGTACTTGAAGCACCCAATTACGTCCATGGCCAGCCATTTCTTGTAGGCGAATACTTTGATGAGTGCAGTTCCAGTTGCCGCGAGTTACATGAATATTGCATGTATCAAATGTCAGCAGGTCTTCATGGTTTGCTAGTCCACTACAATAGAAATCATTTCTGTCATTGTCGGTGTCAAAACCGGCGGATCTCGGGTAGGGGGTCCCGAACTGTGCGTCTAGGAGGATGGTAACAGGAGACAAGGGACACGATGTTTTTACCCAGGTTCGGGCCCTCTCGATGGAGGTAATACCCTACCCCGCTTGATTAATATTGATGATATGGGTAGTACAAGAGTAGATCTACCACGAGATCAGAGAGGCTAAACCCTAGAAGCTAGCCTATGGTATGATTTTTGTTCGTCCTACGGACTAAAACCCTTCGGTTTATATAGACACCGAATAGGGTTAGGGTTACCCAGAGTCGGTTACAATGGTAGGAAATCTACATATCCGTATCGCAAAGCTTGCCTTCCACACCAAGGAAAGTCCTATCCGGACAAGGGACGAAGTCTTCAATCTTGTGTCTTCATAGTCTAGGAGTCCGGCCAAAGATGATAGTTCGGCTATCCGGACACCCCCTAGTCCAGGACTCGCTCAGTAGCCCCTGAACCAGGCTTCAATGACGATGAGTCCGGCGCGCATATTGTCTTCGGCATTGCAAGGCGGGTTCCTCCTCCGAATACTTCATAGAAGGTTTTGAACACAAGGATAGTGTCCGGCTTTGCAAAACAAGTTCCACATACCACCGTAGAGAGAATAACTTTTTGCACAGATCTGCTGACGTATTCCGCGGCGTGACATCACACCACGGCCAGCCTTTTATTTGAATCGTTTTTTACTGTCCCACCTCAGCGCGTTTAGCGAGGCGGTTTCCTTGGCACGTCTTATCAAAGCGTAGATCGTGCCCCTTATTCCGGGATTCTCATCAATACGGACGTGGGTAACCCAGCCGCGCCATTGATTGCGGCGCTTGGGAGATAAGCGAAGTTTTATCGGGCTGGTGGGGGACGCATAGCCTCGTCCGTCCATATAAGGGGATAAGGATCCGCCCTTTTCACCCACGCCTTCCTCCTCCCTTGCTCATCCATTTCCAAGACTCGAGCTCCAAATACCAAGTCCGCATCCTTCCTCAACCATCTCCAGCCATGTCCGGAGCGGGAGGCAGGTGGATGGTCTCCTCCGTCACGGAGGGCCAAGTAAAAAAGCTGCGGAAGGCCCGATACTTGTCCGGCGACGTCGCACATCGGCTGCCCTGCGAAGGGCAGTTCATCCCCACCCCCAAGCCCCATGAGAGTGTGGTGTTCCTCCCCCACTTCCTCCGCGGACTAGGGTTTCCACTTCACCCATTTGTCCGGGGGCTCATGTTCTACTACGGCCTAGATTTCCACGATCTGGCCCCGAATTTCATCCTCAACATCTCGGCGTTTATCATCGTGTGCGAGGCCTTCGTCTGCATCCAGCCCCACTCCGGCTTATGGCTGAAGACCTTCAATGTCAAGCCGAAGGTAGTGGGCAGCCGCCAAGCGGAGTGCAGAGGCGCCATGGTTGGCAAGATGGCCAAAGTCCTATGGCTCGAGGGCTCCTTTGTGGAGACCATAAAGGGGTGGCAATCGGGGTGGTTCTACATCACCGAGCCGCGACTCTCAATGGGCGGCGGCCCCAATTCGATCCGGCTTCCCCACACGGCTCACATCATGTAAAGAGACGGGCGGACGTGGGGGATTCGGATGAGCTGTCCGGACTCCAAACCTGCGTCCAAAACCGGTGGACAAGAATCTCAGGCTTGTCAAGGTAATCCGGTGATGCTCATCCGCCGGATTCTCCCATGCCAACAACGGGCCTTCAAATTGTGGGAGTTCGATCCGGCACATCACCCAACTCTGAAAAGGCTCTTCGACACTACGCATTTAAGATGCCCGGAAGGTGCTGTTCAAGGGCGCCGAGGCTCCCACATCCGCCATCAAGATCGCTGGATTCAACTCGCAGCGTCAAGCCAGCGATGTAAGTTATTTTACCCTTTATGGGACTCTTTTTCATAATTTGACTCTATGCGGATCTAAAACTCCCTAACCTTTGACAGATCGGTTGAAGACGTCCGGACAGATTAACTGTCCGCCCCTTTGCCGAAGACCAATGGATGCACGATTGATTCTTGGCTCCGGCACCTCACGTGGTGCGGAGAAGAAGGCCAAGAAGGAGGCCACGGAACTCGAAGGAGCTCGGCGCCAGTGCCGCGTCGGACTCATCGCCTCGACAACCACGAGGCGGAATCCTCCTCTACGAGGAAGAGGAGGAGGAAAAAGCCTCTCCCCGGTGCCGGGGAGAGAAGAAAAGGAAGGCTGCCCTAACCGGGAGGCCGGAGGGTCCAAGAAGGGAAGGACCCTTCCTCCGGACTTCTCCACCAACACCGACAACGACGAGGAGGAGTGGCCAACAAGGGCCAAGCCCCTGGCGAGATCGTAAGTGTCCGGATACCCATGGCTTTTTTTCATTGCATAGTGTTCTCTAATGCCGAACAATCTTGCAGCCCGCCCAAGGACGAGCTCGCCGCTTTGTCGAGCGGGTCCCTGAATTCGTCGGAAGTGGAGAGTACTTCACTTTCGGCCGCCTCCTCACCTCACGCTGCTGACAACGACGAGGTGGGGCCTGGTCAAGAGGAGGTGGCGCAGGAGGCGCCGCAAGGCAGCCTCCCGGACTCCAGGCGCGAGGGGAGCAAGACCCCTAGGGGTTCTAAGCCCGACCCTTGTCCGGACTCCATACCGGAACCTTCAGCGTTCGAAGTCCGCAAGCGCCCTTTGTAGGAAGGGTAAGACGCCGGTGTCCTCCGTCCAACCGGAGGCACCGGATAGCTTACTGGAGGGGCTTAACAGCGCCTCCATCAAGGAGGAACACCGCACTGTTATGAGAGTGGTGATCCAGAAAGTTCAGTCCGCCAAGAGCGGGCTGACTGAAGCCTGCAACGGCCTTCTAACAGGCTTTGAGGTAAGTTTTCAATATATCTAAGAAGATTACCGCATAGACAGTAGCCCCTGATGCTTAGTTCGGTGTTCGGAAAGAAAAGCCGGACTGAGGATCTAAAAAGATATACGCATGAGTCTAACATAATTATGTCAATATGGGAATGCAGGTTGCTCTGCTGACCTCTGCCGCACTGACTGGGGAGGTCAATGCATTGAAGGGGAGCCTCGAGCGGTCCGAGAACGAGCTCGGCCAAGCCAAGAAGCAGCTCGGGGACAAGGAAGGTAAGTAATACCTTATGGAATTTAAAAAATGTGGTTGCAAAAGATAACAGGAATAACATGGGTACTGCAGGGGCCACGAGCGAGGTGGCGACCACAGAAGGAGGTGGTGTCCGCCCGAAAACAAAGCGGACGCTGAGCGCACTGAGCGAGCGAGAGAAGGGAAGGTGCAGCTGGCGGAGGTAATGGCAAGAGCTCCAGTGCTCGTGAAAAACACGAGGGTTTGAGCGTGACTCAAGACCCGAGAGTCCGAGCTTGCCTCGGCTCTTGAGAGTGCCAAAGCTGCTAAGGCCGAGGCCCAAAAAGCCCTCCAGGAGATTGAGGCAATAAATAAGATCGCGGCGTGTAAGGCATTCTTTATGCAGAGCAAGAATGTAAAAGTCAATTATCTAGTACTTACCGAATCCGGAGCTCTCGGGAGCGTTCACAGATCTGCGCCATGGAGTGTCTCCGATGCCGCCGCTTTCTACCAAGCCGAAGAAGGGAGCTCGACGGAAAAGGTTTTTTGGTCTCAGTATGCTGAGGCCGAACACCCGGTGCCCTTAAGCGACCAACTGAAGCAATTGGTCGAGCTCCACAAGGTCGCCGAACAGGCCATGAAGGGCCTTATAGCTCGGCTGTGGCCAAATGAGGCCATGCCTGGGAGCTACTTCGGGCTAGTGCAGCGGCTGGTGGATGCCTGTCCATGGATCGAAGTCATCAAGCGCTCCGTCTGTATTGAAGGTGCCCGTAGGGCCCTTGCCCGTGCCAAGGTGCACTTTGGGGCAAGCTGGACGCTGGAGAAGCCGGTGACGGACAGTCGCCACGGGCAAAGAACATCGCAAGCCCGAGAATTATTATGAGGGCGTCCTGAAGGGTGCCCGTCTTATAGCGGGTGAATGCTCCAAAGATGTAATATTTGAGTAGACTCGCATTTGTTATCCTGTATGCTGAAAACTTGTTCATATGCGCTAAGCAACGCTTGTGAATTTAAAATATTACCTTATGTGCAGCCATTTATCAAATTTGAGAGATGGCAAGTCGTTGGCTTCAGCCCCCATGCCACGAGTGCTGGGGTGTTCGGGACAAACTTGAGCGCTCTTGTTCCCATTCTTGGGTCCTTCGAGGTAGGCGCTCAACGCAACGAACAAGGCAACCGGACTTATAGTGCTTGAACACTCTCACTTAGCCATAGAATTCTATAATTTTAAATTTCGTGAAGCCCCTAGTATTCGGAAGACCGAGTTCGGGGCGCTATCCACGCCTTGGCCGGACAATGCCGACTCCTCGCTCTAAGCGGCATAAGTCTTAGGGATCCGAAAAAACCTCTCGAACAGCGACCGACTCTCGCCTTATCATGACGGTCAGTTTTAGCTTTCTCCACTGAGGTGCTCAACCCAGCTCAACCGGGGCACAATCGCGATTGGTTCTCCCGGCCTTACCTTAGTCGATATAACGGAACGTAAGGTACCAAAACATGGGAGCCGGGCAAACCCAACTATTGACCCAAGATATGATTTGGAGCCGATGCATATAATGCTATAAGTTCGGGGTGCCGCACTTGTGAAAGTGTTCGGACTTGTCACACCATGTGTTTGGGGTACTTAAGCCCCTGGTTGTCGGTGTACTAGAGTAGGGGTACCCTAGTATCCCGAACTTGTGCACGGGCAGTTGCAGCCCTCCACGGCATGGCTTACCGAGTGACCGCCAAGGTCCTCAGTGCTTCCTTTGGAGCCATTCAAGAACAAAGTATTCAAGCCAAGGAGACAAGGCCCCGGCAAGAGGAGCTTGCCGGGAAGGCCATCCAAGGCACCTACAAGACAAGGCCCCGGCAAGAGGAGCTTGCCGGGAAGGCCCGGTGAGCGACAAGCTTCCGGCGCCGACAAGACAACAACCGCGACAAAGGCGCTTGTCAGCGGCAGACCCTCTCAGCCTTACGCTCCAGCGCATCCACTAACGTGGTCGCCTCAGGACCTTTCGGTAGCGTGGCGAGAGAGGTCAGGCAGCCACGGTGCGAGGTGGCGAGCGGCGCCGACAAGATTGCCATCGTGGCAAGCGGTGGCGCCGACGGTCCCTGTTTGCACTATTAGGGCGGCGTGAAGACGGGCATTTAATGCCTTTGTCCCCGCCGTCGTGGTTAGGTATGGTACCATACATCGTACAAGTAGGTGTACCAACCACTACTTTTCCATTTGTACCCTTGTCTCACGTTGCCACCGCCGAGACCCCTTGAGCATATAAAAGGAGGCCCATGCGCAACGTAGAGGGGGGTTCGAACACTCACGCTCAGTCTCGTTAGCAGCTCGTGTGTACTGTAGCACTCAGCGCTCCTGAGCAAGAACACAATACATCCAGACATGCAGCAGTAGGAGTGTTATCTCTCCGGAGAGCTCCGAAGCTGGGTAAAACCTCTCGCGTGCTTCGCCTCGATCTGCTCTTCGTGCGACCTCCGCTCCCTGCCGAACCGAAAGGGGCTCGGTCCGCCGGTCCCATAGGTGTTCGTGGGCCAGATCTGCCTGCCCTGACATCTTTGGCGCGCCAGGTAGGGGAAGTCGAGGTTGTGTGAACCTGATACGGCGTCCACACGAGCTAGATCTTCATCATCTTCATCAACATGCCACCGAAGAAGAAGGCTTCGGCGGCAGAAGCTCCGTCCGCGTCGAACCCACCACCACCGGAGCAAACAGGTGGTGGGGTAGACGCCGGCGGAAGAATGGACGGCGACGGGGGAACTCACGGTGCTGCCAAGTCCAAGGACAAGGCTGCGCAGACCTCGGCGTCCGTGCATGCACCGCGCCCGTCTCAGGAGGCGCGGGACCGACAGCGTCATGGCATTCACAATGCCATACGCTCGTTGGACAAAGATCGAGCTGGTGGATCTCGGGATGCTCAGGACCAGCATGCACGCCAACATGATGCCGCGAGCGAGGCACGGTCGCTTGGACGGGATACTGCTCCTTCTAACATAGTTAGAAGTCCGAGCATATCCCGCTCCTCGCACCGTTCGCCACTGCCACCCACCACTCCAGCAGAAGCATTGGCGAGAGCGCAGCTGCTCCTGGATTACCCTCCAACGGCCGACAAGGTCGATGAATGGAGGGGCACCATTCAGAGTCTCATCGGCTTCGCTTAACGGCGATGCTCGCTGACAACCGAGTACATCGCTGCCGCGGCGGGACTGCCAAACACGAGCCGGTGGCGGCGAGGCGGTGGGGTGCACCCACCATGCACTCTCCGTCCGAAGGCCAAGATCGCCCGACTTCGCCGGATCCACCTCGACAGCGACTCCACCGCATCATCGGATCCACGAGCTCATAGCGATCAGCGCCAAGTTCTTCACGAGCAGCGGCAAGAAGAAGACGCTTCGAACTCGCATCGAGCGCCCGAAGAGAAGCGCGACGTCAATCCGACAAGCGCCATTGGGCCCTCTGTTGACATGCATGCGCCAGAGGAACCAGGCGACTTGCCGTACGCGGTAGGTTGCCCTGCGTTCACTCGTGAGCTGCGGCAAGTCCAGTGGCCCAGCAAGAAGAATTTCAAACCAGATGTACCAGAGAAGTACGACGGCAAGACGCATCCGTCGGAGTTCCTTAGCATCTACACCATCGCGGTGCAAGCTGCCGGGGGGCGAGACGACAAGATCCTGGCCAACTACTTCCCGCTGGTGCTCAAGCCCAATGTCTGATCCTGGCTCATGCACTTGCCGAACGACTCCATATCCTCTTGGGCAGATCTATGCCATCAGTTTGTCAGCGCCTTTACAGGCGGCCACAAGCCCCATGGCCAAGAAAGCGACCTTCATCTCGCCGCCCGGAAGGAAGGAGAGCCCTGCGCAAGTATATTCAAAGATTCAGCCGATGTACGGCACAACATCCCAGACGTCCACCACCGCGCGGTAATCAGCGCGTTCCATCGTAACGTCGCGAAACCGTAGGATGCGGGAGGAGATGGCGATGTGCAAGATCAGAGACGTCAGCGAGCTATATGCCCTGGCCGACAAGTGTGCACGTGCTGAGGAAGGGAGGAGACTCCCCGGAGAAAATATTGAAGCAGGAGGATCAGATAGTGAGGAGACCGCCCCGGCAAAGAAGAGCCGGAGGCGGGGCAACAAGAAAAAGAAAGGCAGAGATGTGCTAGTTGTTGAGCAGTCCGGCAACGGAGGTGGCGCCAAGAAAGCCCAAGTTGGTAGCTCCGGCAAGGAGGTTGCCGCTGGTGCCAACTGCCAGGCTGTGGCGGTCGCCGACAAGCAGGACGGCTCCAACAAGCAGTACTACAAGATCCACCGCACCAAGGGCCATGACCTCCAGAGCTGCAAGAAGGTCGAGCAGCTTGTCGAACAGCAGAAGGCTGAATATGAGCGACGCGACAAGGAGAAGGCCCAGGAAGGTGCTAGAGGAGCTAGCAAGAAACGTCCCGGCCGAGGAGGACGCCGCGGCAAGGCCAAGCAGCGGCAAGGAGACAGACCTCCCCGCGGCCGCGACAAGGATGAAGACGACGACGATGAAGAAGACATGGATGATGACGAGACCGATGAGCAGGAGTTCCAGAAAGCCACAGAGGCCTTGTGCGTTGACGGTGGTGCTTCTCTGCATACTTCACACCGCCAACTCAAGCAGTGGATGCGGGAAGTCAATGCAGCAGAACCATCCATCGAGTCACGCAGGCCTCTGAAATGGTCCAACACGCCTATCATATTTGACATTGAGGACCACCACGATCGGCGTAACTGCGGTTGGGTGCTTGCCGATGTTGGTTTCACCAACTATCCGCAACCTCAAGGTCACTAAGATGCTAGTTGACGGCGGGGCCGGCTTGAACTTGATCTCCTCCGCGGTGCTCCAGAAACTCTAGATCCCTGATGGCGAGCTCGAGGAGACCGGCACATTCCAAGGAATCAATCCGGGAAGGAGCAAGCCGAAGGGAAAGATCACGTTGCCGGTGACATTTGGCAGCGAGTTGAGCTTCAGGACTGAGAGGGTCACTTTTGACGTTGCTAACTTTCCATTGCCTTACAATGGGATCCTCGGCCGTCCAGCACTCGCCAAATTCATGGTGGCCTCTCACTATGCATACAACATGCTGAAGATGCCAGGCCCGATAAGTGTCATCTCTGTCCCTGACGACAAGAAGGATGCTCTTATCTGCGCCGACAAGATCTATCGGGAAGCAGCAGCTGCGACAGATTGCAAGCCACTCGCCGCTGAAGCTCCCGGGGGGAAGAAGAAGACCAAGTCCGGCAAGAGCTCTGATGCCCACTCCGGCAAGCGCACCTCTTCGGAGTGCTGCGCTACCGTCGAGGACGCACCATCGAGCTCCACCGGAAAGTGTAAGAAGACGATGGCAGCTCCACCAGAGAGACCAAGAAGGTGTCCGCCAAGGAGGACGGCATTGGTGGTACCTTCACCATCGGTGCCACTCTCGACCCTAAATAGGAAGGCGCGCCGTTGCTTTCCTCATGGGCGAACGCCGACGTGTTTGCGTGGCAACCGTCGACATCCCGGTGTTCCTGTGAAAGTAATTGAGCACCATCTTGCCGCTTTTTCCTCATGCACGGCCCGTCAGCGTAAACTCAGGAAGCGGCGGTGGGCGCCAAGAGTTCATCGCAGAAGAAATCAAGAAATTGGAAGCAGCGAGGCCTTGTCGAGGAGTGCTCCATCCTACATGGTTGGCCAATCCTCGTAGTTATGCATAAGGCTAACGGGAAATGGAGGCTTTGTATCGACTTTACCGATGTCAATAAAGCTTGTCCCAAAGACCCATTTCCCTTGCCGCACATCGACCAGATTGTTGACTCCACGGCCGGATGTGATTTGCTTTCATTTCTTGATGCATACTCAGGATATCATTAGATCTTCATGGCAGAAGAGGATGAAGAGAAGACCGCATTCATCACCCCATGTGGCACATACTGTTTCGTACGGATGCCCTTCGGGTTAAAGAATGCTGGTTCAACATTTGCAAAAGTAGTCCATGACGCTTTTGAGCCATAAATGCACAGAAATGTAGAAGCCTACATGGATGACATAGTGGTCAAAAGCAAGGACAAGGCGACCCTGATTCAAGATTTAGACGAAACCTTTGCAAATCTGCGCAAGATCAACCTCAAACTCAACCCTGAGAAGTGTGTGTTTGGAGTCCCCTCCGGCAAGCTTCTCGGTTTCTTTGTGTCTCAGCAGGGAATTGAAGCCAATCCCGACAAGATCAAAGCCATTGAGCAGATTGAAGCACTAAAGCGCGTCAAGGATGTACGAAGGCTTGCCGGTTGCGTAGCTGCTCTCAGCAGGTTTATCTCTAGGTCTGCTGAGCGCATACCGCCGCTTTTCAAAATTTTGAAAAAGGCAGGTCCGATGCAATGGACTCGAAGCGGAGGCTGCGCTGCAGGACTTGAAGAGATACCTGTCCTCCACTCCAACACTTGTCGCACCTAGGCTGCAAGAGAAGTTGTTGTATATAGCGGCAACCAATCAAGTGGTTAGTGCTTTGCGTTGGTAGCGGAGAGGGAGGCGGATGATGAGCTAGCAACCATGGCGAGATGCATCCAGCGACAAGCAGGGGGCTTCACCGGCAAGCTCTGGTCCCGACAAGGATGGATCTGCGCAGACACATGAGAAGATGCAGAAAATAATGGTGCAGCGCCCAGTTTACTTTGTCAGTTCCCTTATGCAGGGGGCTAGGTCAAGGTACTTTGGTGTGCAGAAATTGCTTTTCGGCCTCCTCATGGCCTCGAGAAAGCTGCGCCATTACTTCCAGGCACATGAGATCACATTTGTAACTCGCTTTCCGCTAAAGAGGATACTGCAAAATCCAGAAGCAACAGGCAGGATTGTCGAGTGGGCACTGGAACTGTCAAGCTTTGGACTCAAGTTTGAGAGCACTTCAACTATCCAAAGCAGAGCATTGGCGGAGTTCATAGCAGAATGGACGCCAACACAAGAGGAGGAAATTCCAGAAACTTGAGCATCCCCTGGCCAAGGAAGCAAGCAAAGAGTGGCTGATGTACTTTGATGGTGCCTTCTCGCTGCAAAGGCGCGGTCTTGGCGTGCTACTTGTTGCACCCACCGGAGAGCACCTCAAGTCGTAGTCCGGATGCACTTTCCCAAGGAGCAAGCAACAAACAATCTTGTAGAGTATGAAGGTTTGCTTGCCGGTCTCGAGATCGCTTGATGAGACCTTGGGATCAAGAAGCTCATTGTCAGGGGTGATTCACAGCTTGTCATCCGCCAAGTGAACAAGAATTAGCAGAGTCCATTGATGGAGGCTTATGTTGATGAAGTGAGGAAGCTGGAAGAGCACTTTGACAGCCTACAGATGGAATATATTCCAAGAGCTCAGAACGACATTGCTGATGGCCTGTCGAAGTGCGCCGCACTTAAGTTACCTGTGGAACCAGGAATTTTTGTGCTCAAGCTGACTCAACCGTCATAACGCCATCAATCGGACAGAGCAAGAAGAGGAAGTTGATCTCTGGTGACTACTTTCCGCAGAGCTTCCTCAAGCCGCCAAGAAGGTCCCCAAGATCGACACCAACTTGATCCGAGGAGCAGTCTGCTCCGGCAAGCTCGAGGTTTGTTTCGTTGAAGCGCACGCTCCCGACAAGTTGTGCTCCGGCAAGCTTGCCGGGAATGTCAAGCTCCGCAGAGCCGCAGGTTCTCGCCAGAGAAGCGGATGTTCCCGCAGCAGATGTGCCTTTAGTCCTTGTTGTCGAGCCGCAAGCTCCAAAGCATGGGCACAGCAGATTGTCCAATTCCTTCAGACAGGAGAACTTCCCAAGAGCAAGAAGAAGCGGAAAGAGTAGCCCGGCGGTCAAGTATGTACCGGTTTGTCGATAACATTAATCGCATGTAAGAAGACTCAACGGTGTGAAATTGAAGTGTATTCATCGGGAAGAAGGACAAAAGCTGTTGGCAGAGATACATGGAGGCATATGTGGACACCACATTGGCGCCAGAGCACTTGCCGGCAAAGCATTCCGGCAAGGTTTCTTTTGGCCGACAGCCCTCCAGGATGCAACTGCATAAGTAACCAAGTGTGAAGCGTGCCAGTTCCATTCCAAGCAGATACACCACCAGCTCAAGCTCTCCAGACGATCCCTTTATCCTGGCCATTTTCAGTCCGGGGCTCGACATCCTCGGCCCCTTTCCCGAGCTGTCGGGGCTTTGAGTACTTATGCGTTGTAATCGACAAGTTCACAAAGTGGCCGGAAGTGGAAGCAGTGAGGAAGGTGACGACAAATCGGCGGTCAAGTTCTTCAGTTGATTGTTTGCCGCTTTGAATCCCTAACAGGATCATCACCGACAACGCACGCAATTCCACGCAGCCGCACCTTCATGCAAAGACGTCCAAGATCTTGGCGCCAAGGTCTGCCGCTTCATTGCTCATCCGAGAAGCAACGGTCAGCAGAGAGGGCAAATGCTGAAGTCTTGCGCGGGCTCAAGACCAGAACTTTCGACGGGCTGCACAAGTGCGGAAGAAAGCTGGATTGAGGAGGCTGGCGGTGGTTCTTTGGTCGATCGTAACGACGCCAAATCGAGCCATCGCCGACACCTTTCGCTCTAGTCTATGGAGCGGAGGCAATTCTCCCCACGGAACTCGTATCACGGATCGCCTCGAGTGCTCGCTTATGATGAGCTTGAGCAAGAGCAGGCTGCGACAAGATGACGCTTGCTCCTTGAGGAGGATCGTCTTCAGTCGCCAGACGAGCTGCTCGGTACCAGCAAGCTTTGCGCCGCTACCATAGCCGCAAAGTTAATGCCAGAAGTCTCGAGGAAGGCGACCTTGTTATTCGGCGCGTTCAGTCCGCCAAGAATTCTAACATGTTGACGCCGAAGTGGGAAGGCCCTTACCGGGCGATACGAGTCACTAGGCCTGGCGCTGTCCGCCTTGAGACCGAAGATGGCATTCCGGTGCGCAACTCCTGGAACATTGAGCATCTTCATAAGTTTTACTCAGAAGCGCGGTTGCCGAACCTGTTCGGCAACCACCTTTTGTACAAGTCTTGCCGCTGTTGCATGTAATCCTTTGTACAAAGCCGGGCGCAGACCCTGCATAAGTAAAGCTAGCGTTAGCCGACACCTTGTCAATTTCATGCTTTTTACTTCTATTTTGCATGCGTTATCTGACACTTTGTGCAGCACCTACCCCGGTAAGCAATAACGAGCCATAAGGCTCCATATCTTTATTTTCTCTTCTTTCTTCTCTCCCAAAGAAGGAAAGGTTCCCTCGCACACAAGTTTGCCGGGGGGAAGGAGAAGATAATGGTGTGGACCAAGCGTCGCTCAAGGAAGTCTAGCCTTACCGGGAAGCAAACGACGTAAAAGCTAAGTTGCCAAAGTTTGAGCAATCAGTTTAAAAATTTTAAGTTATCTTCCTCGAACGACCGTACTTTTGTATGGAAAACTGTGTGAGAGGAACCAACTCGTAGCTAGTTGCGCCTTACTTTGTTTCGAGTCCGCTCAACAACTTAAGTGAGCTGCGACTAGTTGCGACAAGGTTGTTTGTCGGAAGCGACACCGCCAAAGAAGGCTGCCGACGTCTCAAGACTCAGTCAAGGGCTCAAAAGTGCTACCGACGAAGTTCTTTAAAAGCGTAGGGCAAAAGCATACAAAGGAAGGAATCAAGTAAAGGAAATAACATAGCAATTGATACCCAAAATAGAGTTATATTACAAGATGGCTTGCTGCAGCTCTAATGGATTGTTCCTATGACATGACCAGCAACGGCAAGAAAAAGAAAAAGCAGGCGACCTAATCTACGCGACCGCCCTCAACCCTCTTGATTCCGCTCACCCTGTCCATGATGGGTGCGACAAGGGTCTTGAGCGCCTCCACATCAGCATCCGGCGGCAGGGACTTGAGGACGTTGGTGAGGTTGAGGCCTGGATTGCGGAAGGCCACCTTCATCAGCACCTTTTGGAGAGCTCCCACCCAGATCTGGCGCGACTCCTCGGCCAGCTGTTTTGGGACTTCTTCCCGGAGTCGCTGGAGGGCCGTCACCACGCCCTTGAAGAACAAGCTGAGCTTGGCGCTGGGTTGGAGATGCTAGTCGGAGGAATATCCAAGATCCACCATCCCCAGCTGCGCCAGCTCCTTGTCGATGGCTGCATCAACATTCACGAGACCCTCGGTCTAGTGCTCCACATTCTCCCTCAAGGCACTCTGGGCGGCAACAAAGACTTTCGCCAGCAGCGCCTCGTCGGGCCTTGATCTTCTCCTTCGTGGCCACTTCCGCTCCCTCGGCGCTGGCCCAACGCCCGAGTCAAAGTAGTTAGCTTCAACTCAAGATCTGCATTGGAGTCCTTGGCGGCGCTTGAGTTTTTGCTCTCCTCGGCGAGACGGCCCTGCAGCTCGCCAAGAGTGTAGGCGTCCTTCTCGGCGCTTCGTGCTTGAGTGCAGCAAGCTCCTCGCCGCTTCTCCTTGAGATCGGCTTCCAATTGCGCCACCTTCGTCTCCAGCTCCTTCTTGGCGGCCTCAGCGGCTGCGGCAGCATCCTTTGCTTCCTTGAGAGCCCCGCCAAATGTTTGCTCGCGCATGGCAAGATCCTCCTCGTGGCTGTCAAGGTTGACCTTCCGCTGCGCCAACTCGCCTTCCCGCACAGACAGCTCCTCGGCAGCAAGCCGTTGTCGCTCTTCAGCCTCGGCCTTCTCGAGGAGGAAGGCTTTGCGCTCTTCGGCGAAGCTGCTCCCGCTCCGCCGCCAGGGACCGGAGAGCTTCCTGGTTAAGGCCCCGGAGCTCCTCCGCGCGCTTCTCAATGTCCACTCCCGCCGCGACAAGCGCTTCGATTCCAGCTTGGCTTGCCGGGCGGTAGAGCGACAGCAGCTTCCGCAGCAGCTGCTCCTCCTCAGGCTCGCCGCTGCTGCTTGGCGCGTCAACCAGCGTCAGCCCAGCGGAGGCGAGCAGCTCTTCATCAAAAGTTTCGCCCTCGGCCGGCGCCCTGGAGCTCGACACCCATGGGAGCTTGATGAAGACGCCATCGTCGGCCTTCAAATAGGCGCCGGGCTGGGGCTCTTCGAACTGATCTTTGCAGCGATGGCGGAGGATCGGCGGTCGGTGTAGCGCTGGCGCTCTGCGGCCTCGGGGCCGTCCAAGACGATCGCGGACCCTCGCCCGACTTCTGCGGCAGCAGCCTTGGCGGCCTCTTCGCCGGCGGGCTCGTCAGCGCCGGCTTCTTCTTCGATGGTGGCGGCGTCGTCAGTATTGCCGCGCACGTCCGCCTCGCCGGCGGCCTCGGTCTCCATCGGCGGATGGATCTGACGAACGGAAAATGAAGAAAAATCAAGCAGATATTCAAAAATCAGAAGAAGAAGAACACAAGGGAAGTTTTCAGGCAAGAAGATTACCTGTGCCAGGATCTGCAGTCATGGTCTCCGCCGCCAAGGGATCGCTGGTGCCGTCCCTTGCCGGAGAGCTGCCCCTTGCCGGAGAAGTCTCTCTTGCCAGAGAACGCTCCCTTGCCGGGGAATCATCCCTTGGCGGCGTAGTCGAAGCAGAAGGAGGCTGCTCTGCTCCTACACAAGTCAACAGAAAAATATCAGCAAAGAAAAGAGCACCCATGCACGCTGGACAGCAAGAAGAAGACCATATACTTACGCTGGGGGCTGCTTTGAAGAAGAGTTGCCGCATCCGGCAAGGTGGTCTCGGACGCGCCCTCTGCCGTTGCAGTGGGTTCGTCCTCGACGACAATCATCAGGGTCTTGGCTCTCTTCGACATTCTCTGAGCCAGCGTCACGAAAAGGAATGGGTTCGTAATGAAGCGTATCGATACAAGACAAAGCAACAAATCGAATAATTACAAGTACGGCAAGGAATCTTACTCTTCTTCTTCCTCGCCGGAATCGAGCGGAGAGGTCAAATTCTGGCCCGCCTCAAAGACGACGAGGCGGAGGAGTGGGTTCCCTTGACGCTTAGCGGAGCGGAACCGGTGGTTCCGCGAGGGCTCCGCTTACGCAGAGCGGCGTGAGGTGCTCCCGCGGCAACAGTGCTTTCATGGAGCGCTGCCGGGCGCCGCGGTTGTTGGCCCTGACCGCCGCCCGCTACATCTCCGCCTTGCGAAGACGCGCCGTCTGGTGGAGCCGGGCTCGCTTCGCGGCAAGCTGCTCGGAGGTGGGGAGGATGCGCCCTCGGCGGGCTTCGCTCGACTCGGCCAGGCTCGGCAAGCTCCTCCTCGCCCGGCAAACTCCTTTCGCTCGACAAGGCTTGCCGCCTCTGCCTCTCTACCTCCTCCACGGTGAAGCCAAACCGCCCAGCGGCAGCCTCTGCCGCCCTCTTCCGGCCCCAGTGGCGTCGCGCATCTCGCCATCGGTGGTGTCATGGGTGAGGCCCCTCGCTTTCGTCGGGGCGGATCGGCACTTCTACCAGATTGTCAAAGAACTGCCGGACGACGTCATCTGCAGGCTCTTGCCAAGTTGGGACAATTCCATGTGAGTCGCACGACGGCATCATTGCACGGATGCGGTCAAGCGCGGAATTGTTGCACCGCGGAACGACGCCCCTCGGCAACCTAAACATCTCTGGATGATCAGGATCGGGCTTGAACAGCTCTAAGAGCATCGCGTTAAGCTCCAAGATGGTGAAGTTGAAGTTGAGGCCTGGGCGCAGCCTCATGATATCTGCCGCTGCTCGAAAGTCCTGTGCAGGTCTCCTCCTCTCCGCAAGGGCGGCGTCTGGCGGCGAAGAAAGTCTGCGCCAACAGTGCCTACGGTGAGTCCGGCAAGTCTGAGGCGAATGATTCGGGTGACTGCGATCTTCAGCCTAGCATCCTCCGGGGCCAGATTGCTCAAATCGTTGCCGCGCACTACTGGGGTTTGACGCTGGGCGGTAAATGGCTGCGGGTTCTCCTCGACAATCCAGCACCAATCTGCCCTCCACTCACCCCATTTGCTACGGAGCTCTCCCTCTAGATAGGCTTCCTTCTTGCCGACCCTGGAGATCCAAGCAATCCCTCCGGCAAGTGGCTCCCCTCTCTCAACTCGGGGTAAGAAGAAGTGGCGGAAAAGGGCTACATTTGGGTGGACTCCGACAAAGTTTTCGCAGAGATGTGCGAAAACTGCCATGGTCAGAACGACATTTGGGGTGAAATCAAGGAGGCGGAACCCGTAGGTGTTCATGATGTCACAGAAGAATTCAGAGAAAGGCGGGCAGAGCCCGCAGTAGAAGAAGAGCGAAGAAGGGGTACCGGTCGGGGCCAATTCGAAGCTGCGGGGGAGTACCGCCGTCGCGCGGATGCGCTCGCGTCTCCGTCGACGAGAAGAGGTAGTAGTTCTCCCTCGGCTCCCTCGCGGTGAGCCAGAAGATGGCCCGCTCCTTCATGCGCCGCATAACCGCTGCGCCTCGGCCGACTTCACGCCCTTCCCCTTGTCGGCTTTCGGATCCATGGCGGAGGCGGTGGAGGAGATCGACGGCGTTGGTGATGCTGGTGGCGACGGGGGGCGGAGCGCTGCTCTCTTCAGCCTTGGGAAGAAGGGGGGAGCAGCGGAGGTTTTCTTGATATGGGACAGCAACTGGCAAGGTGGGCGGCCTGCCCCTGTTTCCCCTGCTTATAAAGAGGGAGGGGGCGGACGTTTCGTTGTCCCGAATAATGAAACCCCCATGATCTCGCCCATGATCTCTCACACGACGCCACGTTCGATGCGTGTCGTTCGTGGAGGGCGTGGTGGGTCCGGGGTGAGTTACGGCGTGACCCGGGCCACGTGTGCCCGTGCCCTGTTTTGGGCCTGGCCCAACAGCGCTCGGCACCATGTGTGGCACAGGCCCGGGGGCTCCTGTCGGTGTACTAGAGTAGGGGTACCCTAGTATCCCGAACTTGTGCACGGGCAGTTGCAGCCCTCCGCGGCATGGCTTACCCGGTGACCGCCAAGGTCCTCCATGGTTCCTTTGGAGCCATTCAAGAACAAAGTATTCAAGCCAAGGAGACAAGGCCCCGGCAAGAGGAGCTTGCCGGGAAGGCCACCCAAGGCACCTACAAGACAAGGCCCGGCAAGAGGAGCTTGCCGGGAAGGCCCAATGAGCGACAAGCTTCCCGGCGCGACAAGACAACAACATGGCAAGGCGCTTGCTGCGCACCATCTCTCTCAGATTTACGCTCCAGCGCATCCACTAACGTGTCGCCTGGGACCTTTCCAGCGGTAGCGTGGCGAGAGGTCAGTGCAGCCATGGCGAGGTGGCGGCGGCCGACAAGATTGCCATCGTGGCAAGCGGTGGCGCCCTGGCGGTCCCTGTTTGCACTATTAGGGCGACGTGACGGGCATTTAATGCCTTTGTCCCCCGCCGTGGTTAGGTATGGTACCTTTGTACCTTTGTACAAGTAGGTGTACCAACCACTACTTTTCCATTTGTACCCTTGTCTATGTTGCCACCTGTCAGAGACCCCTTGAGCATATAAAAGGAGGCCCATGCGCAACGTAGAGGGGGGTTCGAACACTCACGCTCAGTCTCGTTAGCAGCTCGTGTGTACTGTAGCACTCAGCGCTCCTGAGCAAGAACACAATACATCCAGACATGCAGCAGTAGGAGTGTTATCTCTCCGGAGAGCTCCGAAGCTGGGTAAAACCTCTCGTGTGCTCGCCTCGATCCGCTCTTCGTGCGACCTCCGCCTCCCTGCCGAACCGAAAGGGGCTCGGTCCGCCGGTCCCATAGGTGTTCGTGGGCCAGATCAGCCTGCCCCGACACTGGTGTATTGGCCGTACCAAATTGTACGGTTGCGCAATGTCATAAATGAACATATATAATGGGAAAGAATGCAATAATAGGCAAGAGCTATATATTGGTTATTCAAAAGAAACTGCAAATAAAAGCAGAACGATAAAATTTGTGCAATAAGCAAGGTACGGGACTTTTTGACATGTCCCCTTCCAGGGGTAAGTTTGCGGTGTGGTATGTAAAACAGGTATGCTGCTCGTAATAGATACCACCTGGACACTCGACGCAGTTTTCTGCTTCGCTGGCTGTTGCATCGTGTATTCGGCGCGAATACCGGACATGGCTTCTGCATAACAGAGTCCTGAAAGTAAAAGGAAGAAAAAGATAATAATAAAAAACCGGATGGTAAGGCGAGAGCCGGTCGCTGTTGGTTCCATCAATGTGAGTTTCGAGGACGTAATTTCTTCTTCAACTTCAACGTGCTTGATGCCACTCTTGTTAGATGCCTGATTTTGTAAGTACTTAATAAACTCTGATCAACTTCTCCATACAAGGCTGTAAATGATAAAGAGCTAACTGCATTTTATTCTTCTCTGGGGATTGAACGCGCAGAGAAGAAAAAGGGAGGGTGTGTATTTCATAGATCCTGAATTAGCAAATGGCACAACAATACATGGTAAGGACCTACGGGACTGGGCCGTTAACACGGTCGTTCGTCTCTTCGAAAACATGTCCCATGCAGAATCATTTCTCTGGCCATATCATGAACGGTAAGTCAAGTAAACAACCATGCATACACTTATTGTCTTTCAGATTTCAACATAATTCGTAAGTGCATGGATTTCTTAATATGTAGCAATCACTAGATATTGGTATTCATTGTTTCAGACAAGAACACAGTTTACTACATCGATTCTCTCAGAGAGTCAACAAACGCTCAGGATCTGATGCATCTTCAGCAATTCATGGATAGGTATTGAATTCTATCATGTTGAAAGTAATTTCCATTCATATCTAGTTCAATAATTGATGTTGTCAAAATTCATCATCATTTGCAGTGTGCTCGCATTGTGGAAAAATAAACCAGGGAACCTGTTCAAGAGGGAACTACCTCTGCAGCACGAGATCGTTTCTCCGGTAACACACCAAAATCCATTATTTTCGGAAAATTTATCCAACAGTCTGCAAATACCTTTCCTTATGCTAGTCAAATGTTCAAGCTTCTAAATAAACCTCTTTCTATTTTGTCCAAAGAAAAAATAATACATCTAACACCTGTTAGGTTTTTCCTAACAGGACAAATACATGACTAATTCTGTACAAAAAATTCCAGTGTCCTCAGCAAGAAGCAGGGACCAACCTTTGTGGACACTATGTTTGCAGACACATGATCTCCATCTGCAAATCTGCAGATAGTTGTGACGATCCTCACGAATTAGTACCAGTAAGTCTATCTCAATTAATATCTTCTACTCCACTCATACGGCACATTCTGATCTTAAAAATACTGCAGCTCATCTTAAACGCGAGGACCCCTGAACTGCTCCCGGCTGGTGAATTGCTGATGGTTCAGAGATTTATCAGCGATTTCTTCCTGGATCACTACATCAATCCCACTGGTGATAATGAAGATTTCAGCATGTGCTAAACATATAAGGCATGCATCTATTGTTTTCCATATGATGAGGTCTTTGTATTTCGTACACTATGATTAATTATGTAATGCATATATGTGTGGACAAATCATTGGAATTTAGCTACCATATGTTCAATTGCAATTGTTGCAAAATCTGATGAATGTTCTTCCTGTGGACACTATTCGTTCAATTGAATATTGTGGCGAATTTGCTTTTTGCGCGCCGATTCAAAATGGGATATTTTTGTTTATTTTTTCAATTGAATATTGTGGCGAATTTTCTTTTTGCGTTTGATTCAAAATGGGATATTTTTGTTTTAACCTGGCAATTGCTCCACATACGGTTCAACTAAATGAGTGTGTGCGATCCACATCGGAAAGCATACGTCAATCGTAGTGGAACCGTTGGTGATACACACCAGATTGCAAACGATTTGCAGCACTACTACGTGTGCATAGGGTCTCCGGAACTGTTTGTGATATTGCGTTATCGTGCACGAGAACTGTGAGTAAACCGTGCCGAATGTAAAATACAATCCCAGTCGTAATTTTTTCAGGAAACGTGTGGGATCCCAAACGAAAAGCACACGTTACTCCTGCATCAATCGTCGGTGATACCCAAGAAATCACAAATGGTCTGCAACACTTGTATGTGTGCGAAGGGGCTCCAGAACCGTTTGTGATAGAACATTATCGCAGACGGTAATTGTTGGCAAACGTGTGCGATGGAGTCTAGCATGGCAGATGGGTTACGTAGAAAACTCGTGTGTGATGGGGCTCAAATCGCACACAGTTCATATGTTGGCCCGTGTGCCTTACATACTATTTCCCAAACGGTTCATTACGACAGACCATATGGTTTCACTGCGTCATTAGAAACGTTTAATCACCAATACCACACTGAGAAATAATTTAGTGTGTGCTGCATCGCACATGATTACATTTTGGAAGGCCTCTGGATCACTGCTCCATATCCCGACGATTTCTGGGTCGTGTGGGAAGGACACCCTATCGCACACACTCACTTGGTGATGGTCCCAAATGCCGTCACGAAAAGGGGTTAAAAACTGTTTGTATAGCATCGACGCGTACCAGTGATGCTACTGCCGTACTAAGCAAAATAAGATGCATAAAAGATAAACATCACATGCAAACAAAATATGTGACATGATATGGCCATCATCATCTTGTGCCTTTGATCTCCATCTCCAAAGCACCGTCATGATCTCCATCGTCCCCGGCTTGACACCTTGATCTCCATCGTAGGGTCGTTGTCGTTTCGCCAACTATTGCTTCTACGACTATCGCTACCGCTTAGTGATAAAGTAAAGCATTACATGGCGATTGAATTTCATACAATAAAGCCACAACCATAAGGCTCCTGTGAGTTGCTGATAACTTTTACAAAACATGGTCATCTCATACAACAATTTATATCTCATCACGTCTTGACCATATCACATCACAACATGCCCTGCAAAAACAAGTTAGACGTCCTCTACATTGTTGTTGCAAGTTTTACGTGGCTTCTACGGGCTTCTAGCAAGAACCGTTCTTACCTACGCATCAAAACCACAACGATTTTTCGTCAAGTGTGTTGTTTTAACCTTCAACAAGGATAGGTCGTAGTCAAACTTGATTCAACTAAAGTTGGAGAAATAGACACCTGCCAGCCACCTGTGTGCAAAGCACGTCGGTAGAACCAGTCTCATGAACGCGGTCATGTAATGTCAGTCTGGGTCACTCCATCCAACAATACCGTCGAATCAAAGTAAGACGTTGGTGGTAAGCAGTATGACTATTATCGCCCACAACTCTTTGTGTTCTACTCGTGCATATCATCTACGCATAGACCTGGCTCGGATACCACTGTCGCGGAACATAGCATGCAATTTCAAAAAAATTCCTACGATCACGCAAAATCTATCTAGGAGATGCATAGCAACGAGACAAGGAGAGTGTGTCAACGTACCCTTGTACACCGAAAGCGGGAGCGTTAGATTAACGCAGTTGATGTAGTCGAACGTCTTCACGATCCAAGTACCGAACGTACGGCAGCTCCCTGTTCAACACATGTTCAACTCGATGACGTCCCTCAAACTCTTGATCCAGCAGAGGGTCGAGGGAGAGTTCCGACGGCACGACAGTGTGGTGACGGTGTTGGTGATGTGATCCGCGCAGGGCTTCGCCTAAGCACTACAACACTATGACCGGAGGAGTAAACTGTGGAGGGGGGCACCGCACACGGCTAAGAGAAATCTTGGTGTGTCTTTGGGGTTCCCCCCGCCCCCGTATATAAAGGAGGGAGGAGGAGGCCGACGGCCAGGAGGGGCGCACCAAGGGGGGGTCCTACTTGGACTCCTTGTCCAAGTAGGATTCGCCCCCCTTTTCCTTTCTCCACCGGAGGGAATAGGAAGGAGAGGGAGAGGGAAAGGGAAGGGGGGGCGCACCCTCCTCCTTGTCCTATTCAGACTCCCTAGGAGGGGGTGCGCGCCACCCCCCGCGGGCTTCCCTCTCTCTCCCTTAGGACCATGTAGGCCCCACACTTCCCCCGGGGGGTTCCGGTAACCCCTCGGTACTCTGGTAAAATACCCAAACCACTCGAAACCATTCCGATGTCCGGATACTACCTTCCAATATATGAATATTTACCTCTTGACCATTTCGAGACTCCTCGTCATGTCCGTGATCTCATCTGGGACTCCAGACAAACTTCGGTCACCAAAACACATAACTTATAATACAAATTGTCATCGAACGTTAGGCGTGCGGACCCTACGGGTTCGAGAACTATGTAGACATGACCCAGGCACATCTCCGGTCAATAACCAATATCGGAACATGGATGATCATACTGGTTCCTACATATTCTACAAAGATCTTTATCTGTCAACGGTATGTTACTTGCCCGAGATTCGATCATCGGTATCCTCATACCTAGTTCAATCTCGTTACCGGCAAGTATCTTTACTTGTTCCGTACTGCATCATCCCACAACTAACTCATTAGTCACATTGCTTGCAAGGCTTATATTGATGTGCATTACCGAGAGGGCCCAGAGATACCTCTGCGATACATGGAGTGACAAATCTTAATCTTGATCTATGCCAACTCAACAAACACCTTCGGAGACACCTGTAGTGCATCACTATAATCACCCAGTTATGTTGTGACGTTTGATAACTGCAAGTACTGAAGTAAGTGGTAACAGATAGTTTTGTAATAAGATAATTTGTAACGAGAAACAAGTAACAAAATTAAATAAAGTGCAACAAGGTGGCCCAATCCTTTTTGTAGCAAAGGACAAGCCTGGACAGACTCTTATATAAGGAAAAGAGCTCCCGATGACACATGGGAATATCGTCAAGCTAGTTTTCATCATGTTCATATGATTCGTGTTCGGTACTTTGATAATTTGATATGTGGGTGGACCAGTGCTTGGGTGTTGTTCTTACTTGAAAAAGCATCCCACTTATGATTAACCTCTATTACAAGCATCCGCAACTACAACAAAAGTATTAAGGTAAACCTAACCATAGCATGAAACATATGGAGCCAAATCAGCCCCTTACGAAGTAACGCATAAACTAGGGTTTAAGCTTCTGTCACTCTAGTAACCCATCATCTACTAATTACTTCCCAATGCCTTCCTCTAGGCCCGAATAATGGTGAAGTTTTATGTAGTCGACGTTCACATAACACCACTAGAGTCTAGACAACATACATCTCATCAAAATATCGAACGAATACCAAATTCACATGACTACTAATAGCAAGACTTCTCCCGTGTCCCTAGGAACAAACATAACTACTCACAAAGCATATTCATGTTCATAATCAGAGGGGTAATAATATGCATCACTACAAAAAAATACACTTCCATGATGATACGTGTTTGTCACAGTAGGTCGCGTTTTTTGTCATGCATGTACATCCATGACAAATTTATGATAGAATCAAGATAGTCATACATGTGCTGTCGTAGAAGTGTTCCATGACATTACCAAAGTTATCATCACGGAAGTGTCCACTTCCATGACGATAAATCGCGTGTCACAGAAGTGCTTTCGTCAACGGTGACCGACACGTGTCATTCACCGTAACGGAACGCCGTTAAGCTATCGGGTCGGGTTTTAGATCCGATAACCCGTTAATAGCCCCGACCAATGGGAAATTTCCACGTGTAAAATTCTTATTGGCCGGACGAAACACGTGTCGACTCGTCGATGGGTCGAGATAGGCGCCTATGATACGTCGACCGCGTGGCCCAACAGAGGCCCATTCCTGTGAAAAGGCCGGCCCGTTTGACTTGGTCAAAAGGTGGCGGGTCGGCCCATGGAAATCCTGTTAACGGCATGTTCGCAAATAGCCCATTTACAGCCCGCTAACCCAAGGCCTGTTACGCCCTATCCGAATTAGGCCCAGTAGCGTCATCTGGGACATCCAATATGATTCCAGCCCATTTTCACTTCTGGCCCATGTATGGCCCATGACGTCTTTCGGCCCATATGAGGCCCTATGTAACTCTTGGTCTATTAATGGCCCGTGGTGAAATTGGCCCGTAATGAACAGTGTATCACTTTACACCCATTAACGGCCCGTGCTGAAACTGGCCCGTAATGAACAGTGCATCACTTTATACCCATTAACGGCCCGTTATTCCGTTGGGCCGTTTCCAGCCCATGTTATCTTCGGCCTTCTCGAGCCCATTTATTCTTGGGCTCATTTCAAAGATTCGTTTACTTACGGCTCACATCTTGTCATTTTCTGCTTGTGGGCCAAATTCAGCCCGTGGTTACAGTCGGCCCGTTTGTGGTCCGTTAATACGTTGGGCCATTTTCATAGCGTCATCAAATACGGCCTATTAATGATGGCCCGTTATGGTCGGCCCATGAACGGACGATTCCAACTCTAGCCCGTTTACGGCCATAATGCGGTCTGTTTGGCCCATGTTTGGTGAATCGATGATACGGCCCGTATAAGTCCCACTGATGATACGGCCCGCAGAAGGCCCATTGTTTCTACTTCCCGTAGAAGGCCCATTGTTTCTACGGCCCGTAGAAGGCCCACTTGTTTCTATGGCGATGGGAGGCCGTGTCACTACGGTAAATATTAGCCCATGGTTATTGTGGCCTAGTTTTTAAAAAATAGGTTATTGCAGCCACTAGCTAACTGCGGAAAAAGAACTGCAGTGACTACAAGCAAACAAATAAACAAGACAACAAGGAAATAAATAAGCAAGCAACTAACGCTAGGCTATCACGGCTATTATACATATTACATCCACTGGGCATCAAAGTTCGCCACCAGTGCAAATATAGGGAACAAAGCAGCATATCATATACACTGGTTGTCAAAGTTGGCGACCAGCGCAAATAAACGCCGCAACAAAACAAATCCAGAACTGAAACCACTTCAGAATTCTCAAGAAACAATATCCTGGGTAGCCATAATGCTGGCAAGATGCTTAGCAAGCTTATTAACTTTCTCTTGTTTGGCGCTTAAATCCTCCAGTAACTTCTTTGTTGCACGGAAAATATGCATCTGAATTCTGCAGGGACTTCCTCAGTCCTTGACTTCTGTCGCAAAGACATCTCGATCGATGTCTTTCAACTTGAAGTTGAGACTCAAGAAGACGAATTGATTCAGGCAGCAAGTTCGAATAGCTTGTGCCAGTAGTAGTGGCCAGTAACTCGAACACTACATCAAGACAGAACTTTTGGGTTCCCTCACTGTTGTCAAGATAGTTTTTTCAGCTTTCTTGGAGACCAACAGGGATGTCTCACTATCTTGAACCTTATCTGCATTACTTCCTTTACCATTGGATGACGCAGATCTTGTTCTCCAATATTTTGTCTGCATTCTAAAAGAGAAACAAGCAGACACATCACATGTTTACCATGTTGTATATGAAACTCATTTTGGTAAATGAGTTCAGTAGTAAAGTGGACAGGATAACAACATGAAACAAACATATATCTATGTACCATGGTCTATATCATTCTAGTTTTTGTTGCCAAATCAAGATAGAGACACAGTTCAAATAATATTTGTTCAAGACAAAGCAGAATAGACAGAATATAAGTGTGGGTAACTATAGAGCAATAATAACACTTGTAATGTGCATGACATGAGAACATAACTGTTTATTCAATTGAAACTGAAATCGACATAGAGCAGGTTACAACAGCAAACCAGTTAAAGAAACAGGTTTAAAACATACCTATTGCGCCATTGGAGTTTCAATTCCATCCTTCAAATTTGAAAATAGTTGGTATCAGTAAATACAGTAATGCAAGAGCAAAGGAGTATGAACCATAGCTACGTAACTCGACACGAGAACAAATCTTCTTCTCCTTTAAGCGTTGAGATGGGATTCGAGTGGTGGTCCTCGTGCTTTGGGCACTTCGGTTCCCTTACTAACTGCCGTGTTTGGGTGCTCTGTGGTGGAGACGGTGTTGTGTCAACTAGAACTGGGTTACTATCCGTCGGGGTTGGGGTTAGAAGGGTGTAGCTAGTTCTCGTCCAACTAGGTAGGGGTACAATCTGCGAGTCCGGGTTATGTGTGGTGGATCTGGTCCTTGAGCAAGTACAACCGTGGTTCTATCTGCATCAACTGGTAGCACTATCTTTTCTGAAGACCGTGTTGTTACTCCCTTAGATACTGCCATCACGCTCTCCAATTCAAACGGCTAATAAACAAGAAAAGTAATTGAAAGTATAGACATTGTATGATAGACATGTGCAATGGATAGTGGGGAATAAAAGAGGGCATGAAATAATTCATATTTATGTTGTCTAACCAAACAGGATAGCATGACACAATTTCACATATATGATGACTAACTAAACAGGATAGCATGACACAATTTCACATTATGATGGCTAACTAAAAAAGATGGAAAGATATAGTTCAAAATATGAGACTATGTAAACAGGATGACATGACATAACTATATAATGTGTTTATTAAATAGGTTGGCATGCCATACGGATAGAATGCCATAATTCAAAATATGATGACTGTAAACACTAAACAGGATGAGATGATATAACTATATGATGTCTTTATTAAATGGGTTGCCATGCCATAATTCAGATAGATGATGTGTATGTACTATGTAAACATGATGGCATGATATAATTCAAATATATGATTTATATAGTAAGCAAGTAAGCATATGGCAATCCATATATGATGTAAAAACTAAGCAATGCAAGTCAACATGCATGACATGGGTAATATAACCCTGCCAAGATTGAGCATAGACCTCAGGGGGCAAATAGGACTGGTCATCAGTCTTTGAATCCTCCTCTGAGGAGCTCTCTGTAACCAGCAAGATGTCTGCTTCAGCAGGTAGCATTGTCTACTCTGAATACCTTGTTTTCACTCAAGATACTTCCATCACCGCTTCAAATGGCTGATGCACAGGAAGAGTAGTTGAATATACAAATGTTGTCGATAAATGGAACATGTAATACAAAAAATGATAGCATGATATAATTCACATACATGATGATTGGCTAAACAGTATGGCATTGCATAATTCACATATATAATGCCTTTGCAACAAGATAGCATTGTATAATTCACATATATAATGTCTTGCAACAAGATGGCAATGCATAATTCACATATATGGTAATTAGACACTGACACTACAAAAAAAGACACATCCGTGACATTTTGGGCCGAACGAAATTTTTTCCTGTCATACATATGACACTTCTATGACGATAATTGTGACAAAACTTGGTATCATCATAGATGTGGCGGGCTCCTACTTCTATGACAAAAAATCATGACAGAAAATGGGCTTTTCGTCCTGGGCGGGCCGAAGACGCAGCTGCATGATATTCTTTGGGCCGTCCATGACGGAAAAAACCGTGGTAGAAGCGAGGGTGAGGAAAATTTCGGGGAGTTCCCGGTTACGGTGGGAGGTCGGGGGCCGAGCGATGCGTGCCTCTACTACGACATGTGCACGCCTCTACATCCACCAGTATATATGTACGTACACGTTCGCGACCAGAATGACAACTCTACGTACGCTTCGACCAGGTGGGTCCCGGTATCGAGCACTTCCTTGCGTGCGAAGATGTAGCTGGTGGGTCCCAGTAGTCAGGGGCAAACATTTTTTTCGCGAAATACAGTGGCCCGTCCGGTGGGTCCCCGCTGTCAGGTGGAGGAATAATTATTTTGCATGTAATAAGGATGCACTTCCTTGCTGCGGCCGTAGACCCAAATTGTCGGCCTCTCCACGTCACAGGTCCATGTCCAGATGGAAGCCGTTCCTTGACCATGTTGACCACGCTGCGCCGTGAGCACCCGAGGCGGTGGACGACGGCGAGGCCTAGGAAGGGGACGACGCGGAGCCGGGGAAGACGCGACAGTGGATACCCACACGTAGAGGAGTACGAGGGTTCACTGGTTCCCTGTGGTGTGAGGCTGCCATCGCCGCAGAATAGCAGGGGGTGTGGTGAGTAGAGGGATGGCCTGACCAGCGGTGGGAGTAGGAGGGGGCGGTGAGGCCTCCGCCACATCGCAGCCGGCCACGGGAGGCAGGAGCACGAGGCACGACCGGCGCTGGTTTGGGCGGCTGGAGCAAGAAGACCAGAGGTTGAAGAAGCACTACGGCCGTTGGATGGACATCGTCTGATTCTTGGAGCTAGAATCGTGCATATTGACTAAGTTGACAAAGCCCTCCGTCCCGTCAACTTAGTAGGCCCACAAGTCAGCCTGCCACTATCTTCGGGTCCCAGCTAATGTGGGAGTATTCATTTTTTTGTGCGTAATAAGGAGGCACTTCCTTGCGTGCGAAGATATAGCTGGTGGGTCCGAGCCGTCGTGGTAACGCTTTTTTTCACGTGTCTGAGGCGCTTCGGTGGGTCCCTGATGTCAGGTGGAGGAATCATTATTTTGCGCATAATAAGGAGGCATTTCCTTGCATGCGGCCTTGGACCCAGCTGGCGGCCTCTCCACGTATAGTCCACTTCAGATGCATGTCGGTCATTGACCACGTTGACCAGGCCGCGCCGAGAGCACCAGGGCGGTGGACGACGGCGAGGCCTAGGAAGGGAACCACACGGAGGCAGATAAGACTCGGCAGTTGTTTCCCACGCGGAGGGGAGTACGACTGTACGAGGGTTTCTCGGTTCTGCCCGCCATCGCCGGGGAATAACAGCAGGTGTGGGTGAGTAGAGGGATGGCTAGGCCAGCGATGGGAGTACGGTGGGGCGGTGAGGCCTGCGCGGCAGCAGAGCCGGCCGCGGGGAGGAGGGAGCATGCGGTCCCGCCAGTGCCTGTTGGAGCGGCTGGAGTAGGAAGAGCAGAGATTGAAGAAGCACGACGGTCGTTGGATGGCCATCCAACGATCCTTTGCTGTCGTCAACCTTTTTTAGGAAAGCCTCAAATCTGTGGAAAACAAAGCATACAACCCATCTGCCATTATTTCTAATAATTTACAGCCCATTTGGTAATTATTAAGGTTTTTTGGAGCCCATATTCTTTTGTTAGCATTACAGCCCATATTGTGGCCACGGTTAAAAAATTATACGAAATTTTGCATATTTCAATGCGGTCCGAACTGTTTTTAATCCCGAAATTTCGACTCACATTCAAACTGATTTTAAAAATAAATGTATATCAATATAAAATCCAACAAATTCTCCACGCATAAAAATTAATGTAATTTCAAATCTCGAAATGAAAAAAAGATATTTGAAACTAATTGCCGGTTTGATGTGTTTTAAAAATGTACAACCCATTTCTCATTACTGATGTGCCATTTTCTCGACCAGCTGAATGAAAGCTCTCCTCTTCTTGAAAGATTTGTAGCCCAACAGGCCTGACAAAGCAACTTACTTGGCAAATCACAAAAAAACTGGGCTGTGGCTGTGGACCCAGCTGTCAGCTTCTCCACGTACAGTACTCTTCCGATGGAATGTCGTTGACCACGTTGACCATGCCACGCCGAGAGCACCAAGGCGGTGGACGACGGCGAGGCCTAGGAAGGGGACGACGCGGAGCCAAGGAAGACGCGGCAGTGGATGCCCACGCGAAGAGGAGTATGAGGGTTCACTGGTTCGGTTGCGGTGTGAGGTTGCCGTCCCCGCAGGGCCTGGCTAGCGGTGGGAGTAGTAGGGGGCGATGAGGCCTCATCAGCAGCACAGCCGGCCACTGGAGGCAGGAGCAGGCGGTCTCCTCGGCTCTGGTTTGGGCGGTTGGTGCAAGAAGAGCAGCGATTGAAGAAGCAGCAGGACCGTTCAATTCAAATCCAACGGTTACTGCTGCTAGAATCGTTTGTTGACTAAGTTGACAAGCCCTGCATACGCGTCAACTTAGTAGGCCCACAGGTCAGCCTCCCAACCGGTGCGCCCCAGATGTCAGTGGGAGGAATCATTTTTTCGCGTAATAAGGAGGCAGTTGATTGCGTGCGGCCAGGCCAGTGGAGGGAGTAGGGTGGGTCGGGGAAGCCTGCGCGGCATCACAGCGGGCCACAAGAGGAGGGAGCAGGCAGTCCCGCCGGCGCTAGTTTAGGCGGCTGGAGCAGGAAGATCAGAGGTTGAAGAAGCATGTCGGCCGTTGGATGGACATCCAACACTAACTACTGCTAGAATCGTGTGTTCACTAACAAAGCCTCGCGTAAACAAGTCAGCCTCGAAATCTGTGGCGTGTACATCCCATTTGCTATTATTTTTATAACTTTTACTCATTTTCTAATTCATATGGAATTTATTGCAGCCCGTTTTCCATTTTTAGAATTGCTGGCCACTTTCTGGTCAGTACCAGGGTCAAAAAATTAACTAAATATGTGGGAAATTTTGAAAATTCGCATTATTTTGCTGGGGAATGAAATATTCTTAATCCAAAAATTAATAGCCATACTAAAACAAATTTAAAAATAAATTAGTACTATATCATGTTAAATCCAATGAAATACGTATAAGATATCGTTGAAGAACAAAAACAAAAAAGAAACTTATATCCCATTTGCTATAATTTTTGGAATTTTCAACCCTTTTGATATTACTTTTAACAGACATTGACCATACTCTTAAGCCAGGCCGAATGCATCCCTCCTCGTCTTGAAAGATTTGCAGCCCAAGAATTCGGAGAAAACAAATAGGCCTAGCTTGGGTATTCTTCAAAAATAAATCTTGGGCTACCTATTTTCCCAAAGAACTGGTGCATGAGCATTTAGCTTTATTTATTTATTTACTTATTTATGTTTAGGGGACCATGGGCATGTACCTGGGCCGGATTCATGTGAGAGCCTCCCTTCCAGTTAATTATGGGCTTCTCTATTGGGCCTTCATCAGTGGGCTGCATGTTATCAACAAGTGGAAAATGTGTTCCGAGTTTCAAAAAAAATGTGTTCCATACGATAAGTAGTATGCGCTACGTACGGTACGGGGTGCACTAAAGGATCGAACCGTGCAACGACTTCCAAAACATTGTGTTTGTCATTCTAACAACACATTTATTCAACCAATGTATTTAAATATACTACTGATTGTACATTGAAAACAGCGGCAGCAAAGAACCAGGGCTGGGGTGCAATGAAGTAGTAAGGTGCCGGAAGAGTGAAGACGCAGCTCTCTCTTCCAAACCAAACATCAGCCATCATTACAAAAGGGCTACCAAAAAAGAACAAGTGTATGCATCAAACTAAATAAAGATCCTACTACACCAAGTGTACTCATCTAACAAACTGGCTTAGTTAGACGTTACTATTTATTAAGCTGTGGAGATTGGCTGACGGCTTGAATTAGATGGGTGCCTGACGGGGGAAACTCCAGCCAGCAGGTCAAAGTCTGCTACTTGCGACCCTCTCTCCTACTTTGGGCTGCAAAGCATGGCGGCACATATCAGGGTATGGTGCATGCAGAGACGCATGGTATGATGTGTGCACACAATTTTGCCTTATGAACGAAACCGCACTGCCATCATGATCCTTGCCGTCAGTTATCTCCTAGTTAATTGGATAATTCAGTCCGACAAACAGAGAATGTGTACCAAGGCTACTTACCAGCCTCCAGTTAAAAATTCCTGAAGGCCCAGAGAAGCTGGGATCCTGCTCAAAGACCTTGCAGTGAGTGTGATTGTATTCCGCGAAACAAGACGTCCGGTACGTGCGAACGATCATCAATCTTTCGCCGTCGTCTGATCGAGCCAGGAACCACCTGCAAATGCCATGCCGCTTTTCTTTGAAAGGTTCTGGGATTACGAAGGGTAGGGACACCAGGCGGCCTACAACATCATATCAAGTTGGAGTCAAATAAAAAATGGCTCTTGGTTTAGTCAATCTTAAGAACAGCATGTTATGAGCATGAATATTTTATCAACAAATGTTGACAGTAATATAAGCAACCCATCATGATATCATAGGAAAGTAACATACTGCTGTAACAGCCGTTTGTAGCGATGACTGGAGTAGGCCAGCAATACATCCAACCATAGAAGGAGTCGACAGCGTAAATGAAGCCCTTGTGTTCAATGGCATCAGAGAACCATGGACGATGCATGATGCTGCGATGGACGTGTAGATTTATCCACTTACCGCAGTGACCTGTCAGATAGGCGAGACCGCGGTTGAAGAACGCAATTAGCCTGAAGTCTTTATAATTCGCAGATCTTGTGGTCACTTGGCAGATTACAACCTTGAGCAAATCAAACTTGGTATCATGTTGGCTACTGTAAGATTCCGAGTATTCTGGGCCGCGGTGCCAAAGCAGTGCAGTGTTAATCAAAGGAAGGGGGATCAATCTCCGGGTGTAGACCTCCACGAGCATCCAGCTGCCGCGACCATCGACGAGCACCATCCAAGACGTGTTCATGCCGACCCAGTACATATCGTTAATGTAGTTGAGGCTGACGGGGATCGGATCGCAGTCAAGGGGGTTGATGCTCGCCACCCTACGATCGTTATTTTGCGTGACACGCCATTTCTGAAGATCAGGCGGCATCAGCAAGCAAGGAGCTGGCTTAAAAAGCTCCGGCCCTAGGGCTTTGAGTAAACGGTACAGCCCCGACGAGCACGTGGCGAGCGGCATGGTACTGAGATTGTCCACACGCGAAACAATGAGCTTGATTACCTTTGTGGGGAGCGAATTCCAGCCACTCTTTCGGCAAACGCTGCTCGGTTCTGCCATTGTTAGTGCTTGGGTTTCGGACGAGGGGGGGGAGGCGCCTTAGCAGGGATGGAAGATTGGACGAGATTATGTGCGGACAAAGATGGAGCAGCGAATATGTGCTGTGGGAAGTGGAAAGGTGATGATGGATACAGCACGCCGTTTGACTTACGAGACACATACCAGCAGCGTAGGGTCATGTCGATGCCAGACAACTTGCTTGATGATCACAGTACTGGTACTCCCTATAGTGCTATGCCCTAACTTGCTTGAGTAGAGTAGTAGAGTAGGACTCTTCTCTACTACTAGCACTGGAGGAGTAGTATATTCTAATCTAAAATAGTTACAAACTTCAATGCCCGAGTGTGGAACGACCACGAACCGTGCTCAAAGACCGTGTCTACATGGTGTTTGGACATGGGCGACAACCTCAACGCCAACGGTGCTGCTCCCATTGCACCGTATGTGTTTCTGTCCTTCCTGTTCGAAATCGTGGTAGAATTCATGTTTCTACTCTGTATCCTACTACTATGCTAGTCCACATGATTATTTTCATCTCTGTTATAGCCGTCATGATTTATTTTGTGCTTATTTGGATTAAATCTTGTAGTAACTTGCTCATATATTCAACTGGCGCAACGTCCACTACAACCACTCCCGTTTCATGGACGGCCTGGTTGATGTTGGAATTTTGCTAGTAGGCCTTTATATGGTGAGCTCTTCTACCACTTGTATGAGCATGAGAAGAGGAGACCTACACGTGTGCTCCTCCTCCTCGCTCGCCTCGCCACGCCACGCCTCGTCACGACGCGCCGCGGGTTGCGGGATTGAGCCGAGCCGAGGACAGAGCTATACTCCCACGACCTACCCGGCCCGCACTATATAGTTCCTCACCACCGTTCCAGATCATTGCACTGCCAAGCTGTGACACTCCAAAAATTTTGATTTTGTTTTTAGCAAAATTCTTTATTTGATTTGAAGGAGGCTATTTAAAATCTTTCTAAAAAGACTCCCTCTCAAAATTCTCTCTTATGACAAATATTTTATTTTGGTTCATCCTCAACCTTGATGTTTGGTATTGTAGGCTTTTCATTTGGTGTTGACTCATCACAATTAATTTTGGAAAGTTTTTCAATTAAAAAGAAATCCTTTGGGTTTTGGACTTATTCTTTTTATTCAAACCATTCTCTTTTGCCATGCCTCATGTTGAAATTTTCTTCCAAAACCCCTCCCTCCACTTCGGGTCAAGTCAAATATCCAATCCCAGCAAGTTCAACCCATTTTTGATTTTTATTCTATTTATTTTATCCTCAAAACTATTTCTGTCATTTATTTTGGACCTAGGTGATTTACAAAGGAAGTACCAGATTACTTTTGAGTTTTGATCCCAAAGATACTCCTCTGACTAGTCCTTTGTACCCCCAACCTAGATCCATCAAGAACCACTTGTCCACAGTTCAAAATTTTCAAATTTTGCTCACTGCAAGTTTGGACCAGATTTGCCATTTTTGGTGAAATTCATTATTTTTCTTCTCCAAAAATTTCTGAGATAAATCAAGCAACCCCTAGATGCATTAGAGGTCACCTCACCAAAGATCAACTCCAGAAGAAATTTCCACATGCCAAAAACATTTCATCGAACACCGGCGTAATCGCTTCGCCAATATTCAGAAAAGTTGAGCTTCACGATCCAGCCAGTCCATGTGTCGTTTCTTCAGAGCGCAGCGTCAATCTCGCCAGTGCCCGCGTTGGCGCGATGCTCACTGCTCCTTCTCCTTATCCAGTGCGCCGCACAATCATTTGGACGGGCACCAGCGTCGATGGCAACGTGTCTTGCCTGCGCCGGTGTCTTCTGCGATGGCAGAGCCACCCGTGGCGGCCAGCAGGGGCCGGCCCTGCCTTTCGGTGCCGACCAGCACTGCCCAAGCCACCAGAGACCTCCGCGTGGCCACCCTCTCCCCTGTGCGCGCTGCTGCACAGTCACCGCGACCAGAGAGGCGCAGAGCATGCTCTCTGCCGCCGCCGAGCCCCGTGAGGCCGTTCCATCGAGAGCGTGGAGTAACGCCCAAGTTTTGCCAAACTTCGCCGGGGATGGAACCAGTGAACCTATCCACTGCTGCCCCGACCCCTAAACCTCCCGTTCAACCACCACCCCGCCGTAATCACCGCCGGAGTTATCCCGTTCTCGGCCACCGCCTCGGACCGGCTATAAGAGGAGCCCTCGAGCTCGTTCTCGACCCAACACCACTCCTCCACCTCACCAGAGCCCCGCCTAGCCACTAGGAGGACCCCGAGGATGTCTTCTTCCTCGACTCCGGCCGCGATTCACTTAGGTGAGACCGCCCCCGCCTCCCAGACCGTGCAAGTCGCCTCCTATTACACCCAATGCTCTAACCCGAGCCCCAATTCGACTTTTACAGCCCTCCCCGGCGAGATCCACCAACACCCGAACCACCGTCCGCTGGAGTTGGGGCCGCCGTCGACGTGGTGCTCGCCGACGACCAACTCCACCACCCACAAGTGCGGAAGGACTCAAGGGACCCATAGGTACCCTCCTTTCCCCCTACCTCGCCGTGGATCGCCGCCGGCAACCACCGCATCCCTTGGGTGCCGGTGCACTCTGGTTTGAAATTCAAACCTGGCGGGTGGGACCCCCTCGTCAGCGTTTTCTCTTTTTCAGACTGTTTTCTGAGAACGCCTTCGGGCAGAATACGTTTTCCTTTGGAGTTGGCGTGTTTCTAATCGAAACGTTTTCTGTTTTTATAAACTAACCCCTGGAAACTTTCTGTTTCATTACAGATGAGTCCCTGGACTGAAACCTTAATAACTTTTAAACTAAAGACGATTTTGAATTGATTCTTTTTCTGTCGTCTTTATTATTCTGTCTAGTTTTTTATAATATTTATTCGAAAAATATTTGGAACACTTTTTGTGCACACACGGCATTTACGTTAGTACACGTTTTCTTTATACCGTAGATACCGGAGGAGGTGACGGAACCGCAAACTTCACCGAGCTAGACTCTGACTACTCCAAACCAGGCAAGCATGTTTGAACCTTTGATATGATGAGTGTTTTGCATGTTTGATTGAGTATTTATTTCATGGCATGTTCATATAAGCAACTGTGAGTATTATATTGCATGCAAGGCCACTATGTGTGAGCTTCGAAACTGGGTGTATTCATTTGATGGAAGACAACATGATCATGTGGTGACATGAAGGTGGTAAGCTGGTATTGTTGTAGCATGCCAGTCTTACGACAACCGTCTAACTCCAGTGTTAACGTGGATCAGGTCTCGAACCCGTTCGTTTCCCCCTTCGTGCTACCACATGTTTTCTGCAAAGAGTGCGGTTCAGTAAGTTGCAAACCTCTTTCCTTGTACACACCAAATAGAGGGACCGCGATGAGGGTTCCATGGCCCTGGATTAAAGGCCGGCATTCGGTCAGGGGGCATGGGTGTTTCCGGTTGGGCCGAGAGGGGGGCACCCCTTAGATAGAGCGATACAAATTTGATCCCATGCTACTCGAGGTTATGACCTCCCCGTCTTAGAGTTTTTCTTGAACGTTGCCTAGGGTGATTCCTGGCAGCGGGATGTGGATTGGGTGTGTACCGGTTAGATGTGTTTCTTCTAAAATGCCGTAAATGGAACTAGTCCCTTGTGACTACTGAAATCCGTTAGCTGTGGTTAAAGAGTACAAACTCTGCAGAGTCAAAACCATTCGAGTAACCGTATCTATGGTCAAGGACTATTGTCAACTCATCTATGTCAGTATCAGTCTCAACGTCCGTCTCAGTGTTAGTCTCAGTGACAATCTCTGGTAAAAGAACATGAGTGTTAAACCCAGCTGAATGTTATTCCGTGGATGGACTAACCCGTTTACTATTCTGTGTTGAGTATTTCCTTGGAATGATTTAAATTTGTGAACCGCTTGAACACGAAATATAAGCCCTTTATGTGATGTCGCTTAGACGTCTGACTGTGGCATTCTTGTTATTTACTTTCGATATAAGCCCTTTATGTGATGTCGCTCAAACGTCCGACTGTGGCATTCTTGTTATTTAGTTTTGATATAAGCCCTTTATGTGATGTCGCTCAGACGCCCGACCGTGGCATTCTTGTTATTTACTTTCGATATAAGCGCTTTACGTGATGTCGCTCAGACCTCCGACTGTGGCATTCTTGTTATTTACTTTCGATATAAGCCCTTTTCGAGATGTTGCTTAAGACGTCCGACTGTGGCACGCACTGTCATTTACATTTCAATATAAGCCCTTTATGCGGTGTCGCCCTGACGCCCGAATGCGGCATGTTAATTTAGTTTTCTTTTACCTTTCGAGGCGTCGCTTCAGACACTCGATCAGTCTTCAGTTATTTTATTGGGATTTCGGGAGGACTACCGCCTGACTTCCCTTTTTATTAAACATGCCTTGCAAATTTATTATCTGAGTTTGCATTGCTGAACTACTCATGTGCATCATGTTTGCATTTGTTATATCTTATGTCCGAACTGTCTTGCGAGTACATTCAAAGTACTCACCTGGCTTGTTGATTTGGCCAGATGTTGACGAAGGCAATCTTATGGATGAAGAGTTCGATAGCGAGTCCGACGCCTAGAGGAGTCCCAGTTAGTCCTGTGCGATCCTGGAATTGGTCACTTGTATCATATACGCTTCCGCTACCCGAATAAAATCATCGAGCCTCACTTCGGCCCTCGATGAGCTGTAAGATTTAGGAGTCACGTCAACCACTCCACTGTGACATATCCACCACCACTTTTATTACGAGTCAGTAGTTATGCCACCATACCCTTGTGTCATATCCGCCTTTATGTACAATATCGGCGTGCTTGTAATAAATTGTTGAGCAGCCTCAGCTCAACCTTGTATAATATTTAGTACTTCTGGATTTCTGTATCAAGGATTTGTCTACCAGTGAGGAGGATTCTCCTATACTGGAAGTATAAGGGTCGGTTTCTCAATAAATGTTTTATTGGAAAACCGGTCGTGACAAACTTGGTACCAGAGCCAGGCTGACTGTAGGAAACCACTAGGTGCGATCACTAATCGGTTATTAGCGTCTTAAGTGCGATTTTAGCATTTTGCAAAACGTAGCAATTTTCTGTTAGTCATCATAAATTTATGATCTGACTATTCGGAATTTTTGTCTACTTTTGTAGATGGCTATCGATCGGTGAGTCATGTGTGTTCGCCAATGTACCTGAGGGGTTTATCAAGCTCCTCACCTCCATCGTCAAGATCGCGATTGGGCCATCGGCTCGTCCAGTGTTCACACTCTACTAGCATAAGATCAGCGACAACGTGTCTATGCACCAGGCTGCGGTGCAATTCAAGGGAGGGCGTTTGGAGTCACGCTGCTTCTGATTTGTGGGAAGGGCCATGCCTACGGAGAGGCATGCCATGCAGATGGCTGCCCGGGAGGCGATAGCTCGTCTCCGGGATGTTCTTCCTTCGATGAAGACTCGTCGCTACCGCTACCTCCCATGCCACGTGCCATACACTTGTCACTATGCTTTCGCTTGCCCTAGGGGAGAGCGAGATGAGGCTATTGAGATGCTTGTTGAGTATCTCAAGGCTCTTGAGGCAGCTTTTGATAACCTCGTGGACGACCTTGTGGCTGCTCGTATGGACTCAGTTCAGGGCTGTTTCGCCAATAGGAGGGAGCTCCTCCACACAGCACCACCACTGACTTACGTCTCATCCGCAGCATCCTATACACCTGCCATCCTCGCCACCGCTTGTCGCCTGCCTACCACTGAGGAGTTTGATCAAGTCATTGCTCCTACTCCAGTCCGTGCTGCACCACCTGTCGCGCCCGCACCAGCTCCTCAACTCAGCACTTCGCGCCTGGAGCCTATTAGTGAGGAGGAGATTGAGTCCCCGGCGTCACTAGGTCTTAACCCCGGCAGGCCGAGGGAAATCCTTACCATCTCCGACTGAATGCGCCTAGCAGCCGTGCGATGTACCAGCTTGTGCGATATGTTTATATGTATATAGGTTTGGTGAGAAGTAGTTTGTGTGCGCATCATGTAGGAACTGGAAGAAGTGCACTGGCCTAAATAACATGTCAGGAATGTGTACGCACATCCCGAGTGATGTATTGTATAATTACTGCTTGCGTGTAAGATATGTACTGAGCAGTCCTTCTCCATGCGCAATCAAATATTTTCTTGAAAAATCTTGGAGTTTTTAAAATTCTGCCTTTGCGAATTTATTTATTTTTGCGACTCAGTTTTTCTTTTCTCATGAGTTTTACAAAAATACCCCAGAGTGGATAATGCCTCGCCCTTGGACTCGCTCCATGCCAAGTCCGCCAAGAAGAAAATTATGGTACCCAAACAAGCAACAATTTCACACGAGGCAGTCAAGTCAGCAGGCGTTGAAGCAGCATTTTCTCAAGTATGTTGCCTTTATGAACAAAGCCAGCAACAACATCAATAAATGATGAATCATGTCATCAACATGGGAAATCACCGTGAACCATATCAGCAGCATTCCAAATTGTCTGAACTACAAAAGACACGTCCCCCAACATTCTTTCACACTGATAGGCCGCTTGAGGCCGATGATTGGCTTCGAGACATTGAAAGGAAATTAATTATCGCACAATGTTCGGACCGTGAGAAGGTACTTTATGCACCTCACTACCTCACTGGAGCAGCTGCATCATGGTGGGAAAAGTTTCCTACACATGCACCCCAATGAAAATAACATCACCTGGGAAGAATTTAAAGAAGGTTTTCATGGGGCGCATATCCCCAGAAGCATTATGAAGATCAAGAAAAGGGAGTTTGATGACCTCAAGTAGAGAAGCATGACAGTGACTGAGTACAATAGTCGGTTTACTAAATTATCTCGTTATGCCAACAAAGAGCACATGACTGAAAATAAAAAGATGGAAAAATTTCTGGACGGTCTAGCACCAACACTTAAATGCCAGCTGGTCATACACACCTTTCCGGACTTCAAAACACTTGTGGACAAAGCCATTACATTGGAAAATGAGCGCCGCGGCTTGGAGGATTTTCGCAAGTGCAAAAGGGACCAGACTACTCATGCTCGCAACAACCGGTACAAGACTGATTTTCAGAAGAATGGAGCAAACAAGTCCACAACCAATGTGCCACGCCCAAACAAAAAATTTCATGCAAGGGACAAGGATTTTACATACCGCCTGTGTGTTACTTGCTACGCTAGGAGAGGAAGGGCACTATGCCAAACAGTGCCCAAAGCCAAGAAACTCAGCTCCCAAGCCAAACAAGGTGGAAATAATTCAGCACCCAAACGTAACAACTTCAACCCCAATAACAATCACAAGAAGGGTCACTTGAACCATGTGACCAAGGAGGAAGCACAGAATGCCCCAGATATCATACTCGGTACGTTCCCTGTCAACACAATACCTGCCACGGTTTTGTTTGATTCTGGAGCCTCTCACTCGTTCATTTCAAAGAAATTTGCTTTGCAAAATGATTTCTCGATGCTTCCCTTGGAAAAACCCTTGATCATCAAGTCCCCCGGGATTAAGCAAATTACTCAGAGTTACTGCCAAGGTGTGGTTATTGAGTTTGAGGGACTTCCATGCAAACCTCATTGTATTGGAAAATAAGGGACTGGATGTTATCCTAGGAATGGACTGGTTAACCACCAACAAAGGATTTATTGACTGCTTCAATCGAACTGTAATTCTTACCCATCATCACGGGAATACAATAAAAATTGCAGCTCAAGAAAGACAAATATCACGACAACCAAGGTTGAACAAGGTGGATATTTCAGAGTTAAGCAAAGTGCCAGTGGTGTGTGAGTTCCCCGACGTATTTCCCGAAGAACTACCAGGCATGCCACCAGACCGGGAAATAGAATTCATCATTGAGCTAGCACCTGGAACCACCCCCATTTACAAGAAACCCTACAGGATGGCACCCTCCGAGTTGGTAGAATTAAAGAAGCAAATAAAAGAATTACTGGACAAAGGATTTATACGAGCCAACTCCTCACCTTGGGGTTCACCAGTTTTATTTGCCAAGAAAAAGGATGGGACACTAAGATTATGTATAGACTATCGAGCACTCAAAATGGTCACCATCAAAAACAAATATACGATGCCACAGATAAATGATTTATTTGACCAGCTCGCTCAAGCCAAGGTTTTCTCAAAAATTGATTTAAGGTCGGGATACCATCAATTAAAAGTACGGACAGAAGATATCCCCAAGACAACATTCACCTCCAGATATGGACTATATGAATTTACAGTAATGCCGTTTGGACTAACAAACGCCCCCGCATATTTTGTCCACCTCATGAACAAAGTGTTTATGAAATTTATGGACAAATTTGTTGTGGTGTTCATTGATGATATTCTGGTATACTCCAAGACACTAGAAGAGCATGTTGAACATCTCAGGATTGTACTGGGAGAATTAAGGAAACATCAATTATACGCCAAGTTCAGCAAATGTGAATTTTGGTTAAGACAGGTTGGTTTTCTAGGCCATGTTTTAACGCAAGAAGGTGTTGCCGTAGATCCGGAAAAGGTCAAGGCCGTACTTGGCTCGAAACCACCCGCCAGCGTAAACGACGTACGAAGTTTCTTGGGAATGGCAGGATATTACCGAAGGTTTATTGAAGGGTTCTCCACCATAGCAAAACCAATGACAAAGTTGCTCAAGAAGGATAAGAAATTTGTATGGACTGAAGCTTGTGAGAAAAGTTTCTAAGAACTCAAAAGGAAATTAACAACAACACCGGTATTGGTTGTGCCAGACATACACAAAGGTTTTGAGGTGTATTGTGACGCATCCCAGAAGGGCCTCGGATGCATATTAATGCAAGAAGGCAAAGTAGTCGCATATGCTTCCAGGCAACTACGCAAGCATGAAGAAAATTATCCTACTCATGACTTGGAGTTGGCAGCAGCCATTCATGCACTCAAAGAGTGGATGCACTTTTTACTTGGGAATCATTGTGAAATATACACGGACCATAAAAGCCTCAAGTATATTTTCACACAACCAGAACTCAATTTACGACAACGACGCTGGTTGGAATTAGTGAAAGATTATGATGTTGGCATTCACTACCACCCAGGAAAGGCGAATGTAGTGGCAGATGCTCTTAGTCGAAACCCCAGTTCGGGCAACGACGGTCTACCAAACTTGAGACCTGAATTTCAGCAGGAGTTCGCCAAACTCAACTTGGTGATGATCGCGGAGGGCAATGCGTCAACTTTAGAAATACAACCCACACTAATGGAACAGATTAAGGAGGCTCAGCATGGACACTCCAGCATCGAAGGCATAAAAAGAAAAGTGAGTTTGGGCAAGGCCTCAGACTTCGTCATAGACGGTAAGGGAATATTATGGTACGGAAACAGACTTTGCATACCAAACATAGAGGACCTCAAACATCAAATTCTAGCCGAAGGCCACACCGCTCCATACTCAATCCACCCTGGAGGGACCAAAATGTATAAGGACATTCAGGAAATTTTTTGGTGGCACGGTATGAAGAGGGATATAGCCACCTTCATTGCATGTTGTGATTCGTGTCAACGCATTAAGGCCGAGCATCAAAAACCAGCAGGGCTATTACAACCAAACAGGATACCGGAGTGGAAATGGGACGAAATTGGGATGGATTTTATTGTTGGACTACCTCGGTCACAACACGGAGATGATGCCATATGGGTCATCACAAATAGACTAACCAAGGTGGCACATTTCATTCTCGTAAATACAACCTACACCACTCAGAAGCTTGCCAAACTTTATCTCTCCCGCATAGTTTGTCTGCATGGAATCCCAAAGACTATAATATCTGACAGAGGCACTCAATTCGTCTCTAGATTTTGGGATCAACTACAACAAGCTCTGGGAACTCAACTGGCATTCAGTACAGCATACCATCCCCAGACTGATGGACAAACTGAACGCGTAAACCAAATTCTAGAGGACATGCTGAGAGCATGTGTTCTCACCTATGGAACCAGTTGGGAAGAAAGCTTGCCATATGCCGAGTTTGCATACAACAACAGTTACCAAGCCAGCTTGCAAATGGCACCTTTTGAAGCCTTGTACGGGCGGAGATGTCGTACTCCATTAAATTGGTCAGAAACAGGAGACAGCCGTATCTTCGGCCCAGATATGCTCAAGGAAGCTGAGGAGAAAGTTAGGCTAATCAGGGACCGACTCAAGACAGCTCAAAGCCGACAAAAGAGTTATTACGATCGAAAACATCGGGGAGTCAGCTTTGAACCTGGTGAGTATGTGTACCTACGAGTATCTCCTATGAGGGGCCTACAACGATTCAAAGTTAAAGAAAGCTAGCACCAAGATTTATCGGACCCTTCTGTGTACTTGCACGAAGAGGCACCGTAGCCTACCAGCTAGACCTACCCGAAGAGCTGTCAGACGTCCACGACGTGTTCCACGTCTCACAGTTGAGGAAATGTGTAAGCAACCCAGAAAAGCAGGTATCTCATGAGGACATTGACGTACAACCAGATCTCACCTACAGGGAACGCCCAATAAAAATATTGGAGGAGTCTGAAAGGAGGACCCGTCAGAAAACAATTAAGTTTTTCAAAGTTCAGTGGAGCAATCACACGGAGGATGAAGCAACATGGGAAAGAGAGGATTTTCTTCGGACAGAACACCCACACCTATTTGAGGATCTGCTGAAATCTCGGGGACGAGATTTTTCCTAAGGGGGTAGGTGTTGTGACACTCCAAAAATTTTGATTTGTTTTTTATCAAAATTCTTTATTTGATTTGAAGGAGGCTATTTAAAATCTTTCTAAAAAGACTCTCCCTCTCAAAATTCTCTCTTATGACAAATATTTTATTTTGGGTCATCCTCAACCTTGATGTTTGGTATTGTATGCTTTTCATTTGGTGTTGACTCATCACAATTAATTTTGGAAAGTTTTTCAATTAAAAAGAAATCCTTTGGGTTTTGGACTTATTCTTTTTATTCAAACCATTCTCTTTTGCCATGCCTCATGTTGAAATTTTCTTCCAAAACCCCTCCCTCCACTTTGGGTCAAGTCAAATATCCAATCCCAGCAAGTTCAACCCATTTTGATTTTTATTCTATTTATTTTATCCTCAAAACTATTTCTGTCATTTATTTTGGACCTAGGTGATTTACAAAGGAAGTACCAGATTACTTTTGAGTTTTGATCCCAAACATACTCCTCTGACTAGTCCTTTGTACCCCCAACCTAGATCCATCAAGACCCACTTGTCCACAGTTCAAATTTTTCAAATTTTTCTCACTGCAAGTTTGGACCAGATTTGCCATTTTTGTGAAATTCATTATTTTTCTTCTCCAAAAATTCTGAGATAAATCAGGCAGCCCCTAGATGCATTGAGAGGTCACCTCACCAAAGATCAACTCCAGAAGAAATTTCCACACGCCAGAAACATTTCATCGAACACCTGGCGTGCACTGTTTCTGTCAATATTCAGAAAAGTTCAGAGCTTCAGCGATTTAGTTTTAGTCGGCGGTGTCGTTTCTTTAGAGCGCGGCATCAATCTTGCCAGTGCCCGCGTTGGCGCGATGCTCACTGCTCCTTCTTATCCAGTGCGCCGCACAGTCATTTGGACGGGCACCAGCGTCGGTGGCGACGTGTCTCGCCTGCGCCGGCGTCTTCTGCGATGGCAGAGCCACCCGTGGCGGCCAGCAGGGGCCGGCCCTGCCTTTCAGGGCCGACCAACACCGCCCAAGCCACCAGAGACCTCCGCATGGCCACCCCCTCCCCTGTGCGCGTTGTTGCACAGTCACCGCGACCAGAGAGGCGCAGAGCATGCTCTCTGCCGCCGATGAGCCCCGTGAGGCCGTTCCATCGAGAGCGTGGAGTAACGCCCAAGTTTTGCCAAACTTCACCGGGGATGGAACCAGTGAACCTATCCGCTGCTGCCCCGACCCCTAAACCTCCCGTTCAACCACCACTCCGCCGTAATCACCGCCAGAGTTATCCCGTTCTCGGCCACCACCTCGGACCGGCTATAAGAGGAGCCCTCGAGCTCGTTCTTGACCCAGCACCACTCCTCCACCTCACCAGAGCCCCGCCAAGCCACTAGGAGGACCCCGAGGAGGTCTTCTTCCTCGACTCCGGCCGCCCCAATCCGCCTCGGGCTCCGGCGCGATTCACTTAGGTGAGACCACCCCCGCCTCCTAGACCGTGTCAGTCGCCTCCTACTACACCCAATGCTCTAACCCGAGCCCCAATTCGACTTTTGCAGCCCTCCCCAGCGAAATCCACCAACACCTGAACCACCGTCCGCTGGAGTTGGGGCCGCCGTCGACGTGGTGCTTGCCGACGACCAACTCCACCACCCACAGGTGCGGAAGGACTCAAGGGACCCATAGGTACCCTCCTTTCCCCCTACCTCGCCGTGGATCGCCGTCGGCAACCACCGTAGCCCTCGGGCGCCGGTGCAATCTGGTTTGAAATTCAAACCTGACGGGTGGGACCCCCTCGTCAGCGTTTTCTCTTTCTCAGACTATTTTCTGAGAACGCCTTCGGGCAGAATACGTTTTCCTTTGGAGTTGGCGTGTTTCTAATCGAAATGTTTTCTGTTTTTATAAACTAACCCCAGGAAACTTTCTGTTTCATTACAGATGAGTCCCTAGACTAAAACCTTAATAACTTTTAAACTAAAGATGATTTTGAATTGATTCTTTTTCTGTCGTCTTTATTTTTCTGTCTAGTTTTTTATCATATTTATTCGAAAAATATTTGGAACACTTTTTGTGCACACACGGTATTTACGTTAGTAGACGTTTTCTTTATACCGTAGATACCGGAGGAGGTGACGGAACCGCAAACTTCACCGAGGTAGACTCCGACTACTCCAAACCAGGCAAGCATGTTTGAACCTTTGATATGATGAGTGTTTTGCATGTTTTATTGAGTATTTATTTCATCACATGTTCATATAAGCAACTGTTTGTATTATATTGCATGCAAGGCCACTACGTGTGAGCTTCGAACCTGGGTGTATTCATTTGATGGAAGACAACATGATCATGTGGTGACATGAAGGTGGTAAGCTGGTATTGTTGTAGCATGCCAGTCTTACGACAACCGTCTAACTCCAGTGTTAACATGGACCAGGTCTCGATCACGTTCATTTCCCCCTTCGTGCTGCCACATGTTTTCTGCAAAGAGTGCGGTTTAGTAAGTTGCAAACCTCTTTCCTTGTACACACCAAACAGAGGGACCGCGATGAGGGTTCCATGGCCCTGGATTAAAGCCCGGCATCTGGTCAGGGGCATGGGTGTTTTCGGTTGGGACCGAGAGGGGGGCATCCCTTAGAGAGAGCGATATAAATTTGATCCCATGCTACTCGAGGTTGTGACCTCCCCGTCTTAGAGTTTTTCTTGAACGTTGCCTAGGGTGATTCCTGGCAGCGGGATGTGGAATGGGTGTGTACCGATTAGATGTGTTTCTTCTAAAATGCCGTAAACGGAACTAGTCCCTTGTGACTACTGAAATCCTTTAGGTGTGGTTAAAGAGTACAAACTCTGCAGAGTCAAAACCATTCGAGTAACCGTATCTATGGTCAAGGACCGTGGTCAACTCATCTATGTCAGTATCAGTCTCAATGTCCGTCTCAGTGTCAGTCTTAGTGACAATCTCCGGTAAAAGAACATGAGTGTTAAACCCAGCTGAATGTTATTCCGTGGATGGACTAACCCGTTTACTATTATGTGTTGAGTATTTCCTTGGAATGATTTAAATTCGTGAACCACTTGAACACGAAATATAAGCCCTGTATGTGATGTCGCTCAGACGTCTGACTGTGGCATTCTTGTTATTTACTTTCGATATAAGCCCTTTATGTGATGTCGCTCAAACGTCCGACTGTGGCATTCTTGTTATTTACTTTTGATATAAGCCCTTTAGGTGATGTCGCTCAGACGCCCGACTGTGGCATTCTTGTTATTTACTTTCGATATAAGCCCTTTACGTGATGTCGCTCAGACGTCCGACTGTGGCATTCTTGTTATTTCCTTTCGATATAAGCCCTTTTCGAGATGTCGCTTAAGACGTCCGACTATGGCACGCACTGTCATTTACATTTCAATATAAGCCCTTTATGCGGTGTCGCCCTGACGCCCGACTGCGGCATGTTAATTTATTTTTCTTTTACCTTTCGAGGCGTTGCTTCAGACACCCGATCGTGCTTCAGTTATTTTATTGGGATTTCGGGAGTACTACACCGACTTCCTTTTTATTTAACATGCCTTGCAAATTTATTATCCGAGTGTGCATTGCGAACTACTCATGTGCATCATGTTTGCATTTGTTATATCTTATGTCCGAACTGTCTTGCAGTACATTCAAAGTACTCACCTGGCTTGTTGATTTGGCCAGATGTTGACGAAGGCGATCTTATGGATGAAGAGTTCGATAGCGAGTCCGACGCCTAGAGGAGTCCCAGTCAGTCCCGTGCGATCCTGGAATTTGGTCACTTGTATCATATACGTTTCCGCTACCCGAATAAAATCATCGAGCCTCACTCCGGCGCTCGATGAGCTGTAAGATTTAGGAGTCACGTCAACCACTCCACTGTGACATATCCACCACCACTTTTATTACGAGTCAGTAGTTATGCCACCATACCCTTGTGTCATTTCCGCCTTTATGTACAATATCAGCGTGCTTGTAATAAATTGTTGAGCAGCCTCAGCTCAACCTTGTATAATATTTAGTACTTCTGGATTTCTGTATCAAGGATTTGTCTGCCAGTGAGGAGGATTCTCCTATACTGGAAATATAAGGGTCGGTTTCTCAATAAATGTTTTATTGGAAAACCGGTCGTGACACAAGCAAGTCTTATCCATCCCTCCTTTCGGTGTGCACCGGGAGAAGGGACAGTAGGCCTCCGGAACCCCGCCTCTCATGATCTGTATGGGAGAGGGGCGATCAGGTTTTTGGGGAGCGACTTTTCATGATGGCCGGCTGACGACTTCGCGAGCAGCGACTTCTTCCCCGACATCGGCAACCTCATCCTCGATGACATGGGCGACAACGTGAACACCGGCGGTGCTGCTCCCGCTGCACCGTATGTGATTCTATCCTTCCTGTTCGAGATCGTGGTAGAATTCATGTTTCTAGTATGTGATCTATTCATCTGCTATGCTAGTTCACATGATTAGTTTAATCTCTGTCAATGCTGTCATGATCTATTTCCTATTTATTCGGATTAAATATGATAGTAATTTGCTCATATTTCCAACAATCCAAAAACCTGATAATAGGCCCTTCGTCCACTGCTATGAGTGCCCGATGCCATTTTATGGCTCGCCGGCGGACATGGTGCATCACCTCACGGATGCGTGCAGCGGTCACTGCTGGCCCTTGGCGGAGAACATCAAGTACGAGACGTGCTACCCATTCACCATGCCGGAGTCGCTGGAGGATCACCGCCGCCTGCTACTCTCGGAGGAGGACGACAGCGTCTTCCTCTTGATCGTGGGCACCGGCGAGGGCCACGCAGGCCACCGCCCCGTCTCTGTAATGTGCGTCAGGGGCGACGCCGCTGACGCTGACACTGACACGAAGCCAATCTACGGGTGCGTGGTCAGTGTTAATACCCCTCCGGGTCACGTGGGCGGCGACACCGGCCTCATCGAACGGACATGGACTCTGGGGAGCTGGGACTATCCCACCAATGTGGACTTGGAAAACCCATGGCATCCTTTACCCGCCGACGCGGTGCACGGGGACTCCAAGGAGGTTCACCTAGACATACGCATTATCAAGTTAAATGTTGATCCTTAGTCTTCGCTCAATGTAATCCGCTGTCTAAGCATGTGGAGACTTCCATGCAGGATCTTGCTCTATTGGAGTATCGCGCATGAATAAAAGTGTATCCGTTTATGGTTTAGTCTAGATGTCGGATTTCGGGTTCCGGCAGACCCTTGAGGTTCGAACACTGGGGTGCGCGCGGATGTCCAACCCTCCACCGTCTCGCACCTCGCCGAATCGCAAAGACCTAAACTACTAAATGGAACAACACAAGAGACACAAGATTTATACTGGTTCGGGCCACCGTTGTGGTGTAATACCCTACTCTAGTGTGTGGTGTGGTGGATTGCCTCTTGGGCTGATGAAGAACAATACAGGGAAGAACAGCCTCGCGAGGGTCTGTTCTTGGCGTGTGTGATGAACTGCTAGGTGGTGTTCAGTGGCTCTACCTACTGGTTCCTTGATGAGGATCCGGGTCTCTCTCTTCCTCTGGATTCTTGATCTAGATGCCTCTTGTTTCGATCCCCCCGCTCTGAGTGTGGCTACCCCAACTTATAAGCGAAGGCCCTGGGCCTCTTCCCAAATATTGAGCGGGAAGGGCGCCAACAATTGGCCATTTTCAAGGGGAACAGCGGGTACACTTATCCTGACTAAAGTTGGTCCTCGCCGCCAAAGGCTCTGGTGATGACGCCGCTTGGGCTCCACGATGACTCCCTTCCAGCCGTTGGGGCTGGCCTTGGTCTTGTTGCAATCAAACGGATGCCTTTGCTTGATGCTCTCGCTGCGCTTGCTCCCTTTGCACCAAAGAGGAAAGGAGGACGCTGTGGCTGGCGCCTCGACCGGGCGCCCTTGGTCGTCATGGCTTGCGTCATGGGCACCTCGTGAGGTACCCCGCCTTGAACTCTCCGCCTCCTCATGAGCCAGCCTGACGAGGCCGTGCTTGAGACAGCTCCTTGTCGTCCGCCCTGCGAGGCTTGGCCCCTCGCGAGGGTCTTGAGCTTGCGTCGATGAAGATGGGCTGTCCTGGGCCTCCTTTGAGCCACGCCGCAGGCCACATGCAGGCAACTTTGGGGACCCCCGTTCCCAGAACACCGACACTAGAATCTTCCATGTATGAATTTTTACTACAGTACTGGTGAAAGACTTACGATGAACCATTTCTTACATCTCCTCTGCCCGCTTGCAAGTCATCCTGATTTAATCCCTCCATCTAGGTGTATAAGGGCATGGTTAATATTACTTAATAGTATAGCCAACTGTTGACTATAAGAAAGTGCCATGTCATATGTAGCCAACATGTATAACAACCGATACTCAAAAACTAATTCTTAAAGATCATTTCTTGCAAAGCACAATAAGTGTTATTTCTTCACAAGTTTTGGATGCAGGTTGAACAGTTGAACGCTTTTGTTTGCAAAAGATAACTTTTTATCTATTTCACCCGGATATTTGTGAGCTCTAGAGATGAAATAATATCCGAAGAAACCTATCGATACCCGTTACACATGAGATGACCCCCACATCCTGGGCGAGCTCCCAGATGGCGCCCTGGGTGGCCTCTGGCTCCAGGCAGATGGCTGCTACAGCCGTGCTTCGTGGGCTTCTCTGGAGGTCTCTGCTGCAGGGAACCTGTTCCTGACCCTCGGCTGGCAGACGTTCGCTCGCGCGCGTGGTCTTCGCCGCCGGTGCTCGCTGCACTTCAAGTATGACGGCGACGCCACCCTCTATGTGAGGGTGTTCGGGGAAGACGGTCGCTGCATGGGGTGCTGCCCTGAAGATGACGACCGCGGCCGAGGACTCAGCCCCGGCGTGGATGGAGAGGGCAGCGCGCGGGCGGCTGGCGATGCCCGTGACTCCTCACGTTTCACCAGCTCTTCTCCGGGTGGTGATTCTTCCAGCTGCCGCGGCCAGCCCCCACGCCGGCGCTACCGCTTGGGGGTGGCAGCGGGTCCGCTTGCCGCCGCGCCCCGGTGAAGCGCGAGAGGGAGTCCGCCTGAGCTCCTGAGATGGCTCGAGCCTTCCAAGAGGGCCGGCACGGGGCGTGCATTACCTGCTTTTGTCCTTTTCCTTTCTTTTCTCCTGCGTAAAAAAGGCAACAATGTGTGGCCCCGTGTGGGCGTGTTTAGGTTAACGCCGTCAATTATTGTACTGCCTTTGTTATCCTGATACTGTTCCTTTCTGTTGTACGCCCATTCGCAAGTGAACTCCAGCCGTGGCCGCGGGGGCGACCGATCCAGGCCCTATGTTCGCGTTGTGCTGCCCGTGAGGCATGGTCAGGAGGGGTGCTCCAGCTGTGGACCAGGGCCGTGGAAACTTGAGCGATAGGGGCAGGAACGCTCGCAGGGGCTCCCGAGGCCTCTGCCTCGCGAGTCCCCACGCAAGAGAAATCGAGGCAGGAGAGTGAAAAAGATCAAGGAACCGCGGACCAAAAGAAGGCGATAGTTTCGATAAAAACTCCAAATGGGAATAACTAGTCAACTGCAGAAAGCAAATGAAAAAGCCGCGTCTGGCACCTAGTCTAGTCTTCGACGCCTTCTCACCAGTATGGAGCTAAGGGCTGCCATCTGGCGTGGGAGGGAGCCCTGTGGCCCGAGGCCGGCACTCCTGAGACTCCGGGGCGTGTACAACCCCAACTCATTATTACGTGAGAGTGTCACGGGCGGCGAGCTTCATAGGCGTTGGCCCTCTTCACAGGCTCCTGGCCTTTCTTCCGGGAAGCAAGCTTCACAGGCGTTTGCCCTCTTCACAGGCTCTGGGCCTTTTCCAAAAAGATGAGCTTCACAGGCATTTGCCTTCTTCACAGGCTCTGGGCCTTTTCCACAAAGATGAGCTTCACAGGCATTCGCCTTCTTCACCGGCTCTGGGCCTTTTCCAAAAAGGTGAGCTTCACAGGCATTCGCCTTCTTCACAGGCTCTGGGCCTCTTCCAAAAAGATGAGCTTCACAGGCATTCGCCTTCTTCACAGGCTCTGGGCCTTTTAGGGGTAAAACCTCCGGAGGTGCTGGATGTTCCACGCTGCTCAGTATAGGTACTCCCTCTTGAGTCTCCAAGCGCACGGAGCCAGGCCTCGAAACATGAACAACCTTGAACGGGCCCTCCCACATGGGAGAGAGCTTATGCAATCCCTCCACGGAGAGGACCCGTGGAGCACGAGGTCCCCTACCTCGAGAGTTCGGGGCGGATGTTGCGGAAGTGGTATCGCCGAGTGCTCGCTGGTACATTGCTGCCGCAGCCGCTGCTTCGACGGGCGCTCCTCCCCAAAGACGAGGGCCGCCCTCGCATGGCGCCCCGTAGCATTTCATCGAACGCAGGACCAGCGGATCGACGCTGACCTCGTGAGGGAGGACCGCTTGACTCCAGAGACCGTGAAGAAGGGGTCTCCAGCTTGGCTTGGTTGCGGTTGTGCGGATGGACCACGCGACGGATGGAAGCTTCGTCATACCAGCCCCTGCCACAGGCCTCCAGCTTCTTCTTGAACGTCCTGGTCTTGAGGCCTCTCAGGACCTCTGCGTGGGCCCGCTCGGCCTGGCCGGTGCTGCGGGGGTGCGCCACCGAAGCGTAGCATATCTCAAGGCCCCAAGGTTAGCGCAATACGCTTTTAAAAGGTTACCGTGAACTGCGAACCATTGTTCAGGATGATGCGGTTCGGCACTCGAACCGCTCACGATGCCCTTGATGAACTTGACCGCAGAACCAGCGGGATGGTGCGGACGGCCTCAACTTCGCCCACTTGGTGAATTTGTCCACGACGACGTAGAGGTAGCGATAGCCTCGGCGCCTCGAGGAAAAGGGCCCGAATGTCTAGCCCCTGCACCGTGAATGGCCAAGTGAGGGGATGGTTTGCGCACCTCCCGCTGGCTGGTGGATCTACTTGGCGTGGAATTGGCAAGCCTCGCAGCCTTCACGAGTTCGATAAGCGCCATTGAGCGCGGTGGGCCAATAGAAACCGCTGCGTAACGCCTTGCCGACGAGGGTCCGTGGATTTACGAATGGTGCCCACAATCTCCGCCATGTATATTCCGCCAGCCAGTTCCTTCCGTGTTCCCCGGTGATGCAGCGCAGGATACGCTGCTCGGTCGCTTCGGTAAAGCTCTCCATCCATGATGCTGTATGCCGTGGCTTGCCGCGCCACACGCCTCTGCCTCCTCCTCCTTCTCCGCAAAGTCCCACGTGTTAAGTAATTCTTGAGCTCCGTGATCCAAAGACTCCTCTTGATGTTCCATCGTTAGGAGTAGGCGTGCTCTGAGGCCGGGCCACAGCTGGGCTCCCGAGGCAGGTGGCCGAGGGAGTTCCTCCCAGGTCAGGCTGTGCTTGATAACGGCGGCAGGGCTGAGGGCTTGAAGAGCCGTTCCTCAAAGACGCCCGGCTCCTGGGGTAACCTCCTGGAGGCTCGTTTGGCGATGTCGTCGGCCTCTTGATTGGTGCCGCGGGGCACGTGCTGCAGCTCCAACCCCCAGAACTGTTTCTCCATCATGCGGACCTCCGCAAGGTAGGCCTCCATGTGTTCATCTCTTGGCTCGTACACCTTGTTGGAGAAATTGACGAGGAGCTGCGAATCGCCCTTGATGGTAAGGCGCTTCACCCCCAGGGCAGCGGCAGCCTTCAGACCCGCTATCAGCCCCTCCTACTCTGCTATATTGTTGGAGACCTTCTCGCCATGCTGGAAACAGAGCTGCACGGCATAGTAGAGCTTGTCCTGAGCGGGAGATATGAGTACTGCCCCAGCCCCAGCGCCCTGTCTGGAGAATGCTCCCTCGAAGTACATGACCCAACCTTCTGGTGCTTCGCTTCCTGGGGAGAGGGACCGATCCTCGCCGGCCCTGAGGCCCGGTGCTTCTGTCCATTCGGCCACGAAATCTTCCAAATGGCCCCTTGATGACTCTGGTTGTGCTGAACTCGAGCTGAATGCTTGCAGCTCAATGTTCCACTCGGCGACCCTTCCGCCTAGTTGGGGCTCTGAGCACCCTCTGTGGGGTACGCCGAGACAACCTTGATTGGATGACCCCGAAGTAGTGTCGCAGCTTGCGCAAGCCACCAACAGCGCGAGGAGGAGCTTCTGCGGCATGGGGTACCGTGCTCTCGCATCCCGTAACACGGTGGTGACGAAGTACACCGGGTGCTCGACGAGGTTAGGGGCGTCGGTGCTGGTGGCGTCTCCCGGAAGCTGTGGTGCCTCCCGAGGCGACGGCGCCTCCGGAAGCTGGGTGCTTGGATGGGGGGCTTCTCTTGCCCTTGGTGCGCTCTGCTGTGACGGCTGATCTTCTTCCATTGCGGTGCTTGGTTCTGCTAGTTCCTTCTGATTTGGCCTTGCCTTAGCTCGGGTGGCCGCCGTGGTCTTGGCCTGACGCTCCTCCCTAACTGCCACCAGAGCTGCGCTAGCGGAGTAGGGAGTGGCGGCGAGGTAGAGTACCAAGGGCTCCTGAGGGCGCGGGGCCACCATCACTGGACGGCTGGTCAGGTACCTCTTGAGGTCTTGGAACGCTTTATCGGCCTCTTCAGTCCATTCAAGGGCCCTTTTTCTTCATCACCGGAAGAAAGGCAGCGCCGCTCCCCAATCGGGAGATGAAACGCCCACCGCCGTACGCCGCCCGTGAGCTTCTGCATTTCCCTAAGGGTCTTTGGTGGGCTCATGTCTTCAATCGCCTTGACCTTTTCTCGGGTTGGCCTCGATGCCTCGGTGGGACACGAGGAAACCAGGAGTTTGCCCGAGGGAACTCCAAATACACACTTCTCGGGTTGAGCCGCAGGCTCACTGTGGTTGAGGCTCATGAAGGTTTCTTCCGTGTCTTGTATCAAGGTCTTGGCCTCACGAGACTTCACCATGATGTCGCCGACGTAAGCCTCCACATTCTTCCCGAGTTGCGGGCCCGTGGTGATGTGCATGAGTCACCGGAAGGTTGCCTCGCTGCTGCGCAGCCCGAATGGCATGCATGTATAGCAGTACACTCCAAACAGGGTTACGAAGGCTGTCTTTTCCACGTCTTCCACCGCCATCTTGATCTGATGATACCCGGAAAAGGCGTCCAAGAAGCATAACAGGTCACACTCGGCGGTGGAATCGACGATCTGGTCGATGCGAGGGAGCGGGAATGGATCCTGCGGGCATGCTTTGTTGAGGTTGGTGAAGTCGACACACATGCGCTCCTTTCCTCCCTTCTTTGGCACCACCACGGGGTTGGCCAGCTAATCTGGGTATCGGACCTCGCGAATAACCCCCGCGGCTTCTAGCTTGCGGGTCTCTTGGATGATGAAGGCCTGCTTTTCAGTGGACTGCCTTCTCGCCTTCTGCTTCACAGGACGCACGTTGGGGCACACGTTGAGGTGGTCCTCGATCATGCCCCGTGGGATCCCCGCCAGCTGATCGGGCTCCCAGGCGAACACCTTCTTGTTCGCACGCAGGAACTTGACCAGGGCTTCTTCCTGTTCGGGCTCGAGGTTGGCGCCTGTGGTGAAGGTGGCGCCAGGATCCGCCCTCGCCGATGTGTATCTCGCTTGGTCTCCGCCTTGTCTTGAGTGAACAGCTGCTTCTTCTTGGTCGGCGCAGCCCTTTGGGCTTGAGGGCTTCAGACGGGCGGGCTGCGCCATGGCCACCGTCTTGAGGGCGAGCCCGAGCACTGCAGCGCACCTTCGGTATCTCCAGTGCACGGTGAGGACGCCGCTGCTCCCGGCATCTTCATGAGGTTGTACCTCGGTGGGTTGCGGCCATGAATTTGGCCAATGCTGGATAGCCAAGGATGGCATTGTAGGGGAGGCCGATGGGGGCAATGTCGAAGTCGACCAGTTCCGTGCGGATGTTGTCGTAGGTGCCGAAGGTCACTGGGAGCCGGATTTGCCCCAAGGAGCTGGATGACCCTCCTCCTATGCCCGAAAGAGGCCGGTTGGACTGCAGCCGCTCCCTGGGTATGCAGAGGAGGTTGAAGGCCTTGACTGAGAGTACGTTGAGGCCAGCGCCACCGTCCATGAGGGTCCTAGTGACGGCAACCTGGCATATGGTGGGTGTGCAGAGCATGGGGAGCGCACCCGAGCCGGCCGAGTTGGTGGGGTGGTCCCGAGAGTCGAAGGTCAGCCGGCCGCGGCTCCGTCCGCCCGAGGGAGCCTCGCTGGCGTGAGGCAGCACCACCCGGGCGGACGTAATGCCTTGACATGGCGGCTGGAAGGCGGCGCCGCGAAGCCGCCAGAGGGCTGCTGACGACCGGAGGAACCGGCGCGACGGGGCGGGTGACGAGGAAGCCGCTCGGCTCCTCCCCTGGGGTCGCCGAGGAGTGCAGGGACGATGCTTGCTGCCCGTTCCCTGCTGGGCCGGTGGCGGTGTTGACAGCGGGCGGTGAGGAACGACGAGGGCGCCATTGCCGGAAGCCGTCCGGGCGATATGGAAGGCGTAGGGCGGCTCGGCGCCAGCGCTGATTCGACGGGCGTCAAACATGGTTGCGGTGGTCAGGGAAGAACGAGGCGACGAAAGGCAGATCCCGGCGCACCCCTACCTGGCGCGCCAAATGTCATATTTCAGGTTCCGGCAGACCCTTGAGGTTCGAACACTAGGGTGCGCGCGGATGTCCAACCCTCCACCGTCTCGCACCTCGCCGAATCGCAAAGACCTAAACTACTAAATGGAACAACACAAGAGACACAAGATTTATACTGGTTCGGGCCACCGTTGTGGTGTAATACCCTACTCCAGTGTGTGGTGTGGTGGATTGCCTCTTGGGCTGATGAAGAACAATACAGGGATGAACAACCTCGCGAGGGTCTGTTCTTGGCGTGTGTGATGAACTGCTAGGTGGTGTTCAGTGGCTCTAGCTACTGGTTCCTTGATGAGGATCCGAGTTTCTCTCTTCCTCTGGATTCTAGATCTAGATGCCTCTCGTTTCGATCCCCCCGCTCTGAGTGTGGCTACCCCTACTTATAGGCGAAGGCCCTGGGCCTCTTCCCAAATATTGAGCGGGAAGGGCGCCAACAATTGGCCATTTTGAAGGGGAACAGCGGGTACACTTATCTTGACTAAAGTTGGTCCTTGCCTGCCAAAGGCTCTGGTGATGACGCCTGCTTGGGCTCCACGATGACTCCCTTCCAGCCGTTGGGGCTAGCCTTGGTCTTGTTGCACCGAAACGGATGCCTTTGCTTGATGCTCTCGCCTGCGCTTGCTCCCTTTGCACCAAAGAGGAAAGAAGGATGCTACGCGGGCTGGCGCCCGACTGGCGCCCTTGGTCGTCATGGCTTGCGTCATGGGCACCTCACGAGGTACCCCGCCTTGAACTCTCCGCCTCCTCATGAGCCAGCCTGACGAGGCCGTGCTAGAGGAAGCTCCTTGTCGTCCGCCCCGCGAGGCTTGGCCCCTCGCGAGGGTCTTGAGCTTGCGTCGATGAAGATGGGCTGTCCTGGGCCTCCTTTGAGCCACGCCGCTGGCCGCAGGCAGACAAGTCTGGGGACCCTCGTTCCCAGAACTCTGACACTAGAATCTTCCATGTATGAATTTTTACTACAGTACTGGTGAAAGACTTACGATGAACCATTTCTTACATCTCCTCTGCCCGCTTGCAAGTCATCCTGATTTAATCCCTCTGCCTAGATGTATAAGGGCATGGTTAATATTACTTAATAGTATAGCCAACTGTTGACTATAAGAAAGTGCCATGTCATCTGTAGCCAACATGTATAACAATCGATACTCAAAAACTAATTCTTAAAGATCATTTCTTGCAAAGCACAATAAGTGTTATTTCTTCACAAATTTTGGATGCAGGTTGAACAGTTGAACGCTTTTGTTTGCAAAAGATACCTTTTTATCTATTTCACCCGGATGTTTGTGAGCTCTAGAGATGAAATAATATCCGAAGAAACCTATCGATACCCGTTACACATGACATGACCCCCACATCCTTTGTCAAAACAAACAACTCCCCGATCAATGCATTTCACTCTTTAGTGCAACGCACGGGCACCTTACTACTATAGATTAGTACGACCAAAAATTGAACTAACATTATATATAGTACGATAAATGATGATGCATGTCACCTAAAATTATATCATTCAAAACTATGTTCAAATACGAATCCAACGATATAGTTTTTGTTGACATGCACTAACATTTTGTCAGTTAAATCTTCAGTCAAATTCAATGGGGAACCACGACCGATGTAGTACAAGTGTAGAGGGCGGCGCTGCATGGGAGTCTCACCTCTCACCCCGCTCGTGGCACGGCAGTGAAGCCGTCATATCACAAAACCCAACCACTCCCAAAGAATAAGTACATCAGAGCTACTGCAAGTCATGTACACTGTACTGACAGTGGAACCCACAGAGTACTTAGAATACAAGATTAAGGATGCCATTAACTTTTTATAGAGGGACAATCATACACGCAATTAACTCAAATGGATTGGACGTGACTCTATTATTCTCCAACGGCAACCGGCAAATTTCCTCCCGCGGGCCGGAGTAGGTTTCTCGGTTAGCATGCGGGTTTAACGGAAGGGTTTGATGGAGGCGAGGAGGCGTGTTCAGCCAGGCGTGCAGTGGACGGCGCAGTACTATTCGATTTGACAACTACAACCAGTATATTATAAAAAACAAAGAAGAGTAGTAGAGATAGAGATAAGAATAGAGACTAGGGACGAGCACCATCTCCTACTTCGTGGGCTACTCTTGCCCTCCATTCAGCGGCCGCAACGTCCCCTACAGCCACTCCCTCCTCCGCTCCATTCGGCGGGCGCTGTTGAAATTTGGGGAGCGCAATCTCGCGACTAATAGCAGCGATGACTTCACAGACGACAACTTCTTCCCCGACCTCGGCAACCTCTTCCTCAACGACATGGGCGACAACCTCAGCACCAATGGTGCTGCTCCCGTTGCACCGTATGCGTTTCTGTCCTTCCTATTTGAAATCGTGGTAGAATTCATGTTTCTAGTCTGTGTCCTAGATTCGATCTGTTCATCTACTATGCTAGTCCGCATGATTAGTTTAATCTCTGTTATAGCCGTCATGATTTATTTTGTAGTAAATCTCGTAGTAACTTGCTCATATATTCAATCATGGCGAACGTCCCCTACAGCCACTCACGCTTCATGGACGGCCTGGTCGATGCCTCCAAGGAGCCCTTCGTCTCATCGCTATGAGTGCCCGGTGCCATTTTGGGGCTCGCCGGCGGACATCGTGCATCACCTGACGCAGGCGTGTGGCAATCACTACTAGCCCTTGGCGAAGAACATCAAGTACGAGACGTGCTACCCGTTCATCATGCCAGAGTCGCTGGAGGATTAGCGCCGCCTGCTAGTCTCGGAGGAGGACGGCAGCGTCTTCCTCTTGATCGCGGCCACCGGCGAGGCCCGCGCAGGCCGTCGCCACATCTCTGTAGTGTGCGTCAGGGGCGACGCCGCAGACGCTGACGCTAACACGAGGCCGATGTACGGGTGCATGCTCACTATTACTACCCCTCGGAGGTACGCGGGCGGCGACACTAGCTACGCCAAGCATAATTGGACTCTGCCGAGCTGGGACTTTCCCGCCGATGTGGACATGGGAAGGGCACGATGTTATTTGAACCCCAACGATGTGCACGGGGACTCCAAGGAGGTTCACCTGGACATCTGCATTATCAAGTTAAATGTTGATCATTAGTCTTCGCTCAATGTAATCCGCTGTCTAAGCATGTGGAGACTTCCATGCATGATCTTGCTCTATTGGAGTATCGCACATGAATAAAAGTGTATCCATTTATGGTTTAGTCTAGAATCTTCCATGTATGAATTTTTACTACGATCTTGGTGAAAGACTTATGATGAACCATTTCTTACATATCCTCTGCCCCCTCCCATGTCATCCTGATTTAATCCCTCCGTCTAGGTGTATAAGGGCATGGTTAATACTTAGGCTGGTCATAATGGGAGTAACATAGATAGTAACATAGATGCCACATAAGCAAAAAAGATGATGTGTCAAGTAATTAATGAGGAGAGAGGCAAATAGAGTAACATAATATGTTACCATCACATAGCGCTTTCCAATGCAAAATGAGTCTACAAAGCAATTAATCAAGATGTATATGTTATCCCACTTATGTTACTACCCACTATAAAGGTAGTAACATAGACTAGTAACATGTACATGTTACTAGTCTAAGTTACTCCCCACTATGACTAGCCTTAAATAGTATAGCCAACTGTTGTCTATAAGAAAGTGCCATGTCATCTGTAGCCAACATGTATAACAATGGATACTCAAAAACTAATTCTTGAAGATCATTTCCTGCAAAGCACAATAAGAGTTATTTCTTCACAAGTTTTGGATGCAGGTTGAACAGTTGAACGCTTTTGTTTGCAAAAGATACTTTTTATCTATTTCACCGGGATGTTTGTGAGATCTAGAGATGAAATAATATCCGAACAAACCTATCCAAATGAACTAACCGAGGCATCTCCATCTTAATTTTCTCTTGCAAGTCGTGTGTGGTCCCTTCATCGTGAAAATGCTCTGGTCGTCGCATTGATTTGCATGCATGGATAGCACCACCATATTTTCAAAGGAGGAGCGAGCTCTATATTTCAGCCAATGCATGCATGATTTGAGGAATTATGGTTGGGCATGCATGTAGAAAAGGGAGGAGAGTAATTTGCATGCGAGGGATTAAAGGAAGGGAGGCCATCGGCTAGGCATTCAAAGGAGGCTGCATGAAAGATTACACGGGATCGGATACTAGTCCCAAAATCAGTTCCTCTTTTTGCGGACATGCCTTGGTACGAGAGATTGACAAGTTAGGCCCTGTAAAAATGGATGGAGGGAGTAGTAGTTCTAGTGTAGAGGGCGGCGCTGAATGGGAGTCTCACCTCTCACCCCGCTCGTGGCGCGGCAGTAAAGCCGTCATATCACAAAACCCAACCACTCCCAGTAATAAGTGACCTGGTAAAATAAACGGACAAGCAACCATCACATCCCTCCGTCTTTTTTGCATTTCATCTCTCTGCATTTACTTTCTCCGGTTCATCTCGCACACTCGATCCCTAGCTACTACTCCTAGGGCCAGTTCTTTTGGCGGCTTCCCCAGCTTTTCCCACAAGACTGGTCACAGTGGAGAGTAACAATAAGGCGTCTCACTCATTTATTTGGGCTTCTAAACTACTATTCCGTCCTGGTTTATTCCTCACCATTGTAATTTGTGCTAAATTTTGACCAAAGATTTAACTGGTTTATTCCTCACAATCGTAATCCCTCCGTCTAGGTGTGTAAGTCATCTTACGAAAACCAAATAATCCCAAAACACTTAGGCGCGGTGCATTAACTTCTACCTCGTTTCTTGTTTCTTGACATATCAACCAATAAGAGATAAAGAATGTGCATGCTTTTAATGACTTGAGATATCAAATACGACATGCAGTGGTTAGTTCATTGCATGCAATACTATTAATTACGAAATAAACATTAATGTTTCTCGTTTCCTCCTCCTCCTTGGTCACGGTGCACAGACTAAGATGACTTACTCACCTGGACGGATGGAGTAGTGCATGTGACATGCACTAACATTTCATTAGTTAAATTTATGACCAAAATTTGACACAGATTACAATGGGGACCAATAAACCAAGACGGAGGTAGTAGTTATGGGATTACTAATCTAGAAGCCTAAAAGAACTGGCCCCTGGTACTCCTACTAGTAGTAGTACTCAAGTTGGAATTCCAATTGCACGGCACAACTTGTTAGGCAAAAAATTCGACATGTGGTGTAGGAAGCGGTTTGGGAATTTGCATGCCTTTCCAACCGTGAGATACTCGGTACAAAGTACTGACGGAGAAATAACCACAGAGAAGGAAGCTAAAGTAAACAATCAAACGAGCATTTTGCATTTGTTTTGCATTGAATCGTTTCACAAGCTTGACTAGTGTTGTTTTTCTACTTTTACAAAAACCGCATCGTAATGTTAAAACGTGCATTTGCACATACATAAGTAATAGTAGTACTCCCTCCGTCTAGGTGTATAAGTATTCCCTCCTTCTTGGTCATGGTGCACAACCAAAGATGACTTATTGACCTGGACGGAGGGAGTAGCACAGTCTGCAAGCATATATCGAGAGGCGTGTAGTGCGATAGTATATAGTAAAGTTTGTGCTATATGCACGCATTTGCAAAATGCGTCATTTAATACACAAGGTTTCCAAACTTTCCTTTTACATACTTAATTAAGGACGCTAAAATTCCTGAACATTCGTGGATTAATCATTTTCGTCCCAAAACAAATGAGATCGCCTTACTGAAACAAAAATTATACTCCTCCTAAAAAGCCACGGCGCTCATGAGGCGCTTGCGCGCGCCACGAGTGCCCTGGTGCGTGGCCGTTTCCCAGCGCGCCGACACAAGCCTCTTCCTCAGCCTTGCAACTCACGAGGTGCTGATTGGCGGCTTGCCAGCGGGCGAGCGTGATCTCACCGGTGTGGGGGGCTCGGCGGGCGGCGCGGCGTTCTCCTCGTAGCGGGGAGCCGACACGTCCTCCGGCGCGCGTGCTGGCGAGATTGGGAACACCGACACGTCCACCTCGACGCGTCGCGTCGAGGAGCGGATGCTGGCGCGTCCTCCTAGACTAGTGGCGGCAAGGAAAGGAACAGCGACGCGTCGCGTCGCGGAGAGGAGCGGAACACCGACGCGCCCTCCTCGACTAGTGGCAGCGAGGAACGGAACGGCGACGCGTGACCGTCCACGCGGTGCAGCGAGGGGCTCCTAGGGCTTGGGAGGGGCGATGCCATGGTGGTCGACGTGAGAGGGAGGGGGAGGAGATAGAGATGAACATGAACGTGAGGGTGAGGAGATAGCGATGTCGTGGGAGGCACATTATTTATAGCGAGCAATGGCACACCTACGTAAGATATGGACTGAGCTGCACTGACTTAACTGCAGGTCCAGTTGCATCACTGACATGTGGGCCAGTACACTGCTGGGCCCTTATGTCAGTGACCCAATGCACCTGAAGTTAAGTAAAAGCTACATGGGCATATTTGTTGGAGTAAATTACGGGGGAGCGAAGGGGTGGAAATATTGCTGGTCACAACAGATTGGACGAGCGTGGGGGGAGGAGAGTCATGCATGCAGATTTTTTCACACGGGGTGGAGTGGTGGGACCGCCGGAGGGAGAAGGAGAGTTTGGCAGGCATATTGTTTCCACACATGGAGACGAAAAGATTTGGAGACGAACGGGCTTCCTGCAGGTATGGGGAACGGTGCATAATAAGTCATCTTGCATGCCGGGCTAGGTATAGTCTCAAGTCATTAAAAACATACACACCCCACACATGTTCATAGTTCAAAGTGCACTAAATTATTGCATGCGATGATTAAGGCTGGCTATAATGCTGGTATCTTAGCTGGTATCATGCACACGAGAATGGCAAACATGCTGATGTGGCAAAGAATTAAAGAAGAGAGGGGGGTTAGAGTAACTAGTGTTCATGCATGCATTGGTAAACACATTTTTTTGTGAAGAACGACAACACTAGTTGAGTACTTTTGCAGACTTCAAAAACTATTCCACAATGTGTCAACATTCACAATGTCAAATCAATATTTTTACACTCATTATAAAACGTAGTTCTTATACTCATTATAATCAGTACTCCCTCCGTCTAGGTGAGTAAGTCATCTTAGATTGTGCACTGTGACCAAGGAGGAGGGGAAAACGAGAGATCTTAATGTTTATTTGCTAATTAATAGCATTGCATGCAATGAACTAACCACTGCATGTCGTGTTTGGTAGTCTCAAGTCATTAAAAGCATGCACACCCACATCTCCTATTGGTTGATATGTCAAGAAACAAGAAACAAGATAGAAGTTAATGCACCGCGCCTAAGTGTTTTGGGATTGTTTGGTTTTCGTAAGATGACTTATACACACCTAGACGGAGGGAGTATTGTAGATATTGATATTTTTAGTATAAATTTGGTCGTGGGATTTCATTGATGCCTGTCAAAGCGTGGAGGAAGCGGAGCTTAGGGCTTGCATTGCCGGTCTCTACATAGGTATTTCTCTTCATAATCCTGTAATTTTAGAGACTGATTGCACTTTTGTGGTAGCGTCTCTTGCATCGGGGGACTATGACAGGTCTGCTATGCGTGACCTGAAGATGAAAGCGTTGAGCATCTCGAAGTTGATCAACAATCTTCAATTGTCAAAGATTAGCCGTTCGGCCAATAAGGTGGCACACTTAATCACTAAGTATAGCTTTGACAATAGATTAGATGGTATTCTTGTAAATAACGTACCTCCTTGTGTGGTGAATATTGTATCGAATGAGTGTACTGGTGTGGCTGGTTAATTAGTATAAGGTGGTGTTAAAAAAAGTATAAATTTGGTCAAACACTTTGCAAACGATTGACGGGAGTAAGAAGGACCAAAGGGAGTATCATGCATGCGGAGTAGGCAAAAAAATTGCTTATCTAAAAAAAGGCAAAAAAATTGTTCATTTATAGCCGGTCGAAGTCTCAAAGGGCGCGACCGTGCGAGGGAGGCGAAGGTCGTGGGAGGCGCGACGTTTGACGGAATTAAGTGAAGTTACATCCACGTGTCAGCATGGCGTGCGAACAGGCAGAAGGTATACCGTCAGGCCTATGATATGGGTCTAGTAGACATGACATCTCGTGGGTCCCGCATAGTTCTCGAGAACTCTCTGGGGGCTTGCAGCCGTTTATCCACCGGGCAAGCCAGCAACCCCACGCCGTCAAGACGCCCTACTCGTCCCCGTCTTCTACCTTAAAACAGTTCGCTCCCAGTCGTCCCGTCCTTTCACATTAGTTCGCTCCCAGTTTTTTTTGCGGGGTACAACAGTTCAACTTCTCCCAACCCTCGTCCAAAATCCATGGCCTCCCAAATCTTCATGGTCGCCACTGAGTACCAGGTTAGAGCCATCACCGACGATCAGTTCATCGTCATCTACACACGTGGATCCGAGACGGTGAAAGCATGGCTTGCTCGCTTCCTACGCATGTTCAACAGTTCAACGGATGAGTGGGTCGCTGCGCTAGATGTTGAGTACACCACAGTCCTGGGACGAGAGCTGGATCTAAAGGACGAAGAGAGGAAGAAGCCCGCCGTGATCCAGGTTTGCGTACATAACATTTGCTTGGTCTACCACATATGCCATGCCGACGTTGAGTGCCAGGATTTTAAGAACTTCCTCAAGAACAAAAGAGTGAAATTCGTTCCTGTAGGCTTTAAGAACGACAGTGACGCCCTGCGTCAGATAGGTCTCGTTGTAGGCCAGCCCTTTGATCTCCAGAAGGCAAGCCTGGTGTCCTCCTCTCAACCTTCAATGCTGACCCTGGCAGCAGCCATGATTGATCCTTCGTACGCTAAACTGAAGAAACCTCATCACGAGTTTGATCATGCATGGGAGTCGAAGACATTAGATGAAGATCACATCCTGTACGCAGCAATGGATGCCTACCGTTGTTTAAATATCTACAAGGGTTGGATGAAGAAGCAGAGCCCAGTGTCCGGTTCAAGCAAAGAAGCGTCGGCGAAGAGGAAGAGGAAGAGGGACGAGGACGAAGTCGAGGACGTGTGAGGGAGTCCTGGATTAGGGGGTATCCGGACAGCCGGACTATAAACTTTGGCCGGACTGTTGGACTATGAAGATACAAGATTGAAGACTTCGTCCCGTATCCGGATGGGAATCTCCTTGGCGTGGAAGGCAAGCTTGGCAATACGGATATGTAGATCTCCTCCCATTGTAACTGAATCTGTGTAACCCTAGCCCCCTCCGGTGTCTATATAAACCGGAGGGTTTAGTCCGTAGGACACAACAACAAACAGACAATCATACCATAGGCTAGCTTCTAGGGTTTAGCCTCTCTGATCTCGTGGTAGATCTACTATTGTACTACCCATATCATCAATATTAATCAAGCAGGAGTAGGGTTTTACCTCCATCGAGAGGGCCCGAACCTGGGTAAAAACATCGTGTCCCTTGTCTCCTGTAACCATCTGCCTAAACGCACAGTTCGGGACCCCTACCCGAGATCCGCCGGTTTTGACACCGACATTGGTGCTTTCATTGAGAGTTCCATTGTGCCGTCGCCAGAAGGAAGGATGTCTCGTCTCGTCTTTAAAGACGATACTACTGCTGTGGGAGCTTTGGCTGTCGGTCAAACACTCCGGCTAGGCGGTTTCATCATGGCCGCCTGTTCAGCCACCGCGCCGACGATGACCTCTCGGGCCATCGAAAACAATCTCCATGTCAAATCAGCACTCGCCGAACAGATGGATCCAATGGAGCTCGCTTCTCTAAACGAGCTCTTGGATCGCATCGGCGCCTTGGGAGTCACCACGGACTATGATTGGATTGGGCTTAAACCCGATCAAAGGGAGATTAACTCTCCGCCGGTCACCCATCATATTGCAGTGGTGGAGGAGCAATGTGGCGACCTCTCCTCTATCTTGAGGACTAACTATGTCCGGATTCCCGAGCTCTCCGAGCTGGATACCCGTTCGCGGGAGGACAACACCCAATCCCTGAACTTAGAGTCAGGCAGCGGGCCAGGATTATCGGGCAGCACCCCAGAACCGAAACTTCCAAAATTGGAAACTCCCCGGCCCCTAGATCCCAGATCGCGTAAGGGTTCGGATTCAACTCCACCCACCCACCCAAACATAAGCGATCTTTCCCACATCAGGCAAGAGCCCCAGGAAACAGTACATCACTATTGGGCCAGATTCCTCCTTGCGATGAACAAGGTTAAGGACTGCCGTGAGGAAGACGCAATCTTATTTTTCTGCAATAATTGCACGGACAAGGGAATACTTATCAGCATAAATCACCGTGCGTTATCATGCTTCGCTGATTTGGCGTCCATAGTACGAAAATATTGTGCGATGGAAAGTGCCTGGAAAACCGAAACAAACTTTTGGGATAATCCGGCCCTAAATACGAACCCAGTCCGGAATAAAAGGGTGCATTATCACAAGACACCCGGGTCAACTACCAAAAAGAAAAAACCCTCCACAGGGCAGGGAATCGTACTAGAGGGATGGCTCAATGGACCCTGCAAAATTCATAGTACGGAAGGCGTCACACCAACGCATAGCCTTAGAGCATGTTGGATACTCCGGCAGGTAGCCAAAAGTGGCGAGGATCTTCTCATCCCAAAAGCCACAGAGCACCATCCCAGGGACAACAATACGGTATTAACAGTCTTTGAGACTTTCGCATCAAATAATAGGCGAAAGTGAACGCTCCGCAGCCTTGCCGAAATCTAACATGTGGCAACAGTAAATCCATGGAGTGACACGACTATTACCTTCAATGCTAGTGATGAACCTAAGTTCCGAACAGCCCGAGCACCAGCTGCATTGGTCCTCAGTCCAATTGTGGACGGCTTTCGACTCACCAAGGTGCTCATGGACGGCGGCAGCAGACTAAACCTCATCTATGAGGAAACCCTTCAAAAAATGGAAATAGACTGGAACCGCATCGAGCGAAGCAGCACAACCTTTAGATGAATAATCCCTAGTCGAGAAGCGCGCTGTACAGGCAAAATCACACTCGATGTGGTGTTCGGCACGCCGGAGAATTATAGGTCCGAAGAGATTACATTCCAAGTGGCCCCGTTCAATAGTGGATACGATGCCCTTCTAGGGCGGGAGGCGTTCACAATCTTCCAAGCCATACCCCATTACGGGTACATGAAGCTCAAAATGCCCGGGCCCAACGGAATCATCACTCTCGCCAGTGATCCGGATATAGCAATCCGCGCCGAAAACAAGACAGCCGCACTGGCCCTCGAGGCATTATCCGAAGCCCTTGCGGCCGAGGAACTGACTGCGCTGCGCTCCACGGTGGACAGGGACGACGTGATACTCGATAAGAGATCCAAGTCCACCTCCTTTAAAGTAGCGGACGAAACAGTCAAATTCCAAGTCCATCCAACGGACCCTACCAAAACGGCCACCATCGGGGCACAGTTAAACCCCGCCGTGGACGCCGCTCTAAGAGAGTTCTTGCGCGAGAATCGGGACATATTTGCCTGGCATCCTTCAGATATGCCAGGAATCCCACGCAGGCTGGCCGAGCACAGCCTCAATATCCTAAAGGGATTCAAGCATGTCAAGCAGGCTCTTCGGCGTTTCTCTGAGCCTAAGAGACAAGCCATGGGAGAGGAGCTAGCCAAGTTGTTGGAGGCCGGATTCATTAGAGAAATAAAACACCCGGACTTGCTAGCAAACCTGGTGATGGTACCAAAGAAGGACAAATCCTGGCGCATGTGCATCGATTTCAAGGACCTCAACAAGGCTTGCCCAAAGGATCCCTTCCCCCTCCCCCGCATCGATCAAATTATCGATGCTACCGCAGGACACGACTCATTGTGTTTCCTCGATGCATACTCCGGCTACCACCAGATCAAGATGGCGGAGCCCGACCAAGCCGCAACGGCATTCATCACACCATACGGCCCCTTCTGTTTCAACACAATGCCCTTTGGGCTCAAAAACGTCGGCGCAACATATCAGCGCATGATTCAGACATGTCTGGCAAACCAGATCGGCGAAACAGTAGAGGCATACGTAGATGATGTGGTCGTCAAAACCAAGCATGTCGACTCTCTAGTAGACGACTTGAGACTCACGTTCGATAACCTCCGAACATATGACATCAAGATCAACCCGGAAAAATGCGTCTTTGGCGTGCCCGCCGGAAAGCTCCTGGGCTTCATCGTATCCGACACAGGAATTGAAGCAAATCCGGCCAATATCCGAGCTCTGTCACAGTTGGATATCCCAACAGACCTCAAACAAATCCAGAAATTAACAGGATGCATGGCGGATCTAAGCCGCTTTATCTCCCGCCTGGGAGAAAAGGCATTACCCCTTTATCGCCTCCTTCGGTGCACCGAACACTTTGAGTGGACGGACACCGCCACAGCCGGACTGGAAGAAATAAAGGCCATATTGGCAACCAACCCAGTCCTGGCCGCGCCAAACATTGGCGAACCAATGCTGTTATACATTGCGGCAACTCATCAAGTTGTGAGCGCAGTACTCGTCGTCGAACGAGAAACGGACGGACATAAATTCCCCCTTCAAAAGCCGGTCTATTATGTGTCAACAGTCCTAACTCCATGCAAGTCATGGTACCCGCATTATCAAAAGATAGCATATGCGGTCTTCATGGCATCCCGGAAGCTGCGACACTACTTTCAAGAGTGTTCAATTATAGTAGCCTCGGAAGTGCCACTTAATGATATCATAAACAACCGCGACACCACGGGCCGGATTGCCAAATGGGCCATTGAGCCCCTCCCATTCGACATAACTTACAAACCACGGCGAGCCATTAAGTCGCAAGTATTGGCCGACTTTGTTGACGAATGGACGGAAGCCGAACTTCCTAAAGAGTACGACACATATTCCAACTGGGTCATGCACTTTGAAGGCTCCAAAATGTTGGCTGGCCTGGGGGCTGGCATCGTTTTGACGTCCCCAACCGGAGATACAGTTCAATACGTACTCCAGATAATGTATACGGACTCCAACAACGCAGCCGAATATGAGGCCCTTCTACATGGTCTCCGGATGGCTGTATCCATGGGCATTCAATGCCTAGAGGTGCGCGGGGACTCGAACCTCGCAATATCCCAAATAAATGGAGACTTTGATGCCAAGGATCCGAAAATGGCGGGTTATCGCAACACCGTCCTAAAAATGGCAGCTCGGTTCGAGGGGCTCGAATTTCACCATATAGCCCGGGAAAACAATCAGGCGGCAGATGTCCTTGCACGCATCGGCGCAAAACACGATGCAGTCCCTCCCAACATCTTTTTGGAGAGGCTGTTTAAGCCATCCGTAGTATGGGAAGGGGAACCCGGCAATAACAACCCGGACCCAACCGTACTGCCTGATACCGAACACTCTGATATTGTCGGAGGCTCTGCCACTGAAATAACACCTTCAGCCCACGCTATAATGGCCGTCATCGCCCCGTGGACAGAACCATTCCTGGCCTACCTAACTAGGCAGGAACTCCCCGAGGACCAAAATGAGGGACGCTGCATAGTGCGCGATCTAAAGCCTATAAGGTCCATGAGGGAGTTCTTTATAAAAAAAGCACAACCGGAGTCCTTCAAAGGTGCATCTCCGAAGAGGAAGGGCGGAATCTTCTGGCAGAAATTCATGCCGGACTCGGCGGCCACCACGCCTTCTGACCCGGGCCCTTGTAAGCAAGGCCTTCCGTACAGGTTTTTATTGGCCGACGGCCCGGGCAGACGCTCAGGACTTAGTCCAATGCTGCGTTGGTTGCCAGCTTTTTGCAAACCAAAGCCATATGCCACCCACCGCCCTCCAAACAATCCCCATTACGTGGCCCTTCGCGGTCTGGGGGCTCGACATGGTTGGACCCCTTAAAGGGGGAACCCACAAGAAAAAATACTTGCTGGTCATGGTGGATAAATTCACCAAATGGATATAAGCCAAACCTATTAAAACGGCCGAATCCGGACCGGTGATAGACTTTATATTCGGGGTTGTACACCGTTATGGTGTCCCCCACAACATCATCACGGATAACGACACGAACTTCACGGCCGACGAGGTAAAACTCTGGTGCAAAAACATGGGCATTAAGCTCGATTATGCTTCCGTCTATCACCCGCAAACTAACGGTCAAGTCGAACAAGCAAATGTCTTATCATGAGCGGCATCAAACCCAGATTAGTGCGGTCCCTAAAGGAATCTAACACGCACTGGGTGGAGGAGCTCGACTCCGTACTCTGGGGGCTGCGGACCATGCCGAATCGCACTACCGGATACACACCATTCTTTATGGTATACGGTGCAGAGGCGGTTTTGCCTTGCGACATAATCCATGACTCACCTCGCGTGCGCATGTACGAAGAAAGAGAAGCCGAGCTTGATCGGCAGGACAGTTTGGACGCCCTGGAGGAGGAGCGTGACGTGGCAAAAGCCCGTTCCGCATTCTATCAACAGCAGGCTAGAAGATACCAAATTAGAGAAGTACGGGCCAAAAATTATAATATTGGCGAATTAGTTCTACGCCTGCCGGAGAAGAAAAAGGACAAACTCAAGCCCAAGTGGGAGCGTCCCTTCATTATTGACCAAGTTCTAACTGATGGCGCGTACCGTCTGCGGGATGCATCGGATAATCGACTCGAGCCGAACCCATGGAACGCAGCCAGACTCCGAAGATTCTACGCCTAGCGCCAGACTCTGTGTTCGTATCCTTCGTCTGTCCATTTTTTATACACTATTTGTCTCTTATTTCTCTCCTACTCCCTTTCTTTCCTCTCACAGCCTTTAAGGGCCAATTTGTGCCTTGTTTGCACACAACTGACGCGCTATACGCGCTCATTATACCTGGGGGGCTTCTTTACAGAAGCTTATATATTTATACGGGCTTCACGCTCATCACATGTGTCATCCTTCCGCATGTACCTCTTATTCACCATTATATGCATCGATATGACTTAAGTTTTGGCCAAGCTGGGTTGCCTGGCTCTTGTATTTATGCCCTACGTTCCCATTAATTTGGCTAGGGCATAAGGGGAGCACCTCTGCGATTGTTACTACCGGGTCAGCCGGATGTGTACCTCAGACTGGGTGAAGCCGAAAGCTAGCGTTCTTAAGGGAATATTCGATCGATGAACAAAAGATGTTTTTCCTTTTTTATATATATGTGCCCCCAGATGTTTTTTCTGCGTCTCTTCTCGCAGTCCGGACATGCACTTTAGGGCGTGCATCCCAGGGAAAGGAACCCCTAACGGAACTATTCTCCCTGGAAGATGTTTCTTACTAACCATGTAATATAACATAACTAGTTGGGCACTTGTCTGTTCAAGCACTAATGACCCCTACGCCTGGTCTCCATGCATGACCCGATTCTTACATAACCGAGAGGGCATTCGGATTCACTCCAGACTGTCGGGTCCCAAGGTTGAAGCGAAAAGGTCCGCCATGACAAATGATCTATAATCCGGCTAGAAGGCATTATACATGTCACTTTAAATTACATAGTCAATTTGACTAGCTAAATTCCTCTTCTATACCATCCAACAAGCTGTCTAGTCTACAGTCCTGTTGGGAATACTTTGTGGCCAATTCTACTTGGCCGTACACTAAGCTCACGGGGATCTCCTTCCCATCGGGCCCCACAGGTCTGACCTCGGCCATGTGGTTTGGGTCAGCCTTCGTGTACCGCGTCTTCACCATGGCCCAGGCTTCCCTAGCACCTTGACGGCAGGCCGATATCTTCCATAATCGGAAGCGCCGCCGCGCTCCCTTCAGCTTCTCCGCAAGCTCTCCAAGGCCTTTGGGCAGGGGGACAAATGGCCATAAGGCCTGGGCAACACCTCGCATCACCTGCCGAACTCGTTCATGCAGTTGTGACAGCTCTGGTAGAAGATCACCCGCAGAACCGGGCATTTTATCCGCGGGACGACCCATCAGCATACCTACAGACATAACTCTGTTAGTGGGCTTCTTCGCCGAACTCTTCTTAAAAGTTCGCTCAAGCACTTACTGAAAATGCCGCGTTGAAGCCGCCGATTCTCCTTTACGGAGTCCACCAGCTGGGCACGCACATCCTTCAGTTCCACGCTCAGCTGGGTGTTGGCATCCTGGAGATTATTTTTCTCCTGCCTAACCTTCGTAAGCACGCTCTTGCCAGCCTTTAGCCGGCGTAGGAGATGTTGCTCATCCGGATTTCCTCCGGCGCCTTCTGCAATATTTATTGTCAGATTCGCACATATGCTGCATTATATGCGGTACCTATCATTTGAAACATGTACTACCAGAGGGGGTCTTCTTGGACTCCTCTTCTGCGGCTAGTTGGGCCTTGCACTTTTCCACTCTTGAGATAATTGGGTATTCTTCTCTGTAAGAACCTGCACAAATAATGATCCTTAAATCAGTTGTGCCAACTGTTTCAAGTCTCGGGGGCTACTGCTATACATAATCATCAAACTTTCTTACCCGTATATCCTTTACATACTGATCCGTGGCTCTGGCAAGACCATTTTGAGCAGCACGGAGGTATGCGTCTCCCGAGTTGAAGGCATCAAAAGCCTCTGGGGAGAAATAAGCGTCGCGGAGTACGGCCCGGCGACGCCTGTGGTTCATGGCGCTCTCCACTTCAGAATTGGTGGCAGATATTATGTCCGCGTCCTCTTTCGGAGGAGCATCCGGCGGGTGCCCTGTGTTAGCTTCCGCTTGCGTGTCCGGCCTCGGTTCCTGGCTAGTAGAGGCGTGATCGGCGATCTCTCCGGATATAGACCGGCGAGCGCTTTTCCTTCATCAAAACATGGGCATTACGGCATGTCAAAATATGATAATCGCGGAATGGGGTTTTGAAAAATACCTCTGTGCCGGCGTGTTCGTCCGGACCGCTCTCCTTTTCATCCGGCCCCGCTTTGGCGCTCCTTGTTGGCGATTCGCCGCGGGCTCAGCCTGGTGTCCCGAGGACCTTCCCTATAGAATGTCGTATAAGTACGATAGGTGAGTGTCGGATTTTGGGTTCCGGCAGACCCTTGAGGTTCGAACACTAGGGTGCGCGCGAGATCTCGCCCTCTACCTACCTGCACCCCGCCGCCTTGCTAGGATCTAAACTACGAAAGGAACAACACAAGAGACACAAGGTTTATACTAGTTCGGGCCACCGTTGTGGTGTAATACCCTACTCTAGTTTGTGGTGTGGTGGATTGCCTCTTGGGCTGTTGGTGATGAACAATACAAGGAAGAACAGCCTCATGAGGGTCTACATTCTTGGCAGGCGATGAACTTCTTGGAGGAGTTCAGTCGCTCTCTCTCTCTCTCTCTCTCTCTCTCTCTCTCTCTTTCTCTCTTGGTGAGATTTCGATCCCTCTAGCTCGGGCATGGTCAGTCCTGATTGGGCCAACAGCTTTATCCGGCCCATCAGATAAAATGCATCTCTGTCGTCTTCCTCCTGGGGGCTCCGTGGGCGCCAGCTTAGGCGCTTCTTCAAAGGAGCATTGTTGAACTCGGGAAGGCCGATCTGAATAGGATCCGGAAGAGGGATGTCTTCTATATAAAAACATTCAGAAGGCCAGTCTTCGGACGCCTTCTTCGGGGTTCCTGATAGGTATCCGGTCCTGGCGATGCGTCATACTTCGGCTCCACCCACTTGATATATCGATCCCTCTGTGAATGGGGCACAAGGAAGAACAACTTCTTCCATAGTGTGAAATGAGCCTCGCAGCCTAAGAATAACTCGCAAAGAGCTACGTAGCCAGCAATATGAAGTATGGAGGCAGGGGTAAGGTTATGCAACTGGAGGCCGTAGAACTCCAAGAGCCCTCGGAGAAACGGATGGATTGGAAATCCGAGTCCCCTTATCAGATAAGGGACGAGGCATACCCGCTCTCCCTTAGAGGGGTTGGGGAAGCTCTTCGCTTGTTCTCCGCCATTATAGGTGGCGAGCCCGGCTCGGACCAGGACCATATACGCTGGAGGGAGAAATCCTTGGGTTTGAAGCTTCACTAGTTGGCTGTGCGGGACGGAACACCTCTCCCAATCTCCGGGCTTGGGGCTGGGGGAACGAGAGGAGGAGCTACGTCGACCGGCCATGATGGAATGGATTGAGTTCGGGCGCGCTCTGATGAATGCTCGCTAAGGGAGGATGGTGTGGTTTGGATCTGAATCCTCGTCTCTTTAATAGACAGCTCATTCGCATAGGTAGGGGGTAAATGTAAAAAACACCCTGGATCTTCACATTCGCTCGACACATGGAAGGTTCCCATTATTGGGCATGGAAGCCGAGGAACGCAGCGTTTACGAGAAGTCGGACACTGTTCAACATGTACTTGGAATTTGGAGAAGAACCCGCCTTGCAATGCTGAAGACAATCTGCGCGTCGGACTCATCGTCATTGAAGCCTGGTTAGGGGGCTAATGAGGGAGTCCTAGATTAGGGGGCATCCGGACAGCCGGACTATAACCTTTGGCCGGACTGTTGGACTATGAAGATACAAGATTGAAGACTTCGTCCCGTATCCGGATGAGAATCTCCTTGGCGTGGAAGGCAAGCTTGGCAATACGGATATGTAGATCTCCTCCCATTGTAACTGACTCTGTGTAACCCTAGCCTCGTCCGGTGTCTATATAAACCGGAGGGTTTAGTCCGTAGGACACAACAACAAACAGACAATCATACCATAGGCTAGCTTCTAGGGTTTAGCCTCTCTGATCTCGTGGTAGATCTACTCTTGTACTACCCATATCATCAATATTAATCAAGCAGGAGTAGGGTTTTACCTCCATCGAGAGGGCCCAAACCTGGGTAAAAACATCGTGTCCCTTGTCTCCTGTAACCATCCGCCTAGACGCACAGTTCGGGACCCCCTACCCGAGATCCGCCGGTTTTGACACCGACAACGTGGACTCGGACTCCGAGTAGGTGGCAGTGCCGTCGCTCATGCTGGTTCTACTGCAGTGTCAAGCGAACTAGTTGCTTAGTTTATTTTCAAGGGTGTGTTGTGCTGAGGCCCCAGCAGAACTATGTTTATGTTCTTTCTCATTATTTGAACTCTTTAGTGCGTACAATAGTACTAGTACTATGTCTTACTACTGTTCTTCTTGTAGTTGGTACTACTGCTCGTATCTTCGTGTTTCTACTGTACTTAATATGTTCGTACTAGTAGTATAATCTGGGTCAGTCGGTTTGTGAAAGAAGTTCGACGGAGCAAAGGAAGAAGACGGCAGAAGAGGTGGAAGAAGCCCTTCTAGCCATCCATGTTGCATCAAACGGCTCACATGAGTCGACTGACCCAAATTGCTCCTTTAGTTGCAGGTTCCACGTGGCATTCAAGGTCTCGAAGGTAGATTCCGCGTCCGCACCCGATTTGCGCCGCGACAGCCACCATGCGCGCCTCCTCCGCGCGGGCGGAGACGACAATGACACGCTAGTTCCTCCTCACCGGCGTGCTGGAGCACGCACTTGTCCTCCTCTTCGTACGCTGCGTGCATAGACGTGGCTCCACCAGCTGCTCACGTGCTTGGCAGCGCGGCGGCATCGCGAGGAGGGACTGCAGACGATGTGAGCGGGCGAGCCTTCGGCTGCATGGCACAGGGAAGGAGGCGACACGGCGGTGATTGGCGAGAAATTGTTGGCCGGAGCAGGCGGGCGCCGGCATGCGCAACGAAGGCGGCGGCATATTGGTGAGTGCGTGTGTGGGAGCTTACTTTAGTTTTATATATAAGGTTGGTCAAACTTAAAAGAAAACCGTACTAGTACACGTAAGTATTAGACTTAGGCAGCGCTTTTATTAGTAGTACCACAGCCACGATACGGAATCCTGTGCAAGCGCGTGAACCGCGGCCGCGCGGTCGATCGAACGGTGCGTCACCGTGTCGCGCTCGAAGGACATCCACCGAATGTCGCGACCAATAAAATGCTTATTGAGAAACCGACCTTTTGAGTCCAGTACGAGGAAAAATCCTCCTGACTGGTAGACAAAATCTTGATACAATAAGCCAGTAGCATTAGAATATATTACATGGTCGAGCGGGAGTGCTCAACCATTTATTACAAGCATGCCAATAATTAAACATAATGGCGGATATGACACAATGGTGTGGGGTGGCATACTACTGACTCGAGGTAAAGTGGTGGTGGAATAACACAGTGGAGTGGATAATATGACTCCTATACTAGCGGCTCATCGAGCGTCGAGGTGAGGCTCGATGGATTTATTTGGGTAGCGGAAGCGGATACAACACAGTGACAAAATCCAGGGTCGCACAAGACTGACTGGGACTCCTCTAGGTGTCGGACTCGCTATTGAACTCTTCATCCATGGGATCGCCTTCGTCAGCATCTGGCCAAATCAACAAGCCAGGTGAGTACTTTGAAAGTACTGGCAAGACAGTTCGGACATAAGATATAACAAATGCATGCATGAATGCGTCAAGAGCAATTAGTGATGTACATTCAAATTGTGAGTTTGCACGACATTATTTAGTAATAAGGAAGTTAGGCGGTAGTCCTCCCGAAATCCACAAAAATAGCTGAAAACCGATCGGGTGTCTGAAGCGACGCCTCGAAGGGTGGACAAATAAATAAAACATGCCGCAGTCGGGCGTCTAAGCGACACCACAAAAAGGGCTTATATTGAAAGAAATAGACATACGTGCCATAGTCGGACGTCGGAGCGACATCACAGAAAGGGCTTATATTAAAAGTAAATAATAAAAGTGCCACAGTCGGACGTCTGAGCGACATCGCAGAAAGGGCTTATATCCAAGGTAAAATAACAAGCGTGCCACAGTCGGACGTTTGAGAGACATCGTAGAAAGGGCTTATATTAAAAGTAAATAATAAACGTGCCACAATCGGACGTCCGAGCGACATCGCAGAAAGGGCTTATATCCAAGGTAAAATAACAAGCGTGCCACAGTCGGACGTCTGAGCGGCATCGCAGAAAGGGCTTATATCAAAGTAAATAACAAGTGTGCCACAGTCGGACGTCTGAGCGACATCGCAGAAAGGGCTTATATTCATTGTAAATAACACGTGTGCCATAGTCGGACGTCTGAGCGACATCGCAGAAAGGGCTTATATTCATTGTCCATATCTGTTAATCTTGCAAGAATAATGCTCATGGCAAAATATTCAACACATGATAATAAACGGGTTAGTCCATCCATAGGAATAAACAATTAACCGGACTTGACACTCATGTGGTTCTCCGGAGTTTCTGTCACCGAGACTGACACTTGACAAGATAAGATGAATACAGTACTAGGACATGGATAAGATGATTTCAAGGATTTTTTACTCTGCAGAGTTTGTACTAAATTACCCACAGCCAACGGATTTCCGTAGTCATGAAGGACTAGTTCCGTTTACGGTATTTTGGAGGAAACACATCTAACCAGTACACACCCATCCCACCTCACGATGCCAGGAATCACCCTAGACAGTGTTCAAGAAAAACTTTGAGATGGGGAGATCACAATCTCAAATAGCATGGGATCAAATTTATATACGCGCGCTCTAAGGGGTGCCCCCCTCTCGGTCCCAACCGGAAACACCCATGCCCCTGACGGATGATAGGCTTTAATCCAGGGCCATGGAACCCTCATCTCGGCCTCTCGATTTGGTGTGTACCAGGAAAACGGTTTGCAACTTACTAAGCTGTATCCCTTGCGGAAAACATGTGGTAGTACGGAAAGGGAAAACAGACGGGAATTGGACTAATTCATGTTGACACTGGGTCAAACGGTCTGGCATAAGACTGGCATGCTACAACACTGCCATCTTACCCATTCTCATGCCATCTCATGGCCATGCAAACTCATATCCAACAACTTATGGATTATCAAAATTCACTTGCCTCAACTTTGCATGTAATATAACCTTCATCGAGATGCTCCAAAAACATGCCATGGAACTACTTAATGCAAACATGCCAAGACACTCATCATATCAAAGGTTCAAACATGCTTTCCTGGTTCGGAGTAGTAGGAGCCTAGCTCGGTGAAGTTCGCGGTTCCGTCACCTCCTCCGGTATCTACGGTATACAGAAATACACGCACTATCGTAAATACCGTGAGGTGCACAAAAATATTCCAAATATTTTTCAAATAAATCTGATAAACAACTAGACAAATTTTAAAAGATGACAGAAAAAGAATCATTCAAAAATCCTTTTCTGTTTAAAAGTTATAAGGGTTTTAATCCAGGGACCTTTCTGTAATGAAACAGAAACTTCTTAGGGTGCTGAACATAAAAGACCAGAAAAACATTTCAGACTAAAAGCATATTTGCCCAAATACGTTTTCACAAAACGGTTCAAAAAAAGAACAGAGAGGCTGACGGGCGGGCCCCATCTGTCAGGTTTGAATTTTCAAACAGGGAAAGCAGAGCTCGTCGGCGCCCGAGAGCTGCGATGGTCGCCGGCGGCGATCCACGGCGAGGCAGGGGGGTCGGATGTTACCTCCGTGCTCAGCGTGACCTTCCGCGTTGGTGAGTGGTGGTGGTGGTCGCCGGCGAGCACTAAGTCGAGGGCGGCCCTGGCTCCGGCGGGCGGCGGCTCGGGTGGAGCTGGGTCTCGTCGGGGAGGGCTGCGAAGGTCAAATCAACTAATGGGTTAGCATACTGGGTGCTCGAGGAGGTTACTGACGAGGTTTGGGTGCCGGGGATGGGCTCACCGGAGTGGATCGAGGTGGTGGCCGAGGCGGATCGGGGCGGCCGGAGTTGGGCGAGGAGACCTCCTCGAGGTCCTCCTAGTGGCCTGGCGGGGTGTTGGTGAGGTGTAGAGGTGGTGCGTGCTCGAGAACGTGCTCGGGGCTTCCTTTAATAGGCGATCCGAGGCGGTGGCCGTGAACGGAGATCTCCGTGAGGGTTCTGGCGCAGAGCTTGGTCGGGGTTTTAGGGCGTTAGGCGTCAACGTGGAGTCCCACTGGTTCCATTTAGGCGCTAAACGAGTTCGGATTAGGTGCTCTGGGTGGGTTCGACGGAACGGGGCGGCGCAGGCCCGTCGGCGGCCCAGAGCATGCCATGTGCTTGCCGGGCCACGGCGACGGTGCTTCGGGGTGCGATGGCGTGCGCGAGGCCACACGGAGGGCAAGGGAGCGTTGGGCGGCGCAGAACGGCGTAGCGAGCTGGCACGGGCTCTCGCTGGCCGCCACGGGTGGTTCTGCCACCGCAGAGGCTGCCGGCATTGGAGATGCTCGCCGCCACCAACACCTCCACCCGTCCAAGAGGGTGTGTGGTGCTCTGGCCAGGGAGAAGGGGCCGTGCGCAATGCGCCAGGGCGCACGGGTGATCGGTGACAAGTCACTGACGAAAACGACACTGAAGAAAACTCTGAATTTCAGAACTTTCTGAAAGTGCACAGGAACAATGCCGGCCAGGTGTTCGATGAAATGATTTTGGCATGTGGGGAATTTTTCGAGGGCTGATTTTTGGTGGGGTGGCCTCTCACTGCATCTGGGGGTTGTCTGAATTTTGGTAGAATTTTTGGAGAAGATAAGATATGAATTTCACCAATTTTGACAAATCTGGTCCAAACTTGCAGAGGTTGAAACTTGAAAATTTTGAAAAGAGGAACAGTGGATCTTGATGGATCTAGGTTGTGGGTGCTAAAGACTATCCAGAGGAGTTGGTTTGAGATCAAAACTAAAAGGGAATTGGGTACTTGCTTTGCAAATCACCTAGGCTTAAAATAAATGACAGAATTGTTTTGGGTGATAAAATAAATGAAATAAAATCCAAACATGGGTTCGACTTGTCGGAACAAAATGTTTGGATTGCCCAAAGTGGAAGGAGGGATTTTTAGGAAGATTTACCACATGTGGCATGGTGAAATCATGGATGGTTTCAATATAAGAGAAGTTCCAAAACTCCTAGGGTTTCTTTAAAAGAAAAAAAAATCCCAAAAATAAATTTTTGAGAAGGGGACAATCAGTAGAAAGGTTTTTTTTAATAACCAGACACCAGGGTGGAAGAAGACATCAAAATGAAATACTTGTCAAGGGAGAAGTTTTGAGAGAGAGGTTTTTGGAAGAATTTAAATGACCTTCTTCAAATCCAACAAGTTTTTGTTGAAAACCAAACAAAGATTTTTTTTGAGTGTCACAACACCTATCCCCTTAGGAAAAATCTCGTCCCCGAGATTTCAGCTGATCCTCAAATAAGTATGGGTGCTCTGTCCGAAGAAAATCCTCCCTTTCCCAAGTGGCTTCACTCTCGGTGTGATTACTCCACTGAACTCTAAAAAACTTGATGGTTTTCTGTCGGGTCCTCCTTTCAGACTCCTCCAAGATTTTTATTGGATGCTCCCGATAGGTGAGGTCTGGCTGCACATCAATACCTTCATGGGATACCTGCTTCTCTGGGTTGCTTACGCACTTCCTCAACTGCGAGACGTGGAACACATTGTGGACATCAGATAATTCTTCGGGTAAGTCTAGCTGGTAGGCTACCGTGCCTCTTCGTGCCACTATACAGAATGGTCCGATGAATCTTGGTGCTAGCTTTCCCTTAATCTTGAATCGTTGTAGGCCCCTCATAGGAGATACTCGCAGGTATATAAACTCACCGGGTTCAAAACTGACTCCCCGATGTTTTTGATCGTAATAACTCTTCTGTCGACTTTGGGCTGTCTTGAGTCGATCCCTAATTACTTTAACTTTATCTTCAGCCTCCTTGAGCATGTCTGGGCCGAAGATATGGCTGTCTCCGGTTTCTGACCAATTTAGCGGGGTACGACATCTTCGCCCGTACAGAGCTTCAAATGGTGCCATTTGCAGGCTCGCCTGGTAACTGTTGTTGTATGCGAACTCTGCGTACGGCAAGCTTTCCTCCCAACTGGTTCCATAAGTGATGACACATGCTCTCAGCATGTCTTCTAGAATTTGGTTTACGCGTTCAGTTTGTCCGTCAGTCTGGGGGTGGTACGCTGTACTGAAAGCTAGTTGAGTACCCAGAGCTTGTTGTAAGTGATCCCAAAATCGGGAGATAAATTGAGTGCCTCTGTCTGATATTATTGTCTTTGGAACTCCATGTAAGGCATTTACACGGGAGAGATAAAGCCCGGCAAGCTTCGAGTGGTGTGGGTTGTCTTCACGGGGATGAAGTGTGCTACTTTAGTCAGTCTATCAGTGATGACCCATATGGCATCATTTCCGTGCCGTGACCGAGGTAGCCCAACAATAAAATCCATTCCAATCTTGTCCCATTTCCACTCGGGTATTTTATTTGGCTGTAAAAGTCCGGCTGGTTTCTGGTGCTCGGCCTTGATGCGTTGAGAAGAGTCACAACATGCGATGAACGTGGCTATGTCCCTTTTCAGACCGTGCCACCAAAAAATTTCCTGAATATCCTTGTACATTTTTGTTCCTCCAGGATGGATTGAATACGGGGCGGTGTGGCCTTCAGCTAAGATTTGCTGTTTAAGGTTCTTGATATTTGGTACGCAAAGTCTATCTCCGTACCACAATATTCCTTGCTCATCGATAACGAATTCTGAGGGCTTGCCCAAACTCACTTTCCATTTAATGCCTTCAATGCTGGGGTGTCCATGCTGAGCCTCTTTAATCTTTTCTATCAAGGTAGTCTGCATTTCTAAATTCGATATGCTACCTTCGGTAACTACCAGCAAGTTGAGTTTAGCAAATTCCTGTCGAAATTCAGGTCTCAGGTTTGGTAGGTTGTCGTCATTCGGGCTAGGGTTCCGACTCAGAGCGTCTGCCACTACATTTGCTTTTCCTGGATGGTAGTGGATTCCAACGTCATAATCCTTCACTAATTCCAACCAGCGTCGTTGCCGTAAATTCAGTTCCGGTTGTGTGAAAATATACTTGAGGCTCTTATGGTCCGTGTATATTTCACAACGATTTCCAAGTAAAAGTGTCTCCATTCCTTGAGTGCATGAATAACTGCTGCTAACTCTAGGTCATGAGTAGGATAATTTTCCTCATGCTTGCTAAGTTGTGCGGAGACATATCGACTACCTTGCCTTCTTGCATCAACACGCATCCGAGGCCCTTCCGGATGCGTCTGTCTACCTCAAAATTCTTGTGTATGTCTGGCACAATTAGTACTGGTGCTGTCATTAATTTCCTTTTTAGTTCTTGGAAACTTTTTTCGCAAGCTTCCGTCCATTCAAACTTATTGTCTTTCTTGAGTAGCTGCGTCATTGGCTTTGCTATGGTGGAGAATCCTTCAATAAATCTTTGGTAGTATCATGCCATTCCCAAGAAACTTCATACGTCCGTTACGCTGGCTGGTGGTTTCCAGCCAAGTACGGCCTTGACTTTTTCCGGGTCTACGGCAATACCTTCTTGGGTTAGTACGTGGCCCAGAAAACCTACTTGCCTTAGCCAAAATTCACACTTGCTGAATTTAGCGTATAATTGATGTTTCCTGAGTTCTCCTAGCACAATTCAGAGATGTTCATGCGTTTCTTCCGGTGTCTTGGAGTATATCAGAATATCGTCGATAAATACCACAACAAACTTGTCCATAAACTTCATAAATACTTTGTTCATGAGGTGAAAAAAATATGCGGGGGCGTTCATCAGTCCAAATGGCATTACTATGAACTCATACAACCCGTATCTGGAGGTGAATGCCGTTGTGGGGATATCTTCTGTTCGTACTTTTAATTGATGGTATCCCGACCTTAAGTCAATTTTTGAGAATACCTTGGCCTGAGCGAGCTGATCAAATAAATCATTTATCCGTGGCATCGGGTATTTGTTCTTGATTGTGACCATGTTAAGTGCTCGATAGTCTATACACAATCTTAGTGTTCCATCCTTCTTTTTGGCAAATAATATTGGTGAACCCCAAGGTGAGGAGCTGGCTCGTATATATCCTTTGTCCAGTAATTCTTTTATTTGCTTCTTCAGTTCTACCAATTCAGATGGTGCCATTCTGTATTCTATCTCTCGGTCTGGTGGCATGCCTGGTAGTTCTTCGGGAAATACGTCTGGAAATTCACACACTACTGGAACCTTGTTTAATTCAGAAATATCCACCTTGTTTAATCTCGGTTGCCGGGATATTTTTCTTTCTTTGGCTGAAACTTTTATTGTCTTCCCGTGGTGTTGGGTGAGAATTACGTTCCGGTTGAAGCAGTCAATAAAACCTTTGTTGGTGGTTAACCAATCCATCCCTAAGATGACATCCAGTTCTTTATTTTCCAATACAATAAGGTTGGCGTGAAACCTCAACCCTTCAAACTTAATAACCACACCTTGGCAATAACTCTGGGTAATTTGCTTAATACCAGGGGACTTGATGATCATGGATTTTTCCAAGGGAAGCATTGAAAAATTATTTTGCAAAGCAAAACTTTTCGAAATTAATGAGTGAGAAGCTCCAGAATCAAACAAAACCATGGCAGGTATTGTGTTGATGGAAACGATGCGAGTACGATATCTGGGGCATTCTGTGCTTCCTCTTTGGTCACGTGGTTCAGATGACCCTTCCTGTGGTTGTTATTGGGGTTGAAATTGTTGCGCTTTGGCGCCGGATTATTGCCACCGTTGTTTGGCTTTGGGGTCGAGTTCCTTGGCTTGGGGCACTTCTTGGCATAGTGCTCTTCTTCTCCACAAGCGTAGCAAGTAACGCATGGGCGGTATGTGAACTCCTTGTCCCTTGCATGGAAATTCTTGATTGGGCGTGAGACGTTTGTCGTGGGTTTGTGTGTCCCACCTTTCTAAAAATCTGTCTTGCTGCGGTGGTTGCGAGCATGATTAGTCTGGTCCCTTTTAAACTATGGAAATCCTCCAAGCTGCGTCTCTCATTTTCCAAGGTAATGGCCTTATCCACCAGCGTTTTAAAATCTGGGAAGGTGTGCACCACCAGCTGGAATTTAAGCGCCGGGCGCCTGCACAAATCTAGGAATTTTTCCATCTTGTTTCTTTCGGACATACGCTCCTCGTTGGCGTAGCGAGACAACAGAGTAAACCGACTGTTGTATTCTCGATACCGGCCATGGTCCTTTGTTTGAGGTCATCAAATTCTCTCTTCTTGATCTTCATAAGACTTTTAGGAATATGTGCCCCATGAAAACCTTCTTTGAACTCCACCCAGGTTATATTATTTTCGTTGGGGTGCATGAGTAGGAAATTTTCCCACCACGATGCAGCTGCTCCAGTGAGATAGTGCGGTGCATATAGCACTTTCTCAAGATCTGAACACTGTGCAATAATTAATTTTCTTTCCATGTCTCGAAGCCAGTCCTCGGCCTCAAGAGGTTTGTCAGTATGAGAAAATGTTTGGGGACGCGTCTTCTGTAGCTCAGATAACTTGGATTGCTGTTGATACTGTCCACGGTGATTTCCCATATTGATGACTTGGTTCATCATTTCCTGATGTTGTTGCTGACTTTGCTCATAAAGACGGCACATTTGGGAAAGTGCTGTTTCACTGTCCTGTTGACTTGACTGCCCCTGTGTGAAATTGTTGCTTGGTTGTGTGCCATAATTTTGCTCTGGCGGAGTTGGCGTGGAGCACGTCCAAGGAGGAGACATTTTTCACTCTGGGGATATATTTTGAAAAACTCATAAGAAAAGAAATTGAGTCGCAAAAGTCAATAAATTCATGAAGACGGGAAAAGTCTTAAATGCTCCAAGATTTTTCAAGAGAATAAATGTTTGCGCACGGAGAAGGACTGCTCATTACATATCTTACACGCAAGCAGTAATTATACAATACATCACTCAGGATATGCGTACATATTCCTGACATGTTATTTAGGCTAGTGCACTTCTCCCAGTTCCTACATGATGCGCAAACAAGCTACTTCTCACAGCCTATGTACAAATAAACATATCTTACAAGTCGGTACATCGCATGGCGGCTAAGCGTACTCAGTCGGAGATGGTAAGGATTTCCCTTGGCCTGCCGAGGGTGAGGCGCAGTGAGGCTGGGGACTCAACCTCCTCCTCGCTAATAGGCTCCAGACGTGAAGCGCTGCGCTGAGTTGGTGGAGTGGGCGTCCTATGCGGAACAACACGAACAGGAGCGGGCGCAAAGGGTGGTGTAGAACGAATTGGAGTGGGCGCAATGACTTGGTTGAACTCCTCGGTGGTAGGCAGGCGACGAGCAGTGGCGGGAGTAGTAGGTGCAAAAGATGCTGATGACGAGACGAAAGTCAGTGGCGGTGCGGTGTGCAGGAGCTCCCTCCTGTTGGCGGCACAGCCATGGGCTGAGTCCATGCAGGCAGCCACGAGGTCGTCCACCAGGTTGTCGAAGGATGCCTCCAGAGCCCGGAGATACTCAATAAGCATCTCAAAAGCCTCGTCTCGTTCTCCTCTGGGGCAAGAGAACGCGTAGTGACAGGTGTATGGCACGTGGCATGGAAGGTAGCGGTAACGACGAGTCTTCATCGAAGGAAGGACATCCCTGAGACAAGCTATCGCCTCACGGGCTGCCATCTGCATCGCATGCTTCTCCGTAGGCCTGGCTCTCCCCAAGAATCGGAAGCGGTGTAACTCAACATGCCCTCCCTTGAATTGCACCGCGGCTTGGTGCATGGTCAGACTGTCGTTGACCTTGTCCGAGAGAGTGAAGACTGGCGCACAGATGGCCCCATCACGACTTGGACGATGAAGGAGAGAAGCAGACGAACCCATCAGGCATGTTGGCGAACATCTGTGACTCGCGATCGTTGCCAGCCATCTACAAAAGTAGGCAAAAATTCTGAGTGGTCAGATCATAAATTTATGCTGACTGTCAGAAATTTACTACATTTGCAAAAATATGAATTAGCGCTATTATGCTAATAACCGATTAGCGATCGCACCTAGTGGCTTCCTACAGTCATCCTGGCTCTGGTACCAAGCTTGTCGCGACCGGTTTTCCAATAAAATGCTTATTGAGAAACCGACCTTTTGAGTCTAGTACAAGGAAAAAATCCTCTTGACTGGTAGACAAAATCTTGATACAATAAGCCAGTAGCATTAGAATATATTACAGGGTCGAGCGGCAGTGCTCAACCATTTATTACAAGCATGCTAATAATTAAACATAATGGCGGATATGAAACAATGGAGTGGGGTGGCATACTACTGACTCGAGGTAAAGTGGTGGTGGAATAACACAATGGAGTGGATTATATGACTCCTATACTGGAGGCTCATCGAGCGTCGAGGTGAGGCTCGATGGATTTATTTGGGTAGCGGAAGCGGATACAACACAATGACCAAATCAAGGGGTCGCACGAGACTGACTAGGACTCCTCTAGGCCGGACTCGCTATTGAACTCTTCATCCATGAGATCGCCTTCGTCAGCATCTGGCCAAATCAACAAGCCAGGTGAGTAATTTGAAAGTACTCGCAAGACAAATCGGACATAAGATATAACAAATGCATGCATGAATGCGTCAAGAGCAATTAGTAATGTACATTCAAATGATGAGTTTGCACGACATTATTTAGTAATAAGGAAGTTAGGCGGTAGTCCTCCCGAAATCCACAAAAATAGCTGAAAACCGATCGGGTGTCTGAAGCGACGCCTCGAAGGGTGGACAAATAAATAAAACATGCCGCAGTCGGGCATCTAAGCGACACCACATAAAGGGCTTATATTGAAAGTAATAGACATACGTGCCACAGTCGGACGTCGGAGCGACATCACATAAAGGGCTTATATTAAAAGTAAATAATAAACGTGCCACAGTCGGACGTCTGAGCGACATCGCAGAAAGGGCTTATATCCAAGGTAAAATAACAAGTGTGCAAGCGATCGGACGTTTTAGAGACATCGAGAAAGGGCTTATATTAAAAGTAAATAATAAGCGTGCACAATCGGACGTCCGAGCGACATCGCAGAAAGGGCTTATATCCAAGGTAAAATAACAAGCGTGCCACAGTCGGACGTCTGAGCGGCATCGTAGAAAGGGCTTATATCAAAGTAAATAACAAGTGTGCCACAGTCGGACGTCTGAGCGACATCGCAGAAAGGGCTTATATTCATTGTAAATAGCACGTGTGCCATAGTCGGACGTCTGAGCGACATCGCAGAAAGGGCTTATATTCATTGTCCATATCTGTTAATCTTGCAAGAATAATGCTCATGGCAAAATATTCAACACATGATAATAAACGGGTTAGTCCATCCATAGGAATAAACAATTAACCGGACTTGACACTCATGTGGTTCTCCGGAGTTTCTGTCACCGAGACTGACACTTGACAAGATAAGATGAATACAGTACTAGGACATGGATAAGATGATTTCAAGGATTTTTTACTCTGCAGAGTTTGTACTAAATTACCCACAGCCAACGGATTTCCGTAGTCATGAAGGACTAGTTCCGTTTATGGTATTTTGGAGGAAACACATCTAACCAGTACACACCCATCCCACCTCACGATGCCAGGAATCACCCTAGACAGCGTTCAAGAAAAACTTTGAGACGGGGAGATCACAATCTCGAATAGCATGGGATCAAATTTATATCGGCAGCTCTAAGGGTGCCCCTCTCGGTCCCAACCGGAAACACCCATGCCCCCTGACCGGATGATAGGCTTTAATCCAGAGCCATGGAACCCTCATCCCGGCCTCTCGATTTGGTGTGTACCAGGAAAACAGTTTGCAACTTACTAAGCCGTATACCTTGCGGAAAACATGTGGTAGTACGGAAAGGGAAAACGGACGGGAACTGGACTGATTCATGTTGACACTGGGTCAAACGGTCTGGCATAAGACTGGCATGCTACAACACTGCCATCTTACCCATTCTCATGCCATCTCATGGCCATGCAAACTCATATCCAACAACTTATGGATTATCGAAATTCACTTGCCTCAACTTTGCATGTAATATAACCTTCATCGAGATGCTCCAAAAACATGCCATGGAACTACTTAATGCAAACATGCCAAGACACTCATCATATCAAAGGTTCAAACATGCTTGCCTAGTTCGGAGTAGTCGGAGCCTAGCTCGGTGAAGTTCGCGGTTCCGTCACCTCCTCCGGTATCTACGGTATACAGAAATACACGCACTATCATAAATACCATGAGGTGCACAAAAAAATTCCAAATATTTTTCAAATAAATCTGATAAAAAACTAGACAAAATTTTAAAGAGGACAGAAAAAGAATCATTCAAAAATCCTTTACAGTTTAAAAGTTATAAGGGTTTTAATCCAGGGACCTTTCTGTAATGAAACAGAAACTTCTCAGGGGGCTGAACAGAAAAGACCAGAAAAACGTTTCAGACTGAAAGCGTATTTGCCCGAATACGTTTTCAGAAAACGGTTCAAAAAAAGAACAGAGAGGCTGACGGGCGGGCCCCATCTGTCAGGTTTGAATTTTCAAACAGGGAAAGCAGAGCTCGTCGGCGCCCGAGAGCTGCGGTGGTCGGCGATCCACGGCGAGGCAGGGGGATCGGGTGTTACCTCCGTGCTCAGCGTGACCTTCCGCGTCAGTGAGTGGTGGTGGTGGTCGCCGGCGAGCACTACGTCGACGGCGGCCCTGGCTCCGGCGGACGGCGGCTCGGGTGGAGCTGGGTCTCGTCGGGGAGGGCTGCGAAGGTCAAATCAACTCATGGGTTAGCTTACTGGGTGCTCGAGGAGGTTGCTGACGAGGTTTGGGTGCCGGGGATGGGCTCACCGGAGTGGATCGAGGTGGTGGCCGAGGCGGATCGGGGCGGCCGGAGTTGGGGGAGGAGACCTCCTCGAGGTCCTCCTAGTGGCCTGGCGGGGTGCTGGTGAGGTGTAGAGGTGGTGCGTGCTCGAGAACGAGCTCGGGGCTTCCTTTTATAGGCGATCTGAGGCGGTGGCTGTGAACGGAGATCTCCGGCGAGGGTTACGGCGGCGCAGAGCTTGGTCGGGGGTTTTAGGGCGTTGGGCGTCAACGTGGAGTCCCACTGGTTCCGTTTAGGCGTTGAACGAGTTTGGATTAGGTGCTCTGGGTGGGTTCGACGGAACGGGGTGGCGCGGGCCCGTCGGCGGCAGAGAGCATGCCCTGTGCTTGCTGGGCCACGGCGACGGTGCTGCGGGGTGCGCTGGCGTGCGCGAGGCCACGCGGAGGGCAAGGGAGCGTTGGGCAGCCTTGAGCAGGCGTGGCACGGGCTCTCGGCTGGCCGCCACGGGTGGCTCTGCCACGCAGAGGTTGCCGGCGTTAGCGATGCTCGCCGCCATCGACACCCGCACCCGTCAAGAGGGCGTGTGGTGCTCGACCAGGAGAAGGGCCATATGAACGCGCCAGGCAAGACGGGTGATCAGTGACAAGTCACTGACGAAAACGACACTGAAGAAAACTCTGAATTTCTGAACTTTCTGAAAGTGCACAAACAATGCCGGCCAGGTGTTCGACGAAATGATTTTGGCATGTGGGGAATTTTCCGAGGGCTGGTTTTTGGTGGGGTGGCCTCTCACTGCATCTGGGGGTTGTCTGAATTTTGGTAGAATTTTTGGAGAAGAGAAGATATGAATTTCACCAAATTTGACAAATCTGGTCCAAACTTGCAGAGGTTGAAACTTGAAAATTTTGAAAAGAGGAAGAGTGGATCTTGATGGATCTAGGTTGTGGGTGCTAAAGACTATCCAGAGGAGTTGGTTTGAGATCAAAACTAAAAGGGAATTGGGTACTTACTTTGCAAATCACCTAGGCTTAAAATAAATGACAGAATTGTTTTGGGTGATAAAATAAATGAATTAAAATCCAAACATGGGTTGGACTTGTAGGAACAGAATGTTTGGATTGCCCCAAAGTGGAAGGAGGGATTTTTGGGAAGATTTACCACATGTGGCATGGTGAAATCATGGATGGTTTCAATATAAGATAAGTTCCAAAACTCCTAGGGTTTCTTTAACAGAAAAAAATCCCAAAAATAAATTTTTGAGAAGGGGACAATCAGAAGAAAGGTTTTTTTAATAACCAGACACTAGGGTTGAAGAAGACATCAAAATGAAATCCTTGTCAAGGGAGAAAGTTTTGAGAGAGAGGTTTTTGGAAGAATTTAAATGACTTTCTTCAAATCCAACAAGTGTTTGTTGAAAACCAAACAAAGATTTTTTTGAGTGTCAAACCGAACCTTTTTGTGTGTGTGAAAACAATCCTCGAATATTACTCAACTTTTTTTCCTGTGAAAGTTCTTGACGCTGCAATATTTCCATATATTTGAATTTAGCTCCAGTTCGTGTTTATTTGGATTTGGACGTTTTAGGTGCGCCCTAGTTTTTTTAATACTGATTTTGTGTGTGTGACTGAGAGAACGTGTGTATGTGTCCATATGTGTGTTGTGGCAGAAGGGCAATGTGGAGACGGTGTGCGTGTGATCTGAGACATAGAGAGGTGTGAATGTGCAAATGATCATGCATGAGTGAGAAATAGACAGATGCCGATACGTTGTGTATACATGAGAGAACGGTCTTCTAGTTTACTTGTGTGTGTGTGATAGAGAGAGAGAGAGGGAGGGAGAGAGAGAGACAGAGAGCGGAGCATCCGTAATACAACAACCATCTCTCTCGATTCATCCGTCCCTCGCACGGTCGCATGCAACACATGCATCAACGCGCACATTTTGACACCCTCACCCGGCCCCTGCCCACCTCAAGGCCCGCACGATCTCTTTGTCAATACCCGTTTCTCTCCTTAGGTTTGTTTTCTCTCAATATCTGACACACACACACACACACACACAGAGACACACCCAGCACGACACACACACACACACTCCCTCGAGCACACAATTCATCCCCATCCAAGGTTATACAGCGACCACTCTCACTTGTGCTTCTTTGCACCCCAACATGCACAACACCTCAATCTTCAAAGAGGGCAACGAGCAGATCGAAGACGGAGACCAGACCGCGCTAGAGAATGCGGGGTCATTTGGAAGCAGGGTGATGTGACAACGGCTGATTAACTCCTCCCCCCACCCTCTCTCTCTCTCTCTCTCTCTCTTGCACAAAATTACCAATCCCTCTCCACCCCGCATAAAATTGTCAACCCTCAACCCACGAGATCCTTCCCCTCTCGTCCATGTTTTTCCAGCTCTCTCATCAAGCATGTTGTCTCTTCTCCTTCCACGTATACAGAATCCAGATGCACACGCATCTCATGTATATTACATGTATGCATCTTTCTCACAGACCTAACTTCTTCCTCTCTTTCTCTCTCTATCTCTATCTCTCTGTCTCGTTAGGTTTGTCTCCCTACTCTCTAGATCCACATACATACAATCTTTCCGCCCTATCTGCTCCATCTTCAAAAGCTCTCTCTGCACGTTTCATTCACACATTGGGATATGTCAAAATGTTGCTTCTATAATGGCTGATGTAGAGTTATGGTTGTTTTTGTTGCATCCTACAAAGTAATAACTATGAAATGCATTTAGATTCTCATTTGATTGGGATTATGTGAGTTTGAGCATGTTGTGAAGTACTATAGACCTTGTATACATCTCGGGATTTGACAATGATTGTAACTATTGAATTGTATAGACCATTACATTCGAAGTCAATAGCCTAATATATTTATTTCACAATTTCAATAAATGATTAGTTCACTACAAACTAAAAAACAAATGTGTACTCCCTCCGTTTTTATTTAAGTCTGCGTATTAGCATTGGTCAAAGTCAAGTTTTGTAAACTCTCAGAAAGCTTATAACAAAAAATATTAACATATACAATAACAAATAAATACCATTAGATTCATTACTGAATGTACTTTCACATCATACATATTTGTTATGGTAAATGTTTATATTTTTCTATAAACTTGGTCAAACTTTAGGAAGTTTGACTTCAGTCAAACCTAATATGCAGAGTTTACTACTACTACTCGCTAGTTGCTTAGCCGAATCACTCAACACGCCACACAGGGAGTCCAGTGTCACAAAAGTTTGAGGTCGGCGGAAAATCTCCTGCGACCCTGATTCGAGCAGTGGGAAGTTACCATCATAGCCTTCGGAACAGGCCTACGGATGACGCTTGGTAGGGGGCTGTTTCGTAACTTCAGGTTCACCCTACCCAGCCAACCCCACCCCGGCACCCAGAGTAGTACACCTGAATACTCCCCAATTTCTATCCCCACCGCAAAATAGACTTCTCCACAGCACCACAACATTAGTGCTCCTCCCCTTTACATCGGCGCACTCGTCCACCGCAGCACATCTGCCTCATTGATGACCTCGTACGCCGCACTGGAGCTGGTCCATCATCGTCATCGTACACGGGGCCTCTTCCCTGGCACCGTCTTCCACGGTCTCGGATCTGCTTCCCGGAAGCCGACGCCAAGTGCAGAAGCACCACCGTCGTGGACAATGAACTGACTCCTGTTGCCGACCATGATGCACAGAGGCTGTCGCGACCATTGTTCTCCTCCTCGATTGGTAATGTGTGTATTGAATCACTTAGCAGTACCTGTGCAGTTCCAATTTTGTTCATACCTACCCTTCAAATTTCCTGGGTGCTATTGTTCCCGTAAAAGTAATTGGTGATAGCCTCCATTGTCCAACAGAATATCAGCATGTAATTGTGCATCGCTCCTGTATCGCGCTGTGCTTGGGTAGGTTTTTCATCTGTAACCAGTAGTGTGTCAAATGATGGAAAGGTTTTTAGAACTAGCAAGATGCCCATGCGTTGCACGCATCAAGATGCATTTGTATGAGTAGTTTATCTTGTTGGAGATGCTCTAACATGGCAGCATTTAGTGCTTTAATGTTTCCCACAAGATCTTGTGAGTATTACTAGTAGTATATTTTTCTTGCCATGGTGAGATTTTAAAACCACAGTGCGAACATGCGGAGGAGCAATGAAGACCAAACACGGGATATTCGGGACATCTTCAAGGAGCGTGGCAAGTTAAAGAGGAGCTGCACCGAACCTGTAAAATGAGCTTTGGTAAGTAACACCCTTTCAATTACTTTCGTGTAGCCTCGTGTTCTTTGATGTGTATATGTTGTAGTTTCTCTTAAGCGTGGTGTTCTTCGATGTGTAATAACAAGAGTTTTAATCGTCCTAATGCTTTCGTTTTTAGCTTGATGTAGGAAGTGGGTGTTCTCACCTTGTAGTCTATATTTATTTATTTTTTCCTTTTGAATTCACTTATCCGAAGTTACATTTATCCGGCTTCTACTAAATGGATCTAGGTTGCTCGAGTATTGATCTAAAAAGAAGTAACTTCATGTCGGGATGCAGTTCTGCGAGGAGGGAAGTATGGTCAACCTCGAGATCATGTTTCCAAAATGAGGCTGGATTACACACAAGGTGCCAGTTCCCTAATGATGCTGGATTAGACACAAGGTGCAAATTCCCAGATGATGCTGGATTACACACAAGCAAGTGGAGTCGTCAGCTGTTCGTGTCCTTGTGGCATTAGTAAAGGCTGAAGGAAAGCGTGCAGCAGCCCTTGAGAATGTAGCTGAGTTCCTGAAGAAGCGAAAAGAGCAATCAGATGCTCTCTTCACCCAATCCAAAGAAGAGATGGAAGAAGCGAAATAAGCTAGCAGAGGCAGAGCAGGCTAGGCGTCTCCTGCTATCTAAAACTGTTGTCAATACAAATTTTCCTTCATAATAGCTAGGTTCAAATGTTTATCCAGTCGGCATGCCTGTTGTGATGTCTGTGCATCTACTGATGTGGCACAAAATGTTTTTGGTCATGTAATAACAACAATTACTTTCCAAACAATAATGCAGACGAAGCATTGGACATGGTATAATTCACGCGCAAGCCCGACATTCCAAGTTCAACTTCCACATCAAACTCATGTTCACAGATATCTGCACATTCATACATAATGTCCACAACCATGATTCACTTCAAAGCAAAATAAATGTGAGGAGAGTTATAGATAAAGAAAATCCTCTACTAGTTCCTGCTACCAGTGCGAGCACAACAAGTCAAGACCATGCGTAAATTAATTATATTTTAGTCATTTTTTGTGTTCTAAAATGCATGCCGGCTCACGGAAGGACGTGTTGCCGGCACGCCTTGGATTTAATGAAGGCGGTAGGGCAGTCTTAAGTTGGTTGCACGCTGGCGAGGCGTGCTTTCGGCCCCTACCGCAAGTGCTGCCCTCTTGGCGGCCTTGGCAGTTCAATGCCTAACGCTTATGAGATGCCGCGTCCGTGTCAGAGCAATCACTCCCTCCAGTCCTTTTTTGTTTGGGTATAACAAAATCTCATTTTCCATTCACATTTTACAAGTAAAATTCATGGACAAACTTTGACCCAAAGTACGATGGGGACTAGTAAAGTAGAATGGAGGTAGTAGTTTTTTTAATCAAAGAAGGGTTTCCCGTTCCGATTTTCATTAAATAAAACCAGCATCTAAATCTAAACCATAGTATTTGCCCTAGAACTAACAGGTTCAACATCTCGCAACATAAACCCATACAACCTCCATCGCAAAAAAAAAAACCATATAACCATACGCCAAGGAGGTACGTAGTACTATGAATTCCATTTTCGCTCCATACCAATCGTTCTAAAAACTACTTACTACTTATAACGCGCCATTGAAAATCGGAACTCTTAACCCCGCTAAAAAATGATATTTTAAGCGTGGCTACTCGATGCGTGGCAATTGGCGAGCCACCGCGCTCCAAATCGTTCACCTGTGGTCCCGACCATCAACTCCTACGGATCAAATTATCACGCAAGCTGACTATTCCTACAAAGGTGCTCCACCACGTACCTGGTACCCGTGAATGTAGCAATCGTGCACCTGGGGTTTTAGGGTTTATTTGTTAACGTCGCCTTTACGTAACACTCATGTGTGCGAGACAGCGAGAGGCCAACTGCGTGTGTGCGCCTCTTCTCTTCGTATATGTACTCCACCGTTTGTCTGGTGTCCAAAAAATTATAATAACTACTAGCAATGTGCCGATGCGTTGCCACACGATCAAAGTATATTAATACAGTGGCGGAGCTAGATGCAGATTACGCCTGGGGCTGTGCTATGTTGAGTGATAAACTTCTATGATTTTCTATGCTTTGCATGAAGAAATTACAAAGGAAGTTGTTTCAAGGCGAGGGGCAATAGCCCTAGCTGCCCTGTGCCTGTCTCCACCACTGGATTAATACATATTTACCGATTTGATAGAAAAAAAGTCTAGCTTTGAAATACGTATATCACTAAAAATATGTTATGTTTCACTCAAAATATATTCCTTTGGCTGTTTTGATTAGATAAGGGAGGAATGTTGTTGGTTTCAAGATTCGAGAAGTGGTATATGTCTAATTTCTACTCTTACTAGCAAGATGCCCGTGCGTTGCACGAAAAATCAAGATCTTGTGGGAGAAAATGATGAACGAGGGAAGGCCCTATCTGCAAATGTGGTGAAGAGTGCGGGTAAATTGCCATATTTTCCTTCCTATCCGTCAGATATAAATCAGACGACCTACATTGCAGGATGGCAGGCCCACCATCATCACCAACTCTATTTTTTATCCCTACTCTTATAATAAGCATTGTCGATGATGACCGTGTGCCTGCCATCCTGCAATATAGGCCGTCCGATCTATATCTGATAGGAAGGAAACTATGGCAATTTTGCAAAAGATACCCACCCTCTCCACATTTGCAAATAAGGCCTTCCCTCGTTCATCCTTTTCCCCCACAAGATAAACTACTCATACAAATGCATCTTGATGTTCCGTACAACGCATGGGAATCTTGCTAGTTGTTGCAAAAAGCCCATGTGTGTGAGAGAGAGGGAGAGTGGAGGAGGACGGAGTGCATGTGTGACAAATACACAAGGAGTGTGTGTGCGATAGGTATCAGATTAAAATGAGGCGATAGTGTGTGTGTGCACGATCGAGAGGGCGTGTCTCAAGAAGGGAAGAAAAATCTACATAGATACAAGGAGCGGGAGAGAGACATGTATGCGATGGTGGAAGCACGAGTGTGCGGGTGTATAAACCTATCTAGAGGCTAGCTAGTCAATAAATGTTTGTGAGAGAAATACGAGTCGGGGTGCTGGCGAGAGTTTTGTGTGTGTGAGAGATAGGCGGTGGTCAGGAAGGGGAGTGGAAGCAGGAGTTGTGTGTGTGTGTGCATGTGTGAGAGAGAGAGGAGACGGTAGTCGGGGTTGTCTGATCGGTAAACAAATGAATAATGTCGATGCAGGATGGAGCGAAAGGAGACCGCAACAAATGTTGTGTCTACAAGAGAGATAGAGAGTGTAATTTTAGTGGTATGAGTCATACGTAGAGACATATAGGGTGTGTGAGAGAATCCCATAGAGAGAAAGACAAAGTGAAATACGAGTGGAGACTGTGTGTTTGGCGGTGAAAAAGAAAGTTTAGGTACCGAGTGATACAGGAGAGCAGTGAGACGTGAGAGATAATGAAAACCGTGTAATGTATAATGATAGGGAGAGTGTGGCACTTCTCAAGGGAGACGTCGAGAGACCATGTTTGCGAGGATAGGAGCAACATGAAGTGATCGTGCGGGTGAGCTGGAGAAAAGAGAGTGATAGCTACCTGAAGGAGCATGCATGCGAGAGAGATGGGCGTGAAAGGAGTGAACAAAAAAGGGATTCAAATATTTGAATTCGAGATGATGATACATGTAATCCATACTCGAACCAAAATTGATCTATCAAACATGCATACTCATATGAATTCACGCACATCTATGTTATTTAATATGTAGATATTCTTGATCCATACATTTTAGTAGAACATAATTTGGTTAAAATTTTCGAATTCAACCTTAAGATTTCGAGTTCGTTGTATTTGTAAATCATATTATACATATAAAGGAGCAGAATTCTTTGTTGTGCTTTTGAAAGTATATATAAAAATGATGTATATAGAATGCAATTCCAATTGAAAATGGATCCTTGAAAAAAATAGAATACAAACGGGATTCGAATTGAGTTGGCACGATGGCGTGCACTCTGCAAAATTTGAACGAAGCGGGGAAAGTCGCGATAATCACCGAAACCAAAATCTGCGAGATGGAAATCACTACTGCATATCCCTGCCATGCAAAGCCTATCTGTTGGATTTCTATAGGTTTAGATAGGGGTAGGTTTGTAATTTCACCCAAACGTGCCTCTCACCCGGATTCATACACGGTGGGCGTCAAAACTCAGTGTATCCTCGGCCGAAATCGACTCCCTCCCTGATTCATACTCATACACGGTGGGCGCCAAAAACAAACTCTCGTCGGCAAATATTCGGTGTATGCGAGATTACCGTCCTATGCCCAACCGACTAGTGTTGCTGTGATGTACTAGAAATTTGAAACGGGGGATAAGTTTGTAAATTTCCTCGCATTTGAGACAAGCGCGCCCTGAATACACGGTTCACCCTTCCTCTCTACCTCCCTTTTCCCCATTCGTACTCCGTGGGTGCCAAAACACCCTCTCCACCCCACCCTCCTCCGTCCGCCGCCGTCCGCCACCCCATCCACCGACGTCCTCCTCCACCATGCCGGAGCTGATACCCCGATGCTGCCGTCCATTACAAGAGATCGACCTCTCTCATCCACGGCTACGGATCGGGATCCTTGCATCCCGTCCTCTCCCTTCATCCCCGCCGTCGTCCACCTTGCCGGCGCCGCTCCTACGACCGTCTCGTCCACCGCGCCCTGCCGCCACCGTCTACGCTCCTAGATCTGCTTCCACGCTGCTGACAACCATCGCTACCGCAGCACCGTCAAATTCTCAGCAGATGCATGCACGGCGTTGCACCAGAGGTGCTACTCTTTCGTATCTGCTCAACTTATTTATCGCAGCAAGAAAATAGATCGCGACTGCTTTACTCTGATTTCTTGTCTTGGTTGCGAAGTTGCCTTTGTCCGGTTTGCACCTTCAGATCCGCCATGGCACGCTCAACACCATACTCGCAATGCTTATGGTTTTCCCCTTTATATTCCACACTAGTTAAATCACAGTAGACTAAATTTCAAAATTGGGCGGTCGATTTTTGAGCTTCACGGAGTTTGCGGTGCGATCGAAGGGGCTTTCGGGTGGGGGACGGTGGTTGTGGGGCGGTGGTGGGGCCTCGTCGAACGAAGAAAACTTCGATGCGGGTGGGGGCGGGGTGGGGATGGCGGAGGAACACAGTGGGGGTGGTGGTGATTCGGCGGTGGTATGGCGACCAGGACCTCAAGCGATCGATCTACGTGCTCGGTGTCATCCTGGATCGATGTCGACACCACACGATTACTCGAAGGATTTATAACAAAGTAGAAAATCACACACTTATTACAATTGAATGTCTCAAGAGAGAACTTAATAAAATAAATATGGCTTAAGGCCATCTAATACGATAACAGCGGAAGGCTTGGAAGAATAAGCGAGTCCATCAACTCCAACGGCATCACTGAGTATAGAACCACGACCTATGCACCTTACTCGTAAATGCGAAAAGTCTGCAACATGAAACGTTGCAACCCGGAAACGGGTCAGCACATGGAATATGCTGGCAATGTAACACATAGGGAATAATGGAATGAATAGCCTATACTACATGCATATATGGCTGGTGGAAAGTGCTATGGTTACAGTTTTTGCATAAAGCCAATTTTTCCCTACTGCAAAGGAATAAATTTATTTAACTATCATGGTGGTTGTGAAACATTGAGAATGGTTGACAGCATTCTCAATCCCAAATAAAAGTACTCATTAACAAACCCAACAATATTAATTAGAAGTAACATGATGAGATTCACATGATATCCAGGTACTAGATACTCAAGATGTCCATAACCGGGACACGGCTAACCATGATTAGTTTATACACTCTGCAGAGGTTTGCGCACTTTTCCCCACAAGACTCGATCGCCTCCGTTGGTTTCTCGCACTACAGGGTATTTGAGAGACGGATGACCGAGACATAGTCTTTCAGAAGCGCTAGCACCTTACATGTGGGTAGACCGTACCAACCTACAACCCCTACATCTTCTAGTCTACCCGTAAGAGTTCGCACAACTTAATCAACTATGCCAGAGCCCATAATTGCTTGTGGCTGTACACGAAAGTTTCTAGTTTGAATAATCTCATGATCCCTTTGAGCCTGGGTGGCGGTCCGAAGAAATACAGGCAAGTCCGGATAGAAACCAGGTGCCTCAATCCACCCGCATGTGTGTTTAAGTTGCCACCTTAAATAAACCATTCAATAACAATCTCACATCTGTCATGGATACACTCACCCAATCCATGTCTACTAGCATAGCACAGCATAATAAGCAAACGTAGAAGTAACTCCCCAAAGGTTTGATAATAAAACAGGTAATAGGTACTACCTCATCTACTTCCCATAACCCAAAATTTAATTAGATCCTAATCATGCAAGTGTTTGAGGAATAGATCTAATGCATAAAAACTTGGTATGAGAAGAGTATGATCAAAGTGTTACTTGCCTTGCTGATGATCCGCGAAACCTAGAGACTCGAAGTAACAAGCGGCGCACTCCGGGTAATCTATCGCAGTCAAACAAACAAGCATACAATAAGTACTCATCTAATGCACGGATAATACTCGAATAGATCTAACCAGATTGTTCAACTTAAGAACTCCGGTTTGCAAAAAGAATCAAATCAAACGAAGCAACGAAAGTCAAACGGCGGAAGAAAACAGCTTCGTTTTACTAATCTGGATCTAAGTCAAATTTTGCAGAACCAAAAACTTGTTTAAGTAGATTATTCGGAAAGAGGGTTTCGAGACGAAACTCCAGGCACTTGAATCGCCTGATTCCGATAAACAAGCGAAAAGTTATACTAAAACGAAAATCGGATCTGGAATCACGATCAGAAAAATCACGGATTAAATCCGAGAAAAAGAAAAACGACGAACGGGTTAACGAACGGACGTTCGTTAATTAACCGAAACCAAATAAATAAATAAAAAAATAAAAATAAAAAAATAAATAAAAAATACTAAAACATAAAAAAAAAACCCGAAGAAAACCGAACGGTTTTTTTTAAAAACCGGCACGGAAATCGAGGCGGTGGCGAACCTCGGGCTGCTGGCGACTCGTGGCGGGCGGCGGCGGCGGTGGCGGGGACTAGGGTTTGGGGCGTGGGCGGGTTCGGCGGGCTGAGGCGAGGGCTTTATATCTGGCGCCCAGTGAGTCCCGCACGGCAACTGTAAGGCGGTGCTGCGTTTTTAAATAAATAACTCATAGAAAAAGTAAAAGAAGTACCAAACGGACTCCAAAATTCCCGAAATAAAATTTCCCCGGCTTCTAAAATCAAGCCGGATTTAATGAACATTTATTTGGGGCCTAAATGCAATTTCGAAAAACACGCATTTTTCCTAAATTCAAATAAAAAGGCGAAAAACTCCAAAATAAATCTTATTTGATTTTATTATTAAATCTTCATTATTTCTTTATTTTGGGAAAGTCATTTTATTCCCTCTCTCATATTTTTGTAATAGAAATAATTGAAGATAAAATAATTAAAATCAAATGATCCTATTTTCAAAATTTGAGAAAACTCAAATATGAAAATAACGAAAATCCCCAACTCTCCCCGTGGGTCCTTGAGTTGTGTAGAATTTTCTAGGATCGAGCAAAATGCAAGGAAAAATATGATATGCGATGATGCTCTATGTATAAGATTCCAAATTGAAAATTTGGGATGTTACAAACCTACCCCCTTAAGATGAATCTCGCCCTCGTGATTCGGGTTGGCTAGAAAAGAGGTGAGGCTGGTCCTTAAGCAAATCTTCCTCTCGCTCCCAGGTGGCTTCATCCTCAGTGTGGTGGCTCCACTGAACTTTGCAAAACTTAATGACCTTGCTGCGGGTGACTCTGCTGGCATACTCAAAAATCTTAACCGGTTTCTCCTCGTAGGTCAAATCATCATTCAACTGAATCGCTTCCAGTGGAACTGTATCTCTCAGTGGTATATCATCCATCTCTGCGTGACACTTCTTCAACTGAGAAACATGAAACACATCATGAACTCCTGACAATCCTTCGGGTAGTTCCAACTTGTACGCAACTTCTCCCATACGTTCCAAAACACGATAAGGTCCTACAAATCGAGGTGCTAACTTTCCATTAACTCCAAAACGCTTAACTCCTTGAAGCGGCGATACTCGAAGATAAACTCTGTCTCCGACTTTGTATTCTGTCTCCTTGCGTTTTGAATCTGCATAACTCTTCTGCCTTGACTGGGCTACCTATCGCGAATCAACTTTACTTTCTGTTCAGACTCCTTAATCAAATCTGGTCCAAACAACTGGCGGTCTCCAACTTCATCCCACAACAACAGGGTCCTGCACCTCCTTCCGTACAAGGCTTCGACAGGTGCCATCTTGATGGTTTGGTAGCTTGTTGTTGTAAGAAAACTCCAGATACGGCAAATTGTCATCCCAACTTGATCCATAATCCAAAGCACAAGCTCTAAGAATATCCTCCAAAATCTGGTTGACTCTCTCGATTTGTCCATCTGTCTGTGGATGGAAAGCTGTGCTAAACTCCAGCCTGGTTCCCAAAGTATCATGCAACTGCTTCCAGAACTTTGAGGTAAATTGGGTTCCTCTATCTGATACGATACTCCTGGAACTCCATGCAAGCATACAATCCTGGTCATGTATATCTTAGCCAATTTGGCCTTTGCTATAGGTAGTCTTCTTTGGAATGAAATGAGCTACCTTCGTCAAACGGTCGACTATAACCCAAATCGAGTCATAGCTTTGAACAAGTCCTGGGCAATCCCGTGATGAAATCCATTCCTAGTTTATCCCACTTCCATTCGGGTATAGGCAATGGTCGTAATAACTCTGGCGGCTTCGATGTTACGCCTTCACCCTCCGACATACATCACAAACTGCTACGTACTCTGCAATATCCTTCTTCATTCCGGTCCACCAGAAAGTATTCTTCAAATCCAAATACATCTTGGTATTTCCTGGGTGAATCGAATATGGTGAATCATGTGCCTCTTGCAAAATGAACTTCCTGATCTCCGGGTCATTGGGCACATAAACACGGTCCTCAAACCATAGGGTATCGTGCTCGTCCTCACGAAATCCCTTAGCCTTTCCTTCGCTCATTCTCTCCTTTACAGAGGCAATCTCTTTATCAGTCTTCTGAGCTTCCCTAATCTTGTCCATCAAAGTTGACTGAATCTCCAATGCTGCTACATAGCCTCTCGGAACTATTTCCAAACATAGCTCTCGAAGATCCTCGGCTAACTCCTTTGGTATTTCTCCCGTCATTAGTGTGTTGACGTGACTCTTACGGCTCAACGCGTCTGCTACAACGTTAGCCTTTCCGGGGTGATAATGCAATCTCATATCATAATCTTTGATGAGTTCCAACCATCTCCTTTGCCTGAGATTCAGCTCCTTTTGCGTGAAAATGTATTCCAAACTCTTGTGATCCGTATACACCTCACAATGATTTCCAATGAGGAAATGTATCCATGTTTTCAACGCATGCACTACGGCTGCTAACTCCAAATCATGTGTAGCATAATTTAGCTCAGGCTTAAGTTGTCGTGAAGCATACGGAACAACTCTCCCCTCCTGCATAAGCACTGCTCCAAGTCCTCGACGTGAAGCGTCGCAATATATCTCGTGATCCTTGGTCCGATCTGGCAGAATTAACATTGGTGAGGTAACCAAACGTTTCTTCAACTCTTGGAAACTAGCTTCACACTGCTCGTCCAAATGAACTTGGTATCCTTCTTCAACAATTCTTTCATAGGCTTCGCAATCCTTGAGAAGTTCTCAATGAATCTCCGGTAATATCATGCTAGTCCGAGGAAACTCCGGATCTCTCCAACTGTTGTTGGTGCTTTGATTTATTCTGATGACAACTTTAGTGGGGTCTACTGCTATACCTTCTCCGGATATAACATGTCCAAGAAATCCAACTTCCTTCAACCAGAACTCACACTTCTTTGAACTTGGCATATAACCGGTGTTCTCTCGAGCTTCTCGAGTACCAAAAGCAAATGCTCCTTATGTTCCTCTTCATTCTTGAGTAAACCAAAATATCATCAATGAACACCACGACGAACTTATCCAAAAACTCCATAAACACTTTGTTCATCATGTTCATAAAATAGGCAGGTGCGTTAGTCAGACCAAATGACATAACTATGTACTCATACAGCCCGTACCTGGTGGTAAAAGCCGTCTTAGGTATATCCTGCCCTCGAATCTTCAACTGATGGTACCCTGATCGCAAATCGATCTTTGAAAACACCTTAGCTCCTTGCAATTGGTCAAACAAGTCATTGATCATCGGCAATGTAGTACTTGTTCTTAATGGTCACTTCATTCAATCCACGATAATCAACAACCATTCTTAAGGATCCATCCTTCTTCTCCACTAGAAGTACTGGTGATCCCCAAGGCGAAGAACTTGGGCGAATAAAACCTTTATCCAGTAAGTCCTTAATCTGCTTCTGAATTTCCTCCAAATCTTGGGCTGGCATCTTATACGGTCTCTTAGATATCGGCCCAGTGCCTGGCAGTAGTTCAATCAGGAACTCAATGTCTCTATCCGGTGGCATGCCTGGCAACTCTTCCGGAAACACGTCCGAGAAATCCCTTACCACTGGTACTTCTTCCTGCACAACTCCTGATAAGGAATTTACATGTGCTCTCCTCGGCTCATGCCATGATACATTCTTAATTCTCCTTCCTTCTGGGGTGGTAAGCAAAATTGACTTACTGGCGCAATCTATGTTCCCTCCATACTTCGATAACCAATCCATGCCTAATATCACATCCAATCCTTGGGATTCCAGAACTATTAGGTCCGAGGGAAAAACATAGTGTCCAATCCTTAATGGCAATCGATCACACCATATACTAGCCATGTATTCTCGCCCGGGTGAGGTTACTAGCATGGGTGACCTAAGGGCTTGGGTTGGTAATTTGTACTTATCCACAAATCCCTTGATATGTATGAATGCGATGCACCGTATCAAAAGAACAACTGCAGTAAATGACTTAACCAAAAGCTTACCTATTACTGCATCTGGCTGAGCTTCAACCTCCTCCACGGTAACGTGGTTCACTTGTCCTTTATTGAAAGGGTTAGGCTTCTTTCCTGAGCTTCCATTGCCATTTCTATTCTGGCTTTCTGGACATTCGTTTGCATAATGCCCAGTCTTGCGGCACTTAAAGCAAGTGATGTGGCGCAGGTCTACCTTGGATGGTGTTGACGGGTTGGTGCGGTTACATCCATTGCTTCCTCCATTCCCGTTCCCATTCTTGGTGCCATTATGGTTGTGCGAGCTACCTCCTCCATGGGTATGCTGAAATTGTCCTTACATCTTCGGGGTAAGCGAAGTTTCTGCTGAGCTCGAGTTATTCTTCCCCGTCCATACTTCCTCTTGCGATTTTCAATCTGCCGCTTTCCTTCAATCATAAGCGCCACGATCTACTAACTCCTAGTAGTTATTGAAAGTGGCTACCATCAACTGCATGCTCAGCTCATCATTCAGTCCTTCTAGAAACTTCTCACGCTTAGTTGCATCCGTAGTAACGCGTCATCCGGGCATAACGTGCTAACTTACTAAAATCATCCACATACTGGCCAACTATCCGTCCTCCTTGGCGTAAGTTGCAAAACTCACGCTTCTTCATGGCCATAGCTCCTGCTGAAACATGGGCAAGACGGAAGCTCATTGGCCGATCCCATGTGGCGGTGTCTCTTGGGTAAGTGGTGTAAAATTCTCCCACCATCTTCTGCGGGTCCTTCAAGCTGGTGTGCGGAAAACTTCACCCTTTCTCCATCTGTACATCCTGTAGTGGTCAACTCCTCCCTATCTTACGGAGCCAATCATACGCAACAATCGGCTCGGTGCTCTTTGGAAAACACCGCGGATTCAGCCTTAAGAAACGGGTCAAATGGTCAGCGGTGGTGGTGGCGGTGGGTTGTTGTTGTTGTTGTTGTTGTTGCCTTGGTTCTGTACCAATGTTTGAATCAAGGCATTCTGCTGCTGACTCAACTGAGTGATCTCTGGCGGGAAAACAAATTCGGGGTCGCGTCTCGGAGGCATCTGAGGGTTTTAAGAAAAGACGAGAATTTAGAATAGAATGAAGTCTAGAGAGAAACACTACCCATATGCACATGAGACAAATCACAGAATATCACTCCAATCAATTCAAACAAGGGCATACAACGGTCTATCTATCGTTACGAAGTGCTGAAACTAAAACTAATATAACATGGGGGTAATAAACTACTATTATGGTGGTCAACTAGAAAAACTGCTCCGATGAAGACTCCATGATATCTGCTCCAGCTTCATCTTCGTAATCATCATCACTAGGATCGGAATCGGTGTAAATGCGATGATGATGTAGTTCTCTGGACAGGTGCTATCTTCATCTTCTACTCCGGTGCTGAATTTCCCATGAGTTCTTCAATCTTCTCCTTAAGATCGCCGCTTTTGTCCCACTAGAGCTACAATCTCCTCCATGTAGTCCTTGCGAGTGGCCTTCAGTTCTCCTTCTAGTTCGATAATCTTGGCTTTTGCTGTCTTCAACTCCATCATGTCTGCGCACATCTGGTTCTCCTCGCGTCGAATGTGCTGGTTTAGCTCCTGGATGAAAGCTGCAATGGATCGATCCTTCTTAGTGCCAACTATCTCCCATTGTTCATCTCGGCGTCCGAAAATCTGGTAGATAGTATCCTTGAGGTCTTCTTTATAAACTTCTCCAATGCGCCCCATGGTTATGTGAGCTGCCATGCTCTTTCCCAGACTCCAGGTTGGTGCATTGAAAACACACTCTATGGGCTCCGTGATTGGCGCAAACGTCCTTCCGGGAACTTGAGCTTGAATCTTCCGGCGCTCTTCTTCGGGTAAAGTGGAATTGTAGGTCCCGGTGAAGCTTGGTAATCCTATGTTTAGGTACTTAGTGACTTCCTTCGTGTGTCGTCCAAAGGGTGTATCTTCATCCCATTTGGGTGAACTTGATCCTCGCTTAGTCATCCTAAAAGAGTAGAAAAGATGAGGAGTTAGAAATGAGAAGAGGGAGTAGTGATCTAGGGCTTTAGCTTAATGGTCGTGTCCTACAGTCAGCGTGTGCTCTGATACCATCTTTGTGGCGACCAGACCTCAAACAGTCTGATCTCTGTGCTCAGTGTCATCCCTGGATCAGTAATGCTGACACCACACAGTACTCGAAGGATTTATAACAAAGTAGCAAATCACACACTTATTACAACCGAATGTCTCAAGAGAGAACTTAATAAAATAAATATGGCTTAAGGCCATCTAATACGATAACAGCGGAATGCTTGGAAGAATAAGCGAGTCCATCAACTCCAACGGCATCACTGAGTATAGAACCACGACCTATGCACCTTACTCGTCGTTGCGAAAAAGTACGCAACATGAAACGTTGCAGCCGGAAACGGTCAAGACATGGAATATCTTGGCAATGTAACACATAGGGAATAATGGAATGAATAGCCTATACTACATGCATATATGGCTGGTGGAAAGTGCTATGGTTACGCTTTTGCATAAAGCCAATTTTTCCCTCCGCAAAGGAATAAATTTATTTAACTATCATGGTGGTTGTGAAACATTGAGAATGGTTGATGACATTCTCAATCCCAATTAAGAGTACTCATTAACAAACCCAACAATATTAATTAGAAGTAACATGATGAGATTCACATGATATCCAGGTACTAGATACTCAAGATGTCCATAACCGGGGACACGGCTAACCATGATTAGTTTATACACTCTGCAGAGGTTTAGCACTTTTCCCCACAAGACTCGATCGCCTCCGTTGGTTTCTCGCACTACAGGGTGTTTGAGAGACGGATGACCGAGACATAGTCTTTCAGAAGCGCTAGCACCTTACATGTGGGTAGACCGTACCAACCTACAACCCCTACATCTGCTAGTCTACCCATAAGAGTTCAGACAACTTAATCAACTATGCCAAAGCCCATAATGGCTTGTGGCTGCACACGGAAGTTTCTAGTTTGAATAATCTCATGATCCCTTTGAGCCTGGGTGGCGGTCCGAAGAAATCTGAGGCAAGTCTCGATAGAAACCAGGTGCCTCAATCCACCCAGACGTGTGTTTAAGTTGCCACCTTAAATAAACCATTAAATAACAATCTCACATATGTCATGGATACACTCACCCAATCCACGTCTACTAGCATAGCACAGCATAATAAGCAAACGTAGAAGTAACTCCCCAAAGGTTTGATAATAAAACAGGTAATATGTACTACCTCATCTACTTCCCATAACCCACAATTTAATTAGATCCTAATCATGCAAGTGTTTGAGGAATTGATCTAATGCATAAAAACTGGGTATGAGAAGAGTATGATCAAAGTGTTACTTGCCTTGCTGATGATCCGCGAAACCTAGAGACTCGAAGTAACAAGCGGCGCACTCCGGGTAATCTATCACAGTCAAACAACCAAGCATACAATAAGTACTCATCTAATGCACAGATAAAACTCGAATAGATCTAACCAGATTGTTCAACTTAAGAACTCCGGTTTGCAAAAAGAATCAAATCAAACAAAGCAACGAAAGTCAAACGGCGGAAGAAAACAGCTTCGTTTAACTAATCTGGATTTAAGTCAAATTTTACAGAAGCAAAAACTTGTTTAAGTAGATTATTCAGAAATAGGGTTTCGACACGAAACTCCAGGCGCTTGAATCGCCTGATTCCGATAAACGAGCGAAAAGTTATACTAAAACGAAAATCGGATCTGGAATCGCGATCAGAAAAATCGCGGATTAAATCCGAGAAAAAGAAAAACGACGAACGGGTTAACGAACGGACGTTCGTTAATTAATCGAAACCAAAAAAATAAAAAAAATAAAAAAATTAAGAAAAATAAATACATAAAAAAAACCGAAAAAAACCCGAAGAAAACAGATCAATTTTTTTTTAAAAAACCGGCACGAAAATCGAGGCGGCGAACCTTAAGGCGGTCTTGTGACTCGGGCGGCGGCGGTGGGCGGCTAGGGTTTGGGGCGCGGGGCGGGCTCGAGTGGGCTGAGGCGCCGGGGGCTTTATATCTGGCGCCCGGCGGAGTCCCGCTCGGGTACGGCCCGTAAGGCGGTGCGCGTTTTTTTTAAATAAATAACTCACAGAAAAAATAAAAAGAAGTACCAAACGGACTCCAAAAATCGCGAAATAAATTTTCCCCGGCTTCTAAAATCAAGTCGGATTTAATGAACATTTATTTGGGGCCTAAATGCAATTTTGAAAAACGGGCATTTTTCCTAAATTTAAATAAAAAGGCGAAAAACTCCAAAATAAATCTTATTTGATTTTATTATTAAATCTTCATTATTTCTTTATTTTGGGAAAGTCATTTTATTCCCTCTCTCATATTTTTGTAATAGAAATAATTGAAGATAAAATAATTAAAATCAAATGATCCTATTTTCAAAATTTGAGAAAACTCAAATATGAAAATAACGAAAATCCCCAACTCTCCTCGTGGGTCCTTGAGTTGTGTAGAATTTTCTAGGATCGAGCAAAATGCAAGGAAAAATATGATATGCGATGATGCTCTATGTATAACATTCCAAATTGAAAATTTGGGATGTTACAGCGGCCCGTGCGGTGTTCTGTATGGGAAGCACATTATGTTCCTTGTCAGGAAGGGGAGGAGGGACATCTGCAGTCAACAGTTGATAGAGCTGGCCTGTATGTGATCGATAGGCTTTCAATTACTAGCGGCAATACAACACCGTAATTTCCAGCCAGTTCCACTTTCCCGATTTATATATCCTGGTTATGGTGTACCCCTGTTATGTACACTATGATCTGCCTAGTTCTTGTGGTGCTCCTGTTCTCATGGTTTGGCAATCAACTCTCTATACAGTATATTATGAACCTATCATCTGCCAGCTATCCTTACTTCTGGAGCCTATTTTTTGTGTACTTGTGCCAGATTATATAAATGCATGCACCATATTACAGCACACATGAGCTCTCTCATCAGAATCCAGTGATAGCACACAAGTGTTTACAGGGGTGCCCCTATATTAGAATATCATCTTCATTACAAAGATAATCTCACAGCTATTTATGTGTTCATGGTTCTCAGATATTATACGCAATTACAGTGAATATCAGAATCCGCTCATTAGAAGAATATTGTGGAACACTGCAATGACTTACAAAATTGGCAGCAAGGCATTGACTGCCATTCCGGAAGCAATGAAACTCGTACGCTCCCCACCTGTTGATTCTTGTTTAGAATATCATCCTAATGACTATTCTAACCTCGAGGAGTCAAAGGCAGATGGTCTGTCCTGTTCACCCATCAAGGTGCCTGTTCTAATTTGGCAAAGTTTTATTGATTGAGCGTATCTTGCATATGTTGTCTTGCATTTCTTCTACTTTGTTGCACCGCCATCTGCTTAGTTTACTCATCATATAACTCGAGATGCCATGCCCATCCATTATCAATACATATTCCATATGTCATCATACCATGTTTTTTCACTCAAATGCTGTTCTGGTGCATCAGACATCAAAAAGGAAGAGGGTGATTGCCGAACCTGAAGGAGCACCAGCAAAGTCCTTAAAAAACGTGGTGGTGCCGGAGAAATCAGACATCGCCCCACTTATATTGGCTGTACAACCAGTGACACAAAACGTAGGACCGACTCCAGCAGACTGTACCCATACTTCACTGGCCACACCACTATCCCCACCATACAGGACCTGCACTCCAAAGAAAAGGTATACCGATTTCATTTGCCATAGCACCAATTTGTACCACAGAAAAATCCCACTCCAAAGAAAAAGTACAGCAAGTCCACACGAAGACCTATCCCAAGCTGCAGAGATGGCCAATTCCTGCAGATTGGAACCCCATTCCATTTATTCCCAGTTTAAAAGACAATGCTTTCAATGTTGTTAGGGACTACGTGCATATATTCCCATCATGGGAAGATTATTGTGAAGACAAACACCATTTTCACATCTTCCTGTCCAACTTACGTGTAAGTGCTATTATTCATGGTTATTGTTTTCCTGTTTTCTGCTGATTGAACACATCAATGATTTACATTACATTGTTGTAACTAGGCGAGGGTCAATCAGGATAGTCATGACGAGCAAAGCTTGCTTGTGCTTTTCAAGGAAGCATTGCAGCAAAGATCGGTGTTACCTGAGGAAATCACACTTTGATGGCAAGTCTATAAATGAATTTCCGGTGAAGTCTCCTGTGCTAAACTTAGAAGACATTGAATGGAAAAACCTTGTTATGCACTGGTCTCGTTCCCAGGATGAGGTATTGTCTATGAAATCACATGACAATTTGAACTTCTACTTTTCGGCATGTGCCTTACGGATCTTTTTTGCAGGAAATCTGCTCGAAGAAGAATTCCGGTTTGACAAGAATGACAGGATATCACAAATATGCTGCCCACTGCTTTGCTCTTGTTAGTACATGTTGTCCTGTATCACTGTACTTGCATACATACCTGCTTCATTATGTGACAGCAGTATGCATGATAGCTTGCTTATCAATTGTTCGCTCCAAATTATCTGATCTGTATGAATGGTTGCATTAGTGTAGAATATATCCAATGCCAATGTTTTTTTAGCTCTACATTGTTCTTGTAAGTACATGATGTACTTTATCAATGTACTTGTAATGACAGGTAGTTGTTCATGTACCATCACTCTGCAGCTTATTTTCCTTTGCCCTCCATTTTCTACACATTAGATCTATATTTACTCTTACCATAAGGTTGGTCTTTGAAGAAGTTTAGCTGCGCATTGCTCTTGGCTGTACCTTTTGCTGTATCGCTGCACTTACATTTATAGCTACTTGGTTATGTAGCATCACTCTTCATCTTATCTTAAATATTCTCCATTTTTTCGTATATTATCACATCTATATTTACTCTTAACAAAATGTAGAATAAAGGCAATGCTTTTGAAGAAGATTCTGTGGTAAACTTCTTGAATTGCCCCCCATCGGCATGGACAAGGCCTTTATAGAGCTGTCTTCACCAATCTTGTAAGTTTGTCCATCTCAAGCCTTCAAACTTTGTTGTATATATTTGGTTAGGCATGATCATGATACTGTTTATTTTAGTGTCTACATCAAATTGCTTGTTTAAAGTTTATTATCTGTAGTTCATAAACACCAGTCTGTCCTTTCTCAATTTAAGTTTTCAGTTGTACAACCAAGTTCCTTCTTCATACCATGTAAATTAAACTATACATAGCAAGTGATCTTCTTTTGCGCTGCATGTATGCTTATGTTCTTCATCCGTAATCCGATTGGTGTGGTGAACCTACCCACTACAAACACAATGTCATATTCTGCAATGTCTTAACTATGAACAATGTCATATCATTCTACTATTATTTAAACCGTCTCTTTATTTGCCAATCTGAAATGGTATAAATTGACAACACACTAACCATTGATACTTATGAGTTCTTGATCGTAATCCGATTGGTGTCATTGAAGCTGCCAACTCCTTCACAATGTCATTTCCTGCCATGTCTTGACCTGAACAATAACATATTGTATTAATGAAAATTTAAACTGTGTCACTTTATTCACAAGAAGAAATGTGATGAATTGTCAAGACCGATACTTTTATGTGCAAAACCTGTCATCCGTCTTCGCTTGTTTATCTTTCAGAGTGAGGAAGATATAAGTGTTGAACAAGCCTTGATCTCATCATCTTGCTCACCGCTTACTTGCAGCTCCCAAATAGGCTAACCTTTCTTGAACTCTATTGAAGTGTCATCAATTTTGTATATTATTTTGTCGGCGTGTTTATTTGCAATCGGTGGTGATCTTTGATGCCCGTGTATGTAATCTGCTGTCTGCTTGTGCTTTATTATGATAGTGGCGAACTTTGATGCCCAGTGGATGTAATGTGCCGTAATTTCTTTATTGTATAGTCTAGGTTTTTTCTTATTCACGATGCTGTAGTTATTTTACTGTATATATATCATGTCTTCGCAGTAAACCGGCCAAACCATAAAATTACAGTACATAATCGGGCCGTCATGCAATCACGATGTAGGTTGGGCCTGAAACGTGCCGAACAGCTCACGGGCCGGCAGCAGCCCGAAATGAACCCCGGCCCATGATTGTGCGAATCAAATCATGGGCTTTTAACAGGCCAAATAATTGTCTTGGTCCTTGTTTGGCCCAATCAGATATCGGCTGTGAGCAGGCCGGATGCAAATCGGGTCGTAGTTAGGCCCAACTATATGACGGGCTTTTAACAGGCTGAAATTAATATAGGGCCGAAATGTTAAACGGGCCCTTAACAGACCAAAACTAATATCAGGCCGAATTACTAAGTGGGCCTTTAGCAAGTGGGCCCAAAAGCGTAGTGTCCAGTTGACGGGCCGAATCTGATATGGGCCATAATTAGGCCCAAAACCTCTTAAAGGGCCGGACCTGATCTGGGCCGTAATTTGGCCCAGAACATGGTAGGCTTTTAACGGGCCGGATCTCATATGGTCCACTATTAGGCCCGGAGCGTGGCAGGCCATTAATGGACCAGATCAAATATGGGCCGGTATTTGGCCCAAAACATGGCAGCCAGTTAATGGGCCGGCCTACTAGGGTCCTCAAAATCTTGTGAGCCTACAGCTGGGCCGGCCCATTAATGTCGGCAAAATCCCGTGGGCCTTTAGATGGGCCGGCCCATTATGATCCGCAAGAATTTTGTGGGCCTTTACCTGGGCCGGCCCATTATGGCACACAAAAATCTTGTGGGTTTTACTGGCCGCCCATTATGGCCCGAGAAATCTTGTGGGCCTTTAGTGGGCCAGCCCATTATGGTCCGCAAAATCTCATGGGCCTTTAGCTGGGCGGCCCATTATGGTCCGCAAAATCTTGTGGGCCTTTAGTTGGGCCGCCCATTTAAACTTGTTGGTCGTGCCACGTGTCGACGTATCATAGGCGCCTATACATCCCAAAGGAGTGGATGACATCTGTCCCGACGATGAGCTGACACGTGTTTCCTCTAGCCAATGATGATTTTACACGTGGAAAATCCCCATTGGTCGGGGTTGTTAACGGGTTATCGGATCCAAAACCCGACCTGATAGCTTAACAGCGTTCCGTTATGTGGATGCCACGTGTCGGTCACCCTTGACGAAAGCCCTTCTATGACGCGCGATTTATCGTCATGGAAGTGGACACTACCGTGATGATAATTTTGGTAATGTCATGGAACACTTCTACGACAGCAGAGGTATGACTATCTTGATTCTGTCATAAATTTGTCATGAATGTACATGCATGACAAAAAACGCGACCTACTGTGACAAACACGTATCATCACGGAAGTGTATTTTTTTGTAGTGTGAATAGGTGGCATTCACACAAAGCATGTCTAAACTAATCAAATGACATAGCAATGCGAGACACCATACGCACGATATGAGCAACATAACCCTCTCAAGTTAGAGCATACACCTCGGGGGGGATAGGACTGGTCATCTGTCTCTGAATCCTCCTCTGAGGAGCTATCCGTAACCAGCGAGATATGCGCTTCGTCAGATAGCATAGTCTGCTCTGAAGACCTTGTTTTCATTCCAGAATTTTCCATCACCGTGTCAAATGGCTGATGCACACGAAGAGCAGTTGAATGTACTAACATTGTTGACAAATGTAAAATGTAACGAAAAAAGGATGGCCTGATATAATTTACATATAAGATGACTGGCTAAGCAGGATGGCATTGCAAAATTCACATATATGATGCCTGGCTCAACAAGATGGCGTTGCATAATTCACATAAATGATGGATAAACTAAACATATGGCATTCGGACAAAGGACTTCTAAACTGAGCAGTTGACATATTTGATGTATAAAGTAAGCAATGCAAGACACCATATGCATGATATAACCAACATCAGCATGCCAAGTTAGAGCGAAGACCTCAGGGGGTAAATAGGAGTTGTCTTCTCCTTCTGAATCCCCCTCAGAACAGATATCTTCCTCTCGATTACAATCCGAAATGCGTGGAGGGAGGGCTGCCTTTGCGCCTACCATGGAGCGACATCTGCATGAAATTTTATTGCCACGCAAGGCTCTTCTCTTTTGCTCTACATGTTCAGTTCCATTGTTTACAATAACTGTCATGCATAGGAATAAAACATAGTGAGATTATGTAAGGAGTGCATGAAGAAATCCAGAGTGATGGTAGCAACCTGTGGATAGACCCAAAACCAAGAATAGCAGGCAGATAATGGCTTCATTAAAAATACGAGATAATGGCTTCTTTCTTGTTTGTTTCCCACCCAACATGAAACTCATAGTAGACACCGGAGATTAACGGATAGTAGATAAATACTATTGATAGCGGCCCTGATATGTACCCCACAACCATTTAAAACTCAAGTTTGACCATTAGTTTGGAGCTGACTCGAGTCTAATCGGTGAAGAGGACGATAAAGTAGCATGTAATATTGCGATGCATAACGTAAGCGGACACGAAAGAGTGCGACCTCTCTTGCGGACCCGTAGTCCTCGAGGTCATCTACTCGGTTGATGATGGTAATGCAGTTTTCATGGCTGCCGGTAATGGGGAAGAAAGATCCGAGGCGTGAAAGACAGTCTAGAGGCCGATCCTGTTTGTCTTTGGACCCTTACATTGTTGGCGCTTGGTGAGCTAGGGTGGATGATGGCGCAGCAGAGCGGGACAAACCACGCAAGGTTTTCTTTGACAACTATCTCGTAAGAGAAGTAATTCTGTAAGGGCTCGTTTGAATTGGAGGATTCCAACAATGCAGGGACAGGAAATATACAGGAATAGGATAGGAATGCACATGCAAAACAGAGAATTTAAAACACAGGATTTACGCTAACTGGGTGTTTGATTCACAACAATTGGAAGATTACAGGATGCAAAGAAGCATGGTGAGATTAAGTCAAACCACAAGAAAATGTATGGTTATAATGCTATTATGCTACTATATCTTAGTCTTGTGCTTCATGAATAGGAATTTGAAAAGGAGGACAAGTGAAAATTAAAATTCCTACATTTTTTCTTTCAAGGAGACACTAAAGGAACAAATTCGTGTGCTCAGTGGACAATATATATAACATGTAGAGTAAAAAGAGATGCGACAAGTGTACAACCTCTTTGGTGAAGCCATGTCGATCTCGGCGTGATTGGGTTGGCGGTGAGGATGCTCGGCTAACTTCTTTGTCGGAGGAGGGAAGAAGATCTTAGGAGTCACGGAGATGGAGCCCGAGGTATCGCTCCGCTGTGATGGAGGGTTTCGTTGTTGGAGCAGCTCCGTGAGTTGTACGACGCCGAGGCTGAAGCAGGACAAGAGAGACAACGAACAATGTTAACCTGAGTGGAATTCTAATAGCATCTCCAATACATGACGTAAAATACATAACCACAAAGTGCTATATGTAAAATACATCAGCCGCTCATATCTGAACTTAACTGTCAAAACTAAACTTAACTGTCGAAACTGAACTTAACTGTCGAAACTGAACTTAACTGTCGAAACTGAACTTAACTGTCGAAACTGAATTTTGCTGTCGAAACTGAATTTTGCTGCCAAAACTGAATTTTGCTGTCGAAACTGAACGCACTAGCAAGGTGAGGCTACACGTCGGTCGACTGACTTTTTCATCTCTGGTCACCGATTTTGCAGCCGTTGGATACGAAATCAAGGGCTGCGGTTCATCTTCAACCTCCACCTCGAGCCGCCACCACCACCGCCAAACAGCAGCCCGCCGCCATGGCGGTGGTGCGCCGCCTCACCGCCAAAACACTCCCCACCGCCAGTCTGCCACCGCCCCGGCCATCCCTCTAGGCCCCCCGTGCCGAGCTTTTTCTCCGGCGATCCCCACGCCACTGCTCCGCCAACGCCCCGCCACCGCCGGTGACCACCGCCCCAATCCTGAACCCTAAGATAGATAGTGGGGTACCTCTCCGGCGAGCCCCCCTCCCCGCGGCTGGTTCTTCTTTCACCCCTACGAGCCCCCACCCCCTGAAAATCGGTGACCAAAAAGTCGATTCACCGATCAAGTGTAGCAAAATCGGAGCAGCATCGCAAGCAAGAGCAAGAGCAGCAGCGTGAGCAAGAGCAATACCAAGAGCAGACCAGGAAGGGGACCGAGAGCAAGAGCAGAGCAGCAGCACGAGCGAGAGCTAAAGCAGCAGCAGCTCCTACTAATGTGGACGTCGCCGCCGAGGGAGCGACGCCGTGGAGGAAGTGGCCGGCAACGCCGCCGTGGATGGAGCCGTGCCGTGTCGGCTCGGGGCCGAGCGCCGGCAACACTGTGAGATCGAATCAAGAAGAAAATGCAAAGATTAGTGTACAACCTCTTTGGTGGCGCCGATTAGGCCGCAGCTTCATCCGAGGAAACGGTGATGATGATGCTCTTCCGGTGGTGCAGGTGAAGACGACGGTGTGGGAATGGAGGTGGCACGAAAGACGAGGGGAACGTCGGGGCAGCTCCTTGGAGGTGGAGGACGGGGTGGCTGAACCGGCGGACGATGAGATCGACGACGGATCCTCATCCGTTACGGTGGATGAGGGACGCCGAGGTGTTCTTGTGGACGGCGTCGTCGGGGAAGAGGCTCTACTGGGTGGCGGACGGAGCAGGGTGTGGGGTTTCGTCGCGGGTTTTCGCGGCCTCGGTGTACGAATGGGTGGGCGGATGGGATGGCAGTGGGGGACCATGGCTTAGAGACGTGCTTGTCCGAAATGTGGGGCAAGTTACGAAAGTACCCCCACTGATTTGAGGCAGTTCTTTCGGTTCAGGGGTACCACGGGCATTTCGCGTGTCGGGATTTCACAGGAGGTGGGACTTTTCGCGCGCGTTGTAATTTCGGAATAGCAAGGCGCGGGTTGAGATGGAGGGATTTGTCGGAGCACAACAAGACAAAGATATATCTTAAATATTTCGGGCTAACAAGGCACGGGTTAAAAATTCCGGACAAGCCTAACGTGTACTGTGCCAAATCAATGCGCACTACAAAAGTCATTCAAAACTTTGAATTCATGTTATGTTCAATTAAAATATTTCGCTACGTGTATAATGCATGCAACCTACTACTCAAATGAATGTTTTAGTGCATTCCAAACGTATATACTACCGCTTCAATATGAACTAAATTTGAATTCGTTTCTCTATTTGAATAAGATCTACAGTAATGATTGTTGTGAAGTCAAAGCATTTGAATGTGTTTCTCTGTTTTAATAAGATCTACAATCATCATTATTGTCAAGTTAAAACCATCATTTGTGTATTATCTTCACAGCACACCACATGATTAGTCTCGAGTTACATATGAACTATGTGTACTATATGAACTCGAACTAGATTTTGAATCCACTTTATTTTGATTTCAAATCACATTACATTTCTAGCTCTAGCTAGATCTTCATAATCTAAACCATGTCTCATATGTATAATGTGTTTATCACATTATGTATGGTGCCCCGCCCCCTACGGCTACAAGTATTTAGATGTGAGTTGCAAACACCACACATTACCACGAATTCAAATAAAATGCGAGAATGTTCGATATATAGTAGTGTTTAGATTGTTCGATATTTAGTTGTAAGGTGCAAACGCCACACATTATCACAAATTCAAATAAAATGTGAGATTGTTTGATGTATAGTATGGTTTAGATTGTTCGGCATTTAGCTGTGAGTTGCAAACGCCATGCATTATCACATTATGGTATAACATGTTCACAAAGACGTGTATCACCGCTTATATTCATGCATGCAATGTTTAAAACACTATGATCTCCTATTCAAATATATGAATTCGCTTTCATATCAAATTATGATCTTTGTTAGTCTCTTACACCCACACAATCCTCTAACCTTTGTAGCTACCACTAACTTTCTCTCGTGCATGCACACGCCCTCCTCACCCTCCCCCTCCCTCGACATTCTATCCACCGGGCACATTCATTTTTTTTCTTTAGGTTGTTCTCCCAGAGTCTCCACAACTCCTTTCCGACACACACCGATCGATAAACCTCTCCAACAATGCCTGCCTACAACATACACACAGACCTTCAATCTCCTCCTTTATGTGTCCTTGCCTCGTGTCTCTCATACGGTCAGACACACGTGTAAACTCTCGTCCCTCTTTTCATCGATCTCACAACCGCACACTCCTCCCCCTATCTAGCTAGTAGTTGGGCCTCTCGCACCACCTCCTAGCTCCATTCTCTCTATCTATCCGTCTCGCCGGGCCTTATTTGCCTCTAAAAATGGACGACACCGACCGATCTCTCGCTATACATATAGCTAGCTAGGTCCTTATAACTCGCTTTTACCCACACGTCAATCGATCTACCTCATTAGTTTGTCTCTCCTTCCTCCTCTGACAAACAACAATTGATCTACCGATCTAGTTAGGTTTGCTTACCAAACACATGGTTCCCCTTCATCATCCATGGATGCGTCCCGACAGATCTATCACGCACAGGCACACACAGAAACACATCCCCACTCTTATTGATAACATTGCAGTTCCACCCTCAGTTTGTCTAGTAGGCCTCTCCCACCATCTTCGAGAAGCAACTCCATCACCCATCCAGCACTCTACCCCTCTCCCTCCCTCTCCCTCCCTCTCTCTCTCCTCTCTCTGTCTCTGTCCCATCATATTTCCCTCTAACGTTCTGGTAGGCCACTCGCCCTATATCTTTGACTTGCACACACACACACACACAATTTCGATGGCTCTCTTCAACGATCTCGCACCCACCCACTTGATCCTCTCTTCGACTCTATCGATAGCTATGACCCCTCCCTCTCTTCTCGTGGATTGCCTAACCCTCTATGTATGATATGGATAGGCCTCCATTTCACATACATTGCATGCAAAATTTTGTTTGAGATGTCATCGACACATATCCCCACAAATAATTCACGAAATCAACCCCCACCCCAAAACAAAAAACACTCACGAACGCGGTTTGTATCTCTCACACACACCCACGTAGGTGGGGGACGTGCAGGACGAGAAGAGGTGCAGGCACGACGCACGCATTCTGCCTCTCTTTCCCAACCACACCCGTGTAGGTACACGGTGGAGCTCATTTACATGCGAAATAGGCAGCCCATGTGGTAATTTGGCACGATGTCTTTGGTTGTCCACTTGGTGGATGGAGGATCGTCTACCACGGGTGAACAAACAAATTGCGACTTGACGCGTTATGTTAAACTAAAAAAAGAGGCAAACCATGTGGGGCCTACCTTAGAGGCACGGGTCTATACACTGGAGTACTTTTGATGTGTCTTGTCAACTCATGAACGAGGAGAAGCTTGCTTAGTACACACTGCCTCCCGCCCCACGGGCGCGGTTGCTCACAGGATGAGGTGAAGCTTGCTCCGCCACGCCCGCCTCCTCGCCCATGCGGCGCGGTGGCTCACAGGACGAGGAGAAAAATTTACTACTCCCTCCGTTTACTCCTCGTCCCTACTACCTTGGTTATAGAGATTATATCATATTTTTTGGAATATATATGTCCTTTAGTAGATTTCAATATGAACTACTAGTGCATACTCCAAACACTAATGTATATAGACGTATTTTAGAGTGTAGATTCACTCATTTTGCTCCGTATGTAGCACTCTCCCTCGCCTCGACCTCGCCCACGTGGTGGACGTGCAGCAATTCATTCGGTCTCATATAGATGTAAGCGATATATACTGCACTACCATTATTGCTCGACTTCCCGAAGAGGCGAGGAGCCAATTGCAAGGTTAATATTTTGGAGATGCCAAGCGCAAGGTTATAGGAGAATGAGTAGTAGGTGTCACGTCATTTATAAATAAAGTTTTTTTTCTTCAGTGGCACATACACAATATGATAGGTTCATATGGAGAGAAAAGGAAACTGCTCCACTATATACATAGTCAGGACGGGCCATCCTACACGGTTGCTTGCTGGGGTTGCTCTCTTCACACTCTCTCGCACAAAATGACTGTGGCCACATCTCTAACATCCCGGCGGATCACGTCCGCTTGGGGAAGGGGTGGATGCTTAGTGTAGATGCGGTGGGCCACCAACGGGCGAAACCCACCGTCGGCACGTCCCGATCGGGGGTCCCCGCCGTTCTCTCACAAAGCCGGTGAGGTTGCCTTCATCCCTTGCTCACTTCATGACGTGGGTAGTTGCCGCCTCCCGCCGCCCTCCTCAAGGTTGAGCTACGCCCCTCGGTACAACTCCCTTTACAGCCGGCTTGCACCACTGCTCCAGCTGCCCACATCACTCCCTGTGGATATTTCTCTACTTCTTTGCCCCGCACATACCTCTACTGGCTTCTATGTACTGTATTTGTGATGAGTGTATGTCTCATCAACTAGTCGCAGTAATCTTATTCTAATCACGCTTCTTCAATTTCTTTGCCATAGGGATGCTCATCTCGATTTTGGTGAAACTGCACAAAATGATCCGATGGTCAAAAGGTTGCAAACTTCATTTATTAGGAAGCTCGAACGTTGCCAGCAAATTGAAGCCTGGTCAGGGTTCACGGTTCAAGGGCTAGGGACTGCATGGATCGTTTTTTTCTTTAGCTGCCTATGTTCCAAAATAAGTGTCAATTTTAGTAGTAGTATAACTTTGTACTAATGTTTTCACAAAGTTGAGACACTTATTTTGGAACGGAGGGAGTACATATTTGCTATGATCTGGCAATCATTGAGATGCAATAGCATGCATGTTAGTCTCCTTTGTATTTGATGAAATGTTGCAACGGGCAACCTTGGATGCAAGATACATGTAATGTGTCGGAAGCTTCATAGCATTGTACAAATTTATCTCACGATAAATTACAAAGACGTACTATACTAGTACTTCCTCCGTTCTTAAATATAAGTCTTTGTAGAGATTTCACCATGAACCACATGCATATGTATATAGATGCATTTTAAGTGTAGATTCATTCATTTTGTTTCATATGTAGTGGGATCTCTACAAAGACTTATCTACTAGTAATAGCTAGCCCCCACTACTAGGAATTATCTATCCTCTCCTTGAGCCAAATCATCAAAATTGATGTAGCCGTTAGATGAAGTAAATCAGTCCATAATAGCCGTCTCATCTAGACGTTGAGAGGCTCCGCACTAAGCCACATGCAAGCATGCAGAAATACCGTGGCACATGCATGTGAGTGGGTTTTAAATCACATCAACATGTCTGCATGCAAGCAATCACCGTAGCATGCATGTAAGTGAGCTTTTAAGTCCCATTAACATGTCAAAAAGAAAAATATAATCCCATTATGCAGTAGGGTTGGCTGATCTTTTTTCCTCACGTGGGATGATCTACATGATGATGGGAGTTTATTTAGTTTGGCTACCACATTTGTCATGCGGTTATAGAGTTTTTTTAGTTCTATGAAATCGATAATTTTCACTGCTCCTGTGATAGTGTGAGGTGGGCCATGTAATCACTGAGCCTGCGTGTTTTCACTGCTCTTGCACGCCTCCGCTGTAAGAATGGAGAAAATTGTAATCTAGTAGTAGTACCTCCTTTCGCCGAAAGTGTGGGACATTCAGCAGTCCTACCACTTCAGTAATAAAGACCAATGAGCCACAAATCACATAGACCCAGCAAGAAGTTGGATGGATGAAGCAACCATCACTCTTGGCGCTGTGAGAGGTCGCGTCCGCTCTGCCCGGGCAACAAAGCGGCACCGATTCTTTGGAGCGGTCTTGACTGTTTTCAGGCGGGAAGCCTTGGGTGATGGAGGGGCTTTGGGTGGGCCAGTGGTCAGGAGCGGGCGTGGCAGGCTGTCTGCATGTCCCTACGGACACGCCTGAAACGAGAGGATGCACCGACTCTCGCGGCTAAAATCGTACACTACACAACATCTCTCTGTAGGAGTAGGTCGATCTGTCGCTCTCTCTAACACACACATACTGTTAAACACACACACACACGCACCTTGGTCCCGTTGCACCTTCTAACGTGACTTATTACACCTAGACGGAGGGAGTAGTAAGTATACGAGATACGGTGGCACACTGACTTAAGTCGAATACAAGTGCCCAAAATTTGTGTGCATGTTAATAAGGATTCACTTAAAATAGTACGTGAGCGAACAGAGGGATCAATTGGCCAGTGTTCCCGAGCAGTAGCGAGATGTGTGAGGTAAGATACACCGCTGCCGCTTTTAATTTTTCTTATTTATTTGTTTGTTTCACCCTCTGTCTGGTGGGACCCAGCGTACTACGTGGAGAGAGGTAAGGTGACTAAGGCTGCATTATTTCTGCACCACTGTGGATAGTCTTACCACCAAAGCCACATGACACGATTATGATTGAAATCCCAATGACTCCCACACACAAAAAAACACGGCATGCTTGTCACACGAATGCAGGAACGTATAAAAGGTTATTTCCCTCTCGTTGAACACAACGGGAGGGTTGTGTAGCTGGTTAGCCTGTTCGCTCATCAAACTTGAGGTCTCGGGTTCGATAACTACACTTGAGCATAATTTTTTCCAGGAGGATTCTTTGACTGGTCAAAATGTTTTCTAGGGTTTGCACGCTTCACACTCTCTCTCCAGTATATATATACACGCTGGAGCCTCAACGCTTGTAGTTGCTCTCTTCACACTCTCTCGCCCTCTCCCGCTGGAGCCTCAACGCTTGTGGTTGCTCTATTCACACTCTCTCGCCCTCTCCAGATCTAAACAAGACTTCGTTGGCCTCTCGCTCCCCTCACTGCTGCTCTTTTCTGCCGGGAAGGGAAGGAGGCTTAACGCTATCACCGTCAGCGAGGGACTACCAGCGTAGCTGTTCACTTTCCACCCAGCGGCGGAGCGGGAGGGCCTTCGACCCCTTCTTCTTCGGCGTCGTCTGTTGCTTCAATCGAACCACGCCCCAAGAACCTTAAGGTATAATTTACTTACTCCACATGCATTGCTCTTGCTGCATGTATACCATGAATCTAGGACGTGGTTCAAAGAGGAAAGGAGTGGGGAAAGTAGTGGGAAAAGTTGTATATAGCATGAATCTAGGACGTGGTTCAAAGAGGAAATGAAGGGGAAAGTTGTACAAAGCATGAATCTAGGACGTGGTTCAAAGAGGACAGGAATGGGGAAAGTAGTGGGGAAAGTTGTATCGCATAAATCTAGGACGTGGTTCAAAGAGGAAAGGAAGGGGCGAAAGTACTAGTTCAAAAAGGAAAGGAAGGGACAAGGCTGTAGAGTTTGAGCAGGACTAGATTTTCTGCGCTCACATAGGGAAAGGTGTCTAAAGGTAACAAAACTGGGACCAACACAAATATGCTCCTTGGTTGTTTGTTCTTTGTTGCAACAGACTGTGCATGACCACAATACATCGGTAGATGCACATGGTGTCAAAGGCCCAATCGTCCCGTGCAACTCATTAGCTGTTGTTAATCGAAGGCCCTGTTTGGTTAAAAACTCCCGAGTCCCTACCTGCTTGGTTCCAGGGACTAAACATGGACTAGAGGTTATTAAATGACATGCTAAAAGACCATGTTACCCCTAGTAATGAACTAATAGAGACAAGGTGCGATGCGTGGCAGGAGCAACTGTTGGAAAAAGTCCCAAAAAGACTCCGTTTAACGAATTTTATTGTTAATATAATCTCTATGTTAATATTAATCAATGCCACCATTTGAGAAATTCTACTATCTTGCTTTCTTTCCCATTTAGATAAGGTAGATGCTTCTTTTTGTTGGCTTCTGTGTCATCCACCGTTATTGACCACTAATTGTTTCCTTTGCACCTCTGTGTAAACAGGATTATCTACTTCACCTCGTTGCCATTGTGACCTTTTTGTTGCAATCGCACAAAACACTTTTGTTTTAAGAGTGTTTTATGCAGTTCAACCAAAATGTCACACCGACAATGTTGCTTGATTTCTTGATCTTAGTGGAACTGCACAAGAGGAGATCTTACTTCCTATCCGCTAAGGCTTAATTTGGTTCAGATCTTCTTCTTCTAAGTTGTTTGAATTCCGCATCATGAGAGGTCAAGATTAGCCTTCTTTCACATGATTCTCAAGCAGTGTGCTTTCATATGTTGTGCTACTTGTACGATAATGTTGCTTGATTTTAGTGAACTGCATAAATGGAGACAAGACTTCCAATCTGTATGTGCACCGTAATATCCCATTGAGGTAAGATAAGGATATTTCACAACTGCTGGCCTGTATTTTGCCACTTTCATCAGAAAATTAAGTTTAGCACTATACTTGTGCTCCCTAATTGACATGCCAAATCTTACATTGAAGGCGAAGCTTGTCTGTTATTGAACCAAGTGATGAAGGGGAAGAATAAGCGGAAGAAAAACAAAAATCAACTCCCGGTGCTGTAATGAAGTTAATCGGAACTATGATGACACAAGTAATGATATAGTTTTGCATCTTAATTTATTGCTATGGTCGAACGAGCAATTGTTTTGCCACTGATTTGATGCCACTCTTAATGTAATATGTAATTATTTCTACTTGTGCAAACAAGGATCTTCTTTGTAGATACCATATATTTTAGTGGAACTGCACAAGAAGATGTTGGAAACATTAAACTAATCGAGGAGTATATAGTAAGCATGGCCACCACCGTAGATAGAAACAGATGGTTCCGAAGAAGTGCTTCATCTGTATGCTCTACACAATAAGCCTCCTAACAAAGGTTGGTACTCGCCCACTGATTTCATCCATATGATTGAGCTTTGTCATCTCTATTGGTTATGTGCTCTTTGTTTTAGAATCTTTGTCATGAAAAAGCGGTATTGTCCTTGAGAAGTGCTTCATCTGTGTTGTTTTCAATATTTCCTTTCCTTTTTTTCGAGCAAACAAGGATGCTAGCATTTAGTAGTCCTCTTGTCTTTGCACAACAGGATCATCTTCCTCTGAAGAAGAATATGGAGTACATGAAGTGACTAGTTCCGATTATGCTGTGATGAAGAAGCCATGTCTATCTTCTCATCGAAGGAGCAGCTTGAAGGATGGTTACATTACTCCCCACAAGACCAAACTAACTTCAGCTCAGAAGGACTGACAAATCTCCATTTTTTTGCTGTGATGCGCGAGTACAATGTTGTTCTAGGATTCTTTCGGTGAGTTCCATTTTTCTAAAAGTGTGCTCTACATGGACCATGTATGTGCCTGTTGAAACTGTCAATTCATAGTACAGTTTGCTTTATACTAATCACTTTTTGGTATTTGTGCAAACAGGGGTGCTCAGCTTGATTTCAATGGGAACTGCACAAAATGTTCATGAATACATCGAATCATTCATTTCCACCACAAGAAAGGAGGTGCCGATAAGTTCAAGGCGTTGCAAACATATAAGGGCGGAATCATACAAGCTACGCCGAATTTGGTTGATTTTGGTGAACCGCACAAAAGAACAGTTGGTTTATTTAGCACGAGGTGCCATGTCAATGTCCGAACTAATGGCAAACCCTGGCCATTCCACAATCGTAGGCATTTGGTATTTTGGAATGGGACAACCTTGTCAAATTTTGCTCATTGATTTTAGCAAGACATGCGTTTGATATTTTCAAATGGGACGCCTTTGTCGCCAAGCGTCGATCAATTTTTTCTTTATTCTTTAGTTGTGAAGTAAATATTGCCTCTGACATTGTGAGTCGCTGAGATGCATAATCATCGATTGTTTTGAATGTTCTCTATGAATTGGCAGGCTTGTGTGTTTGATTGCAATGTATGTAAACGCTAAAAAGCTGCTCAAACTCTTTGTACTCCTTCATTTCCTTTTTACTTAGCACATTGTGAAAGTGCATACTTTTGTGTATAAGATTGGTCAAAGTAGAGATACTTTGACTGCAGACAAAACTTGTATGCAGACTAGAAAGGACCGGAGGGAGTACATGTGAAACTGCTGCAAACGAGGTGATCAACCTGGGAATAATGCTAGTACGTATTGTATTGCATGTTCATCCAATGCCAGTGATACAGGAATTCAAACTAATCAAAATAAATTCATTCATACACGGTCGGACTTCATATAAACATGCCAGATTTCATTAGATTTCATACATTCTTCAACTAAAAAGGGGTGAACTAGAGGTATAATTAATTAACCGAAGCTACCCACATGTGTCCCGCTGAGCCGAACAGAAGCTTCAGTGACTTAACTGCAGGTGTAGCATGAATCGACATGTGGCCTGTTGGGCCCACGTGTCACCAACCAATCGCACAAGCAGATAAGTAGAAGCAGCGTTCTTCTCCAGCGCAGCTCTCCGACTCCACGTCGCCGCCAAGAAGCTAACCGGCCGTCAATGGTCAACCCGCCTAGCTTGGCTTCAACCGGAGGGTAGCAGCGGTGGCCTTACTTGGACCCGAGCGGCGGCGACCTACCGTGTTCTACTCTTCCTCGTTTTCTGTGTGGCGTGGCCTCGTTGGCAGCGGGGCGGGGCCTCGGCGGAGCCGGCGATGTCCTCTCTCTCGTTGCCTGCAGGGTGGGGCCTCGGCTAAGCCGGCGATGTCCTCTGCCTCGTTGTTGCCTGGGCGGGGCCTCGGCGGAGCCGGCGGTGTCCTCTGCCTCGTTGTTGGCGCCACGGGGCCTCGACGGAGCAGGGCCTCATCGACGCCAGCGGAGCGGGGACTCATCGGAGCTGGCATTGTCCTCTGCCTCGTCCTCGGTCTCGCCAAACAGCGCCTCGCCCGCTTCATCGCCCTCTTTGCTAGCCTCTTTGTAGGCGGCCGCAGCCTCAGCCACCCACATGCGGTACCGCCCGGCCGAGGCGGCCCTTGGGGGCGGAGTGGTACGAAGTCGAGCAGCGCCTCTGCTCCGCCCGCTGGTGGCGATCTGCTCCTCCACTGCAGGTGCTCCTCGGAGGAGATGGTGGTTGTAGGCGGCGTCGGCTGTGCCTCCCGGAACTGCTCCTCACGACCGCCTACACCGCCCATATATTGGGCACGGGCCTCGCCGATGGTCATGGTGCAATGCACCGGCAAGGATGGCGCGGAGGAGGGGGTTGGCGCCAGATCATCGACTACCATGTTCTCCATTGGGACGTCGTCGTCCTCCGGTTGCCTGCCGGCCAGCCGGTTGGCAGCAATGGCTGCCATCTCCCTGTGGTCCGTCGTCCGCCCATCCCGAAGAGCGCTGGAGCACGAGGAAGCCATGATGGGCAGTAGTGGTGTGTACAGGAGAAAGGGAACGGATGCGGATGACTGCGGCTATGGCCGGCGCAGCAGTTTATATAGCAATGGTGGGTGGGCAGAGGGACGGACTTGTGGCGCCGGAGTAGCCGCTTCGGCAACCGCGTATCATTAATGTGGGCGGCAGATGGACGGACGGACGGAACTTGTGTCGTTTGATGAAGGCGGAGCAATCACCTGCACCAGGAAGCGGGCAAAGGGCGCCGAGCTTGGGTGGAAAGAGGCTGGGCGAGGAGATGACTTTACTTGGAGAGGATGACTGAGGGAGTCCTGGATTAAGGGGTGTCCGGATAGCCCGACTATAACCTTTGGCCGGACTGTTGGACCATGAAGATACAAGATTGAAGACTTCGTCCCGTATCCGGATGGGAATCTCCTTGGCGTGGAAGGCAAGCTTGGCAATACGGATATGTAGATCTCCTCCCATTGTAACTGACTCTGTGTAACTCTAACCCCCCCCCCCCCCCGGTGTCTATATAAACCGGAGGGTTTAGTCCGTAGGACACCACAACAAACAGACAATCATACCATAGGCTAGCTTCTAGGGTTTAGCCTCTCTGATCTCGTGGTAGATCTACTCTTGTACTACCCATATCATTAATATTAATCAAGCAGGAGTAGGGTTTTACCTCCATCGAGAGGGCCCGAACCTGGGTAAGAACATCATGTCCCTTGTCTCCTGTTACCATCCGCCTAGACGCACAGTTCGGGACCCCCCACCCGAGATCCGCCGGTTTTGACACCGACATTGGTGCTTTCATTGAGAGTTCCTCTGTGTCATCACCATCAGGCTTGATGGCTCCTTCGATCATCGTTGGCGATGCAGTCTAGGGTGAGACTTTTCTCCCCTGACAGATTTTTGTATTCGGCGGCTTTGCACTGCGGGCCAATTCGCTTGGCCATCTGGAGCAGATTCAAAGCTACGCCCCTGGCCATCAGGCCAGGTTTGGAAGCCTCAACTACATGGCCGATATCCGCGGAGACTTGATCTTCGACGGATTCGAGCCCTTGCCAAGTGTGCCGCATTGTCCCGATGGGCATGATTTAGCTCTGCCGCCGGATAATGTTCAGGAAGTCGCACCTGCAACCGCTCTGACCCTCAATTCGGAGCCAATCGCGATATCCATGGACGGGTGGTTGGGCCCCACCATGGAGGCCGCAGTCTCGACGGCGATCGAGCCGGATACCCTTCGCGAGGCCCGTGACTCCAAATTGCCGGACTCCCCTCCGAACTCCGAGCCGCCCGCGCCCCTGCCGATTGAATCCGATTGGGCGCCGATCATGGAGTTTACCGCCACGGATATCTTTCAGCACTCACCCTTCGGGGACATACTAAATTCACTAAGATCTCTCTCCCTATCAGGAGAGTCCTGGCCGGATTATGGCCAGCAAGGTTGGGATGCGAATGATGAAGAAATTCTACGCCCACCCACCACCCACTTCGTAGCTACTATCGATGATTTAACCGACATGCTAGACTTCGACTCCGAAGACATCGACGATATGGACGATGATGCAGGAGACGAACAGGAACCAGCGCCTATAGGGCACTGGAAAGCCACCTCGTCGTATGCCATATATATGGTGGACACACCCAAAGACGGCAATGGCGACGGAACAGCGAAGGACGACCCCTCCAAGAAGCAACCTAAGCGCCGACATCAGCGGCGTCGCTCTAAGTCCCGCCAAAGCAAAAACGGTGATTCCGGCACAGGAGATAATAACACCCTGCATAAAGGTTTAACACAACCCCTCCAAAGAAGATTCAGCGCAGGAGGATGGAGAAGCCAGCCCTCCCGAGAGAGCGGCAGATAGAGAGGAAGAGGATGATAATTACATGCCTCCCTCCGAAGACGAGGCAAGCCTCGACGACAATGAATTCGTTGTGCCTAAGGATCCCGTCGAGCAAGAGCGCTTCAAGCGCAGGCATATGGCCACGGCGAATAGCCTTAAGAAAAAGCAGCAGTAGCTTAGAGCTGACCAAGATCTGCTAGCTGACAGATGGACTGAGGTCCTTGCGGCCGAGGAATATGAACTCGAACGCCCCTCCAAGAGCTATCCAAAGCGCAGGTTGCTACCCCGATTAGAGGAGGAAGCATTAAGGCCTACATCTCCAGTGTATGACGCGGCTGATCGGCCACCTCGTGGCCACGACAGAAAGGCTTCTCGGCCAACAGCTCAAGCTGCACCCCGGCGCCACTCAAAACATACCAAGGCGCGGGGCAACGCGCCGGACTTGCGAGACATATTGGAGGACAAAGCAAAACAAGCAAGATCGATCTACGGATCGCGAGGGCGCCCCACCATACGAGACGATAACCGTCACGCCGGATACAGTAAAAGCAAATCCGGCCGGGCCGAACACAGTAGACAAAGCTCGTTCGAGCTACGTCGTGATATAGCCCAGTACAGAGGCGCCGCACACCCCCTATGCTTCACAGATGAAGTAATGGATCATCAAATCCCAAAAGGTTTCAAACCTGTAAACATTGAATCATACGATGGTACAACAGATCCCGCGGTACGGATTAAGGACTAACTCCTGCATGTCCACATGGCCCGTGGTGACGATCTACACGCCATTAAATACCTCTCACTCAAGCTTAAAGGACCGGCTCGGCATCGGCTCAACAGCTTGCTAGAAGAATCCATTGGGTGTTTGGAAGACCTGGAAGCCGCATTCCTGGACAACTTCCAGGGCACTTATGTGCGACCACCAGACGCCGATGACTTGAGCCACATAATTCAACAGCCAGAAGAATCGGCCAGGCAATTCTGGACACGATTCCTAACCAAGAAAAATCAAATCGTCGACTGTCCGGATGCAGAGGCCCTAGCGGCCTTCAGACATAACATCCGTGATGAGTGGCTTGCCCGGCACCTTGGACCGGAAAAGCCGAAATCGATGGTAGCCCTCACGACACTCATGACCCGCTTTTGTGCGGGAGAAGACAGCTGGCTGGCTCGCAGCAATAACATATCAAAGAACTCTGGTACTTCGGATACCAAGGATGGCAACGGTAGGTCACGTCGCAACAAACATAAGCGCCGCAGCAATGATAACAATACAGAGGATACGACAGTAAATACCGGATTCAGAGGCTCCAAGCCCGGTCAGCGGAAGAAGCCATTCAAACAAAGTACTCCAGGCCCGTCTAGTTTGGAACATATACTCGATCGCTCGTGTCAAATACATGGCACCCCCGACAAGCCAGCCAACCACACCAACAGGGATTGTTGGGTGTTCAAGCAAGCCAGCAAGTTAAATGCCGAAAACAAAGACAAGGGGCTACATAGCGATGACGAGGAGGAGCCCCGACCGCCAAACTCCATAGGACAGAAGGGGTTTCCCCCACAAGTGCGGACGGTGAACATGATATACGCAACCCACATCCCCAAGAGGTAACGGAAGCGTGCGTTAAGGGACGTATATGCGTTGGAGCCGGTCGCCCCAAAGTTCAACCCATGGTCCTCCTGTCCGATCACTTTCGATCGTAGGGACCACCCCACTAGTATCCGCCATGGCGGATTTGCCGCATTGGTTCTAGACCCAATCATTGACGGATTTCACCTCACACGAGTCCTCATGGACGGCGGCAGCAGCCTGAACCGGCTTTATCAGGACACAGTGCGCAAAATGGGCATAGATCCCTCAAGGATTAAGCCCAGAAAAATGACCTTTAAAGGCGTCATACCAGGTGTGGAATCCCATTGTACAGGCTCAGTCACACTGGATGTCACGCCCAAGATGCGACCCTATCCTAAAGGATCTCGAAGGTCCCACCAAGGATAGAAGCGCATCTTGAAGACGCTTATGCAAGGTGGATATCATTACATCAACATTACATAATAGATAGGGATACATACATAAGGCAAAAATGCCACAAGAATACATAAACATCATATACCAGATCAACATCCGACTACGGATGAAACATAAATGTAAGCTCAAACGACATCCACCACCGCTAGCCCAGCTGCCGACTCCAGAGCCTATCCCCGATCAAGAAGAAGCGTAAGAAGAACTCCAAAACAAGCAAACATCGCTCTCACGCCATGATCATCGCATAAACCTATACCGCAATCGTTGTTGTAGTAATCTGTGAGCCACGAGGACTCAAAGAATCCCATTACCATGGGTATCAAGACTAGCAAAGCTTAAAGGGAAAGGAAGGGGTAAAGTGGTGAGGTTGCAGCAGCGACTAAGCATGATATGGTGGCTAACATACGCAAATGAGAGCGAGAAGAGAAGCAAAGGAACGGTGCGTCAACTAGTAATGATCAAGAAGTGATCCCGAGCTCCTACTTACGCCAATCATAACACGTAAAACCGTGTTCACTTCCGGACTCCGCCGAAAAGAGACCATCACGGCTACACACACGGTTGATGCGTTTTAATTTGAATCTGGTGTCAAGTTATCTACAACCGGACATTAACAAATTCCCATCTGCCACATAACCACGGGCACGACTTTCGAAAGATAATACCCTGCAGGGGTGTCCCAACTTAGCCCATTATAAGCTCTCGCGATCAATGAAGGATATTACTTCTCCCCAGGAAGACCCGATCAGTCTTGGAATCCCGGCTACAAGACATTTCGACAGTAATAAAACAAGACCAGCAAGACCGCCCGCTGTGCCGACAAATCCTGATAGGAGTTGCACATATCTCGTTCTCAGGGCACACCGGATGAGCAAGACGACGGGTTGGCATAGACCCTGGTTGCCCAGGGGGCGCCGGACATCGCTCGGTTTGGACCAGCACTCGAAGGAGAACTGGCCCGGGGGGGCTAAAATAAAGATGACCCTCGGGCTCCGGAAACCCAAGGGAAATAAAAGGACATAGGTGAGGCAAATGGTAAAACCAATGTTGGGCCTTGCTGGAGGAGTCTTATTCAAAGCGAACTGTCAAGGGGGTCCCATAAATCACCCAACCGTGTTAGGGACGCAAAATCCGGGAACGTAACACCGGTATGACGGAAACTAGGGCGGCAAGAGTGGAACAAAACACTGTGCATAAGGCCGAGCCTTCCACCCTTTACCAAGTATATAGATGCATTAATAATATAAGAGATATTGTGATATCCCAACATAAACATAATCCAACATGGAGCAATCTTCATCTTCACCTGCAATTAGCAATGCTATAAGAGGGGCTAAGCAAAGCGGTAACATAGCCAAACAACGGTTTGCTAGGAAGGGTGACAAAGGTTAGAGGCTGACATGGCAATTTGGGGAGGCTTGAAGAACAAGTGATAGGAAGCGCAGCATAGCGATAGAACGAAGCAACTAGCATAGCAATGATAGTAGTGAGATCCAGGGTAGCGGTCATCTTGCCTGAAATCCCGCTAGGAAGAGGTACGAGTCCATGAAGAAGACAACCGGGAGTAGTCGAACGAATCATCACAACTCCGGAATGAAACCAAAGCTAACGATAGAATCAAACCGGAAAGAAGCAAACAACAAGGTAAACACACAAGCATAATCATGGCATGATGCACAATCAAGTATGATGCATGTCTGGTTTAATGAGGCATGGCATGGCAAAGTGCAACAAACAATATACAAATTAAGTGGAGCTCAATATGCAACGGGTTGCATATTGACGAAACACCACATTGGCATATTTAGTTTAATCTCGTTTAAGCTACCATACAAAGTTAAGTGTTGTTAAAGATGGCAAGAGGTGAAGCATAATTAAACTACCTATCTAGGCAAGCTTAAATGAGGCCGGAACAACAAACAACAATTCCGGATAATCCCCATACGCGTATTTCGAATTTGCTACTGTTCTGCCCTAAAACATATTTCATTGTTGTTAAACAGCAAAATAAAGTGCAACATGTTAATCTATGCATTTTTCCACCCCATTTACATATAAAGTTTATTTAAAACCGAGCTACGGTTATTTAGTTATGAAATAAATCATTTTAACATGGCATTTAAGCAAATTTAAACAAACAACAAGTTAAACATTTTAATCATGGATGACAGCAGCATATTATTAATCTACACAAAATTCTAAGCATTTTACATGTTTAAATCATTTTAATCCGATGCACGGTTTGTGAATTATTAATGCATGAACATGGAGGGTTTTTTCTCAGAAAGCAAGAATTACCGGATAATAGAGAAAATAGCAGCGAGGGAAAAAACTACGCGAGCCAAATCTGGCTGGACCAGCAAAGGCATGTGGAGAGGCTGGGGGCTGCTCACCCTTGGGCTTCGCCCGTTCGACGCAAAGGTTGGAGGACGCCGTTCTCGGCTGCTAGGGCGCCGCACTGGACCGAAAGTGAGATGGGAGGCGCAACACGCCGAGGCGTGCCGGGTGCAGGTCAACGCAGGGGCGGCGCGCTCGTGTTCTGAAACTGACGAAGCGGCGAAGGCATGATGCAGAGGAAGCAGACGCGAAGGCCGACGGCAGGGGAGGCATGCATCCGGGCGGTGGAGGCCGTTCGGGCGCAGACTTTGACGGATCGTCAGGAGAAGGCCCTTGGCAGCTATAGCGGAGCTTCCGCTGCTCCCCGCACTGGCGAGAGAGAGAGAGAGAGACCAGGGCATGAGAGAGAAGTTAGGGAAGGGGAACGGGATGGAGAGGAAACGAGCAGGGGCTCGTCGACGGGACCTGCTGGCGAGGTCCACCGTGGCGTGGCAGCGTCTTGGATCTCCGGCAAGGCAGCGGGGCCGGTCGTAACTGCAGATGGGGGAGTCAAGAAGGAGAAACTCTGTGAAGCGCCGCTGTCTCCTGTTCGAGCAAATAGAGAGGGAGAGATGTGAGGTGAGGGAGAAAGACAAGGAAGGGAGAGGAAGGAGGTGGGATGCGGGAGCGGCCTGGATCGCGGATCATGGGTGGTGCAGCTCGCCGGCAGGGCGGCTGTAGTCGAGGCCAGACGCTGGAGCTGAGGGGCTCGAGGAGCTCCTACCCTTGGTGCTGGACACGCACGGAAAGCGGGGACACTTGGGTAAGAAGCTGGTTGCAAGCGCAGGAAGGAGGAGGCTCCGGCTTGCTGGTGGTTTGGGTGGCGCGGAAATCACGGGAGTTTGTCGGAGGCTGCGGTTGGAAGGGGTGGATCTGAGATGGATGGTGGTTGGCTCGGTGGGGAAGACGAGGAGGAGACCAGGTGGGTTGGCGGCGGCGGGGAGGATTTGATGGATGGAAGGGACAGGGTTAGGGTTGGACTATAAATATATAGGTAGGGATTAGGGTAGGGTTAATCCGGTCCGTCCGATCATAATCGGGCGATCGAGAATAACTAGGTTAGAGAGTTTAAATAAGAAAACGAAGATGTTTTATAGATGTTAGGGGATGATCCGGACCCATCGGTCACGACAGCCCGGTTCGGGTTCGGGACAACTTTCGGACGCGTGCAAGGGTCTGAGTAAAGAGTAGAGAGGGTCAAACGGACAGACAAGAGGGAATCGAAAACCCTGATTGGTCTCGAAACAGTCAACGAAGGCAAGGGGGGACGCGGCAACTACGAACGGATGCAAGCTTTGGAAACATGCAGATGAAATGCAGATGATGACGTGAGATGAGATGCATGACATGAACAAAATGCAAAACCAAAAGACAAAAACCCAACCACGGAGGAAATAACACAACACATAGCCGGAAATGGCAAGAGTTGGAGTTACAAATATGGAAAGTTGTATCCGGGGCGTTACAACACTCCACCACTACGAGAGGATCTCGTCCCGAGATCTAGGATGGCACCGGAGGGAAAAGGAAGAGGAAAATAAGAGGTAAAACTAAGTTGCTGTCAGGACCCCGATTCCTAGTCACATCGACCTAGCTGGTAACACCTCAAATCACTTTGTGGCCTCACGCACGGTATTCCCACGGGTGTCGCCTTACCATGGCCCGGGACCGTTTGCGCCTTTTGGCTCACGTATATGATAGTGTCGCTAGCATCCACATGACAAAGAACCCGGGCCGACATGGCTAGTCGTGAACCCAAAGCGGCACTAACCTATGGGGACAGGCATACATGAATCACTTCGAGCATGTCGGTCATCAACGTATGAATTCGGCCAGTAGCACTGGCTATCAGGACTCCGTATCCCGGCTGTAGCAGGTGCTAGGCAGGACTCGAATATCACCGCGTGACATTTCTCAAGGGACGTATATAGGAACGAAATGAAACACATGCCGCCAGTCAAGTGTCCAAGCAGTAGTGCTGGGCTAGCAGGACTCGGTGAACCGGTCAGAAGCGGACTACTATCGCCGTAAGCACGAGACTTACATTTCCCCATATGAGAGGCTGCCAAGGATAAACAACTAGTTTGTCGGATCCCACCCATACCAAGCATTTCAATCATACACGCAATATGCCCGATATGAGCAAATACAACAAGGCATCACAACAAAACTCTACAACTCAAGTACTTTTATTTAAAAGGCTCCGAGGAGCCATACATAACATAGTCATACAGTAGGGGTCACATGACCCAACACTCAAGTCATACAATCATACAAGCACATGCAGAAGCAAACTAGTCTCGAGTACAGACTCTAGAAAGAAAGAAAGCTTGTTGGAGCCTTCCTATCTACAATGGCCCTTCACAAGTCTTAGATCGCCACCGGTGGCTAATTCACTCGTCGATGTCAACATCTACATAGAACTGGCTTGAGGGGGTAGTATTGTCCTCTCGAAAACATTGATTAAACAAACATGAGTACAAAAGTACTCAAAGAAGTCTTACCACAGAATCCTATCATACATGCACATTCTCAAGAAGGAGGTGGAGTTATTTGCAGCAAGCCAGCTTTGACTCTTGGCTAAGCTATCCTACGTGACACACTTTGTAAAGCATTTGTCGCACACGAGTCCACTACTCACCATCACAATACTCCACCGTGGATCCTCTCTCGTCATCCCCGAGAGGGCCATCCACGATACTCACACTTATCTTGAGGCTTTTAGTAGTATCCATTTACTTGTCTATGAACTGATATAGGTAACCCAGAAGTCCTTCTCCGTGGACACGGCTATTCGAATAGATCATATTAAACCCCGCAGGGTGTACTTCTTCACACACGCTCACCACTTACCGTCGTTTACACGACATGTACTCGCAACCTTCAAGCGGAAGCCCAACGTGGGTGTCGGCCACAGCCTACCTAAACACTCAAGTCCCTAGTCCAGGTTTATCGCCTATTCGGGTTCCATCCGCAGGAGTCCGCCGAGGTTTCCCATACGGCCCCGAACAATGTGTACAGGTTCCCGAGACACCAAACGGGCGAATCGGTACACCGCCACGGTGCCTACCGCAACACAACCCACCCCTAAGGTCAGCGCTATGCGGGCCCCAAAGATGCTACAAACACGAAACTACTTGCAACTCCCGGACTATGAACAGGGGTGGTTAAGAAGCCGAGAGGGTCCATTGGTTTCGGGCCCAATGCGTGGTAGTAGCTAGTTCATGGATCACAAACACAGATCTCAGTTCTTAGGGTCGGCTTCAATGAAACAACCCACCATGTACTCCTACATGGCCTCTCATCGATACCTTTACCAAATCGTGTTCAACACTTTCACTCTCGAACCAACACAACCTTTCACTCCAGTTCATCATCCCGATGAGCCGACACTGACACAACTCTAAGCATAGCAAGCATAGCATGGTAGGAATCACAAACATGGCTCAATCAACTCCTACACATGCTAGTGGGTTTCATCTAGTTACCGTGGAAATGACAGGTCATGCAAAGGAAGTGGGTTCAACTACCGCAAAGACACAACAGCTTGAATCGCGTTGTCTTAATGCGAAACGAGAGCGAAGCGAGAACATGGGTTTGTATCGGAATGATCAATGAATTGCTTGCCCGATGGAACTGGGGTAGAGAACTGCCCTTGAGATGGGTAGTCGAGGTTATCTTCGGGCAGAACCTATCATGAAAACACAATCAAATAAACATACAACAATATGCAACAATATGATGCATGCTATGACATGGCAATATGGATGTGTGTTGGCCTAATGCAAGTTGAAGGAACAGGGGATGAACTCATTTGAATCAAGATTCAAATGATAGCTCATTTGAGTTAGTCCTAATGGTGCAATATCTTATTCTGGTTATTCAGCATAATTAACTTGTTTTAACATGCATGAAACCTGTACCAATGGATAGAGTGTATTTTTCTAATAATTTTTCATATATAAATCTTTGCATTTGGAGTTATAGAATAAAAGTTATAAGCATTTGAAATTTGATTTATATTCTGGAATTTATTCTATAAAAATAAATCCAGAATTTGGGTTAATGCGTCAGCATGAGGTCAGCGTGGACGTCAGGGTCAACGGGTCATCCAGTCAAACTGACCAGTGGGACCCGCATGTCGTGGTTAGTTTAACTAATTAAATTAATTAGAACTAATCCTAATTAGTTAACCGGGGGTCCACATGTCATTGACTCAGAGCAGTCCAACAGGCCCACGTCGTGGGTCGATGGTCAACTCGCCGGGCGTCTAGCCACCGGGCGAGGCCAAAGGGCCAAGTGAGCAAAGTGCTTTGCACTTTCTCGGGCACCAAATGGAGCGCGGAGAGCATCTACGTGGAGCTGGAAGTGAGCTGCGGTGTTTGGTGGGGTCGGTTGGGTTAGGGGTGGCCGGAGTGGGCGCCGGCGACGAGTCGGGCGGCGGCCGGGGCTCGGGTGATGTCGGGTTTGGGGTTAGGGGGCTCGGCGAGGCGCGGAAAGTGCATAGCTAGGCCCAGCGCAACTTGGTGAGTGCGATGGACAGGGTGGCGTGGCCGTTGGGTGGCCGGAGCTTCGTCGGCGACGAGCTCATGGCGGTGCGTTCGGGTGATCAACGTGCGCTCGTTATGGTGCAAGAGGAAGAGAGCGGAGAGGACGGGGGAGTAGCCAGGCTCACAGTGAACCCGTAGAGAGCCTCGTCGGGGTCGGGGGCGGTCTGATGCAGCGGCGACGGCGATGGGGATCTCCGGCGGCTCGAGCTCGGTTGAGGTCAGTGTAGAGGCTTGGGTGCTTAGAGCGCGGGACTCGGCTAGCTAGGGGTAGTGGGGTGCGGCGGAGCTGCTGGACATGGTGGGGAGGGGCATGGACGGCGGGGAGCACGGCGTCGACGGTGGTGCGTCGGCGATGGCGTCGGCCAGGTTGGGGGAGAGCGAGAGGGAGAAGGCAGGGGGAGAATGGGGTGTCCAGGGGGTTCGGGCGGCGACGTGGAGGTCGTCCAGGGCGGCGAAGCGGCGAAGGGGTGAAAGGTGGCGGGCGGCGTGGCGCGCCGGCCACTAAGATTGACACTGCTCGAGCCGAGCCAAGCAACACGGCGCTGCTGGGCTGGCCGGGCAGTGGGCCGAGCAAAGGCCGTAAGGGTTTTTCCTTTTAGTCTTTTTCTAATTTCTGTAACTTTGTGGGGTTTTTTTAAAAATACCAAAACTATTTTAAAAATCACCGAAATGCTCCTGGTCACTTGTTGGAATAATCCCAACATGGAACATTTTGGTTTGACAATTTTTGAACATTTAAAATAATTTTCATAATTTAAAATGCTCATTTCAAAAACTTGTGAATTAATCTTAGGACCCTTAGATGACCTAGAAAATGGTACACCTCCTTTGACATGGGTTACGAACCAAAACAAAGAGGATGAACATTTTGAAGGGCATTTGTGTTCATTGAAATAAATTTTAGTAAACCCTAGTTGTTTTAAGGGGGGGTGTTCAGGGTTTCCGCCTTCCCCATTTCAATTTCAAATGAAGTTTAAACATGATGCACACCCTAATGCATGGTCTATCCGGGATGTGACAACTCACCCCACTCAAAAGAATCTCGTCCGAGATTTAGGATCATTATAAAAAGGTGGGATACTCAAGTCGAAGACGATCCTCCCTTTCCCAAGTTGCTTCTTGCTCGGAATGGTTTGACCATTGAACCTTTAGAAACTTGATATTCCGACGCCGAGTGGTACGCTCGGCTTGATCGAGAATACGAACGGGATATTCTCGATAGGTGAGGTTATCTTGGAGATCAAGCGTTTTGTGGTCTACTCCACGGATAGGATCCGAGAAGCAACGCCCGAGTTGGGAAACGTGGAAGACATCGTGGACTCGGAAAGATGCGGAGGTAGTTCCAATTGGTAGGCAACTTCCCTCGCTTGGCAAGAATGCGAAAGGGTCCAATGTAACGAGGAGCCAACTTGCCTTTGATACCAAACGATGAGTTCCCTTTAAAGGAGTGACCAAGATAAGCCTTCTCGCCAATTTCATAAGCCATAGGCTTATGCTTGCGTCATATTGGCTCTTTTGACGAGATTGGGCTGTTTTCAATTTCTCACGAATAACGCGAACTCGCTTCTTCCGCTTCCTCGAATCATGTCCGGCCAAAGAGTTGTCTCTCCCGGTTTACGACTCGCTTAAGAGGCGTTCGACATTTCCGTCCATAAAGAACTTCGAAAGGGCTTTGCCAGCTGGCTTGATAACTATTGTTATAAGCAAACTCGGCGAATGGAAGGCATTTCTCCCAATTCATGCCGAAAGAGATGACAGGCTCGAAGCATATCCTCTAGGATTTGATTGACTCGTTCTACTTGACCACTTGATTGAGGATGGAAAGCGGTGCTAAAGGAGAGACGAGTTCCCATAGCGTTTTGGAAACTTTCCCAAAATCGAGAGGTGAAGAGACTTCCACGGTCTGAGTTAATCTCTAATGGAATACCATGAAGAGACACTATTCGAGAGATATATAACTCAGCTAGCTGGCTAGCGGTTATACTCTCACTTAACGGGTAGGAAGTGGGCTACTTTGGAAAGACGATCAACGCATTTACGAAGATAGCATTATTCCCTCTCTTGGTCCTGGGAAACCCGGTAATGAAATCCATACCGATTTTATCCCATTTCCATTCAGGAATTTCCAAAGGTTGAAGGGTACCAGCAGCCGTTGATGCTCTGCTTTAACTCGATTTACGACGCCGTAATTAGCAATGTATTGAGCAATTTCTCTCTTCATCCTAGTCCACCAAAACCTCTGGCGTAGATCTTGATACATTTTAGTACTACCAGGATGAATGGTGAGAGGAGAGTCATGAGCTTCCTTAAGGATCAATCGCCTCAGGTTGTGCACCTTGGGAACCACTAGACGGTCTCCAAAGAACACGACACCTTGTTCATCAATGGAGAAACAATCTGCGACTCCTTTCTTGATGTTTCTCCCGACACGGAGATTCCCGGATGTACCTTCTGTGCTTTGATGATCTGATCCGTAAGGGTAGGTTTCGCCACCAGGGTGGAAAGGAATCCTCGAGGAACAATGTGAAGATTAATCTTACGAAATTCCTCGTGGAGAATTGGTTGACTTTGTTGTAACATCAGATTGTTACAATAAGATTTCCGACTTAGGGCGTCAGCCATGACATTGGCTTTGCCTGGGGTGTAGGATATTCCTAAGTCGAAATCTGTAATCAACTCGACCCAACGCCTTTGCCTCGAGATTCAAATCCGGTTGGGTAAAGATATATTTCAGACTTTGGTGATCGGTAGATTTCGCAACGATTACCCGTAAGGTAATGTCGCTAGGTTTTGAGTGCATGAACCATCGCCGCAAGCTCTAGATCGTGTGTGGGATAGTTATCCTCATGTGGACGCAATCGCCGGGAAGCGTAGGCAATCACATGATGATCTTGCATGAGTATGCAACCTAGTCCTTGTCGCGAGGCGCCGCAATAGATAATAAAGTCCTTAGAGAAACTGGTGGAACAAGTACGGAGCAGATGTCAGCGCCTTTTCAATTCCCGAAAAGCTGAACTTCGCGACTGGCGCCCATTCGAACTTCTTATCTTTCTTGAGGAGTTCGGTTAGAGGTTTAGCAACTTTAGAGAAATTCTCGGTTAAGCGGCGGCAATAGCTCGCTAAACCGAGGAAACTCCGAACTTGCTTGACCGATTCAGGTGGAGTCCAATCAAGGACGGCCGGAACTCGCCCGGGATTGACAAAGAATGCCCTTACCAGAGAGATTACATGGCCTAGATAGGTCACTTCGCAACCGTAATTCACACTTAGAGAATTTGGCATAAAGGCGGTGCTCTCGAAGTTTCATCAATACTAGCCTTAGATGTTCGGCATGTTCTTCCTCATTCTTGGAGTAGATGAGTATATCATCGAGGTATACCACTACCTAATTTATCCAAGTACTCCATAAAGATTGAGTTCATTAATCGAGAGAAGGTGGTCGGAGCATTGGTTAAACCGAAAGACATGACGGTGTACTCGTATTGGCCATAACGAGTAACAAAAGCCGCTTTTAGGTATGTCCCTCGTTCTTGATTTTGATTTGATGGTAGCCCAACCTCAAATCCATTTTGAAAAGATCGAGGATCCAAATGAGCTGATCATACAGTGTCGTTGATCCCGGGAGCGGATACTTGTTCTTGATAGTGACCAAATTGATGTGTCGGTAATCTACAACCATCCGATCCGTACCATCCTTCTTCTTGACGAAGAGGACGGGCAAGCCCATGGAGATGAACTAGGACGGATGAAACCTTTTGCAAGGACTCATCGAGTTGTTTCTTGAGTTCAGCTAGTTCTAGGGGTGCCATCTTATAAGGTCTTCTAGAGATTGGGACGGTTCCGGGAATAAGATCTATCACGAACTCAACATCCCCGCTGTGTGGAACACTGGCAGCTTCCTTCCGAAAGACATCCGGGAAATCACGGACTACCGGAATATCTTCGAGGTCCGGAAGGGGTTGGCATTTAAAGAGTAAAGTCGGCGCTTAGACACTGGGTTAAAACATCCACCGCCTTGCTCAAGGATGGGTAAGTTGAGCATGTTCTAGTAGAGCAATCAATCTTGGCATAATGGGCTGACATCCACCCATACCCAAGATGATGTTTATGTCCGAGGACTTGAGAGCTATTAAGGAAGCAAGAAAGACTAATCTGTCGACAAGAATTTCATTCCCATGACTTATTCTAGAGGTTTGCCATCTAGAGCCAGGAGTTTGAATTTCCATGGAGGTAGGCATGTCACAGAATGTGGTGTTGTGCAATCGAGCATAGCTCTTTAAATAAATGAATGAGATGCTCCAAGATCAAAGAACGGTTGCCGGATGGCAATTAACAAGAAGCGCATCGAGGACGACGTTGGGATCCTCATAGGTTTCTTCAACAGAAACATAGTTGACATGGCCACGAGCGGTGGCAACCGGTTTAGCATAGGGCACCTTCCTCGCTGGCTTGCCACGGCCAATGACTTTCCAACTTGACCGGGTGGTTCTGGGGACACTGGCGGATGTAGTGGCCTGCCTCTCCACATTTGAAACAAGTTATCATATTGGGGCGTGGAGCAGCACTAGCAGCGGGCCTCCATAAATCTTGGGCGGAACATACTGCTGGTTGGGGCGAGGCGCCTCAAAGGATGGCCTCGGGTGAACTCCGGGTGGTAGAGCAAGATTTGGAATCCAAACCCGGCGCTTCGGGATCCAGAGCCGGATGAAGATCCAGAGTCACGGATGTGCTATGAGAAGCCTCAAAATCAGTCTGCCCAGTTTCGCCATACCGATAGCCTTATTGACTAGCTTCGGAAAGAGGTACACTCATGCAGACGGAGATCTCGGCGTAGCTCGTGGCTAAGTCCCGCGGAACCTTGCTCGCTTCTTAGCATCGGTAGAAACTTCTTCGGGGCATAACGTGCTAACCTCCCAAATTCACGGCTGTAGGCATCCACCGATAGCCTACCTTGGGTGAAACTGCAGAATTCTCACGCTTATGCGGTCCATAAGACCTTCTCGAATATGATGCTCATGAAGGCGGCACGGAACTCATCCCAAGTTGTAACTTGTCCAATCGGACGATAGCCTCATAATTTTCCCACCAGAGATCGGCAGGCCTTCCAGATGATAAGCGGCAAAGGTAACCTTGTCGGCCCTCAGCCACGTTGGCGGAACGCAGCTTGTGGTGGATGCCGCGGAGCCAATCATCTGCGTCGAGTGGCTCGACGGAATATTTGAACTTTGGCGGATATAGCTTGACGAAATCGTTGAGTGAAACCACATCGCTTTCTACCGGCGTATGTGTTTTGTTCAATCCGCTCCAATAAACGGTTGGTCTCACGCTTATTGCGTTCGCTTCAAAGATCACCTCAGCCAAGGATGGCGGTTGCGCAGATTCACATTTATTGCACTACCCTCCCCTGCTCGAACAGCAGGAGTGTTGCGAGTGTTGACCATCCTGGGAGACAAACAAAGGTTTAAACCAGGATGGCAGAATTAAGCAAGGAAGTGCGGAAGGTAATGGATAGCATGGAATGCAAAGATGTTCATCCGTATGACATGGTAATATAAACATATATATATATACCAACGGTCATACACACCATTCATAGTTTAGTACAAGCCTGACGGAGTACAACTATAAGGAAAGGCGTTACATCTCATCGGAAGCATCCCAACTTCTATACATTATTTTTCTACACTTAGGAATGATACACACTAAGTCGTATTCCACAAGTCACGCAGGACGGCGGAAATACAACTATTACAATACTAGGGATACTACTACTACTCGACAGCTCCGTAGTAGTCCTCATAGAAGTCACCTCCCAATCTCGGAAGTGGAACATGATCATCCAGGAAATGCATAATCTGTGGAGCTTGTGGACCATAGGGACTCGGATGTGGCCGTGGACCAACAAACGGTGGCAGACGAGGCCCACGAGGAGGAGTGATGCCTCCTACCTCACGCCACTCCATAAAGTCCGGCAGACTTCGCCCGCACAGGTACAAGTCCCTCATGTCCATATATCCGCTTGCACGGCAGTGCAAACCTAGTCGAGTAGCCCAAAGGTGATCAGCACGGGCATTAAAGAGCTCCATACGCAAGGCCCGGTTTTCACGGTCCTTGTCTTCCAAAGATCTCCGTGGTGGTGCGAGAAGTGAGTCCTCATGGGATGCATCGCTGTACAAACCCTCAAGGTAGCCATGCGCCCTGTGGAGGGATGCCGGCATGTAGCGGAAATCACCGCTGACCAGCAAGGCAGTTCGCTCGAATAATAGTCATCATAGAATAGGCTGCATCTTGCACAGACATTCCAATAGTGATCCCAAGCCCATAAGAACAAAGTGGAGCGGTTCAAGAGCTCGGATAGGATGGATAAATCCTGACCGTGCATAGATATTGGCTTTGATTGAAATCCTAAACCGCTCCTCGACGGTATATTCAGGATACCATCGATAACCAGCCTCAACCATCACCCGAACCAACATTGCCGTGTGACCACACACACCAATGCACGGGTCAGCGAACCACTTGGTTCTCGGGGCGGTGGCCATCTGAAAGCACAGCCATAAAGCAGAGGCATTAGAATTCCTAGGGAAAATCAGGCGACATAACATCTCAGAATGCTCAAAATCGGATTTGAGACATTCAAAATCAGGTTTGCAAAACCACTCAACAACATCATATCAAGGTTCGGTTCAAATGATAGCATACTAAAATTTAGTAGCACCGAATCGAGGATGTAACCAACAATCCTATAAGTTACTACGGATTAGTAACACGTGAACCTGATAGAGAATAGAGCCTAGTCCTATACCCACGCCGAATGAGAAGAGGATGACTCAGATCGAGAGGGCATAAGGTAAAGGAGTAAAAAGAGCCTTACGTTCCTCCCACAATCAATTCCCCTACATATAACTAAAGCATTTCTAGACTCAACATCGACCCGGTTTGGCTTAGCGAACCCACAGCAGCCCCGCTCTGATGCCAACGCTGTCGGGACCCGATTCCTAGTCACATCGACCTAGCCGGTAACACCTCATATCACTTTGTGGCCTCACGCACGGTATTCCCACGGTGTCGCCTTACCATGGCTCCGGGACCGCTTACGCCTTTTGGCTCACGTATATGATAGTGTCGCTAGCATCCACATGACAAAGAACCCGGCCGACATGGCTAGTCGTGAACCCAAAGCGGCACTAACCTATGGGGACAGGCATACATGAATCACTTCGAGCATGTCGGTCATCAACGTATGAATTGGGCTGTAGCACCGGGCTAACAGGACTCAAAGATCCCGGGCTGTAGCAGGCTAGGCAGGACTCGAATATCACCGCGTGACATTTCCCGAAGGACGGACATATAGGAACGAAATGAAACACATGCCGGCCAGTCAAGTGTCCAAGTAGTAGTGTTGGGCTAGCAGGACTCCAGTGAACCGGGTCAGTAGCGGACTACTATCGCCGTAAGCACGAGACTTACATTTCCCCATATGAGAGGCTGCCAAGGATAAACAACTAGTTTGTCGGATCCCACCCATACCAAGCATTTCAATCATACACGCAATATGCCCGATATGAGCAAATACAACAAGGCATCACAACAAAACTCTACAACTCAAGTACTTTATTTTAAAAGGCTCCGAGGAGCCATACATAACATAGTCATACAGGTAGGGGTCACATGACCCAACACTCAAGTCATACAATCATACAAGCACATGCGCAATCAAACTAGTCTCGAGTATGCACTCTAGAAAGAAAGAAAGCTTGTTGGAGCCTTCCTATCTACAATGGCCCTTCACAAGTCTTAGATCGCCACCGGTGGCTAATTCACTCGTCGATGTCAACATCTACATAGAATCCGTCGGAGGGGTAGTATTGTCCTCTGGAAAACATTGATTAAACAAACATGAGTACAAAAGTACTCAACAAGTCTTACCACAGAATCCTATCATACATTCACATTCTCAAGAAGGAGGTGGAGTTATTTGCAGCAAGCCAGCTTTGACTCTTGGCTAAGCTATCCCACGTGACACACTTTGTAAAGCATTTGTCGCACACAGTCCACTACTCACCATCACAATACTCCACCGTGGATCCTCTCTCGTCATCCCCGAGAGGGCCATCCACGATACTCACACTTATCTTGAGGCTTTTAGTAGTATCCATTTACTTGTCTATGAACTGATATAGGTAACCCAGAAGTCCTTCTCCGTGGACACGGCTATTCGAATAGATCATATTAAACCCTGCAGGGTGTACTTCTTCACACACGCTCACCACTTCACCGTCGTTTACACGACATGTACTGCAACCTTCAAGCGGAAGCCCAACGTGGGTGTCGGCCACAGCCTACCTAAACACTCAAGTCCCTAGTCCAGGTTTATCGCCTATTCGGGTTCCATCCGCAGGAGTCCGCCGAGGTTTCCCATACGGCCCCGAACAATGTGTACAGGGTTCCCGAGACACCAAGCGGGCGAATCGGTACACGGCCACGGTGCCTACCGCAACACAACCCACCCCTAAGGTCAGCGTTATGCGGCCCCAAAGATGCTACAAACACCGAAACTACTTGCAACTCCGGACTATGAACAGGGGTGGTTAAGAAGCGAGAGGGTCCATTGGTTTCGGGCCCAATGCGTGGTAGTAGCTAGTTCATGGATCACAAACACAGATCTCAGTTCTTAGGGTCGGCTTCAATGAAACAACCCACCATGTACTCCTACATGGCCTCTCATCGATACCTTTTACCAAATCGTGTTCAACACTTTCACTCTCGAACCAACACAACCTTTCACTCCAGTTCATCATCCCGATGAGCCAGACTGACACAACTCTAAGCATAGCAAGCATAGCATGGTAGGAATCACAAACATGGCTCAATCAACTCCTACACATGCTAGTGGGTTTCATCTAGTTACTGTGAAATGACAGGTCATGCAAAGGAAGTGGGTTCAACTACCGCAGCACACAACAGTTGAATCGCGTTGTCTTAATGCAGTAAACGAGAGCGAAGCGAGAACATGGGTTTGTATCGGAATGATCAATGAATTGCTTGCTGATGGAACTGGGGTAGAGAACCGCCCTTCAGATGGGTAGTCGAGGTTATCTTCTAAAGCAGAACCTATCATGAAAACACACCAAATAAACATACAACAATATGCAACAATATGATGCATGCTATGACATGGCAATATGGATGTGTGTTGGCCTAATGCAAGTTGAAGGAACAGGGGATGAACTCATTTGAATCAAGATTCAAATGATAGCTCATTTGAGTTAGTCCTAATGGTGCAATATCTTATTCTGGTTATTCAGCATAGTTAACTTGTTTTAACATGCATGAAACCTGTACCAATGGATAGAGTGTATTTTTCTGATAATTTTTCATATATAAATCTTTGCATTTGGAGTTATAGAATAAAAGTTATAAGCATTTGAAATTTGATTTATATTCTGGAATTTATTCTATAAAAATAAATCCAGAATTTGGGTTAATGCGTCAGCATGAGGTCAGCGTGACGTCAGGGGTCAACGGGGTCATCCAGGTCAAACTGACCAGTGGGACCCGCATGTCAGGGTTAGTTTAACTAATTAAATTAATTAGAACTAATCCTAATTAGTTAACCGGGGGTCCACATGTCATTGACTCGTAGCAGTCCAACAGGTGGCCTACTGGGGGTCGCTGGTCAACTCGGCTGCTTGGCGTCTAGCCGCCGGCGAGGCCAGGCGCGGCGGAGCAAAGTGCTTTTGCACTTTCTGGGCACCAAATGGAGCGCGGGGAGCATCTACGTGGAGCTGGAGGTGAGCCGCGGTGTTTGGTGGGGTCGGTTGGGTTAGGGGTGGCCGGAGTGGGCGCCGGCGACGAGTCGGGCGGCCGGGCTCGGGTGATGTCGGGTTTGGGGTTAGGGGGCTCGAGGCGCGGAAAGTGCATAGTTAGGCCCAGCGCAACTCGGTGAGTGCGATGGACAGGTGGCGTGGCCGTTGGGTGGCCGGAGCTTGCCGGCATTTAGCTCCGCTGGCCAGTGCGTTCGGGTGATCGACGTGGCGCCGTTATGGTGCAAGAGGAAGAGAGCGGAGAGGACGGGGAGTAGCCAGCTCACAAAGGTGAACCCGTGAGAGAGCCTCGTCGGGTCGGGGCGGTTCGATGCGGCGGCGACGGGCGATGGGGATCTCCGGCGGCTCGAGCTCGGTTGAGGTCGGTGTAGAGGCTTTGGTGCTTAGAGCGAGCGGGACTCGGCTAGCTAGGGGTAGTGGGGTGCGCGGAGCTGCTGGACATGGTGGGGAGGGGCATGGACGGCGGGAGCACGGCGTCGACAGTGGTGGCCGGCGATGGCGTCGGCCAGGTTGGGGGAGAGCGAGAGGGAGAAGGCAGGGGAGAATGGGGTGTCCAGGGGTTCGGGCGGCGACGTGGAGGTCGCCCAGGCGGCGAGGCGGGCGAAGGTGAAGCAGGCGGCCAACTGGCGCTCAAGGCTCGCCGGCCGGCATTGCACCAGGCTACTGCCGAGCCAAGCAGCTCACCGGGCATTTGGCCGGGCTGGCAGGTGGGCCGAGCACAAAGCGCCGTAAGGGTTTTTCCTTTTTTAGTCTTTTTCTAATTTCTGTAACTTTGTGGGGTTTTTTTTTAAAATACCAAAACTATTTTAAAAATCACCGAAATGCTCCTGGTCACTTGTTGGAATAATCCCAACATGGAACATTTTGGTTTGACAATTTTTGAACATTTAAAATAATTTTCATAATTTAAAATGCTCATTTCAAAAACTTGTGAATTAATCTTAGGACCCTTAGATGACCTAGAAAATGGTACACCTCCTTTGACATGGGTTCTGAACCAAAACAAAGAGGATGAACATTTTTAAGGGAATTTCACGTAAATTGAAATAAATATTAGTAAACCCTAGTTGTTTTAAGGGGTGTTCGGGGTTTCCTGCCTTCCCCATTTCAATTTCAAATGAAGTTTAAACATGATGCACACCCTAATGCATGGTCTATCTGGGATGTGACAGTTGCTTCTTCGACAAACGAGTGAAACCATGAACCTTGAGATGTTGAGCAAAATGAAAGAAAGAAAACAAAGAAGATGAGCAAAATTGAAAACACTCCGTTAGAAAAGAGGAACAAGGGATACGACGAGAACCAAGAGGTTTAGTGATAAGATAGATATTGAAACCACTCCGGTTAAAACTAGATAGAGAAGGAATAAGATTGATATAATTTGGGCAGCACCAATTGAAAGAAGAAGGAAAACTTGATAAGATGAAAATAACTTGAAGAGATGACACAACACTCGGTTAAATGGTTAAGCATGAAAAGAACATGGTCCTCACAATTCGAGATGATGAGTGAAGAGAGCAACATCACCATGCCTCCTAAGAAAAAAAAATAGAAGATAGATCATTGAAATAAAAGAATGGAGAAGAAAATGCCAACTTCTACCACAATTGAATTTGGAAGGCCTCCTTGCAAGAAGGTTAGAATAGAGTTGTTGGAAGACCAACAACGAAAAGAATAAGTTTGTAGTGGGCTTATGGAAAACATCTCGAGACTATGAGGTGACAACCGACCACTAATGGAAACCATTGGTTTGATTGAGAGCACCAAAGAGATGAAAAACTTCTTCACCGAGATGAGAAGGAGAAAATTGGATCATTGATAAGCACCACAAATAGCTATATTCCTTAGGGAAGGCTTTAGGTGAAACATGACACAAGATGACTCCAACGAAGAGATTGGTGGATTTAAAATATCTCATTCTTGACAACATGTGAATCATGAAACACGAAGAGAAATTGCCAAGAGTGACATAACACCATCTCAAGAGATAAGGTAGAAAGAATTGCACTTTCGGAATGAAAGAAGAAGAATACTTGAGCTCCTCAAAGCAAAACATGTGTTGAACACCATGTTTATTTTAGAGTATAGCTTGGCGGGTCATAACTTCAAGAGAAATCTTGAAGAACAATTGAAGAATGAAAAGAATCCTTGACGAACCACCATGTAGAGCCTCCATGAAGAACTCCGGTAATAGAAGGATGATGAAAAGAAAGAGAAGTTCAAAACACAAGGTGAAGCCTTGCAATGATTTAGATGGAGCTTCGCGATTATATAACCGAGAGAACTTGGAACTCCGAAAAAGAAAGATGAGCAATTGAAACCAAGAATTTTTTATGAAGCTCCGGAATACGGAATAGAATTTACTCGATGAAACAAGAATAAGAATTACATTATGCTTATCCCTCATCAATTAAATTGATGACCACAATGGATTTGGCATGCCACTTATTCTCGTAGAAAGGATTAAGATAGATATGGGCAAGCTTGGGAAGGTCTTCAACGAACCACCGGTAGGATTGGAAAGAACGAATGAATTAAATGATAACGAAGGAAGTGAAATCTTGAACGAACCACTGTAAGAATTGAAAATGAACGTAGCAAAGGCACAATTCGCCGGGAAGAATTGGAAAACGAATGAAGATATTTGAGGGGATTTAGATCCATGAGAACGAAGAGGCCATGAACTGATTAGAGGTTAATTGAACGATGCACCGGTAAGATTTCGAGAACAATAGCTACACACTGAGAATGAAGAATTATGACATGATGGCCTTCAGAGGAAAGAAATGGAAACAACTCATGAAATGCTCCGGATGGGTGAAAAGAGTTCCCACAATCGAAAACAATTATGAGAGGATGGTATCAAACTAGAACCATGAATCTTGAAGTGAATGGAGCAAGATTTAAGAGAAACTCTTCTTCGGTCTTCAAATGTTGAGAAAGACGATGAGAAACCACCATGAATTGTTGAGATACTCCAGGATGATTAGAAGAGTCAGGTAAGATCCTCGAAAAGACACATGGGTTAGGGCCCACTCAAAAGGAAACACCGTTGAGCGATTGATTGAAAGGGGATTGCACGGTTGAGTTAAATGGCTTGAATGAGATAACAACCTCAAAATAACTTGAACGAATTGAGAATGGAAACACGAATCTTCCAAGATATCTTCAACACTCCAGATAAGAATAGAGAGAGGTGAACAACTAAGAGGTACACCGGCATGCAAAAACATTTGAAACGAGGAAAGGAATATGATGAATATCAAAAGCTTGAAATTGGATCCGCCGGAGAAGAAACAACAACGAAGGATGATGAACTTGAAACTGTTGAGCATCTTCATGGGAAATCACCGGATAAGAACATCGAAAGAAAAGAATGAAGAGACTTCTCTCAAATAAAAAGGATACATGATTAATAAATCTGAGTCCTTGAAGAAAAAGGGTGGGAGGGCGGGAAAACAAGGCAACTTGGGGACGGGTGAAACGGATACCGTTGAGAAAAACTTAGAATTTATCTCGCAAATGTTGAAATGATCGGATCCACTTGAAGAGAAGCACGCCGGTTGGGAAAAGAATTAACATGATGACCTCGATGATCAAGAAGGATTAGTATTCACATAGTAATATGAGAACACCGTTTAGGGAAGGTATGGATCAACACTTGACATCGAAGCAACTCGAATACCACAAATAAAACAAAACAAAGGATTTGTCTTGCAGAATAAGCCGGAACAAATACATATGATAGAGATTTACCCAATCCCATATCATGCATCTGTCGGAAAGATATTCTAGGAGCTACTTGAATTCCCACCTATAAACTCCGAAACTTTACGGTTATGCAACTGGTGTTGGGGATACATGTGACACAAAATATATCACCCAAACTAACAATTCCTAGATCCAGCTTGATCAATCCTTCAACTCATATCCAAGAAAACTTCGGAAATCGTGTACCTCAACCTTCGAAAAGCATCCGTTATACAAGTTATGGCAATACTCCCGAACTCCCCAGTACTGGGTGGCGTCGAGGTTATCTCACCAACATCTGCATAAAAGAGATTTTCGATGTCGGCAAAACTCAGGTATTCAAGAACTGCAACGATAAAATTGTGACGACAACACCTCGGAGCTCAACTCCCCGGACACCGCCACAACCCCTAAATGTCAGGAGGCACCAAGAACAATGTTCTCGTCACAAGACTATCGGAACGATCCCAAGATACCCGCGTGATCCTAAAAGAAATTCGTGAAATTTGAGGAGAGAAAAGACAAAACATCTACGTCAGGAGGCCTCAGCAGAGCGACGAAGGGACTGAGGAGTAAAAAGGATCCGACTCTCTGATATATATAATCCTAAGACTCAAAATAGTTTTCTTCTAGACTCAACAACGGCCAACAATCAAGGGGGGCTCCTATGGTCGGTCGAGGCTCTGATACCAACTTGTCACGCCCAAGATGCGACCCTATCCTAAAGGAACTCGAAGGTCCCACCAAGGATAGAAGCGCATCTTGAAGACGCTTTTGCAAGGTGGATATCATTACATCAACATTACATAATAGATAGGGATACATACATAAGGCACAAATGCCACAAGAATACATCAACATCATATACTGCATCAACATCCGACTACGGATGAAACATAAACAGAAGCTCAAACGACATCCACCCTGCTAGCCCAGGCTGCCGACCTAGAGCCTATCCCCTGATCGAAGAAGAAGCAGAAGAAGAACTCCAAAACAAGCAAACATCGCTCTCACATCATGATCATCGCATAACATGTACCTGCAACTGTTGTTGTAGTAATCTGTGAGCCACGAGGACTCAGCAATCCCATTACCATGGGTATCAAGACTAGCAAAGCTTAAAGGGAAAGGAAGGGGTAAAGTGGTGAGGTTGCAGCAGCGACTAAGCATGATATGGTGGCTAACATACGCAAATGAGAGCGAGAAGAGAAGCAAAGGAACGATCGTCAACTAGTAATGATCAAGAAGTGATCCTGAGTTCCTACTTACGCCAATCATAACACAGAAACTGTGTTCACTTCCCGGACTCCGCCGAAAAGAGACCATCACGGCTACACACACGGTTGATGCATTTTAATTGAATCTGGTGTCAAGTTATCTACAACCGGACATTAACAAATTCCCATCTCGCCACATAACCGCTGGCACGGCTTTGAAAGATAATACCTGCAGGGGTGTCCCAACTTAGCCCATGATAAGCTCTCACGATCAACGAAGGATATTCCTTCTCCCTGGGAAGACCCGATCAGTCTCGGAATCCTGGCTACAAGACATTTCGACAGTAATAAAACAAGACCAGCAAGACCGCCCGCTGTGCCGACAAATCCCGATAGGAGCTGCACATATCTCGTTCTCAGGGCACACCGGATGAGCAAGACGACGGGTTGGCATAGACTCGGTTGCCTGTGGGCGCCGGACATCGCTTCGGTTTGGACCAGCACTCGAAGGAGAACTGCCCGGGGGCTAAAATAAAGATGACCCTCGGGCTGGAAACCCAAGGGAAATAAAAGGACATAGGTGAGGCAAATGGTAAAACCAATGTTGGGCCTTCTTTGGAGGAGTCTTATTCAAAGCGAACTGTCAAGGGGTCCCATAAATCACCCAACCGCGTTAGGGACGCAAAATCCGGGAACATAATACCGATATGACGGAAACTAGGAGGCAAGAGTGGAACAAAACACTGTGCATAAGGCCGAGCCTTCCACCCTTTACCAAGTATATAGATGCATTAATAATATAAGAGATATTGTGATATCCCAACATAAACATAATCCAACATGGAGCAATGTTCATCTTCACCTGCAACTAGCAACGCTATAAGAGGGGCTGAGCAAAGCGGTAACATAGCCAAACAACAGTTTGCTAGGAAGGGTGTCAAAGGTTAGAGGCTGACATGGCAATTTGGGGAGGCTTGAAGAACAAGTGATAGGAAGCGCAGCATAGCGATAGAACGAAGCAACTAGCATAGCAATGATAGTAGTGAGATCCAGGGTAGCGGTCATCTTGCCTGAAATCCCGCTAGGAAGAAGAACGAGTCCATGAAGAAGATAACCGGGAGTAGTCGAACGAATCATCACAACTCCGGAACGAAACCGAAGCTAACGATAGAATCAAACCGGAAAGAAGCAAATAACAAGGTAAACACACAAGCATAATCATGGCATGATGCACAATCAAGTATGATGCATGTCCGGTTTAATGAGGCATGGCATGGCAAAGTGCAACAAACAATACTACAAATTAAGTGGAGCTCAATATGCAACGGGTTGCATATTGACGAAACACCACATTGGCATATTTAGTTTAATCTCGTTTAAGCTACCAAACAAAGTTAAGTGTTGTTAAAGATGGCAAGAGGTGAAGCATAATTAAACTACCTATCTAGGCAAGCTTAAATGAGGTCGGAACAACAAACAACAATTCCGGAAAATCCCCATACGCGTATTTCGAATTTGCTACCATTCTGCCCTAAAACATATTTCATTGTTGTTAAACAGCAAAATAAAGTGCAACATGTTAATCTATGCATTTTTCCACCCCATTTACATATAAAGTTTATTTAAAACCAAGCTACGGTTATTTAGTTATGAAATAAATCATTTTAACATGGCATTTAAGCAAATTTAAACAAACAGCAAGTTAAACATTTTAATCATGGATGACAGCAGCATATTATTAATCTACACAAAATTCTAAGCATTTTACATGTTTAAATCATTTTAATCCGATGCACGGTTTGTGAATTATTAATGCATGAACATGGAGGGTTTTTCAGAAAGCAAGAATTATTTGGATAATAGAGAAAATCGCAGCGCAGGGAAAAAACTACGCTGGCCAAATCTGGCTGGACCAGCAGTGCACAGAGAGCTCGGGGCTGCTCACCCTTGGGCTTCGGCCCGGTTCGATGCAAATGCTGGAGGAGGCCGGTTCCTGGGCTGCTAGGCGCGCAGCTGGACCGAGCGGGATGGGGAGGCGCGGTCACGCGAGGCAGGACCGGGCGCAGGTCAATGCAGGGGCGGCGCGCTCGTGTTCTGAAACTGACGAAACAGCGAAGGCATGATGCAGAGGAAGCAGACGCGAAGGCCGACGGCAGGGGAGGCATGCATCCGGGCGGTGGAGGCCGTTCCCGGCGGCAGACTTGACGGATCGTCGCAGGAGAAGGCCCTTGGCAGCCATAGCGGAGCTTCCACTGCTCCTGCACCTGACGAGAGAGAGAGAGAGGCCGGGGCATGAGATAGAGGTTAGGGAAGGGGAACGGGATGGAGAGGAAACGAGCAGGGGCTTGTCGACGGGACCTGCTGGCGAGGTCCGCCGTGGCGTGGCAGCGTCTTGGGTCTCCGGCAAGGCAGCGTGGCCGGTCGTAACCAGAGATGGGGGGAGTCGGCGGTGGAGAAACTCCAGGAAGCATCACTGTCTCCTGTTCGAGCAAACAGAGAGGGAGAGATATGAGGTGAGGGAGAAAGACAGGGAAGGGAGAGGAAGGAGGTGGGATGCGGGAGCGGCCTGGATTGCGGATCGTGGGTGGTGCAGCTCGCCGGCAGGGCGGCTGTAGTCGAGGCCAGGCGCTGGAGCTGAGGGGCTCGAGGAGCTCCTACCCTTGGTGCTGGACGTGCACGGAAAGCGGGGACACTCGGGTAAGAAGCTGGTTGCAGGCGCGGGAAGGAGGAGGCTCCGGCTTGTCGGGTGGTTTGGGTGGCGCGGAAATCACGGAGTTTGTCGGAGGCTGCGGTTGGAAGGGGGTGGATCTGAGATGGATGGTGGTTGGCTCGGTGGGGAAGACGAGGAGGAGACCAGGTGGGTTGGCGGCGACGGGGAGGATTTGATGGATGGAAGGGACAGGGCTAGGGTTGGACTATAAATATATAGGTAGGGATTATGGTAGGGTTAATCCGGTCCGTCCGGTCATAATTGGGCGATCGAGAATAACTAGGTTAGAGAGTTTAAATAAGAAAACGGAGATGTTTTATAGATGTTAGGGGATGATCCGGACCCATCGGTCACGACAGCCCGGTTCAGGTTCGGGACAACTTTCGGACGCGTGCAAGGGGTCTGATTAAAGAGTAGAGAGGGTCAAACGGACAGACAAGAGGGAATCGAAAACCCCGATTGGTCTCGAAACGGTCAACGAAGGCAAGGGGGGACGCGGCAACTACGAACGGATGCAAGCTTTGGAAACATGCAGATGAAATGCAGATGATGAAGTGAGATGAGATGCATGACATGAACAAAATGCAAAACCAAAAGACAAAAACCCAACCACGGAGGAAATAACACAACACATAGCCGGAAATGGCAAGAGTTGGAGTTACAAATATGGAAAGTTGTATCCGGGGCGTTACACTGGAAGTGGTCTTCGGATCCCCGGATAATTTCCGAAGCGAGGAATTAATCTTTGATATAGTCCCGTTCCGCAGTGGCTACCATGCACTGCTCGGGCGAACCGCATTTGCAAAATTCAATGCAGTACCGCACTATGCATACCTCAAGCTCAAGATGCCAGGACCTCGAGGGGTCATCACAGTCAATGGAAATACAGAGCGCTCGCTCCGAACTGAGGAGCACACTGCGGCGCTCGCAGTAGAAGTGCAAAGCAGCCTATCAAGGCAATTCCCCAGTCCGGCGATCAGACGTCCGGACACCGTCAAGCGTGCCCGAAGTATCTGCAACAGGACCACCTGGCACGTTCTAAGCTCGCATAGCAATACGGCCCCTACCCTAGCCCCATCCAAATGGCAGCACATGTGCCACGCGTACACAATTACGCATTAAAAATACCATGGGCACAAGGGAGGGGCACGACTACGGCATGTCCCGAAGCGTGGCTCAACCGCACTAGGGGCTCCCTACTTTGTTATTTTTTCTCTCTTCCAGTACTTTATTCTCTGGAAGCCCTGTTCGGCAATATAATTGCCGAACACACGATACAAGGACCAGGGGGGATGGAAGCTACGGCGCATCATGGAACTCTCAGGTGGTCTCTATAACGAGCAAAATACCCGCTTTCACTACCATCCCGCAGCTTACCCTTAGGGGAGACATGTCAAATAGTCCCATTTTCTGCTTATCGCACTACTTGTATCATTCTGCTTTAATTCACTCTTTCGAATAAACAATGCATAGCTTCTGTCTATTATTGCATTCTCTTTTTACATATATATGTTCATTAATGACATCGTACCTCCGTACACTTTGGTACGGCCAATACACCAGGGGCTTAAGTACCCCAAAATATGGTGTGAGAAGTCCGAACACTTTCACGAGTGCGGCACCCCGAACTTATAGCATTATATGCATCGGCTCCGAATCATGTCTTGGGTCAATAGTTGGGTTTGCCCGGCTCCCATGTTTTGGTACCTTACGTTCCGTTATATCCACTAAGGTAGCGCTGGGAGAACTACTGCGATTGTGCCCCGGTTGAGCTGGGTTAAGCACCTCAGTAGAGAAAGCTAAAACTGACCGTCATGATAGGGCGAGAGTTGGTCGCTGTTCGAGAGGTTTCGAGTCCCTAAAGACTTATGCCGCTTAGAGCGAGGGGTCGTCTTTGTCCGGCTTAGGCGTGGATAGTGCCCCAAACTCGGTCTCCCGAATACTAGGGGCTTCGCCAAAATTTAAAATTATAGAATTCTATGGCTAAGTGAGAGTGATAAAGCATTATAGTCCGATTGCCTTGTTTGTTGTGCTGAGCGCCTCCCTAGAAGGAATCAAGAATGGGAAAAAGAGCGCTCAGGTTTATCCCGAACACCCTAGCACTCGTGGCTCGGGGGCAGAAGCTGACGACTCGCCATCTCTCAGATTTAGTAAACGGCCGCACAGAAGGTAATATTTTAAATTCAAAAAGCGTTGCTTAGCTCATATGAACAAGTTTTCAGCGTACAGGATCACAAATGCGAGTTTACTCAAATATTACACCTTTGGAGCATTCATCCACCATAAGGCGGGCACCCTTCAGGAGGCCCTCATAATACGCTTCCGGGTGGCGATGCTCCTTGCCCTGCGGTGACCCATCCTTCACCAGCTTCTCAGCATCCATCTTGCCCTAGTGTCCTTTAACACGGGCAAGCGCCCTGCGGGCACCCTTAATGCAGACGGAGCGCTTGATGACCTCAAGCCACGGACAGGCATCCGCCAGCCGCCTCACCAGCCCAAAGTAGCTCCCAGGCACGGCCTCTCCAGGCCACAGCCGGACTATAAGACCTTTCATGGCCTGTTCAGCCACCTTATGGAGCTCGACCATCTGCTTCAGCTGGTTGCTCAAGGGCACCAGGTGTCCGGCCTCAGCATACTGAGACCAGAACACCTTCTTCTTCGAGCTCCCTTCCTCATCCCGGTAGTAGGCGGCGGCATCTGACACGCTGCGGGGCAAATCTGCGAATGCTCCTAGAGAGCTCCGGACTCGGGTAAGTAAGAAGTAATTCACTTTCGCATGCTTGCTTTGCATAATGAATGCCTTACCCGCCGCTATCTTCTTCATCGCCTCAATTTCCTGGAGGGCTTTTTGGGCTTCAGTCTTGGCATGCTTGGCGCTCTCGAGGGCCGAGGCAAGCTCGGACTCTCGAGTCATTGAGTCAAGCTCCAAACTCTCGTGTTTTTTTCACGAGAGCCTGGAGCTCTTGCTGCACCTCCGCCACCCGCGCCTCCTGCTTTCCTTGCTCGGTGCGCTCCGCGGCCGCTTAGTCTTCGGCCTCGGACAGCGCTCGCTTCAGGGTTACCACCTCGGTTGTGGCCCCTGACATAGCCACGACGATCCTGTCATTTTCTGCAACCACATCTTTTTAATATATACTTACATAAGGTATTACTTACCTTCCTTATCCTCAAGCTGCTTCTTGACAAGGCCGAGCTTGTTCTCGGACCGCTCAAGGCTCTGCTTCAATGCATCGACCTCCGCAGTAAGTGCAGCAGAGGTCAGCAGCGCAGCCTGCTTACCCATATCGACATACTTATGTTAGACTCCTGCGAATATTCTTAGATCCTCAATTCGGCTTTTCTTTGTGAACACCGAACTGAGCATCAGGGGCTACTATCTATGCAGTAATATTTTTATATTTTTTAAATACATACCTCAAAGCCTGTTAGAAGGCTAGCACAGGCTTCAGTCAGTCCGCTCTTGGCGGACTGAACCTTCTGGATCACCGAACTCATTACAGTACGGTGTTCCTCGTTGATGGAGGCGCCGTTAAGCACCTCCAGCAAATTATCTGGTGCCTCCGGTTGGACGGAGGTCACCGGCGCGGTAGGCTTGCTCCTCTTGGAAGGAGGTTGCCTGCCGGAGTCCGGAACCACGGGAGGTTCCGGCACGATGTTCAGCCCAGGGCCGGACTTGGAGCCCTTGGGAGCCTTGCTCCTTTTTTGCCCGTGTTCCGGAAGGTCGCCTTGCGGCGCCTCCAGGACCACCTCCTCTCGGCTTGGAACCCTTTGGGACAGCACCTCGGCGTTGTCCGTAGGGCGAGGAGTGGAAGCAGTCGGAAGTGAAAGGCTATTCACATCCGACGAATCCAAGGAACCGCTCGACAATATGTCGACTTGGGCTCGGGGCGGACTGCATGATTATATTTGGCGTTAGGAGAAGCTGTGTAATAAAGGAACACTATGAGTCACTCTGGTGTCCGAATACTTACGACTTCGCCAGGGGCTTGGCCCTGGGCGGCCACTCCTCCTCGCTGTCGGCGGCGTTGGTGGAGCAGTCCGGAGGAATGGTCTTTCCCTTCTTGGACCCTCCGGCCTCCCCAGTTGGGGCGGCCTTCCTTTTCTTTTCTCCCCCTGCTGGAGGGGGAGAAGCCTCTCTTTCCTCCTCCTCATCTTCGTGGGAGGAGTGCGCGTCGGAGTCATTGGACGACGAGTCCGATACCACCTGGCGCCGGGAACTCTTTCGGGTTCCCGTGGCCTTCTTCTTGGCCTTCTTCTCCCAAGACCACGTAGGTGCCGGAACCAGCAGCCCCGCCAAGCGGGCGTCAGCTGGGCCTTCGGGCAAAGGAGCCGGACAGTCGATCTGTCCGGCCGTCTCTTGCCAGTCCTGTCAAAGGTACGGGAGCTCAGATCCCGCATAGGGTCAAACTATGAAAAACAAGTATCTTGTAAGAGGTAAGACAGCTTACCGCGCTGGCTTGGCGCTTCGCGCAGAGTCCGCGATCCTCGTTGGCGGAGGAGGGCTCCTCGGCACCCTTGAATAGCACCTTCCAGGCATCCTCTTACGTTGTGTCAAAGAGTCTGTTCAGAGTTTGGTGCTGGGCCGGGTCGAACTCCCACAATTTGAAGGCCCGTCGTTGACACGGGAGGATCCGGCGGATGAGCATGACCTGGACTATGTTGACGAGTATGAGCTTCTTGCTCACCATGTTTTGGATACATGTTTGGAGTCCGGTCAGCTCTCCCGAACTACCCCAGGGCAGGCCCTTCTCTTTCCAGGAGGTGAGCCGCGTGGGGATGCCAGATCGGAACTCGAGGGCCGCCGCCCATTCGGGGTGGCGCGGCTCGGTGATATAGAACCACCCTGATTGCCACCCCTTTATGGTCTCCACAAAGGAGCCCTCGAGCCATGTGACGTGGGGCATCTTGCCCACCATGGCGCCTCCGCACTCCGCCTGGCGGCCGCCCACTACCTTCGGCTTGACACTAAAAGTCTTCAGCCATAAGCCGAAGTGGGGCTTTATGCGGAGGAAGGCCTCGCACACGACGATAAACGTCGAGATGTTGAGGATGAAGTTCGGGGCCAGATCGTGGAAATCCAGGCCGTAGTAGAACATGAGCCCCCGGATGAACGGGTGGAGAGGGAATCCTATTCCGCAGAGGAAATGGGTGAGAAACACTACCCTCTCATGGGGCCTGGGGGTGGGGATCGGCTGTCCCTCATCTGGGAGCCGGTGCGCGATGTTGTCGGATAAGTATCCGTCTCTCCACAGCTTCTTGATGTGTCCCTCCGTGACGGAGGAGACCATCCACCTGCCTCCCGCTCCAGACATGGTTGGAGAAGGTTGAGGTGGGAAATGCGAACTTGGGCGCTGGAGCTGAGTGTGTGAAAATGGATGAGCAAGGGAGGAAGAAGGCATGGGTGAAAAGGTGAATCCTTATCCCTTTATATGGGCGGACGAAACTATGCGTCCCCACCAGCCTGGTAAAACTCGCTTATCCCCCAAGCGCCGTAATCAATGGCGCGGTTGGGTTACCCACGCCCGTATTGATGAGAATCCCGGGATAAGGGGACACGATCTCTGCTTCGACAAGATGTGCCAAGGAAACCGCCTCGCAAAACGCGCTGAGGTGGGACAGTAAAAACGATTCAAACAAAGGCTTGGCTGTGGTGTGATGTCACACTACAGAATACGTCAGCAGATTAGACTTGTAAAAATATTATTCTCTCTATGATGGTGTGTGGAACTTTTTTTGCAGAGCCGGACACGGTCCTCGTGTTCAAAATCTTCTATGAAGTATTCGGAGGAGGAACCCGCCTTGCAATGCCGAAGACAATCTGCACGCCGGACTCGTCGTCATTGAAGCCTGGTTCAGGGGCTACTGAGGGAGTCCTGGATTAGGGGGTGTCCGGATAGCCGGACTATAACCTTTGGCCGGACTGTTGGACCATGAAGATACAAGTTTGAAGACTTCGTCCCGTATCCGGATGGGAATCTCCTTGGCGTGGAAGGCAAGCTTGGCAATACGGATATGTAGATCTCCTCCCATTGTAACCGACTTTGTGTAACCCTAACACCCTCCGGTGTCTATATAAACCGGAGGGTTTAGTCCGTAGGACACAACAACAAACATACATTCATACCATAGGCTAGCTTCTAGGGTTTAGCCTCTCTGATCTCGTGGTAGATCTACTCTTGTACTACCCATATCATCAATATTAATCAAGCAGGAGTAGGGTTTTACCTCCATCGAGAGGGCCCGAACCTGGGTAAAAACATCGTGTCCCTTGTCTCCTGTTACCATCCGCCCAGACGCACAGTTCGGGACCCCCTACCCGAGATCCGCCGGTTTTGACACCGACAATGACAATGGGGACACACCAGGTCCATAGCCTTACTATAATTTATTTTGCTTCCTCCTGGTTTCCTCACATCACGGTCCCACACCATTGTCAACCTATGTAGTAGTCAATAAACGAGAGAATTGCACAAGAAGCGGCCGACAGCTGGGACCAAGCAGCTCGAGTAGTATTTGTGTTTTTGAGGTGTGAGAAGTGCAGAGTTTTTCGATGTTTAGCCCGGATATTAATTTTTCTCCTCTGAACAACAACGAAAACATCGTCATAGTATTAATCGATGGGTTGTGGCCCGTCTAGCCGAGGCCAGATATCCAGCCCAGATATTAATTTTTTGGGTTAATTACATAAATGCCACTCCAACTATGGTGATTCATAAAAATGCCACTGCAATTTTTGCAAACTTTGAAGAACCCCACTTCAGACTCAAAAAATGCCACTAGAAATGCAATGAAATGGCATTTTTCAAAGTTTGGGAATTGCAGTGGCATTTCTCGGAATCGCCAAATTTGGAGTGGCATTTGTCAAATTAACCCATTTTTTTCAAGCTGAAAATGGCTAGCCAAGCTATAATTTTTTTTAGGAATACCCAGGCGAAGTCAAATTGTTATTCTCCGCCCCGCTAGGCTGCAAATCTTTCCTAGGAGGGATGCATTAGGCTTAACAAGAAAATGGGCTTTAAGAAATAATAAATGGGATGTGATTAAAAAAAGCAAAGAATTATAAAAAATGCACCAAACACGTAATTACTTTATAAAATATTATTTTTGGATATTGAAAATTTTAATTTCATTAATTGTTGCAAGCGCAATGTTTCGTTGGATTTTTATGTAATATAAATTTATATTGAAATTGTATTTAATCTGACTAGAAAATATGGGATACAAATATTTCGGATCCCATCAAAATGTGGGAAATTTTATTGAATTCTGTTTTGAACGCTTGGTTGAAATGGGCTGTACTTTTAACAAACTGTAAATGGGCTGTAGTAAATTCCATTAGAATTCAAAAATGGGCTACACATTCTTACAAATCTCAAATGGGCTATAAGTTCTCTACCACACACTTCTAGCCTTACTAAGTTGACGCGTCCTCTAAAAAAACAGAGTTGACGCGTATGCAAGGCTTTGTGAACTTATAGTCAACACATGGTTCTAGTAGCAGTGGATGTTGGATGTCCATCCAATGGATGTCGTGCTTCTTCTTCAATCTCGGATATTCTAGCTTCACCTTCCCAAAAAATGATTCCTCCCCCTGACATCTGGGCGCACTGCTTCGAAGTCGACCAGGGCCTACTAAGTTGACGTACCAAGGGCTTTGTCAACTTAGTCAATATAAACAATTCTAGTTGCGGACTGCACGATGTCCATCCAACGGCCGTCAGGTTTCTTCAACCTCTCGGTCTTCTTGCTCCACTACCAAAGCAGCGCTGGTCGTGGTCGCTTCACCGCCTCGCCTCCCGTGGCGGCTATCTTGCCGCAGAGGCCTCACCGCCTTACTACTCCCACCGCTGGCAGTGCCATCCTCCACTCACCCACACCTCGTTATTCTCGCGGAGCAAAGAATGAGCCAACCAGTGAACCTCGTACTCCTCTTTGCGTGTGCATCCACCGTCGCTGTCTTCCCCGGCTCCGTCGTCCCTTCCTAGGGCCTCGCTGCCGTCGTCCACGGCCCTAGTGCTCTCGGCGCGGCATGGTCAATATGGTCAAGGAACGACTTCCATCGGACGTGGATCATGCGTGGAGAGGCCGATTGGGGTCCACGGCAGCCGCAAGGAAGTGCCTCCTTATTACGGGCAAAATAATTATTCCTCCACCTGACAGCAGGGACCCACCGGACGGGCCACCGTATTTCGTGAAAAAATGATTCGCCCCCTGACTGCTAGGACACACGAGCTACATCTTCGCACGCAAGGAAGTGCGTCCGGGAAAAAAATGATTCGCCCCCCTGACTGCTGGGACCCACCAGCTACGTCTTCGCACGCAAGGAAGTGCGTCCGAAAAAAATGATTCGCCCCCGACTGCTGGGACCCACCAACTAAACCTTTGCACGCAAGGAAGTGCGTCCGGGCAAAAAAAAAAACGATTCGCCCCCTGACTGCTGGGACCCAGCAGCTACACCTTCGCACGCAAGGAAGTGCATCCGGCAAAAAAAACAAACGATTCATTACCGATCATTGCTGGGACCCACCAACTACATCTTCGCACGGAAGGAAGTGCGTCCGGCAAAAAAAGCGATTCGCCGATCATTGCTGGGACCCACCAGCTACATCTTCACAGCAAGGAAGTTCTCGATACCGGGACCCACCTGGTCGAAGCGTCGTGGCGTTGTCATTCGGGTCGCGAACGGTATGCATATATATACCGGTGGATGTAGAGGCGCCGCACGTGTCGTAGTAGAGGCGCCAGACGTGTTGTAGTAGAGGCGCCGCACGTAGCATGTACATGTACGTATAGCAGCGCCAGGTGCAAGAAAGAAAATACGCCACGTATGTGTACATACGGGCGGGTCTAGAACGCCTACTCACAGACAATGCACGCCGTGGCTCGTGTACATGGCTAGCTCAGAATGGTGAAACAGCGTCGTCATCGTGTTCATGGGTAGGCAACGGAATGCGTCGTGTTCATCGGGAGGCAACGGAACGCGTGGGAGCCAACCGGCTGGGTCGGAATGGAATGCGTGGTCGTGTTCATCGGGAGGGCTTGGACGGAACAGGCGATGGAAACGAGGCCTGGCGCACCGCACAACGGAAGAAACAGCCTTGTGTTCGACCGGCCACGTTCGAAACGGGATCCTATTCATCGGGAGGGGTCTGGCGTATCGAATAACAAAGGAAACAGACCTCCTACGGTCGAAACGGGGTTCCTGTTGATCGGGAGGGGTGTGGCGTACCGCAAAATGGAGGAAATGGACTTGTGTTGGAGCGCTACAGTCAAAACGGGGTCCTGTTTATCGGGAGGGCTGTGGCGTACCGCAAAACGGGACTCCACGTGATACTGTTCATCTCCACCATCGACCCCCTCTGTCGGATTTCGGGTACCGGCAGACCCTTGAGGTTCGAACACTGGGGTGCGCGCGGAGATCTCTCCCCTACCGATCTATGTTCGATTTCCTCGTGCGAGCTAAGCTGGAAACGATGAACAATACAAGGGACACGGGGTTTATACTGGTTCAGGCCACCATTGTGGTGTAATACCCTACTCCAGTGTGTGGTGTGGTGGATTGCCTCAGGGGCTGATGATGAACAGTACAAGGGAAGAACAGCCTCGCGAGAGGTGTTCTTGAGCTGGTGCGTGAACTGCTGGGTGAGTTCGATCGCCTCTCTCTATCTACTTCCACTAGATTACTTTTTGATGCCTCTACTCTGTGTTCTTCTCAGCTGTCTCCACTCTGTGGTGGCTAGCTCTATTTATAGAGGCCCTGGGCCTCTCCCCCAAAATAATGAGCGGGAAGGGCGCCAACAATTGGCCATTTTGAAGGGGAACATCTAGTACAAGTGATCCTGACCAAAGGTGGTCTTCGGCTGCCAAAAGCACTGGTGGTGAAGCCGTCTTGGGCTCCACGGTGACCTCCGTCCTGCCGTCCGGCTGGTCTTGATCTCGTTGCACTGGAATGGTAACCTTTGCGTGATGCCTTGGCATGTGCTTGCCCCCTTTGCACCAAAAGGGAAACAAGGACTTTGCGCAGGCCGGCGCCCGCCTGGCGCCCGCCTGGTCTTCGATCGTCATGGCTTGCGTCACGGGCTCCTCGCGAGGTACCCCTGCATTGATCTCTCCGCCTCCTCGTGAGCCTGCCTGATGAGGCTGCCTCTGAGGAAGCCTCTTGTTGTCTGCCCCGCGAGGCTTGGCCCCTCGCGAGGGTCTTGAGCTTGAGCCGATGAAGATGGGCCACGATGGGCCCCCACTTGAGCCACGCCGCAGGCCGCAGGTAGGCAAGTCTGGGGACCCCCGTTCCCAGAACACCGACAGTAGCCCCCGGGCCCAAGGCGCGCGTGGGCTTGGCATAGCGGAGAAGCGGAGGGGCAAGCGCGAAGCGCCGCGGGCCCCAATAGTCTGCGGCCTTGGGCACCGCGTGGCGGTTGATAGGACGTGGGCGACTGCGCTTCCCCACGATGCCTCGGCAACTGCACGACTTGACAGGTCCCTGCATGCGGAGATACGGGTCATGATTACCTGCGATCGTGGTGCTCGGCGGTTGGCCTTCTCTGGCTATAAGTACGGGGCTGCGTGAGCCCCTTCAGTCCATTCCTTCCTGCTTCTCCTTTGTTCTTCTTCCTCGCCCTTGCCTCTTCTCGCGCCAATGGCACCGATCTGCCGGTTTTCTACAGAGGATAAGGGAAAGGCCCCTCGGGAAGGTCCTGACCCTCTTCCGCCGAAGAAACGGCCGGTCCCTGGCTGCCGCGATGTGGGTGCTCGGCAGGAGGAGTCGAGGCCCTGGTACGAGCGGCCGCCGCCCGGGTTCCCGCTGCCCTTGTACGCCCGTGTCGTGGGCCCTAGGGAGGAGGGCGCCGAGCGACATCGACGGTGCCGCCGTCGTCGCCGGCGAGTCACGGCGGTGCGCGTCGTTCCTCCTGGAGTCCACGCTGAGGGCTCCTCCCGTGAGCTTGTGCTTCACGCCGCCATGTCTCCAAGCTCTTGGATCCGCCTTCCTCCCTCCTTCGCCTTCGAGATGCCGCCGAGCGGGTCTCTGGAGCTCTGGCTGCAGCACACCGACTGCAGCACTCTTGCGACCGGAGCGGAGGTCGCGGTCGTCGCTCCGGGCAAAGGTCTACATGACCTGGGGCTGGGGTGAGATTGCCCGGGTCTGCCGGACGGACGGTGCCCTCGTAATTCACCTCGAATACGACGGTGCCTCCGTGATGTTCTTCAAGGTCTTCGATGCTAAAGGACGCCAGTTGGAGTGCTGCCCCAAGGGAGGCGGCAGGGGCGACGAACTGGCGAGGACCTGGCCCGCTCGTCGGTCTTCCAGCAGCTCCTCAAGCAGCAGCGGAGGGACTGAGGACTCCAGCGGCTCCCCTGAGCTTCTCGCGACCCCGGAGACGAGCGATGATAGCTACGAGCCTCCGAGCTTGCGTCGCGCTCGGAGCACGGCGACCGCGTCAAGCCGCCGACACCACTGATCTGGATGGGGTTGGCGCCGGCTCCAGGCGGCCCACTGTTGATGATGGCGTCGCTTGCGGGGGTGCGGGCGATTAGCGCCCCTTAAGATTAGTACCTTTGTTCCCCGCGAGGAATCGAAGCAACACCCCGTGGGGGAATGTAAGGTGCCTGCCATGTCTTTTGTAAACATTATATCCTTAATATGAATCGATGTGAGGCGCTTGTCCTGTCCTGGCTAGGCTCCCCCTTTCTATCCTCGCGAGGACTTGGCGCTCACGTTGACCGGTCGTGTCCCAGCCCCCTGTGCAGGCCGCTGCTGCGATGCTGTGTCGCGATGCCGTTGTCAAGGCCAGGAGGTGAGCGGCCCGAGGTCCGGTAAGAGCCCCCGAGTCGCGATGCTCGGGAGGTCCCCTTTAGCGCTCAAGCAATCCTTGTTAGGCGAGAAAGGAAGGCTCCGTCGCCGCGACATAGCTGCACTGGGCGAGGGTTTGGCGCTATGTTGGTCCAGTTCCTGTTAGGGCGCGACTTATCTTTCGATCTTGTGTGGTCCCCTGACGAGGCACCTGACCCGCGTGGTGGTAGTCGAGGCGTTGCTGGGTTAGGTCCTCGCGAGCCTCTTCCCACTCCCCAACACTTTCTTATGCTCTACGTCCTCAGGTCCCGGCCCTCGAGCGAGCTCAGCCGCCGCTGGTATGACAGGTCGCGATGCCGTGGGTCAAGGCCAGGGGGTGAGGGCTGGAGAGCCAGTAGGAGCCCATGAGTCGCGATGCTCAGGCGCCCCCCTTTTAACGTGCAAGTGGTCCGTGCCGGAGAGAGGGTGAGGGAGCCCGCGATGTCCCCAGCGTTATTCCTGGAGCGAGTCCTGCACACCAATCATAAGGAGAGACAAGATCTGTCGTTATGGTTGCCAGCCAACCCTTGGTTGCTCTGAGGGAGTGATTGGGGCACTGAGGGCCTGGTGAGGTGGCGCCTTGCGGGGCTGCCGCGGCCAAAGCTCGACCACTCAGATTTATCGGCGTTGCAGGGACGGACCCGTGCACAAGCGCCGTGCCACAGGGAGTGGCTCCATAGGTAGGTGTCGATCGAGCAGGCGATTAGGTCAGGTATGTCAAGTGAGCAGAAGGAAATTCATCTCAGGTAGACGCAGGGAAAGCAAACGCCGTCGGGCCATGCCCGAGCAGCTTGGGGATGATGCAGCCCGAGGGGTGCCCCCAACAAGGTAAGTAAAGAGCATAAGCAAAATGGATACATGCCGCGGGGACGGACCCACGCGGCCTGGGAATGATGCGGACCTGTAGGCGCTCCTAGCTGAAAGTAAGACTCTGAAAGATGTCACCTGATAGCGTTGATGATGAAGTGATGCTGAAGAAGCGAGCGATGCGAGGTGGAGATGTCAGTCCTCACGAGCCCCCAGGCCCTGGAGCCTCGGGAGGCTCCGGGGGCACAGGTAGGTCTTCGAGGGCCGTCGCCTCCTCCGCCAGGAACACACGATGCATGACCTCTTATGCCTCCAGAATGCTCCTCAGCAGGCGCTGATGAGCGACAACCGCATTCGGCAGGCCGAAAGGCATGCGAACGTAGCTATGAGGCGGCCAGTCGCAGCGTCCCACGCGCGAAGGCCAGAGGTGCTCTTGAGACGCGGCTCGGTTGAGCCCTGGTACGTCGACGCAAACGCACAGCCCACCATCCTCGCCTGGATGTGGGGCTACGGCGGGCAAACGGCGGCTGCCGCGCATGACTCTTGACTCCTGTAGCTCTTGGGTGTTTCTTGCGATGAACTCTTGAGGGTTTGGTCTTCCTTGTCTTGTTCCTTCCTGAGGGAAAATTGTCTGATAACACCCCTCCAAGTGGTGCCCGAGCGCCTCCCTCGCGACCTTGGCAAGGTCGGTGGCCCTCCAAGAAAGAGCCCCCGAGCCCTGCCTAAGGAGGGCACCGGGCACGCCTTCCTATGCGTGTGAGGGTGGCGCCCCCTGAACGGGCGTGAATCCTGGCGCGACGCCTCCGGAGGCGCCTGCCTCCTGGTGACTTGGGCCAGGTGAGGTCTTCTTCTTCTTGAGGGCCGCCTCGAGAAGTCCCCCGCTCCTGCGATCTGGGTCTTCAACCGCTGCGTCCTGGAACGCACGCTCGAGCGAGCACACCGCGTCCCTTTCTTCACATGGTACGGTGATGACTCCACCGCTTCCTGGCATCTTGAGGACGTTGTATCCATGGTGAGTCACTGCCATGAACTTGGCTAGGGCTGGGTACCCGAGGATGGCGTTGTAAGGCAGGTGGATGTGGGCGACGTCGAAGTCGATGAGCTTGATGCGGTTGTTGCGCTGCCCAAAGGTAACCGGAAGGTGAACCTGCCCTATCGGAACAATGGAACCATCAGTGACTCCTGAGAAAGGCTTGGTCGGCTGAAGCTGATCGTATGGCACTTGGAGATTATCGAACGTCTCGACGGACAGGACGTTGAGTCTCGCTCCGCCATCGATGAGGGTCCTGGTGACCTGCGCATTGCTAATGACTGGGGAGCAAAGTATCGGGAGGACTCCGGCCGTTGCGGCGCACTTGAGCTGATCCGCCGAGCTGAATGTGATGGCGCACATAGACTACCTGAGAGGGCGCGTGGCCTCAAGCTTGGGGAGGACTGCATTCACCTCGCGAGCAAACTGCTTGAAGAGGCATTGTGAGGCCGGGGCTTCGGCGCCACCCAATATGCAGGCGATTGCGCATGGCTCCTGGAAGCCCCCAGCCCCATCGTAGTGTGTTAGTCTTCGTTCCTCCTCGGCGGTGGTGGAGAAGGAGGTATGAAAGCACAAGTGCTCCCTAGGTGGTTTTGGTAATTAATGTCAACATATCTCTTGTTGGACTAACTCCTTTATCTAGTATATTTCAGATGAGTTCAACAATGGAGTGGCATGGACTAAAGGATATGGGAACCTCTTCAAGATGCTAAGGACAAAGGATTGGCTCAAGCTTCAAGCTCAAGACTCTTCATTTTACATTTTAGTGATCCAAGATCACATTGAGTCTATAGGAAAAGCCAATACTATCAAGAAGGGATGAGGTGTTGCTTAATGAGTTTCTTGCTCCAGGTGCTTAGTGATACGCTCCAAAACCCTCAACTACTTTCCCACTTCCACACATATGACCTAAACCTAAAGTCAAACTCGCCCCACCGATTCTTTCTATCCGCGCCACCAAGTTCAAATGTCATAGCCACTGCCACAAACCCTAGGCAAATCGGTTTCACCGATAGGGATCTCGGTCTCACCAAGATGGGATTGTAATCTCTCTGTGTATGTCCATTACCAAAATCGGTCTCACCGAGTCTGTGTAATCGGTACTACCGAGATTACAATGCAAACTCTCTGGTTAACTTATTACCAAGATCGGCCTCACCGAGTTTGAGTAATTGGTCCCACCGAGTTTGCCTGACCAACTCTCTGGTTAGCTAATTACCAAAATCGGTCTCACCGAGTTTGTGTAATCGGTCTCACCGAGATTACGTCATGCCCTAACCCTAACCATATCGGTCCTACCGAGTTGCATATCGGTCCCACCGAAAACCCTAACGGTCATTAGGTTTACTGAATCGGTCCGACCGAGTTTGTTGATTCAGTCCCACCGAGTTTGGTAAATTGTGTGTAACGGTTAGATTTTGTGTGGAGGCTATATATACCCCTCCAACTCCTCCTCATTCATGGAGAGAGCCATCAGAACAAGCCTACACTTCCAGCATCCTATTTCTAAGAGAGAATTACCTACTAATGTGTTGAGGCCAAGATATTCCATTCCAACCACAAGAATCTTGATCTCTAGCCTTCCCCAAGTTGCTTTCCACTCAATTCTTCTTTCCAACAGATCCAAATCCTATGAGAGAGAGTTGAGTGTTGGGGAGACTATCATTTGAAGCACAAGAGCAAGGAGTTCATCATCAACACACCATTTGTTACTTCTTGGAGAGTGGTGTCTCCTAGATTGGCTAGGTGTCACTCGGGAGCCTCCGACAAGATTGTGGAGTTGAACCAAGGAGTTTGTAAGGGCAAGGAGATCGCCTACTTCGTGAAGATGTACCGCTAGTGAGGCAAGTCCTTCGTGGGCGACGACCATGGTGGGATAGACAAGGTTGCTTCTTCGTGGACCCTTCGTGGGTGGAGCCCTCCGTGGTCGCGCAACCGTTACCCTTTGTGGTTGAAGTCTCCATCAACGTGGATGTACGATAGCACCACCTATCGGAACCACGACAAAAACATCCGTGTCTCCAATTGCGTTTGAATCCTTCAAAACCCTTCCCTTTACATTCTTGCAAGTTGCATGCTTTACTTTCCGCTGCTCACATACTCTTTGCATTCTTGCTTGTTATGTATTGAGAATGTTAAACTCGTGCCTAAACTCCACTTAAACCTAAAGAAGTTAAAAATTGCAACTTTGGTACTTAGTGTCTAATCACCCCCCCTCTAGACACCTCTTCTCAAGATCCTACAAGTGGTATCAGAGCTTTGGTCTCCATTGCCTTGGTTTAATCACCATTGGTGGAAGATGGATGAGTTTACTTTGGGGAGTCTTAGACATAGAGTGCCTATTCTTGATGGAGAGTATTTTCATGAGTGGAAAAATGAGATGCTTGTAATTTTCAATCAATATCATTTGAACAAGTACATTGCTAGCCCTTGTGCACCTCATGTTGATCCTATGCATCCTACCCTTGATGAATCAATTGACATGACTAGGAATCTTAGAACTGTTAATCTCATCACTAGAGGCTTGCCTAGAAACTTAATTAGAATCTTGCCTACTCTTGAGTGTGCCTACACTATATGGAAATTTCTTGAGGAACGCTTTCCAAATTATTCCTTGAAAAATCTACATGAGATTCTCTATAAGTCTATTGCCTTGAGTAAGATGAATACTAGTGATACTATGTTTGGTGATCGTCTATTTGAACTTACAAACCTTATGCGTGCCAAAGGAGATGTTGGAATTATTGGTGATATTATTTCCGAAGCTATAAGAATTCATAAGCAAGATCATTGTCAAACTCACTCTAACGAATTACCCTCTCTAGGACTTGATCCACCACATGACGAAGTTGAACATGGATACTATGATGAGGATGATGATAGTGACTTCAATCTTGATGATGCAATGAGACATTTTGGTCTTATGGCAAATCTTGAGGATATGTTTCAGGAGGAAAGGATTGGGTTCTTGACAGTGGATGTACCGATCATATGACCGGAGATAAAGACATGTTTCGTGAGCTTGCTGAAAATGATAGTCCTCGAAAGTATGTCACTTTCGGTGACAAGTCAAAGGGTAAGGTGGTTGGTCTCGGTAAGGTGGCCATCTCACATGATAGCTCCATTCAGAATGTCATGCTCGTTCAATCTCTTGGCTACAACTTACTTTCAAAGATTCAGACTTGCTGATTTCGGTTTCAATGTCCTATTCTTTGAAGTAGATTGCCAAGTGTTTCGTCGAGACAATCATAAAATGGTGTTTACCGGTATACGTAGAGGTGATCTTTACATTGTTGATTTCTCTAAAAAGGCACAACCTAAAACTTGCTTCATTGCTAAATCTTCAAAAGGTTGGTTATGGCATAGACGGCTAGGTCATGTTGGCATGAGAAACCTTGACAAGCTTATTAAAGGAAATCATATCCTTGGAGTTAACGATGTCATATTTGATACGGATAGACTTTGTAGTGCTTGTCAGGCAGGTAAACAGGTTGGAGGAAGGCATCCCGTGAAGAACATCATGACCACAAGGAGGCCACTCGAGCTTCTTCATATGGATCTCTTTGGTCCCAACGCTTACAAAAGACTCGGTGGAAATTCTTTTGGTCTAGTTATAGTTGATGATTTTTCAAGATTTACGTGGGTATTCTTTCTCGATGATAAATCGCAGGTCCAAAAGATCTTCAAAAACTTCGCTAGGAAGGCCCAAAATCAATTTGAAGTGAAGATCAAGAAGGTTCGCAGCGACAACGGAACGGAGTTCAAGAACGCAAATGTGGACACCTTTCTTGACGAAGAAGGAATTTCACACGAGTTCTCGGCTACGTACACACCTCAACAAAATGGAGTTGTTGAAAGGAAGAACCGGACGCTCATCAAAATGGCGAGAACGATGCTAGATGAGTACAAGGCGAAGCACCTTTGGGCGAAAGCGGATGAGACAGCTTGTCATGCAACAAATCGCTTGTATCTTCACAAGCTACTCGGCAAGACGGCATACGAGCTCATCACCGGTAACAAACCCCAAGTTGGATACTTTCGAGTATTCGGCTCAAAGTGTTACATTCTTGATAAGCATCGTCGTTCAAAATTTGCCCCTAAGTCTCATGAAGGTTTCCTACTTGGTTATGGCTCAAACTCTCACACATACCGTGTCTACAACAAGTTCACCCGAAAGGTTGAAGAAACGGTAGATGTGAAGTTTGATGAATCTAACTTTCGCAAGTAGAGCAATTGCCAATTGATGTAGGAGACAAAGATCCTTCGGAAGCAATCCAAGACTTGTCTATTGGCAAGGTCCGTCCAACGGAGGTGAAGGAGAGTACCTCATCTGTCCAAGTGGAAGCTTCTACTTCATGACAAGGTGAACCAAGAGTTGATACGGAAGCATCCACAAGTGGAACACACTAAGATGAAGAAAACGAGGAAGAACATCACGAACGTCAACAACCTCCTTCTCCACCACGACAAGAAAACAACAACGCCAACTATGAAGAAGATCAAGAAGAAGAAGATTAACTTGATGAAGAAGATGTTCAGCAAAACCCAAGCAAAAGCGTTCACGAGTTCGAGCAAGAATTGCTAAAGACCATTCCGTAGAGCAAATCTACAATGATATTCAAACCGGGAGAATCATCGCTCTAAAACTCGTTTAGCTAACTTTTGTGAAAACTATTCTTTCATCTCTAGCATTGAACCTATGAAGGTCGAAGAAGCATTGGAAGATCCGGATTGGATAAATGCTATGTATGAAGAGCTACACAACTTTGAGAGAAACCAAGTTTGGACATTGGTTGAGAAGCCCGACAACAACCACAACATCATCGGTACCAAATGGGTGTTTACGCAACAAGCAAGATGAAGATGGACAAGTAGTTACGCAACAAAGCACGTCTAAATGCCGCCCAAGGCTACACACAAGTCGAAGGTATGGACTATGGTGAGACTTATGCTCCCGTTGCTAGACTTGAGTCCATTCACATCTTACTTGCCTATGCTAATCACCATGATATCACCTTGTACCAAATGGACATTAAAAGTGCTTTTCTAAATGGTGAAATAGAGGAGGAAGTTTATGTTAAACAACCTCCCGGCTTTGTCAATCCTAAGAAACCAAATCATGTTTACAAACTTCACAAAGCCCTTTATGGTCTTAAACAAGCTCCTAGAGCTTGGTATAAATCTTGACCAAGTTTCTTCTTGAAAAGGGATTTGAAATTGGGAAAATTGATTCCACACTTTTTACTAAAAGGGTTAATGGAGAATTATTTGTATGCCAAATTTATGTTGATGATATCATACTTGGATCAACTAACCCTCATTCTAGTGAGAAGTTTGGAAAGCTAATGTCAGAGAAGTTTGAGATGTCAATGATGAGTGAACTCAAATTCTTTCTTGGGTTGCAAATCAAGCAAACTAAGGAAGGTACTTTTGTTTCTCAAACGAAGTACACTAAGGACTTATTCAAGAAGTTCAATATGCAAGAGTGCAAAGGTATGTCTACACCCATGCCTACTAGTGGACATCTTGATTTGACCAAACATGGTAAACCAGTTGACCAAAAGGTTTATCGCTCTATGATTGGTTCATTGTTATACCTATGTGCCTCACGTCCCGATATTATGCTAAGCGTGTGCATGTGTGCAAGATATCAAGCTGCTCCTAAAGAATGTCATCTTAAGGTCGTAAAAAGGATAGTGAGATACTTAATTCATACACCAAATTTTGGCATTTGGTATCCTAAGAGGGCCTCTTTCGATCTTATTGGCTACTCCGACTCGGACTATGCCGGAGACAAGGTTGATAGAAAGTCCACTTCGGGTACTTGTCAATTTCTTTGTAGATCTCTTGTGTCTTGGTCCTCCAAGAAACAAAACTCGGTATCCTTATCTACCGCTTGAGCGGAGTACATTGCCACTGGTTCATGTTGTGCTCAATTACTTTGGATGACCCAAACTCTTAAAGATTATGGGATATATGTGAAACATGTTACATTGCTTTGTGACAATGAAAGTGCTATCAAAATTGGTCATAATCCCGTACAACATTCTCAAACAAAGCATATTGAAGTTCGTCATCATTTCATTCGAGATCATGTTGCGAAGGGTGACATTAAACTTCAGCATGTTCGCACCGAAAAGCAATTAGCGAATATATTTACTAAACCTCTTGATGAGAAAGTGTTTTGCAGGTTGAGAGGAGCATTGAACATTATTGATGCTTCAAACTTGGAGTAGAAACTCCATTGGATACATGCAAGACATGAGCTTATGACTAATCCATGATATCCCTCTTATGATGAAAATCTTACGTCTTGGAAATATTTGCATCTTGCATGTTATCTAACCCATGTAGGTACTTGGTTGAACCAAATTCCATGAGATTGTAATCTACTCACATCTTGAGCAGTCTCTACATCATCAAGTATCTACACTATGGTGGTTGAAGCCAAGGAAGCACGGAATCATTCACACATATCCTTTGACAAACGATGAGTATGACCTATGTTCAAGTGATCTCACTTGACTCCTAAGTCAATATACTCTAACATAGGTGACTTTGTCGCCGACCATCTCTAGATGAAGTTCTCTCGTGTTCTTTTCTGAGTTTTTGTATTTGTCTCATGCATATTTGTTTCCCCTTTCAAAAAAACTTCATCTAGATTCCTTTCTTTTCTTTTCAGTTGCTCTGCATTTCCTGCATCAAATTCTTTGCATATCATTCAAGAAATTCTTTGCAAATCCTTGTGAGATCTTACTAGTCTAGTGAGCTGAGGTGACAAGTGTTTTCTCTGTGATGAACTCGGTTTCACCGATTTGTTGTTTTCGGTCCAACCGAATCCTTTCGGTACAACCGAAGCATACCACTCGGTGCCACCGATTTCACAACAGGAAAAACAGCTTGCCACTTATTCTGAGTTTTTCTTGATCCACTCCACTCAATGAATCTTGTCCTCTACAAGCATCACATTTTTATCCATTGCTTTGTGTTGTGACTCAAGGACCAAACCCATTCACAACAAATTCAGAAGACCCTTCTTGGAAATTGATGTCAAAGGGGAGAGAGATCACATCAAAGCTTATCACTTCCAAAAGGGAGAGAGTATTACTTCCACAGGGAGAAAGAGATCTCCAGGGGAGAGAATACTCAAGTAGAAAGTATTTCTCAAGGATCCCGGATGCTTGACGTTCAAGAGGAGAGATGCCACATGTCTTCTTGAGGGAAAGACATGTTCATATGTGCTTATTTGCATTAGCTCTGTTCATTTATATCTTTCAGCTCTGATTTTATGTTCCCTATCTTCTCCCAAAGTATCCCATGCTAGATTAGGGGAGCAAGACATCTAAGGGAAAGAAATCATTTAAACTCATTGCATATCTTTACCCTTGGGGACATGTCTAATCCAATGTGGTACTTAGTACTCACTCTCTACATGTCATCCCAGTCTTGGTATTCTTGTGGTTTCTTCTGTTTGCTCTGGCTAGTAGATGTACCTGTGTTATCTAACCTTGTTTGTGTAGGTTCATTCCATCCTAAGCCAACTCAAGACTACAAGGTAAGTATATGCATCACAATCATGTGTATGAGGAATTCTTGCTGATGTACATACTATTTGCAAGAATGACTCATGAGCATGAAGGTATTTTCTTTAATATTCTTTGCTCTGATGCATATGGCCAAGATACATGTAACACATCGCCTACTCTATCATGGTTATTGCTCTCACATTCTTCTATATTCCATATTCACATGATTGCATACATGTAGGGGGAGCCTATGCTTGTTACATGTCTTTCCGAAGCTTTACTTGCTACTCTTTATATCTTCATCTAAAGCTTTGATGTATGTTGCCATCAATTACCAAAAAGGGGCAGATTGAAAGCACAAGTGCTCCCAAGGTGGTTTTGGTAATTAATATCAACATATCTCTTGTTGGACTAACTCCTTTATCTAGTATATTTCAGATGAGTTCAACAATGGAGTGGCATGGACTAAAGGATATGGGAACCCCTTCAAGATGCTAAGGACAAAGGATTGGCTCAAGCTTCAAGCTCAAGACTCTTCATTTTACATTTTAGTGATCCAAGATCACATTGAGTCTATAGGAAAAGCCAATACTATCAAGAAGGGATGAGGTGTTGCTTAATGAGTTTCTTGCTCCACAGTGCTTAGTGATATGCTCCAAAACCCTCAACTACTTTCCCACTTCCACACATATGACCTAAACCTAAAGTCAAACTCGGCCCCACCGATTCTTCCTATCCGGCGCCACCGAGTTCAAATGTCATAGCCACTGCCACAAACCCTGGGCAAATCGGTTTCACCAATAGGGATCTCGGTCTCACCGAGATGGGATTGTAATCTCTCTGTGTATGTCCATTACCAAAATCGGTCTCACCGAAGTCTGTAATCGGTACTACCGAGATTACAATGCAAACTCTCTGGTTAACTTATTACCAAGATCGGCCTCACCGAGTTTGAGTAATTGGTCCCACCGAGTTTGCCTGACCAACTCTCTGGTTAGCTAATTACCAAAATCGGTCCCACCGAGTTTGTGTAATCGGTCTCACCGAGATTACGTTATGCCCTAACCCTAACCTTATCGGTCCTACCGAGTTGCATATCGGTCCCACCAAAAACCCTAACGGTCATTAGGTTTACTGAATCGGTCCGACCGAGTTTGTTGATTCGGTCCCACCGAGTTTGGTAAATTGTGTGTAACGGTTAGATTTTGTGTGGAGGCTATATATACCCCTCCACCTCCTCTTCGTTCGTGAAGAGAGCCATCGAACAAGCCTACACTTCCAACATCCTATTTACGAGAGAGAACTACCTACTCATGTGTTGAGGCCAAGATATTCCATTCCAACCACAAGAATCTTGATCTCTAGCCTTCCCCAAGTTGCTTTCCACTCAAATCTTCTTTCCACCAGATCCAAATCCTATGAGAGAGAGTTGAGTGTTGGGGAGACTATCATTTGAAGCACAGGAGCAAGGAGTTCATCATCAACACACCATTTGTTACTTCTTGGAGAGTGGTGTCTCCTAGATTGGCTAGGTGTCACTTGGGTGCCTCCGACAAGATTGTGGAGTTGAACCAAGGAGTTTGTAAGGGCAAGGAGATCGCCTACTTCGTGAAGATCTACCGCTAGTGAGGAAAGTCCTTCATGGGCGACGGCCATGGTGGGATAGACAAGGTTGCTTCTTCGTGGACCCTTCGTGGGTGGAGCACTCCGTGGACTCAGCATAACCGTTACCCTTCGTGGGTTGAAGTCTCCATCAATGTGGATGTACGATAGCACCACCTATCGGAACCACGACAAAAACATCCGTGTCTCCAATTGCGTTTGAATCCTCCAAAACCCTTCCCTTTACATTCTTGCAAGTTGCATGCTTTACTTTCCGCTGCTCACATAATCTTTGCATGCTTGCTTGTTATGTATTGAGAATGTTAAACTCGTGCCTAAACTCCACTTAAACCTAAAGAAGTTAAAAACTGCAACTTTGGTACTTAGTGTCTAATCACCCCCCCCCCTCTAGACACCTCTTCTCAAGATCCTACAAGGTAGGCCTGCGTTACCGTGTGGGCGATTCTTGCAAGGTTGATCCCTCCAGCCTTTCTCGCGAGGCTGGTCCTGCCAGCGGTCCTCGCGAGGTCGGTCATGCCATCCCTGGCGAGGGCTACGGTCTTCCCATCGTCCTCCACCTCTTCCTCCTCCTCGGCCATAGCCCCTGTCGTTGCGCTTGGGGCATCGGCTGATTCGCCCATCTCGCATGGCCCTGAGCTCTTGACATTCATTGGTGTTGTGGGTGTGGAGGTCGTGGTACATGCAGTATCAGCTGCCCTTGGATGACTCAGGCTGATCCCTTCCTTGCTTGGTGTCTGGTTCTGCTGCTAGCACGGCAGCCCCCTTGCGCTTCACGTCCTTGGCCTTGAGCTTCTTCTCTTTTGGGTCAGCTGTGGGGAGCTCAAGGAGGGAGAGGCGCCCTTCCTCAGCCTTGGCGCACTTGGTTGCTAAGTTGAATAGCTCCAGGGATGTGCACAAGTCTTCATGGATGGCTAGCTCCTCCTTCATCTTGACGTCACGCACGACATCTGAGAAGGCTGAGATGATGGCCTCCTCAGTCACCTTGGGGATCTTGAGGCGAGCGTAGTTGAAGCGCTGGATGTACTTCAGCAGGGTTTCCCCTGGCTGTTGTTTGATGCGGCGCAGGTCACCCACGGCAGGGGGCCGGTCGCGAGTGCCCTGGAAGTTGGCGATGAAGCGGGTGCGATTCTCGCTCCAGGAGGAGATCGTGCCAGGAGCCAGGTTCAGGAGCCAGGTGCGGGCTCCGTCCTTGAGCGCCATGGGAAACCAGTTCACCATGACCTTTTCGTCTCCGTTGGCGGCTTCGATGCCCAGCTCGTAGAGCTGCAGGAACTCCGCGGGTTCCGCTGTGCCATCATAGCGAGGGGGCAGGTCAGGCTTGAACTTGCCTGGCCATGTGACGCCGCGTAGTTTGGGGGTGAAGGCGAGGCAGCCTGTCGTGGCCACCGGCGCCCGTTGCTGATGCTGGGCTTGCTCTTGGGGGTCACCACGCGCCGCTGCTTGGAACATCGCGGGGTCTTGTCGTGGAGGCGCAGGGACGCGGTCACGGCGCACCGGCGCTGGGAGCGCACGAGCGCCTTCTTGGGGACGAGGGATCTCCTGGCATCTCGCTTCTTGCTGCGCAGGCGCCGGACATGGAGGATCTCGCCTTGGGACTGCGCGCCTTGGAGCCAAGATGCCTTCTTGGGGAGGAGGTGGTGGAGGCACCTCCTGACCCTCGCCCCCTGCGCGGGATGGAGGGCGAGGCAGCGAGTAGGACGGCAGGGGGAGCCCCCTGCGGCGCAGACAAGCTCGGTGATGCGGGCGAGCCTGTCCTCGTAGAGGTCGTCGACGGGGCGGTAGTGCAGGAGCTCTCTTGCCAGGAGCAGCGAGGCGTGCGCATCCATGGGGGCGCGTCGGGCGTGGGACGACGAACCAGCTGGAGTCAGCGACGGGGTGGCGGTGCGGCCATCCCGCCGCACCGAAGGGTGCAGAGACGAAGCTTGCTGCTTGTTCCCCGCCGGGCCGGTGGCGGCGTTGGCGGCGGGCGACGGGGAACGACGAGGGGGGCCTCCGACGGGCACCGTCTGGGCGACGTGGGTGGCGGGAGCAGCCCGGCGCTCAGCGCGAGCTCGACGAGCATCAGCCATGGACACGACAGAAGATCGCATGCGGACAGCAGAAGAAAGATTCCGGCACACCCCTACCTGGCGCGCCAAATGTCGGATTTCGGGTTCCGGCAGACCCGTGAGGTTTGAACACTGGGGTGCGCGCGGAGATCTCTCCCCTACCGATTTACGTTCGATTTCCTCGTGCGAGCTAAGCTGGAAATGATGAACAACACAAGGGACACGGGGTTTATACTGGTTCAAGCCACCATTGTGGTGTAATACCCTACTCCAGTGTGTGGTGTGGTGGATTGCCTCAGGGGCTGATGATGAACAGTACAAGGGAAGAACAACCTCACGAGAGGTGTTCTTGAGCTGGTGCGATGAACTGCTGGGTGAGTCGCCTCTCTCTATCTACTTCCTCTAGATACTTTTTGATGCCTCTACTCTGTGTTCTTATCAGCTGTCTCTACTCTGTGGTGGCTAGCTCTATTTATAGAGGCCCTGGGCCTCTCCCCCAAAATAATGAGCGGGAAGGGCGCCAACAATTGGCCATTTTGAAGGGGAACATCTAGTACAAGTGATCCTGACCAAAGGTGGTCTTCGGCTGCCAAAAGCACTAGTGGTGAAGCCGTCTTGGGCTCCACGGTGACCTCCGTCCTGCCGTCCGGCTGGTCTTGATCTCGTTGCACCGGAATGGTAACCTTTGCGTGATGCCTTGGCCTGTGCTTGCCCCCTTTGCACCAAAAGGGAAACAAGGACTTTGCGCAGGCCGGCGCCCGCCTGGCGCCCGCCTGGTCTTCGATCGTCATGGCTTGCGTCGCGGGCTCCTCGCGAGGTACCCCTGCATTGATATCTCCGCCTCCTCGTGAGCCTACCTGATGAGGCTGCCTCTGAGGAAGCCTCCTGTTGTCTGCCCCGCGAGGCTTGGCTCCTCGCGAGGGTCTTGAGCTTGAGCCGATGAAGATGGGCCATGCTGGGCCCCCACTTGAGCCACGCCGTAGGCCGCAGGCAGGCAAGTCTGGGGACCCCAGTTCCCAGAACAGTGACACCCTCCAGCCTCCACGGGCTACTGTTCATCCACCGTCGACCTCCTCCAGCCTCCACCTGCGGCTGTTCATCCACGGGCTCCTGTTCATCCAACCTCCACCGCACGCTACTCCACCGGCTACTGTTCAACCACCCCTCCACCGTCAACTATTCATCCAGCCCTCCACACCACGGGGTCCTGTTCAACCACCCCTCCACGGGCACCCCTCCACCGTCTACTGTTCATCCAGCCCTCCACACCACGGGGTCCTGTTCAACCACCCCTCCACGGGCACCCCTCCACTGTCTATTGTTCATCCAGCTCGCCACCACACCACGGGGTCCTGTTCATCCAGAGGCAAGGCCACCGCTCACTGTTCATCCAACACCCCCCCCCCCACAACGCTCACCAATCGATCGTCTTCAGTTAGTAGCAGTAGCGAAGGAATCGCTCGATCGAGTTCAGTTAACAGCCATCAATCGATCGCTCGGGTTCAGTAACGCGTAGCCTGCAGTGCAATCGCTCGGGTTCAGTTAGAGCCCAACGCCTCGCTCGGGTTCAGTTAGAGCCAACGCCTCGCACACACGCGCGTATGTGTACGAGAGAAACGCACATCGCTCGGCCCCCGACCTCCCACCGTAACCGGGAACTCCCTGAAATTTTCCTCGCCCTCACTTCTACCACGGTTTTTTTCCGTCATGGATGGCCCAAAGAATGTCATGCAGCTGCGTCTCCGGCCCGCCCAGGACGAAAAGCCCATTTTCTGTCATGATTTTTTGTCATAGAAGTAGGAGCCCACCACATCTATGATGATACCAGGTTTTGTCACAATTATCGTCACAGAAGTGTCATATGTATGACAGGAAAAAAATTCGTTCGGCCCAAAATGTCACGGATGTGTCTTTTTATTGTAGTGCATAAAGGATCTAAACATATGATCTTCCACTAAGTAAACCAACTAGCATCAACTACAAGGAGTAATCAACACTACTAGCAACCTACTAGTACCAATCCCAGACTTGGAGACAAGAATTGGATACAAGAGATGAACTAGGGTTTTGAGAGGAGATGGTGCTCGTGAAGATGTTGATGGAGATTGCCCTCTCCCGATGAGAGGAGCGTTGGTGATGACGATGGCGATGATTTCCCCCTCCGGAGGGAAGTGTCCTGGCGAAATGTACTGCCGGAGCCCTAGATTGGTTCCGCCAAGGTTCTGCCTCGTGGCGGCGGAGTTTCATCCCGAAAGGTTGCTTCTGGTTTTTTCCTTGATGAAAGACCTCATATAGCAGAAGATGGGCATCGGAGAGCCAACAGGGGGCCCACGAGGTAGGGGGCGCGCCCTAGGGGGTGGGCGCGGCCCCCACCCTCGTGGACAGGTGGGCCCCCCTCTGGTGAACTTCTTCCGCTGGATATTTTTTATATTTTCTGAAAATAACTTCCGTGGAGTTTCAGGACTTTTGGAGTTGTGCAGAATAGGTCTCTAATATTTTCTCCTTTTCCAGCCCAGAACTCCAGCTGGCGGCATTCTCCCTCCTTATGTAAACCTTGTAAAATAAGAGAGAATAGCCATAAGTATTGTGACATAACGTGTAATAACAGCCTATAATGCAATAAATATCGATATAAAAGCATGATGCAAAATGGACGTATCAATAACTCACAAGGTGTACCTTTGGTATTCAGGAGTTGCACAATCTAATAGTCAGAGGAATATGTATAAGTCATGAAGAAAGCAATAGCAATAAAAGTAAACGATCATAATGGTAAGCTAACAGATGGGTCTTGTCCATCACATCATTCTCTAATGATGTGATCCTGTTCATCAAATGACAACACATGTCTATGGTTAGGAAACTTCACCATCTTTGATTAACGAGCTAGTCAAGTAGAGGCATACTAGGGACACTCTGTTTTGTCTATGTATTCACACATGTACTAAGTTTCTGGTTAATACAATTCTAGCATGAGTAATAAACATTTATCATGATATAAGGAAATAAAAATAAAAACTTTATTATTGCCTCTAGGGCATATTTCCTTCAACATGGACACACTTTTCCCCTCTCGTTGCTATGCATCTCATAGATAGATCTTGCGTGTGCGTAGGAATTTTTTTGAAATTGCATGTTGCGTTTCCCAACAGTGGTATCAGAGCCAGGTCTATGCATAGATGATATGCACGAGTAGAACACATAGAGTTATGGGTGGTGATCATCATACTGGTTACCACCAATGTCTTATTTTGATTCGGCGGTATTGTTGGATGAAGTGGCCCGGACCAACCTTACATGACCACGTTCATGAGACCGGTTCCACCGACAGACATGCAATTAGTTTTGCATAAAGGTGGCTGGCGGGAGTCTGTTTCTCCAAATTTAGTTGCAAATTTGACTACGTCCGGTCCTTGTTGAAGGTTAAAACAACAAACTTGATAAATAACCATTGTGGTTTTGATGCATAGGTAAGAACGGTTCTTGCTAGAAGCCCATAATAGCCACGTAAAACTTGCAACAACAAATTAGAGGATGTCTAACTTATTTTTGCAAGGCATGTTGTCATGTGATATGGTCAAGACATGATGTGATATATGTTATTGTATGAGATGATCATGTTTTGTAAAAGTTATCGGCAACTGGCAGGAGCCTTATGGTTGTCGCTTTATTGTATGAAATGCAAACGCCGTGTAATTGCTTTACTTTATTAGTATGCGTTAGCGGTAGTTGTAGAAGCAATAGTTGGCGAGACGACCACGACGCTATGATGGAGATCAAGGTGTCAAGCCGGTGACGATGGAAATCATGGCGGTGCTTTGGAGATGGAGATCAAAGGCACAAGATGATGATGGCCATATCATGTCACATATTTTTGATTGCATGTGAAGTTTATCTTTTATGCATCTTATTTTGCTTAGTACGGCAGTAGCATTATAAGATGATCCCTCACTAAAATTTCAAGGTATAAGTGTTCTCCCTCAGTATGCACCATTGCGACAGTTCATAGTGCTGAGAAACCACGTGATGATCGGGTGTGATAAGCTCTACGTTCACATACAACGGGTGCAAGACAATTTTTCACATGCGGAATACTCGGGTAAAACTTGATGAGCCTAGCATGTACAGACATGGCCTCGGAACACTGGAGACCGAAAGGTCGAACGTGAATCATATAGTAGATATGATCAACATAGAGATGTTCACCATTGAAAACTACTCCATCTCACGTGATGATCGGACATGGTTTAGTTGATATTGATCACGTGATCATTTAGATGACTCGAGGGATGTCTATCTAAGTGGGAGTTCTTAAGTAATTTGATTAATTGAACTTTCCTGGTAGCATTTGCATATCTATGTTGTAGATCAATAGCTCGCTTATAGCTCCCCTGTTTTATTTTTGATATGTTCCTAGAGAAAACTAAGTTGAAAAATGATAGTAGCAATGATGCGGACTGGGTCCGTGATCTGGGGATTTATCCTCATTGCTGCACAAAAGAATTATGTCCTTGATGCACTGCTAGGTGAGAGACCTATTGCAAGAGTAGATGCAGACGTTATGAACGTTTGACTAGCTTGGTATGATGACTACTTGATAGTTTAGTGCACCATGCTTTACGGCTTAGAACCGGGACTTCAAAAATGTTTTGAACGCCATGGAGCATATGAGATATTCCAAGAGCTGAAAATGATATTTCAGACTCATGCCCGTGGTAAGAGGTATCAGACCTCTGACAAGTACTTTGCCTACAAGATGGAGGAGAATAGCTCAGCTAGTGAGCATGTGCTCAGAATGTCTGGGTACTACGATCGCTTGAATCAAGTGGGAGTTAATCTTCCAGATAAGATAGTGATTGACAGAGTTCTCTAGTCACTATCACCAAGTTACTAGAACTTCATGATGAACTATAATATGCAAGGGATGACGAAAAGATTCCCAAGCTCTTCGCGATGCTGAAATCAGCAAAGGTAGAAATCAAAAATTGGCATTAAGTGTTGATGGTTAACAAGACCACTTGTTTCAAGAAAAAGGGCAAGGGGAAGAAAGGGAACTTCAAGAAGAATGGCAAGCAAGTTGCCACTCCAGTGAAGAAGCCCAAAGCTAGACCCAAACCTGAAACTGCGTGCTTCTACTGCAAAGGAAATGGTCACTGAAAGCGGAACTGCCCAAAAACTTGGCGGATAAGAAGGATGGAAAAGTGAACAAAGGTATATTTGATATACGTGTTATTGATGTGTACTTTACTAGTGTTCATAGTAGCCCCTGGGTATTTGATACCGGTTTAGTTGCTAAGATTTCTAAGTTGAAACAAGAGTTGCAAAATGAACAGATACTAGTTAAGCGTGAGGTGACGATGTGTGTTGCAAGTGATTCCAAGGTTGATACGATCACCATCGCACACTCCCTCTACCTTCAGGATTAGTGTTGAACCTAAATAAATGTTATTTTGTGTTTGCGTTGAGCGTGAATATGATTAGATCATGTTTATTGCAATACGATTATTCATTTAAAATCAAAGAACAATTGTTGTTCTGTTTACAAGAATAAAACCTTCTATGGTCATACACCTAGTGTGAATGGTTTATTGAATCTCGGTCATAGTGATACACATATTCATAATATTGATACCAAAATATGAAAAGTTAATAATGATAGTGCAACATAATTTTGGCACTGCCGTTTAGGCCATATTGGTGTAAAACGCATAAAGAAACTCCATGCAGATGAACTTTTGGAATCACTTGATTATGAATCATTTGATACTTGCGGACCATGCCTCATGGGAAAGATGACTAAAAGTCCGTTCTCCGGAACAATGGAGCAAGCCAATAACTTGCTGGAAATAATACATACCGATGTATGCAGTCTGATGAGTGTTGAGGCACGTGGCGGGTATCATTATTTTCTGACCTTCACAGATGATTTGAGCAGATATGGGTATATCTACTTAATGAAACACAAGTCTGAAACATTTGAAAAGTTCAAAGAATTTTAGAGCGAAGTGGAGAATCATTGTAACAAGAAAATAAAGTTTCTACGATCTGATCGCGGAGGCGAATATTTGAGTTACGAGTTTGGCTTTCATTTAAAACAATGTGGAATAGTTTCACAACTCACGCCACCTAGAACACCACATCGTATTGGTGTGTCCGGATGTCGTAACCGTACTTTATTATACATGGTGCGATCTATGTTGTCTCTTACCGATTTACCACTATCGTTTTGGGGTTATGCGTTAGAGACAGCAGCATTCACGTTAAATAGGGCACCATCTAAATCCGTTGAGATGACACCGTATGAACTGTGGTTTGGCAAGAAACCTAAGCTGTCATTTCTTAAAGTTTGGGATTGTGACGCTTATGTGAAAAAGCTTCAGTTTGATAAGCTCGAACCCATATCGGAGAAGTGCGTCTTCATAGGATACCCAAAGGAAACTGTTGGGTACACCTTCTATCATAGATCCAAAGGCAAGATCTTTGTTGCTAAGAATCGATCCTTTCTAGAGAAGGAGTTTCTCTCGAAAGAAGTGAGTGGGAGGAAAGTAGAGCTTGATGAGGTTATTATACCTTATCTCGAATTGGAAAGTAGCTCATCACAGAAACCAGTTCAAGTGATGTCTACACCATCTAGAGAGGAAGCTAACGATGATGATCATGAAACTACAGATGAAGTTACTACCAAACCTCGTAGGTCAACCAGAGTATGTTCCGCACCAGAGAGGTACAGTAATCCTATTCTGGAAGTCATGTTACTAGACCATGACGAACCTACGAACTATGAGGAAGCGATGATGAGCCCAGATTCCTATAAATTGCTTGAGGCCATGAAATCTGAGATAGGATCCATGTGTGAGAACAAAGTGAGGACTTTGGTGGACTTGCCCGATGATCGGCAAGCCATTAAGAATAAATGGATCTTCAAGAGGAATACGAACGCTGATGATAGTGTTACTATCTACAAAGCTCGACTTGTCGCAAAAGGTTTTTCGACAAGTTCAAGGTGTTGACTACGATGAGATTTTCTCACCCGTAGTGATGCTTAAGTCTATCCAAATCATGTTAGCAATTGGCACATTTTATGATTATGAAATCTGGTAAATGGATGTCAAAACTACATTCCTTAATGGATTTCTTAAAGAAGAGTTGTATATGATACAACCATAAGGTTTTGTCGATCCTAAAGGTGCTAACAAAGTATGCAAACTCCAGCGATCCATCTATGGACCGGTGCAAGCATCTCGGAGTTGGAATATATGCTTTGATAAGGTGATCAAAGCATATGGTTTTATACAAACTTATGGTGAAGCCTATATTTACAACAAAGTGAGTGAGATCTCTATAGAATTTATGATATTATATGTGGATGACATATTGTTGATAGGGAATGATATAGAATTTCTGGATAGCATAATAGGATACTTGAATAAGAATTTTTCAATGAAAGACCTCGGTGAAGCTACTTATATATTGGGCATCAAGATATATAGGGATAGATCGAGACGCTTAATAGGACTTTCACAAAGCACATACCTTGACAAGATTTTGAAAAGGTTCAAAATGGATCAGTCAAAGGAGTTCTTGCCTGTATTGTAAGGTGTGAAGTTGAGTAAGACTCAAAACCCGACCACAGCAGAAGATAGAGAGAGAATCAAAGTCATTCCCTATGCCTTAGCCATAGGTTCTATTAAGTATGTTATGCTGTGTACCAGATCTCACTACAAAAAAAAGACACATGCATGACATTTTGGGCCAAACGAATTTTTTTCCTGTCATACTTATGACACTTCTATGATGATAATTGTGACAAAACCCGGTATCATCATAGATGTGGTGGGGTCCTACTTCTATGACAAAATTCATGACAGAAAATGGGCTTTTCGTCCTGGGTGGGCTGGAGACGCAGCTGCATGACATTCTTTGGGCCGTCCATGACGGAAAAAACCATGGTAGAAGCGAGGGCGAGGAAAATATCGGGGAGTTCCCGGGTACGGTGGGTGGTCGGTGGCCGAGCGATGCGCGTTTCTATCGTACGTACGTGCGTGTGTGCGAGGTGTTGGGCTCTAACTGAACCCGAGCGAGGCATCGGGCTCTAACTGAACCGGAGCATTTGCACTACAGGCTACGCGTTACTGAACCCGAGAGATCGATCGATCCCTTGCTGTTAACTAAACCCGAGTGATTCCTTCGCTACTGCTGCTAACTGAAGCCGATCGATGCTGCCTCTGGATGAACAGTGAGCGTTGTTGGGGGGTTTGGATGAACAGTTCCCAGTGGGGGTTGGATGAATAGGAACCCGTGGTAGTAGAGGCCGTTGTCGCTGGATGAACAGGACCCCGTGGAAGGCTAGATGAACAGGACCCCGTGGAGGGCTGGTTAAACAGTTGCCGGTGGAGGGCTGGTTGAACAGTAGCCGGTGGAGGGCTGGATGAATAGTAGCCCGTGGAGGGGTGGTTGAACAGGACCCCGTGGAGAGGGCTGGTTGAATAGTAGCCGGTGGAAGGCGTGCGATGGAGGCTGGATGAATAGGAGCCCGTGGATGAATAGTCGCAGGTGGAGGCTGGAGGAGTTCGACGGTGGATGAACAGTAGCCCGTGGACGGTGGAGGAGGTCGACAGTGGAGATGAACAGTATCCCGTGGAGTCCCGTTTTGCGGTACGCCACACCCCTCCCGATGAACAGGACCCCCGTTTCGACCGTAGCAATCCAACACAAGTCAGTTTCCTCCGTTTTGCAGTACGCCACACCCCTCCCGATCAAAAGGACCCCGTTTCGACCGTAGGAGGTCTGTTTCCTCCGTTTGGCGGTATGCTTGTCCCCTCCCGATGAACAGGATCCCATTTCCATCGTGGCTGGTCGAACACAAGGCTGTTTCCTCTGTTCTGCGGTACGCCAGGCCTTGTTTTCATCAGTTGTTCCATCCAAACCGGTTGGCTTCTGATGAACAACACGCGTTTCATTGCCTCCCGATGAACACGACGCATTTCGTTGCCTCCCCATGAACACGACGACGACGCAGTTTCTCCGTGTCGACCCAGCCACAACCATGTACACGAGCCCTGGTCGTACGTATGCACGAGTAGGCGTTCGAGACCCCGCCCGTATGTATGTACGTGGCCGTATTTACTTTCTTGCCCCCTAGCCGTTGTACGTACGTGTACATGCTACGTGCGTGCCTCTACTACGACACGTGCCCTTCCTTACACGGCCATGGTTCATCGCTGCAGCCTGCAGCCAGAGCGATCGACCAGTATGTACGTACACGTTCGCGACCAGAATGACAACGCTATGTATGCTTCGACCGGGTGGGTCCCGACTGTCAGGCACTTCCTTGGGTGCGAAGATGTAGCTGGTGGGTCCCAACAGTCAGGGAGGCGAATCATTTTTTTGCCCGTAATATGGACGCACTTCCTTGCGTGCGAAGATATAGCTGGTGGTCCCAGCAGTTAGGGGGGAAACGTTTTTTTTCACAAATACGGTGGCCCGTCCGGTGGGTCCCCGCTGTCAGGTGGAGGAATCATTATTTTGCGCGTCATAAGGAGACACTTCCTTGTTGCGGCCATGGACCCAGCTGTCAGCCTCTCCATGTATAGTACTCTTCCGATGGAAGTCGATCTTTGACCATGTTGACCACACCTCACCGAGAGCACCAGGGCGGTGGACGACGGCGAGGCCTATAGGAAGGGGACGACACGGAGCCGGGGAAGACGCGGCAGTGGATGCCCACGCGGAGAGGAGTACGAGGGTTCACTGGTTCGGCTACGGCTTGAGGCTGCCGTCGCCGCAGGGCCTGGCCAGCGGTGGGAGTGGTAGGGGCGGTGAGGCCTCCGCGGCAGCAGAGCCGGCCACAGGAGGCATGAGTAGGCAGCACGACCGGTGCTGCTTGGGGCGGCTGGAGCAAGAAGACCAGAGGTTGAAGAATCACGACGGCCGTTGGATGGACATCATACGGTCACTGCAGCTAGAATCGTTTATATTGACTAAGTTGACAAAGCCCTTGGTACGCGTCAACTTAGTAGGCCCACAGGTCAGCCTCCGAAACGGTGCACCCCAGATTTCAGGGGGAGGAATCATTTTTTGGGCTTTTGAAGCTAGAATATCCGAGATTGAAGAAGAAGCACGACATCCGTTGGATGGACATCCAACGGCCACTGCTGCTAGAACCGTGTGTTGACTATAAGTTGACAAAGCCTTGCATACACGTCAACTAATTTTTTTAGGGGACACGTCAACTTAGTAGGCCCACAAGTCTGTGGCAGGGAACTTATAGCCCATTTGTGATTTGTAAGAATGTACAGCCCATTTTTGAATTCTAATGGAATTTACTGCATCCCATCTATAGTTTGTTAAAAGTGAAACCCATTTTCTAGCTAGGACAACAATTAATAATTTTAACCAACCATTCAAAACAGAATTCAATAAAATTTTCCACATTTTGATGGGATCTGAAATAATTTTATCCCGAAATTTCTAGTCAGATTAAATACAATTTCAATATAAATTTGTATTAAGTAAAAATCCAACGGAACATTGTGCGCAACAATTAATGGAATTAAAATTTTCATAATCCAAAAGTAATATTTTATAAACTAATTACGTGTTTGGTGCATGTTTTTATAGTTAATGCCCAGTTTTTATAACTACATCCCATTTATTATTTCTTAAAGCCCACTTTCTTGTTAAGCATAATGCATCCCTCCTAGGAAAGATTTGCAGCCCATCGGGGCGGAGATTAACAAGTTGACCCGAATTGTGTACAACAATCGGCCCAGTTGCATTGCTGATGTTAAAAAAAGGCATGTGTAGTACAGTACAACCTTACATGGCTACTCAGCCCACATTCAGCGACACCGGGAAGGCCCAAACAAGGCTTCTGTACAACTTTTTGAAGTCACTGAGCTCAATTAATAATTTTGTAAAAAAGTTAGAGTACAGTGGAACCTAATTAAAAGCTGTCACGAGCGAAGAAATAATTCAACAGGTCCCAATTGTGCGTGTGCGCGCGCGCACGTGTGTGTGTGTGTGTGTGTGTGAGAGAGAGACCCATCGGTCGATGCTCGTAAATACATCTTTCAGCCATATGCATTGATGATGCTCAGTAAAAACTTATATAGTTGACACAATCATATAGAACATCATAGCACACTGAACTTGCATACAAAAATTTCACGCAGGCGACACAATCAGGGTGGAAGCAGTGGATCTCTATGGGTAGGACTATGAAACCAACGAACTCATACATAACGGTTCATCATCTTTATCAACGACGGGGAAATATTTTGCATGCTGTGCAAAGAAAACAGACAGACAACACAATATATAAGTTCTGCTAGAACATTAAGTTGACGTACAACCCTTTCTAAAAAAAGTTCTGGTAAAAAAATAGAACAGGTCACAATCAAATGTACTGGCACATCAGTGCTTCACACCCATAGCTCGGATTTAACTAGATTCAGTTGTTACCTCAAATTAGAGCACATCCATGCAGCCAGTGATACTTCTCTAACGTATCTACTTTTCCAAACACTTTTGCCCTTGTTTTGGACTCTAACTTGCATGATTTGAATGGAACTAACCCGGACTGACGCTGTTTTCAGCAGAATATCCATGGTGTTATTTTTTGTGCAGAAATAAAAGTTCTCGGAATGACCTGAACTTCACGGAGAATATTTTTGGAATTAATAAAAAATACTGGCGAAAGAATCAACACCAGGGGGCCCACACCCTGTCCACGAGGGTGGAGGGCGCGCCCCCTGCCTCGTGGGTCCCCTGAGGCTCCACCGACCTCAACTCCAATTCTATATATTCACATTCGGGGAGAAAAAATCAAAGAGAAGGATTCATCGCGTTTTACGATACATAGCAGTCGCCAAGCCCTAATCTCTCTCTAGAGGGCTGACATGATGCTCACCGCCGTGCGTGAGTAATTCCATTGTAGTCTTGCTAGATGGTGATGGGTTGGATGAGATTTTGATGTAATCGAGTTAGTTTTGTTAGGGTTTGATCCCAAGTATCCATTATGTTCTGAGATTGATGTTGCTATGACTTTGCTATGCTTAATGCTTGTCACTAGGGCCCGAGTGCCATGATTTCAGATCTGAACCTATTATGTTTTCATGAATATATGTGAGTTCTTGATCCTATATTGCAAGTCTATAGTCACCTACTATGTGTTATGATCCGGCAACCCCGAAGTGACAACAATCGGGACCACTCCCGGTGATGACCGTAGTTTGAGGAGTTCATGTATTAACTAAGTGTTAATGCTTTGGTCCGGTACTCTATTAAAAGGAGGCCTTAATATCCCTTAGTTTCCAATAGGACCCCACTGCCACGGGAGGGTAGGACAAAAGATGTCATGCAAGTTCTTTTCCGTAAGCATGTATGACTATATTCGAAATACATGCCTACATTACATTGATGAACTGGAGCTAGTTCTGTGTCACCCTATGTTATAACTGTTGCATGAGGAATCACATCCGACATAATTATCCATCACTGATCCAATGCCTACGAGCTTTTCACATATTGATCTTTTCTTAGTTACTTTTCCGTTGCCATTGTTACAATTACTACAAAACTACTACTGTTCCTTTTGCCACTGTTACCGTTACTTCCATACTACTTTGCTAGTAAATACTTTGCTGCAGATATTAAGTCTTACAGGTGTGGTTGAATTGAAAACTCAACTGCTAATACTTGAGAATATTCTTTGGCTCCCCTTGTGCTGAATCAATAAATTTGGGTTGAATACTCTACCCTCGAAAACTATTGTGATCCCCTGTACTTGTGGGTTATCAAGACTATTTTCTGGCACCGTTGCCGGGGAGCATAGCTCTATTCTTTGGGTCACTTGGGATTTATATTTTTTGATCACTATGAGGTACTTGAATGACGAAAGAACTAAGATTTTTCCCTCAACTACGAGGGGAGGTAAGGAACTGCCATCTAGCTCTACACTTGATTCACCTTCTGTTATGAGTAAACTTGCGACACCTAAACCTACACCTTCTATTGATTCTGCTATGTCGCATGTTATTGATGATGCCACTTCTGGTATGCATGATACTTATGATGAAACTACTTCTATGCTTGATAATACTGTGCCATTAGGTGAATTTCTTGATGAACAACTTGTTAGGGTTAGAGAAAATGAAATTATTGAAACTGATAATATTGATGAAAATGATGATGAAGATTCTCCCCTTAGATATGAATTACCTGATGTGCCTGAGGGTTATGTTATGGATGAATAAACTGCTAGTGTCTTTTTTGCTTGCAAAGATAGATATGATCTTAAGAAACTGTTAGTTAAGCTGAAAGAAAAGTCTTTGAATGCTAGAATGAAATATGACACTGCTTTTGCTACTTCACCTATCTGTATTTCTGATAAGGATTATGATTTCTCTGTCAATCCTGAGTTAATTACTTTGGTTGAATCTGATCCTTTTTATGGCTATGAATCTGAAACTGTTGTGGCACATCTTACTAAATTAAATGATATAGCCACCTATTCACTAATGAGGAAAAATTTCATTACTACTATATCCTTAAGTTATTTTCATTCTCATTAAAGGGTGATGCTAAAACATGGTTTAATTCTTTTACTTCTGGTTGTGTGCATAGTCCCCAAGATATGATTTATTACTTCTCTGCTAAATATTTCCCCGCTCATAAGAAACAAGCTGCCTTAAGGGAAATATATAATTTTGTTCAAATTGAAGAAGAGAGTCTCCCACAAGCTTGGGGAGGCTTCTCCGATTACTTAATGCTTTGCCTGATTATCCTCTCAAGAAAAATGAAATACTTGATATCTTTTATAATGGACTAACTGATGCTTCCAGAGACCACTTGGATAGTTGTGCTGGTTGTGTTTTCAGGGAAAGAATTGTTGATCAAGCTGAATTGCTATTGAATAATATGTTGAGTAATGATAATAATTGGACACTTCCTGAACCAACTCCTAAGCCAACCCCGAAGAAAAGGGGTATTCTATTTCTCAGTCCTGAAGATATGCAAGAGGCAAAGAAATCTATGAAAGAAAAGGGCATTAAAGCTGAAGATGTTAAGAATTTACCACCTATTGAAGAAATACATGGTCTTGATAACTTGACACAGGTAGTAAAGGTAAATTCTCTCTATAGATTTGATGAAGGTGATATTCCTCGTTATAAGTCTGCTAGCCAATGCTTGGATGAGTTTGATAATTTTATTGTTAAACAAGAAAACTTCATTGCTTATGTTGGTAGAAAATTGAAACATAATGCTTATATGATTGAATGCTTGAGTGATTATATGTCTAGAGTTAAAGGTGAACTTTAAACTAATTAGTAAACATGCTTCTATGGTTACCACTCAGGTAGAACAAGTGCTTAAAGCACAAGATGATTTGCTAAATGAATTAAATAATAAGAAAAACGATAATGTCGCTAGAGTTATGACTAGAGGGGGTAAAATGACTCAGGAACCTTTGTATCCTGAGGGGCACCCTAAGAGAATTGAGCAAGATTCTCAGAGAACTAATGTTGATGCACCTAGTCCTTCTAAGAAGAAGAAAAAAATAAAATGATTGGACTTTGCATGCTTCTAGTGAACCTGTTGTTGACACACCTGAGAATCCCAATGATATTTCTATTTCTGATGCTGAAACACAATCTGGTGATGAACATGAACCTAGTGATAATATTAATGATTGTTGGAAATATGCCCTAGAGGCAATAATAAAATGGTTATTATTGTATTTCCTTGTTCATGATAATTGTCTATTGTTCATGCTATAATTGTGTTATCCGGAAATCGTAATACATATGTCAATACATAGACCACAACATGTCCCTAGTGAGCCTCTAGTTGACTAGCTCGTTGATCAGTTGATGGTTACGGTTTCCTGACCATGGACATTGGCTGTCGTTGATAACGGGATCACATCATTAGGAGAATGATGTGATTGAAAAGACCCAATCCTAATCATAGGACAAGATCGTGTAGTTCGTCTGCTAAAGCTTTTCTAATGTCAAGTATCATTTCCTTAAACCATGAGATTGTGCAACTCCCAGATATCGTAGTAATGCTTTGTGTGTGCGAAACGTCACAACGTAGCTGGGTGGCTATAAAGGTACAATACAGGTATCTCTGAAAGTGTCTGTTGGGTTGGCACGAATCGAGACTGGGATTTGTCACTCTGTACGTATGACGGAGAGGTATCTCTGGGCCCACTCGGTAATGCATCATCATAATGAGCTCAATGTGACTAAGTAGTTAGTCGCGAGATCATGCATTATGAAACGAGTAAAGTGACTTGCTGGTAACGAGATTGAACGAGGTATTGGGATACCGACGATCGAATCTCGGGCAAGTAACGTACTGATTGACAAAGGGAATTGTATACAGGATTGATTGAATCCCCGACATCGTGGTTCATCCGATGATATCATCGTGGAACATGTGGGAGCCAACATGGGTATCCAGATCCCACTGTTGGTTATTAGCCAGAGAGCTGTCTCGGTCATGTCTGCATGATTCCCGAACCCGTAGGGTCTACACACTGAAGGTTCGGTGACGCTAGAGTTGTTATGGGAATTAGTGTGCAGTTACCAAATGCTGTTCGGAGTCCCGTATGAGATCCCGGACGTCACGAGGAGTTCCGGAATGGTCCGGAGGTAAAGATTTATCTATGGGAAGCCCTATTTTGGCCAGTGGAAAATGTTCGGGATTTTTCGGTATTGTACCGGGAAGGTTCTAGAAGGTTCCAGAGTGGGGCCCACCTACATGGGGGGCACACATGAACGTGGGTAGTGGGGCAAAGGCCCCACACCCCTGGTCAAGGCGCACCAAGATCCCCCCTTAGAAGGAATAAGATCATATCCCGAAGGGATAAGATCAATATCCCTAAAAAGGGGGATAACAATCGGTGGGGAAGGGAAATGATGGGATTTCTTTTCCCCACCTTTGCCAACGCCCCAATGGACTTGGAGGGCAATAAACCAGCCTCCTCCACCCATATATATAGTGGGGAGGCGCATGGGAGCCGCACCCCTTCCCCTGGCGCAACCCTCTCCCTCCCCAACACCTCCTCCGTAGTAGTAGTGCTTGGCGAAGCCCTGCCGGAGAACTGCAAGCTCCACCACCACGCCGTCGTGCTGTCGGAGCTCTCCCTCAACTTCTCCTCTCCCCTTGCTGGATCAAGAAGGAGGAGACGTCCCCGGGCTGTACGTGTGTTGAATGCGGAGGCGCCGTTGTTCGGCGCTTAGATCGGAATCAACCGTGATCTGAATCGCTGCGAGTACGACTCGTTCATCCGCATTCTTTTAACGCTTCCGCATCATGATCTTCAAGGGTATGAAGATGCACTCTCCTCTCTCTCGTTGCTAGTCTCTCCATAGATTGATCTTGGTGATGCATAGAATTTTTTTAATTTCTGCAACGATCCCCAACAGTGGTATCACAGCTAGGTCTATGCGTAGTTTCTATGCACGAGTAGAACACAAGTTATTGTGGGCGTCGATTGTCAATTTACTTGTGGTTACTAGTCTTATCTTGATTCGGCGGCATCATGGGATGAAGCGGCCCGGACCGACCTTACACGTACGCTTACGTGAGACAGGTTCCACCGACTGACATGCACTAGTCTCTACTACTATTAAGCAAGCAAACATTATCTTTTCTAAGTGCACTCCATCTAACATACACACAACAACACCAAGTAATCACAGCCTCACGATTAGGCTAACTTATTCCAATCTAACCGTCAAACACCAACTAAATATCCCAAAATGTACATTTAGCAATTTAATGTGGTGGACAAAAACTCTGCCAGCGAGCGAAAAAAATAGAAAGGTTCAATCAGCAACCACGTAATCGCACCCTTAATTACCGCTAACTGCCCACCTAATCCCACCTTGAAATTAGCGCTAACCCAAAATTTAACCCCGGCCACAACTCTCCCAGATCTTGGTCTCGTGAAATCCACTGTATGCCCCTGCCCTATCCGCCGCCGCCTCCATGGCGATCGGCTCCCATCCGCCGCCTCCCGCCGTGCGTCCATGGCGAGAACCGTGTCGAGAGGAGGACGAGAACGACCATGACTTCCCCGCTGCCGTCTCTCCGTGCTTAACCGGTGTGCCGACACCCCTCCGCAGCTTCGTCGCTGCTACCCCGACACGGCAGCATGGATTCGACGTCTCCCGCCATCCAAGCGGGCGCCCATGGGATCCGAAAGCGAAGAAGAGGCCTCGCGATTGCCTTGGTTCTGCTCTTATGCAAAGCTAGATCTTGTTGGCCTCAAGCGGCACCACCAACAGGATCCAGCGAGCATGCGGCTGCTCCTCCACCGTCATGTGACGCGTGTAGCGGCTGCTCACCAAAGTAGACCGAGCTCCACGATCACCACCACTCACTTGATGTGCAGGTACGGCCAACCACCCAATCCCCCTCTTAATCCATCTTTTCTGCCCTCACATGGCTGCGTGTTGAGGTAGAGATTAGAGAGCATGCACTTGCAAGCTGCCCGTGTTGAAGACATGTCTTGGAATCAATCGACTCATGGTACCATTATGTCACCGTTTATTAAGACATCTCGCATATTATTGCCACTGAAACTCACACTCATTGCCTCAACGCCAAGACACGGGAGTTGCTGCCCCGCTGAGGATGTGAACGCACGGAGGGCGGCACCGCAAACGAGGCCGCACTCGAACGCCGCACATGGGAGCGGCCACATCTGCTGTACGCTTGCTTTGATATAGGAGTTGTACTGAATTTTGCTATACTCAAATTGATGTGGTCGATTAGCAGTGTGCCTGTCTCTTGGACTGACATCTGTTTGCTTAATTTAGTGAGGTTCATTATATTTGGTAAATGCAAAATTCAGCAAAGTATACTTTGTGTGCAGGAAGTTACCGAGGTAGGCTGACTTATGTATGCCCTATAGATGCAAAAATTCAGTAATGTGTCATACATCTCAAGATGCATGCTTTATGTGGGATTTACCTGATTGTGCAGTACAAGGATTGGATTATTTTTAGTTGACTTGTTTGAGGACAGGATTTAGGCTTTGTTTGTGTTACGCTCTCACCTCTCACTAACGCGACGCCGGACATCGATCGAGTTGCAGGTCCACACGCCATCGACAAGTCGACCCGCGAAAAGAAGTCGGCCCTACCGATCAGGATGACATCAATGAGGAGGAAGCAATGGTTTGACATCATGGATCCCACCTGTAAGGGCGTGAGTGTGTGGCTACGCTTTTCTACAATATTGTGGAAACCACGATGTGTTTGGCGATCACATGATTTGCCACTATATTTGGTGATCCGGTCATCAATATGTTCATGTTCTACAACACTATCGGCCCCGAGCAAAGAATCACACACGTTATCATAGGCGAGGACTGCTCGTGGCTATATGCAAGTGTGGTCGCCCACACCTAGGCGTGCTCAACGTATAGCATGCATACACGTGCTCTTTTCTTTATACTATGCACCTTGAATTCTGTCAGATATACACGTACATTGCTCCCAAGTCATATAGAGGTTAATGCAATCTTTATTTTATTTTTAAGAAACTAATTAGTGATGCTTTGTGCATAATAGTAAGGATCTGGTTCACATGACTATGTTGCCTTGCATAAATGATCTTCATCACTCTTTGTATACCCTTTTATATATTGTTTGACATTTGTACTTTTCTATCTGCAGATGAGTAAGAGACGAAAAATGGGTGTGCCCCTGTTAGATCAAGAGAATGTACCCCATTTAAGGACCTAACAAACACAACTATGGATGGTGGTGCTAATATCCCACATAATCAAACAGACGATCCTAAAAGGATAAGTGTTCAATCATGGTATGCAAATGTCAGATGAGAAGAAAGCGTAATACAACGCGAAGTGTCATATATCCCGACAACAAACGAGAGTTGCAGCTCTAGACTGTCTTAACCAGGACCAATTATCACAAACATGTGTTTCTTCATTAGACTGCTATGGTTCATCTCTACAACAGTTTTCCTATCTAACATCATGTGTATCTAAGTGCAGCTTCCGTCAGCCCCACTTGTTTCTCAAGCGATCCTGTGTTCGATCAAATGCAATAGGATATGTAATGCTTATTTGTCGCATTCATTCATTATGTATTAACTCTTCTCTCTGGACGGCAATGTGGCACAAATTCATCAAAAAATGTGCCACTCCCTCCTGATGCTCCCTCATGGTGCTAGAAAACCTCCCAGGTCAGAAAAATTATCACGGTTGCTTCAACATTAATCTCTTCGAGCTATAATAAGAGTTTTGCGACAAGGCTGCCTTGCAATATTTTATACGACCGTATTATTTTCTGGAGATTTTATATTGCTTGACCATTAATTTGGCTTCAAATGCTCCTGATGAGGCTTGAAAGTTCTTTAAGTGTGGTAAGACCACTCTCACATTCAGGTTTATTCACCTTTATATTTCTATAAAGGGCTTGCCAATCCATCTAACACACCATAGAGAAAAATAGTGTCTTCCAGAGAGCATGACAACTGAACTTTGTCAAACACGGCATGGTCATGAAAATGTCTTAGAAAATGAATTTATAATGAGAAGTTATGTTCTAATTTGCTCCAGCTTTACAATTTTTGAAGATGTCAAGCCTCGAGGCTCTTTTGTTCAGTGTTGCACATGTCAAGCGTCGGTCGTAAAAGAAAGAAACAACTTCAGTTTCTGGAAGATAATATGTACATTCTTGAAACAACTTTAGTATCTAGAAGATACTATGTACATTCTTTATTATTTTGGCAAGTTAAGGTTATTTATGGTCCACATTTACTTTTTGTAAGTTGAGATCTAATTTTTTGGATGAAGTTGTGATTATTCCCACAATTATTCAATGTATTTATTACCTCACTTACATTTTTGTTCATTTTTTTGATATATTTTCTTCCAAGAACGGTTGATAAAAACATAACCATGATAATACGTGTGTTGCGCATGCATGTTTACTAGTTGCATAAGGTGGCTAGCAGGTGTTTATCTCTCCCACTTTTGTCGGATTGGATTCGATGAAAAGGGTCCTTATGAAGGGTAAATAGAAATTGGCATATCACGTTGTGGTTTTGGCGTAGTTAAGAAAAGTTCTTGCTAGAAACCTATAGCGGCCACGTAAAAACTTGCAACAACAATTAGAGGACGTCTAACTTGTTCTTGCAGCATATGCCGTGTGATGTGATATGGCCAAAAGGATGTGATGAACAATATATGTGATGTATGAGATTGATCATGTTCTTGTAATAGGAATCACGACTTGCATGTCAATAAGTATGACAACCGGTAGGAGCCATAGGAGTTGTCTTAATTTATTGTATGACCTGCGTGTCAATGAAAACGCCATGTAATTACTTTACTTTATTTCTAACCGTTAGCCATAGTAGTAGAAGTAACAGTTGGCGAGACAACTTCATGGAGACACTGTGATGGAGATCATGATGACAGAGGTCATGGTGTCATGCCGGTGACGATGATGATCACGGCGCCCTGAAGATGGAGATCAAAAGGAGCAAAATGATATTGGCCATATCATGTCAGTATTTGATTGCATGTGATGTTTATCATGTTTTTACATCTTATTTTCTTAGAACGACGGTAGCATAAATAAGATGATCCCTCATAAAATTTCAAGAAAGTGTTCTCCCTAACTGTGCACCGTTGCGAAAGTTCGTTGTTTCGAAGCACCACGTGATGATCGGGTGTGAAAGATTCTAACGTTCGCATACAACGGGTGTAAGCCAGATTTATAGGTTGACTTGACGATCCTAGCATGTATAGACATGGCCTCGGAACACAAGAGACCGAAAGGTCGAACATGAGTTGTATAGTGGATACGATCAACATGAAGATGCTCACCGATGATGACTAGTCCATCTCACGTGATGATCAGACACGGCCTAGTTGACTCGGATCATGTACCACTTAGATGACTAGAGGGATGTCTATCTGAGTGGGATTTCATTAAATAATTTGATTAGATGAACTTAATTATCATGAACATAGTCAAAAGGTCTTTGCAAATTATGTTGTAGCTCACGCTTTGGTTCTACTATTAGATATGTTCCTAGAGAAAATTTAGTTGAGAGTTGACAGTAGCAATTATGCGGACTGGGTCCGTAAACTGAGGATTGTCCTCATTGTCGCAGTATGATTATGTCCTTAATGCACCGCTCAGTGTGCTGAATCTCGAGCATCGGTTGTGGATGTTGCGAAGATCTGACATACACGTTTTGATGACTACATGATAGTTCAGAGCGTAATGCTAAATGGTTTAGAATTCAGGCACCAAAGATGTTTTTGAAACATCGCATAACATATGAGATGTTCCAAGGACTGAAATTGGGATTTCGTGTTAGTGCCCACGCCAAGAGGTATGAGACCTCGACAAGTTTCTTAAGCCTGCAAACTAAGGAGAAAAGCTCAATCATTGAGCATGTGCTCAGATTGTATGAGTACTACAATCGCTTGAATCGAGTGGGATTTAATCTTCCAGATGAGATAGCGATGGTTCTCCAAAATCACTGCCACCAAGCTGCTAGAGCTTCGTGATGAACTATAACATATCAGGGATAGATATGATGATCCTTGAGCTATTCGCGACACCGCAAAAGTAGAAATCAAATAGGAGCATCAACTGTTGATGGTTAGTAAAACCACTAGTTTCAAGAAGGGCAAGGGAAAGAAAGGGATACTTCATGAAACGGCAAATCAGTTGCTGCTCTAGTGAAGAAACCCAAGGTTGAATCCAAACCCGAGACTAAGTGCTTCTGAAATAAGGGGAACGGTCACTGAAGTAGAACTACCCTAGATACTTGGTAGATGAGAAGGCTGTCAAGGCCGATAGAAGTATATTGGATATACATTATAATGTGTACTTTACTAGTACTCCTAGTAGCACCAGGGTATTAAAATACCGGTTCGGTTGCTAAGTGTTAGTAACTCGAAATAAAAAGCTAGGGAATAAATGGAGACTAGCTGAAGGTGAGATGACGATATGTGTTGGAAGTGTTTCCAAGGTTGATGTGATCAAGCATCGCATGCTCCCTCTACCATCGAGATTGGTGTTAAACCTAAATAATTGTTATTTGGTGTTTGCGTTGAGCATAGACATGATTGGATTATGTTTATCGCAATACGATTATTCATTTAAGGAGAATAATGGTTATTTTGTTTATTTGAATAATACTTTCAATGGTCTTGCGCCTAAAATGAATGGTTTATTGAATCTCGATCGTAGTGATACACATGTTCATGCCAAAAGATGTAAGATAGTAATGATAGTACCACATACTTGTGGCACTGCCATTTGAGTCATATTGGTATAAAACGCATGAAGAAGCTCCATTTTGATGGATCTTTGGACTCACTCATTTTTTTTTGAAAAGTTTGAGACATGCGAACCATGTCTATTGGTTTATACGCATGAAGAAACTCCATGTAGATGGATTATTTGGACTCACTTGATTTTGAATCACTTGAGACATGCAAATCATACCACATGGGCAAGATGACTGAAAGGCCTCGTTTTCAGTGAGATGAAACAAGAGAGCAACTTGTCGGAAGTAATACATTTGATGTGTGCAATCCAATGAGTGCTGAGGCACGCAGTGAATATCGTTATGCTCTTACTTCACAGATGATTTGAGTAGATTCTAAGTATATTTACTTGATTAAACACCAGTTTGAATTATTGAAAGGTTCAAGTAATTTCAGAGTGAAGTTGAAGATCGTCGTGACAAGAAGATAAAATATCTATGATATGATCATAGAGATGAATATCTGAGTTACATGTTTGGCACATAATTAAGACATTGTGGAAATTTTTTCACGACTAATGTTGCCTGGAACACCATAGTGTGATGGTGTGTCCGAACATCATAGCTGCACCCTATTGGATGTGGTGCAAACCATGATGTCTCTTATCGAATTACCACTATTGTTTATGGGTTATGCATTAGAGACAACCGCATTCACTTTAAATAGGGCACCACGTAATTCCGTTGAGAAGACACCGTATGAACTATGATTTAGAGAAACCTAAGCTGTCATTTTTTTAAAGTTTGGGGCTGCGACTCTTATTTGAAAAGGGTTTAGCCTGATAAGCTCGAACCCAAAGCAGATAAATGCATCCTCATAGGACACCCAAAATAGTTGGGTATACCTCCTATTTCGGATCCGGAAGCAAAAGTGATTGTTTCTAGAAATGGGTCCTTTCTCGAGGAAAAGTTTCTCTCGGAAGAATTGGGTGGGAGGATGGCGGAGACTTGATGAGGTTATTGAGCCGTCACTTCAACTAGTGTGTAGCAGGGCACATGAAGTTGTTCATGTAGCGCGTACACCAATTGAAGTGGAAGCTGATGATAGTGATCATGGAACTTCGGATCAAGTCACTACCAAACCTCGTAGGTCGTCAAGGATGCATACTATTTCAGAGTGGTACGTAATCCTGTCTTGGAGGTCATGTTGCTAGACAACAATGAACCTACGAGCTATGGAGAAGCGATGGTGGGCCCGGATTCCGACAAATGGCTCGAGGCCATAAAATCCGAGGATCCATGTGTGAAAACAAAGTATAGACTTTGGAAGAACTACTTGATGGTCGTAAGGCTATTGGGTATAGATGGATTTTAAAAGGAAGACGGACAATGATGGTAAGTATCACCATTAACAAAGCTTGACTTGTCGTTAAGATATTTTCCGACAAGTTCAAGGAGTTGACTACGGTGAGACTTTCTCACTCGTAGCGATGCTAAGAGTCTGTTGGAAGTGTATTAGCAGTTACTGCATTATTTATGAAATCTTGTAGATAGGATGTCAAAACATTGTTTCCTCGACAATTTTCTTGAGGAAAGGTTGTATGTGATACAACCAGAAGGTTTTTGTCAATCCTAAAAGATGCGAAAAAGTATGCAAAGCTCCAGAAATCCTTCTAAGGACTGGAGTAAGCATCTCGGAGTTGGAATATACGCTTTGATGAGATCATCAAAGATTTTGGGTTTATACAAAGTTTATGAGAAACTTGTATTTCCAAAGAAGTGAGTGGGAGCACTATAGAATTTCTGGTGAGTATATGTTGTTGACATATTGTTGATCAGAAACGATGTAGAATTTTTGGAAAGTATATAGGGTTATTTGAAAAGTGTTTTTCAATGGAAAACCTGGATTAAGCTACTTGAACATTGAGCATCAATATATATAAGGATAGATAAAAAACGCTTAATAGTACTTTCAAATGAATACATACCGTGACAAGATTTTGAAGGAGTTCAAATAGATCAGCAAAGAAGGAGTTCTTAGCTGTGTTATAAGGTGTGAGCATTGAGTGATACTCAAGATCTGACCACGGTAGAAGAGAGAGAAAGGACGAAGGTCGTCCCCTATACTTTAGACATAGGCTCTACAGTATGCTATGCTGTGTACCGCACCTGAAGTGTGCCTTGCCATGAGTCAATCAAGGGGTACAAGAGTGATCCAGGAATGGATGACATGACACCGGTCAAACTTATCCTTAGTAACTAGTGGACTAAGGAATTTTCTTAATTCTGGAGGTGGTAAAAGAGTTCGTCGTAAAGGGCTACGTCGATGCAAACTTTGACACTAATTCGGATGACTCTGAGTAGTAAACCGGATTCGCATAGTAGAGCAGTTATTTGGAATAGCTCCAAGTAGCGCATGGTAGCTGCATCTACAAGATGACATAGAGATTTGTAAAGCACACACGGATCTAAAAGGATCAGACCCGTTGACTAATAACCTCTCTCACAAGCGAGATATGATCAAACCCCATGGGTGTTGGATTCATTACAATCACATAGTGATGTGAACTAAATTATTAACTCTAGTGCAAGTGGGAGACTGTTGGAAATATGCCCTAGAGGCAATAATAAAATGGTTATTATTGTATTTCCTTGTTCATGATAATTGTCTATTGTTCATGCTATAATTGTGTTATCCGGAAATCGTAATACATGTGTGAATACATAGACCACAATGTGTCCCTAGTGAGCCTCTAGTTGACTAGCTCGTTGATCAATAGATGGTTACGGTTTCCTGACCATGGACATTGGATATCATTGATAACAGGATCACATCATTAGGAGAATGATATGATGGACAAGACCCAATCCTGAGCATAGCACAAGATCGTGTAGTTCGTCTACTAAAGCTTTTCTAAAGTCAAGTATCATTTCCTTAGACCATGAGATTGTGCAACTCCCAGATACCGTAGGAATGCTTTTGGTGTGCCAAACATCACAACGTAACTGGGTGGCTATAAAGGTACACTATAGGTATCTCTGAAAGTGTCTGTTGGGTTGGCACGAATCGAGACTGGGATTTGCCACTCCGTATGACGGAGAGGTATCTCTGGGCCCACTCGGTAATGCATCATCATAATGAGCTCAATGTGACTAAGTAGTTAGTCGTGGGATCATGCATTATGAAACGAGTAAAGTGACTTGCCGGTAACGAGATTGAACGAGCTATTGGGATACCGACGATCGAATCTCGGGCAAGTAACGTACTGATTGACAAAGAGAATTGTATACAGGATTGATTGAATCCCCGACATCGTGATTCATCCGATGAGATCATCGTGGAACATGTGGGAGCCAACATGGGTATCCAGATCCCGCTGTTGGTTATTGGCCAGAGAGCTATCTCGGTCATGTCTGCATGATTCCCGAACCCGTAGGGTCTACACACTTAAAGTTCAGTGACGCTAGAGTTGTTATGGGAATTAGTGTACAGTTACCGAATGTTGTTCGGAGTCTCGGATGAGATCCCAGACGTCACGAGGAGTTCCGGAATGGTCCAGAGGTAAAGATTTATATATGGGAATTCCTATTTTGGCCACCGGAAAATGTTCAGGATTTTTCGGTATTGTACCGGGAAGGTTCTAGAAGGTTTCGGAGTGGGGCCCACCTGCATGGGGGGGGGGCACATGAACGTGGTAGTGGGGGCAAGGCCCCACACCCCTGGTCAAGGCGCACCAAGATCCCCCCTTAGAAGGAATAAGATCATATCCCGAAGGGATAAGATCAATATCCCTAAAAAAGGGGGATAACAATCGGTGGGGAAGGGAAATGATGGGATTTCTTTCCCCCACCTTTGCCAACGCCCCAATGGACTTGGAGGGCAAGAAACCAGCCCCCTCCACCCCTATATATAGCGGGGAGGCGCATGGGAGCCGCACCCCTTCCCCTGGCGCAGCCCTCTCCCTCCCCAACACCTCCTCCGTAGTAGTAGTGTTTGGCGAAGCCCTGCCGGAGAACTGCAAGCTCCACCGCCACGCCGTCGTGCTGCCGGAGATTTCCCTAAACTTCTCCTCTCCCCTTGCTGGATCAAGAAGGAGGAGACGTCCCCGAGCTGTACGTGTGTTGAATGCGGAGGCGTCGTTGTTCGGCGCTTAATTCAGAATCAACCGCGATCTGAATCGCTGCGAGTATGACTCCTTCATCCGTGTTCTTGTAACGCTTCCTGTCGGTGTACTAGAGTAGGGGTACCCTAGTATCCCGTACTCGTGCATGGACAGTTGCAGCACCCCGCAGCAAGGTTTGCCTCGTCACCGCCAACCTCCTCCGTGGCTCCCTTGGAGCCATTCAAGAACAAAGTATTAAATTGAGAAGACAAGGTCCCGACAAGAGGAGCTCGTCGGGCAGGCCACCTGTGCACGCAGAGACAAGGCCCGCAAGAGGAGCTTGCCGGGAAGGCCCGGAGCGCCGACAAGTCCCCGAGCGCGACAAGGATTCGGCTCGCAAGGCGCTTGCCGCTGCATGCAACTTCTTCTCCGCCTCGCTCCAGCTCACCCAAATGACGTGTCGCCATGGGACCGCTCCACGGCGGTCGAGCGGCTGTGCAGCCAGCGGAGAGCAGCGATAAGCGGCGCCGACAGGCTCGCCATCGTGGCGAAGCGGAGGCGCACTGACGACGGTCTCTGTTACACTGTTTGGGCGATAACGACAGTGCATTTATTGCTTTTGTCCCTTGCCGCCGAGTTAGGTATTTTGCATCGCATACATCTGTTCAAGTAGGTGTACCAACCCCTGTTTTTACATTTGTACCCTCGTCTATGTTGCCACCTGTCGGAGACCCCTTGAGCATATAAAAGGACGCCCGAGTGCAACGTAGAAGGGGTGGGTTGGTTGGTGGGTTCGTAGGTTCGGTTCGCATCTTCCGCAAGGTTCGACCCACTCGAGACTAGACACACTCGCGCTAGGTTTTGTAGCCCGCATTGCTCCCTAGCAAGAACACAATAGATCAAACAAGCAGCAGAGGGAGTTTTATCTCTCCGGAGAGCTCCGAAGCTGGGTAAACCGCTCGTGTGCATCGCCTCGATCCGCTCTTCGTGCGACCTCCGCCCCCCTCCGAACCACAAGGGGCCTGCTCCACCGGCCCCATAGGTGTCCGTGGGTACGATCAGCCTCCCCGACATCTCTGGCGCGCCAGGTAGGGGGCGTCGAGGCCGTGTGAATCCGATCCGGCGTTCACACGAACAGCGTCATCAACATCTTCCTCAACATGCCACCGAAGAAGAAGGCTTCGCGGCAAGCAGAGCCGTCCCGCTGCTGCACTCCACCCTCACCGCAGCAAACGGGTGGTGGGGTAGACGCTGGCGAGGAACGGGCGCCGACGAAGGTGCTCGCGACGCTGCCAAGTCCAAGGACAAGGCGCCGCAGACCTTGGCGTCGCGCATCCCCCGCGCCCATCTCAGAGACGCTGACCAACAACGCCATGGCGTTCACAACGCCATACGCTCGCTGGATCAAGACCTCAAGACCAGCATGCGCGCCAACATGCCGGGCGCGAAGCGAGATACGGTCGCCGGACGGGCGCCGCTCCTTCTAACGTGGTTAGAAGTCCGAGCGTGTCCCGCCCTTTGCACCGTTCTCCAATGCCGCCTACTACTCCAGCAGAAGCTCTGGCGAGAGCTCAACTGCTCCTCGACTACCCTCCAACGGCCGACAAGGTCGACGAGTGGAGGGCCACTATCTAGAGCCTCATCGGCTTTGCCAATGGCGACGCTCCGCGGCAACCAACGCCATCGTTGCCACGACGAGACGACAAGGCACGAGCCGGTGGCGACGACACTGTCGGAGGTGCAACCACCGTGCACTCTCCGCCAAGAAGGCCAAGATCGCCGACTCACCGGATCCACCTCGACAGCGACTCCACTGCGCTGCCGGATCCGCTGGCTCGCCAGCGATCAGCGCCAAATTCTTCATGAGCGACCACAAGAGGACGCTCGAACTCGCTTATCGAGCGCCCGAAGAGAAGCGCGACGTCAATCCGACAAGCCGCGCTGGGCCTTCTGTTGACATGCACGCGCCGGAGGGGCCAGGCGACTTGCCGTACGCGGTCGGTTGCCCTGCGTTCACTCGTGAGCTGCGGCAAGTCCAGGGGCCCGGCCAGAAAAACTTCATTCCAGACGTGCCAGAGAAGTACGATGGCAGGAAGCATCCGTCGGAGTTCCTCAAAGCATCTACACCATCGCGTGCAGGCTGCGGGGGACGGACGACAAGATCCTCGCCAACTACTTCCCGCCGTGCTCAAGCCTAACGACAGATCTTGGCTCATGCACTTGCCGGACAGCTCCATATCCTCTTGGGCGGATCATGCCATCGGTTTGTTGGCGCCTTCACAGTGGCCACAAACCTCATGGCCAAGAGAGCGACCTTCACTTGCTCGCCTGTAAGGAAGGAGAGTCCTCGCGCAAGTTCATTCAGAGATTCAGCCGTGTGCACTACAACATCTCTGCACGCCCACCCCGCCGTGGTGATCGCCGCATTTCATCGTAATGTGCGGAACCGCAGGATGAGGGAGGAGATGGCGATGTGCAAAGTCAAGGACGCCACCGAGTGTACGCCTTTGGCCGACAAGTGTGCAAGGCCGAGGAAGGGAGGAGACTCCTGTGAGAGAATATAGAAGCAGGATCTCGACAAGGATGACACCGCCCGCAAGAAAGAAGGGCCGCGCGAGGCAACAGGAAGAAGAAAAGCCGAGAAGTGCTAGCTGTCGAGCAGTCCGGCAACGGAGGCGGCGACAAGAACGCCAAGGCTGGTGGCTCCGGCAAGGAGGTTGCCACTGACGCCAACCGCCAGTCGGTGGCGGCCGCTGACAAGCAGGACGGCTCCGGCAAGCAGTATTGCAAGATCCACCGCACCAAGGGCCACGACCTCCAGAGCTGCAAGAAAGTCGAGCAGCTCGTCGAGCAGCAGAGAGCCGAGTACGAGCGGCGCGACAAGGAGAAGGCCCAGGAAGGTGCTGGGGGAGCAAGCAAGAAACGTCCCGGCCGGGGAGGGCGCCGCGGCAAAGTCAAGCAGCGACAAGGAGATCGACCTCCCCGCGGCCGCGACAAGGATGAAGATGATGATGATGACGAAGATATGGAGGACGCATTTACCGGCGATGAGCAGGAGTTTCGTAAAGCCACGAGGTTCTGCGTTGACGGAGGTGCTTCCTCGCATACCTCCACCGCCAACTCAAGCAATGGATGCGGGAGGTCAATGCAATGAACCATCCGTGAGAGTCACGCAAGCCTCAAGTGGTCCAAAGACGCCTATCATTTTTGATATTGAAGACCACCATGATCGCATAATCGTGGTCGGGTGCTTGCCGATGTTGGTCTCTCCAACCATCCGCAACCTCAAAGTCACAAAATGTTAGTTGACGGCGGGCCGGCTTGAATCTGATCTCCTCCGCGGTGCTCCGTAAGCTTCAAATCCTCGACAATGAGCTCGAAGAGAGCGGAACCTTCCAAGGAATCAATCCGGAAGGAGCAAGTCAAGGGGAAGATTACGTTGTCGGTCACATTTGGCAAATGAGCTGAACTTCGTGGGATCGAGAGGGTTACATTTGACATTGCCGATTTCCCATTGCCTTACAATGGGATACTTGGCCGTCCCAAAGACTCGCCAAGTTCATGGCAGCCTCTCACTACGCCTACAACCTACTCAAGATGCCGGGCCCGATAAGCGTCATCTCTGTCCATGGCGGCAAGAAGGATGCCCTTATCTGTGCCGACAAGATCTACCGGATGCAAAGCAGCCGCGACAGATCGTCCAACACTTGTCGCTGAAGCTCCCGGGGAAGAAGACCAAGTCCAAGTCCGGCAAGGGCTCGATGCTCACTCCGCAAGCGCGCCTTCTTGAGTGCTGCGCTACCGTCCGAGGACGCACCATCGAGCTCCACCGCAAGTGCAAGAAGATGGTGGCTCTACCGAAGACCAAGAAGGTGCCCGCCGAGGAGGACGGCGCTGGTGGTACCTTCACCATCGCTGCCTCTCTCGACCTCAAGTAGGAAGGCGCGCGTTGCTTTTCCTCATGGGCGAATGTCGACGTGTTTGCATGGCAACCGCCCGATATCCCCGGTGTTCCTGTGAAAGTGATTGAGCACCGCCGCCGCTTTGTCCTCATGCGCGCCCGGCCAAGCAAAAAGTCGAAGCAAGCAAAGGAGCGCCAAGAATTATAGTCAAGAGATCAAGAAACTGGAAGCAGCAGGCCTTGTCGAGGAGTGCTCCATCCCACGTGGTTGGCCAACTCGTAGTCGTGCGCAAGGCAAATGGGAAATGGAGGCTTTGTATTGACTTCACGGATGTTAATAAAGCTTGTCCCAAAGATCCATTTCCCTTGCCGCGCATTGACCAGATTGTTGACTCCACGGCCGGATGTGATTTGCTTTCGTTTCTTGATGCATACTCAGGATACCATCAGATCTTCATGGTCAAGAAGATGAAGAGAAGACCGCATTCATCACACCATGTGGCACATACTGTTTCATACGGATGCCTTTCGGTTTGAAGAATGCTGGTTCAACATTTGCAAGGGTAGTCCATGACGCTTTTGAGCCGCAAATGCACATAAATGTAGAAGCCTACATGGATGACATAGTGGTCAAGAGCAAGGACAAAGCAACTTTGGTTCAAGATTTGGACGAGACCTTTGCAAATCTCCGCAAGATCAACCTCAAGCTCAACCCCGAGAAGTGCGTGTTTGGAGTCCCTTCCGCAAGCTTCTCGGTTCTTCGTGTCCCGGCGGGGGATTGAAGCTAATCCCGACAAGATCAAGGCCATTGAGCAGATTGAAGCGCCAAAGCGCTGCCAAGGACGCATTTAAGACTTGCGGTTGCGTGGCTGCTCTCAGCAGGTTTATTTCTAGATCTGCTGAGCGCTTTGCCATTTTTCAAGATTTTGAAAAGGCAGGTCCAAAGAAATGGACTCGAAGCGGAGGCTGCGCTTGCAGGACTTAAAGAGATACATGTCCTCCACTCCAACACTTGTCGCACCTAAGCCACAAGAGAAGTTGCTGCTGTATATAGCGGCGACCAATCAAGTGGTTAGTGCTGCGTTAGTGGCGGAGAGGGAGGCGGATGACAAGCCAAAGAATCATGCAAGCGCTGGCCCAGCGACAAGTGTGGGCTTCACCGACAAGCTCTGGTCCCGACAAGGATGAGTCCGCTGCAGACACGTGAGCAGATGCGTAAAAAGGATGGTGCAGCCTACCTACTTTGTCGATTCCCTCCTGCAGGGGGCTAGGTCAAGGTACTGGTGTGCAAAATTGCTTTTCGCCTCCTCATGGCCTCGAGAAAGCTGCGCCATTACTTCCAAGCACATGAGATCACAGTTGTCACTCGCTTTCCGCTGAAGAGGATACTGCCGAATCCAGAAGCGACAGGCAGGATTGTCGAGTGGGCCCTGGAGCTGTCGAGCTTTGGTCTCAAGTTTGAAAGCACATCGACTATCCAAAGCAGAGCCTTGGCAGAATTCATAGCAGAATGGACGCCAACACCAGATGAAGAGATTCCGGAGACGAGCATTCCCGCAAAAGAAGCCAGCAAAGAGTGGCTGATGTACTTTGATGGTGCCTTCTCGCTGCAAGGCGTCAGTGCCGGCGTGCTGCTTATCGCACCCACCGGAGAGCACCTCAAGTACGTCGTCCAGATGCACTTTCCCAAGGAGCAAGCGACAAACAATACTGCAGAGTATGAAGGTTTGCTTGCCGGTCTCGTGGATCGCCGTGGACCTTGGGATCAAGAAGCTTATTGTCAGGGGTGACTCGCAACTCGTCGTCCGCCAAGTCAACAAAGATTACCAGAGTCCGCTGATGGAAGCCTACGTTGATGAAGTGAGGAAGCTAGAAGAGCACTTTGACGGCCTGCAAATGGAACATGTTCCAAGAGCTCGAGAATGATATTGCCGATGGTCCACAAAGTGCGCCAGACTCAAGCTACCCGTGGAGCCAGTGGATTTTTGTGCTCAAGTCGACTCAACCAACCGTAACACCATCGATGTGGCAGAGCAAGAAGAGGAAGTTGGCCTCTGGCGACTACTTTCCCACAGAGCTTCCTGCCGCTGCTGCAAAGGTCCCCAAGATCAACACCAACAGTGGTGAGGAGCAGTCTGCCCGGCTGCACCCTGTGGTTTGTTCCGTTGAAGCAAACGCCCCGACAAGTCTTGCTCCGGCAAGCTTGTCGGGAGCATCTAACTCGCAGAGCCACGTGCTCTTGCCAGAGAAGCCGATGTTCCCGCAGCAGCAGATGTGCCTTTAGTCCTTGTTGTCGAGCCGCAAGCTCCAACATGGGCGCAGCAGATTGTCCATTTCCTTCAGACAGAGAACTTCCCAAGAGCAAGAAGAAGCGGAAAGAGTAGCCCGGCAGTCAAGTATGTACCAGTTTGTCGATAGCATACTGTACAGAAGAAGACTCAACGATGTGAAATTGAAGTGTATTGCCCGGGAAGATGGACAGAAGCTGTTGGCAGAGATACATGGAGGCATATGTGGTCACCACATTGGCACAAGAGCACTTGCCGGCAAAGCTTTCCGGCAAGGTTTCTTCCGCCGACAGCCCTCCGTGATGCAAATCGCACAAGTAACCAAGTGTGAAGCGTGCGGCCCATTCCAAACAGATACACCAGCCAGCTCAAGCTCTCCAGACGATCCCTTTATCCTGGCCATTTTCGGTCCGGGGCTCGACATCCTCGGCCCCTTCCCCCAAGTTGCCGGGGCTTTGAGTACTTGTACGCCGCCATCGACAAGTTCACAAAGTGGCCGGAAGTGGAAGCGATGAGGAAGGTGACAGACAACAAGATCAAGTTCTTGGTCGATTGTTTGCCGTTTCGGAATCCCTCACCGTATCATCACCGACAACGGCACACAATTTACGAGTCGCACCTTCATGCAGTACGTCCAAGACCTTGGCGCCAAGGTCTGCTTTGCTTCCGTTGCTCACCCGACATGCAACGGTCAAGCAGAGAGGGAAAATGCTGAAGTGCTGCGCGGACTCAAGACCAGAACTTTCGACAGGCTGCACAAGTGCGAAAGAAACTGGATCGAGGAGCTGCCAGTGGTTCTTTGGTCGATCAGACGACGCCAAATCGAGCCACCGCCGTGCACCCTTTGCTCTAGTCTATGGAGCAGAGGCAGTTCTCCCCTAGGAACTCAGATCACGGATCGCCTCGAGTACTCGCTTATGATGAGCTTGAGCAAGAGCAGCTGCGACAAGATGACGCTACCGCTCCTCGAGGAGGATCGTCTTCAGTCCGCGGCGAGCCGCCGCTTCTGACAAGCCCCGCGCCGCTACCATAGCCGCAGGGTTAATGCCGTAAGTCTCGAGGAAGGCGACCTTGTTCTTCGGCGCGCTCAATCCGCCAAGAATTCAAACAAGTTGACGCCAAGTGGGAAGGCCCTTATCGGGTGAAACGAAGTCACTAGGCCTGGCGTTGTCCGCTTTGAGACCGAAGATGGCATTCCGTGAGCAACTCTGGAACATTGAGCATCTTCGTAAGTTTTACCCATAGGGCGCGGTTGTCGGAACTGCTCAAGAACCACCTTTTGTACAAGTCTTGCCGCTGTTGCATGTAATCCTTCAGACAAAGCCGGGCGCAGCCCGTGCATCAAGAAGTTCGTGTGTTGCGCATGACTTGTCAAGTTCATGCTTTCATCAATTTATCGCATGCTTTGGCTAACACTTTGTGCAGCAACCACACCCGGTAAGCAGAATCGAGCCGCTAGGCTCCATAACGTTATTTCCTCTTCTTTTTTTTCTTCTCTCAAAGAAAGGAAGGCTCCCTCGCGCACAAGTTAACCAGGGGGGAGGAGGAGATAATACTATGGCTATGGACCAGGCACCGCTCGAGGAAGTTTCACCTCATCGGGAAGCAAGAAACAGAAAAGCTAAGTTGCCAAAGTTTGAGCAATCAATTTTTAAATTTTCGTTATTTTCCTCGAACGATAGTACTTTGTATGGAAAACCTGTGCGTAGAGGAACCAAATCGTGGATCGGTCGCGCCTTACTTTGTTTCGAGTCCGCTCAACAACTTAAGTGAGCTGCGGCTAGTCCGCGACAAGGTTGCTTGTCGGTAGCGACCCGCCAAAGAAGCTGCTGAAGTTCCGACTTTTCGGCCATGCAAGGCAAGGGTGCCTGCACCGGCAAGTTTCCCTGAAAAGCATAGGGCAATAACGTACAAAGGAAGGAATCAAATAGAGGAAATAATGTTGCATTGATCGATTCACCTAAGATAGAGTATATTACAGAATAACTTGTCGCTGATCTAACAAAGTTTTCTAAACATGATCAGCAGCGACAAGGGAAAGATAAGGTTGGCGGCCTAGTCCACGCGGTCGCCCTCGATCCGCTTGATCTTGTTCACCTTGTCCATAATGGGTGCGACAAGGGCTTTGAGCTCCTCCACGTTGGCTTCGGACGGCAAGGATCTGAGGACGCCGTTAAGGTTGAGGCCCGGATTGCGGAAGGCCACCTTAATCAACACCTTCTCGAGGGCCCCCGCACAAACTTGGCGCGATTCCTCGGCCAGCTGCTTCGGGACCTCTTCCCGGAGTCGCCGGAGACCCGTCACCACGCCTTTGAAGAACAGGCTGAGCTTGACGCTGGGTTGGAGATGCTCGTCGGAGGAGTACGCAAGGTCCGCCATCCCCAGCTCCATCAGCTCGTTGTGGATGTCGGCGGCGGTGTCCACAAGACCTTCGGGTCCGGTGCTCCACGCCTCCCTCAAGGTGTTTTGACGGAGGCAGCATCCGCCAGGCTCCTCCTTGGCCGTGATCGCCTCCAACAAGCCCGCCTCCGCCTTCCTCGGCACCATCCAACGCCTGCGGCCAGAGTGGTCTGGCTTTCAACTCCAGATCCGCCTTGGAGTCCTTGGCGGCGTCGAGCTCCTTGGCCTGTCACGAGACGGACCTGCAGCTTCGCCCGGCGTGTGGGCGCCCTTCTCGCCTTCGCTGAGCACGGCAAGCTCTTCGCGCTCTTCTTGAGGGTGGCCTCCACCTGTGCCACCTTCGCCTTTCAGCTCTTCCTTGGCGGCCTCGGGCTGTCATGCAGCTGCCCTTCGCTTCCTGAAGCGCCGCCAAGCGACTCCTCACGCGCAGCAAGGTCCTCCTCGTGGCTGTCCAGTTGACTTTCCGCCGCGCCTAACTCGCTTTCTGCGCTGGCGAAGCTTCTCGGCAGCCAGCCGATGCTCCTCATCGGCTGCGGCCTTCTCAAGGATGAAGGTCGTGCGCTCTGAAGCGAGCTGCACGCGCTGGCCCGCCACGAAGCGGAGGGCTTCTTTATTGGCGCCCGGAGCTCCTCGACGCTGCTTTCTCCATGTCCGCTCCCGCCTCGCGACAAGGGCCTCCTGGTCTCCAACTTGGCCTACTGGCGCGGTAGAGCGACAACAGCCTCTTCGGTTGCTCCTCCTCGGACTCGGCCATTGCCGCTACTTGGCGCTGGCCCACCAGCGCCAGCCAGCGGAGGCGAGTAGCTCGGCCGTCAAGGTCTCGCCTCGACCGGGCGCCTGAGCTCGGCTCCTGTGGGAGCTTGATGAAGACGCCACGGCCTTTAGGTAGGCACCGGGCTGGGGCTCCTCGAAACTGGCGCCTTGGCAGCGGGGAATCGGTGTCGGTGTAGCGCTTGCCGCTCCTGCGGCCTCAGGCTGCCAAGACGACCGTCCGACCTCGCCCGGCCTCTGCGTCGGCAGCCTCGGTGGCCTCCTCGCCAACAGTGCGTTGGCGACGGCCTCTTCTTCCACGACGATGACCTCTTCTTCCTCGACGGGCGGCCTGCGTCGGTGTTGCCGCTGCTTCCTCCTCGCCATGTATTTCAACCTCCATCGGGTCTGCTGATTTAAGAAAGAGCAATCAAGCAGATATCCAAAAAAGAGAAACAAAAGAAAGCAAGCCCAAGGGAGATTTTCGTGTAAGGGAGTTACAGAACGGGATCCGCAGCCATGGCCTCGACCAATCGGAGGGTCGCTGGTGCCGTCCCTTGCCGGGATAGCCTCCCTTGCCGGAGTGGCCTCCCTTGCCGGGGTGGCCTCCCTCGTCGGAGGGAGCTCCCTTGCCGGGGAGTCCTCCCTTGGCGGCGTAGTGGCAGCGGGCAGGATCTCGGAGGCGGCTTCCGAGCCCTCCCGATGAGACTGCTCTGCTCCTGCACAAGCACACAGTCAAATGTCAACAAAGAGGGGCACCCCCGCACGCCCAATAGCAAGAAGAAAACTCCACACTTACTCTGGGGGCTGTGCTAGGGGCTGCTCTGGGAAAGGGTTGCCGGGTCCGGCAAGGCGGCCTCGACCTCCATCGGCTCTGCGTCAGACGAAGAAAGAGCAGTTAAGCAAATGTTCAAAAAGAGAAACAAAAGAAAGCAAGCCCAAGGGAAATTTTTGTGTAAGGCAGTTACCTGCAACGCGATCCGCAGCCATGGCCTCGACCAATCGGAGGGTCACCGGGCGATGTCCCTTGCCGGGTAGCCTCCCTTGCCGGGTAGCCTCCTTGCCGGAGTGGCCTCCTTGTCGGAGGGCGCCCTTGCCGGGAGGTTCCTCCCTTGGCGGCGAGTGTCAGCAGACAGGATCTCGGGCGGCTTCCGAGCCCTCCCGATGAGGCTGCTCTGCTCCTACACAAGCACACAACAGTATCAACAAAGAAGGAGCACCCCTGCACACCTAACAAGAAGAAGAAACTGCACACTTACTCCTGGGGCTGTGGCTGGGGGCTGCTCAGAGGAAGGGTTGCCGGGTCCGCAAGGGAGTCTCTGACGCGCCCCTGCCGCCACGGGAGAATCGTCCTCAACGACGACCGTCGGGATCTTGGCCCTCTTCGCTCTCTGGGCCAGCGTCCTGAAAAGGAAAGAGTCCAGAACGAAGCAAATCAGATTCAAGATGAAGCAATAAAAATTGAAGACATACAAGCACAATCTCGAGAAGCTTACTCTTCGCCTTCCTCCTCGGAGCTGAGCGCGGAGAAGTCAAACTCCGGCCCGCCTCCGGTGCGATGAGGCGGGGGAGTGGGCTCTCTTGGCTGCTTGGCGGAGGCGTCGGGCGGCTCGAGAAGATTCTGCCTCAGCTTGTCGCTGCAGTTTGGCCCTCCTGCTGCAACCTCGCTTGTTGCGGTGGAGCTGCCGAGCGGGCCAGAGCTGTGGCCGACCTGTCGCCCAGCTCGACTCCAGCCTGCTGGAGACGCCTCCAGTGGGAAAGAAGCGCCTTTATGGGTCCACTCGTCCCGGCCTCGAGCTCGACAAGCTCGCCCGCCGGGCGACCTCCCTCGCCAGCAGAGCTTGCCGCCTTCGCCCGTCCGCCTCCTCCATGGTGAACCCGAAGGCTCCGGCAGCGGCTGCCGCCGCCTCCGCCTGGGTGGCGATCCACGCCATCTCCTGCTCGGTGGTGTCTTGGGTGAGCCTCTTCTGCTCGTCGGAGCGGATCGGCACTTCTTGCAAATCATCGAAGAATTGCTGCACGACCTCGTCGAGGGGCTCCTGCCAGGTCGGGACGATCCCGTGGGAGTCGTGACAAGGCATCATGGCGCTGGATGCGGTCGGCGCCGAAGTTTTGCACAAGGGGACGACCCCTCGCGCAACCTGAACCACTGGATGTTCGGGTCGTTCTTAAACAGCTCGAGCAGCACCGAATCCAGCTCCATGACGGTGAAGTTCCAATTCAGGCCCGGGCGCAGCCTCATGATGTCCGCCGCATTCTGGAACTCCCAAGCAGGCCTCCTCCTTTCCTGCAAGGGAGCGATGCGGCGGCGAATGAAGTCTGCGCCAACTGCGCCAACAGTTAATCCGGCAACCCTGAGGCGCAGAATTCGGGTCACAGCTATCTTCAGCCTCGCATCCTCCGGCGCCAAGTTACTCCAATCCTTGCCGCGCGCAATTGGGGTTTAGGCGACGGCGGTGAAGGGTGTGGGTCCTCCTTCACGACCAGCACCAGTTGGCTCTCCACTCCTCCCACTTGTTCCGAACTCCCCTCTAGGTAGGCCTCTTTCTTGCCGATCCTAGAGACCTGTGCTATCCCTCCGGCAAGGGGCTCTCCTCTCTCGGCGCGGGGAACAAAGAAATGGCGGAAGAGTGCCACGCTCGGGTGGATTCCGACAAAGTTTTCGCACAATGCGCCAAAACTGCCATGGTCAAGATGGCGTTGGGGTGAAATCAAGGAGGCGGAGGCCAAAGGTGTTCATTATGTCGCAAAAGAACTTCCGAATACGGCGGGCAAAGACCGCAATAGAAGAAAAGGGCGAAGAAAGGGTACCTGTTGGGGCCAGATCAGCGGCGGGCGGGGAGCACCTCGGCGCTGCGGATGCACCCGAGTCTCCGTCGACCAAAAAGATAGTAGACGTCCCGCAGCTCTCGTGCGCGCCGAGCTGCGGGGAAGACGGCTTCGCTCCTTGCGCAGCGCCATGAGTCCGCTGCGCCTCGGCTGACCTGACGCCCTTCTCCTTATCGGCCTTCGGGGCCATGGCGAGGGGGGCGGAGGGGGTCGACGGCGGTGAGTGTGCTTGTGGCGAAAGGGGGCGGGGCGCTGCTCTCTTCGCACCAGAGAAGACGAGGGGAGCGGCAGTGGTTTCTTGACAAGACGGCAATGGCAGGAGCGGTCGGCCTGCCTCTGTTTCCTCCACTTATAAAGGGGAGGAGGGGGCGGACGTTCCGCTTATATTAATAAAGAACCCCCCACGACCGCGCCCACGATCTCTCGCACGACGCCACGTCCGGTGCGTGCCGTTAGTGGGGATCGTGGTGGGTCCGGGGCGGGTTGCAGCGTGGTCGAGGCCGCGCGTGTCCGTGCACAGTTCTGGGCCTGGCCCGACAAGCGCTCGGCACCGTGTACGGCCCAGGCCCGGGGGCTCCTGTCGGTGTACTAGAGTAGGGGTACCCAAGTATCTCGTACTCGTGCACGGACAGTTGCAGCACCCCGCGGCAAGGTTTTCCTCGTCACCGCCAACCTCCTCCGTGGCTCCCTTGGAGCCATTCAAGAACAAAGTATTAAATTGAGAAGACAAGGTCCCGACAAGAGGAGCTCGTCGGGAAGGCCACTCCAGGCACGCAGGAGACAAGGCCCCGGCAAGAGGAGCTTGCCGGGAAGGCCCGGAGCGCGACAAGTCCCCGAGCGCGACAAGGATTCGGCCGCGGCAAGGCGCTTGCCGCGGCATGCAACTTCTCTCCGTCTCCGCTCCAGCTCACCCAGCGACGTGTCGCCATGGGACCGTTCCATGGGCGCGTGTCGAGCGGCTGTGCAGCCAGCGGAGAGCAGCGATAAGCGGCGCTGACAGGCTCGCCATCGTGGCGAGCGGAGGCGCACCTGACGGTCTCTGTTACACTGTTTGGGCGACAACGACAGGCATTTATTGCTTTTGTCCCTTGCCGTCAGAGTTAGGTATTTTGCATCAGACCTTTGTTCAAGTAGGTGTACCAACCCCTATTTTTACATTTGTACCCTCGTCTATGTTGCCACCTGTCGGAGACCCCTTGAGCATATAAAAGGAGGCCCGAGTGCAACGTAGAAGGGGTGGGTTGGTTGGTGGGTTCGTAGGTTCGGTTCGCATCTTCCGCAAGGTTCGACCCACTCGAGACTAGACACACTCGCGCTAGGTTTTGTAGCCCGCATTGCTCCCTAGCAAGAACACAATAGATCAAACAAGCAGCAGTAGGAGTTTTATCTCTCCGGAGAGCTCCAAAGATGGGTAAACCGCTCGTGTGCATCGCCTCGATCCGCTCTTCGTGCGACCTCCGCCCCCCTCCGAACCACAAAGGGGCCCGCTCCGCCGGCCCCATAGGTGTCCGTGGGTACGATCAGCCTCCCCGACACTTCCGCATCGTGATCTTCAAGGGTATGAAGATGCACTCCCCTCTCTCTCGTTGCTAGTCTCTCCATAGATTGATCTTGGTGATTCGTAGAAATTTTTTAATTTCTGCAACGATCCCCAACAATGATGATGTTCATGTTGATGCTCAACCTAGTAATAACAATGATGTAGAGATTGAACCTGCTATTGATCTTGATAACCCACAATCAAAGAATCAACGTTATGATAAGAGAGACTTCGTTGCTAGGAAGCACAGTAAAGAAAGAGAACCATGGGTTCAGAAACCCATGCATTTTCCTCCTAAACCATCCAAGAAAAAGGATGATGAGGATTTTGAGCGATTTGCTGAAATGATTAGACTTATCTTTTTGCGTATGCGTTTGACTGATATGCTTAAAATGAATCCTTATGCTAAGTATATGAAAGATATTGTTACTAAAAAAGGAAAGATACCAGAAGCTGAAATTTCCACCATGCTTGCTAATTACACTTTTAAAGGTGGAATACCAAAGAAACTAGGAGATCCCGGAGTACCAACTATACCATGCTCCATTAAAAGAAACTATGCTAAAACTGTTTTATGTGATCTTGGAGCCGGTGTTAGTGTTATGCCTCTCTCTTTATATCATAGACTTGATTTGAATAAGTTAACACCTACTCAAATAGCTTTGCAAATGGCCGATAAATCAACTACTATACCTGTCGGTATTTGTGAGGATGTGCCTGTTATGGTTGCAAACGTTACTATTTTAACAGACTTTGTTATTCTTGATATTCCCGAGGACGATAGTATGTTGATTATCCTTGGTAGACCCTTTTTGAATAGTGCAGGGGTTGTTATTGATTGCAACAAAGGCAATGTCACTTTTCATGTTAATGGTAATGAGCATACTGTACACTTTCCGAGGAAACAACCTCAAGTCCATAGTATCAATTCTATTGGAAAAATTTCAACGATTACTCTTGGAGGTTTTGAATTTCCTCTTCCTACTGTCAAGAAGAAATATGATATTCTTATTGTTGGGGATGTGCATATCCCCGTCGAGGTAACCTAGTGTTATTCGAAAATTCTCCGGTTTCATGTTATTCGGAAAGAGTTTGCTAACAAGACTTGATCAACCTTGTTCATGGATTCCTTTTGATCAGCATGAGATGGATGAAGTTAGAAAGCACAACTTTCTGTACCCTCTTTTTACTTGCTGTTACTTAGATTAAATAAAGCAAAAATAGTATTTTCTGTCTGTTTTATCCTTGCAATAAAAAATACCCCAAAAATAAAGTTCTCCAAACGTCTTGAAAATGAAATATGATTTTTTGTAGAATATTTAAGAATATCTGGCACTAAGAACACACCAAGGGGACCCACCATTTGGCCATGAGGGTGCAGGGCGCGCCCACCCCCTGGGGCGCACCCCCTGCCTCATGGGCCCCACGTGGCCCCCTCCACTTATTCCTGCACCCACTCACTTCTTCTTCCTCCAGAAAAAATTCTCCCATAGCTCAAACCCGTGTTCTAGCTCATCTTGCTGCCATTTTCGATCTCCTTGCTCAAAGCTCCATTCACAAAACTGTTTAGGGAGATTGTTCTTCGGTATGTGACTCGTCCAATGGTCCAATTAGTTTTTGTTCTAGTGCTTTATTTATTGCAAATTTTTGCTGGTTAGGTGACCCTGTTCTTGAGCTTGCATGTAAAATTTATATGGTCCCAAGTAGTTCTAATGCATGATATAGCCTCTAGGCACTTGTGGAGTAGTTGCTATTGAGTTTGGTTCACTTTTATTTTGAGTCACTAAAAATTTCAGAAATTTTTCAGAGGAAGAAATATGTTTAGGAAAATGTACCAAAGTGGTTCCTCGAGGAAGCAAGGCCCAAGGCTCGCGATACTTGAGCCGAACAATGAACTACCAAGGGAAGCTCAAGTGCGACCTTGTGAATGGTCGTCAGAGGAGTTTATGGTCCGGGCAGGCATCAAGGAAGAATTTGACGTGTATGTGCGTAATGCTGATCTTGAGGGCTTCGTGTCAGATAAGTGCCCTCAATACTACTACCTTACTAATTCCTTTGTGAGAAGGTTTAAATTTACATCTTCCCGCAATTCTCACACTATTTTATTTGATTTATATGATAAATCATATACCATGGACCTAGAAGATTTTAATGCTGCTTGTAAACTCCAGCAGTGAGTTAATGTTAGTGAGCCTCGCAAATCTGAATATAAAGATTTTCTGGCTAGTATCACTGTGGGGGAATCTAGATAAATCACACAAGCTACCATAGGGAGCATTCACTTCCCTTCCATACATTATTTTGCTCTCTTCATAGGTAGATGCATTAACGGGAAAGATGAGGCTTGTCGCATGTGCGTTCCAGATCTTTGTGTCCTCAAGAGTGCGGTATTAGGTGATAAACAATATAACTTGGGGGCTATTGTTGCACGAAAGTTGCATCTTAACGGTTTAAGTGGAGATTTGTTTGGTGGAATTTATGCAACTCGTGTAGCTAATTATCTTGATGTACCCATACATGCAAATGACATGGAATTGCCTCCTGCTTATCTATATTATAATGCTATGCTTCGCCATTAGTTTGTTGAGAGGAATGAACAGTTTCCCCAGTACCGACTAATCTTCGACAGACGTCGCACTGTCCATGTTGCTCTCCCTGCTCCTACTTTCTTTGACTTTCAGGCAAAAAGGATATATGTTATAACCAGGGAGGAGGCGAACGAGTATGAAAGGAGGATTTGAGGCAGCTCGCCTCCAAGCTGCAGCTCTTGAGGCGTGTAGCTGTTGCATCTCAAGACGACCCAGCCTACAACTTTGGATATCCGCCAAAGCCAGCGTGGTTATAGACCAACTTAGGCCAAAAGCCTAAGCTTGGGGGAGTATGTATTTCTCACTGATATTACATTCATGTTCACACTCATTCTAGTTGTCGGTGCTCATACTTTTTCATTGTACTATCCATGCTAGTTTATTTTCTTTTCTAAGTCTTTTTCTTGTGTGTTTGAAAAATCTTAAGAAAAAACCAAAAAAATTAGTTGTAGCTTTTAGCTAGTTTACTTTCCATGCCTGTAGTAGTAGTAATTAAAAGGAAACCCCAAACGATTTTTCGTTCTTCTTTTGCTTGTTGGCAGCTTTCCCGTGTAAATAGTTTTATTTCTTTTCTTTGGGGGTCGAGAGGAGAAGATCATGATGAAAATGTTGAAGTGGCTCTTATATGCATTACTATTGATTTAACCAAGAGTCCATATTACCTTGTCTTCTCCCTTGTATTAAATGCTCGTAGATTCCAGCTTAGTCCAATGCACGTGCACTATTATTATTATCCACACCGTTCGTTCGTGCGAGTGAAAGGCAATAATGACGATATATGATGGACTGATTGATATGAGAGAAGATGATATGAACTCGACCCATCTTGTTTTTGTAAATATGATTAGTTCATTGTTCCTGATTTAGCTTATTATGAATGGAACATGTTTGCAATGACAATTAGAGATTATAGTTGCTTATGCCATGCTTAATTAGCTAGGAGTTTATAATGGTTTACCTGGCGTGCCAACATGCTATTAAAATGGCTATGATGTGGTATGATGGGGTGGTATCCTCCTTTGAACGATTCGAGTGGCTTGACTTGGCACATGTTCAAGTATGTAGTTGAAACAAAATCAACATAGCCTCCACGATAATTATGTTCATGGTGGATTATACCCTACTCATGCTTGCACTCAGTGTTGATTAATTTTAATGCATGTTCATGACTGTTGTCGCTCTCTAGTTGGTCGCTTCCCAGTCTCTTTGTAGCCTTCACTTGTACTAAGAGGGAATACTGCTTGTGCATCCACTTCCATAAACCTCAAAGTTATTCCATATGAGTCCAGCATACCTTCCTATATGCGGTATCTACCTGTCATTCCAAGTAAATTCGTATGTGCCAAACTCTAAACCTTTGTCGGTGTACTAGAGTAGGGGTACCCTAGTATCCCGCACTCGTGCACGGACAGTTGCAGCACCCCGCGGCAGGGTTTGCCTCGTCACCGCCAAGATCCTCCGTGGCTCCTTTGGAGCCATTCAAGAACAAAGTATTAGATTGAGAAGACAAGGCCCCGACAAGAGGAGCTTGTCGGGAAGGCCGCTCAAGGCCTGCAGAAGACAAGGCCCCGGCAAGAGGAGCTTGCCGGGAAGGCCCGGAGCGTGACAAGCCTCCGGGCGCGACAAGGATTCGGCCGCGGCAAGGCGCTTGCCGCGGCATGCAACCTCTCTCCGTCTCCGCTCCAGCTCATCCAGCGACGTGTCGCCATGGGACCGTTCCATGCGCGGCGTGTCGGTAAGGCTGTGCAGCCAGCGGAGAGCAGCGATAAGCGGCTGACAAGCTTGCCATCATGGCGGCGGAGGTGCACCGACGGCCTCTGTAATCGTTTCGGGCGACACTGACGGGCATTTATTGCTTTTGTCCCTTGCCGTCAGAGTTAGGTATATTGCACTGTACACTGTTTCGAGTAGGTGTACCAACTCCTGTTTTTACATTTGTACCCCCGTCTATGTTGCCACCTGTCGGAGACCCCTTGAGCATATAAAAGGAGGCCCATGTGCAATGTAGAAAGGGTTCGGCTGGTTCGGCTGGTTCGGTTGGTTCGGTTCATTCGACTCACTCGAGACCAGAGACACTCACGCTAGGTTTTGTAGCTTGCATTGCTCCCTAGCAAGAACAGAATACATCAAACAAGCAGCAGTAGGAGTTTTATCTCTCCGGAGAGCTCCGAAGCTGGGTAAACTGCTCGTGTGCATCGCCTCGATCCGCTCTTCATGCGATCTCCGCCCCCCTCCGAACCACAAGGGGCCCGGCCCGCCGGCCCCATAGGTGTTCGCGGGTACGATCAGCCTCCCCGACATCTTTGGCGCGCCAGGTAGGGGGCGTCGAGGCCGTGTGAATCTGATCCGGCGTTCACACGAGCAGCGTCATCAACATCTTCCTCAACATGCCACCGAAGAAGAAGGCTTCAGCAGCGAAGCCATCCGCGTCGTACCCACCCTCACCGCAGCAAACGGGTGGTGGGGCAGATGGCGGAGGAACGGGCGCCGACGAAGGTGTTCGCGATGTTGCCAAGTCCAAGGACAAGGCACCGCAAACCTCGGCGTCCGCGCATCCCCCGCGCCCATCTCAGGAGACGCGGGACCAACAACGTCATGGCGTTCACAACGCCATACGTTCGTTGGATCGAGACCCTCAAGACCAGCATGCGCGCCAACATGCTGGCACGAGTGAGATACGGTCGCCTGGACGGGGTGCTGCTCCTTCTAACGTGGTTAGAAGTCCGAGCGTATCCCGCTCCTCGCACCGTTCTCCAATGCCACCCACTACTCCGGTAGAAGCTCTGGCAAGAGCTCAGCTGCTCCTCGACTACCCTCCAACGGCCGACAAGGTCGACGAGTGGAGGGCCACTATCCAGAGCCTCATCGGCTTTGCCAACGGCGACGCTCCGCGGTAACCAACGCCATCATTACCACGGCGAGACGACAAGGCACGAGCCGGTGGCGACGAGACTGTCGGAGGTGCAACCACCATGCACTCTCCGCCAAGAAGGCCAAGATCGCCGACTCACCGGATCCACCTCGACAGCCGACTCCACTTTGCATCGCCGGATCCGCGAGCTCGCCGCGATCAGCGCCAAGTTCTTCATGAGCGACAACAAGAGGACGCTCGAACTTCGCATCGGCGCCGAAGAGAAGCGCAACGTCAATCCGGCTGCCGGCTGGGCCTTCTGTTGCTGACATGCGCGCGGAGGAGCCAGCGACTTGCCGTGACGCGGTAGGTTGCCCTGCGTTCACTCGTGAGCTGCGGCAAGTCCAGTGGACCAGCCAGAAAAACTTCAAACCAGACGTGCCGGAGAAGTATGATGGCAGGACGCATCCGTCGGAGTTCCTCAGCATCTACACCATCGCGGTGCAGGCTGCGGGGGGACGGGACGGCAAGATCCTCGCCAACTACTTCCCGCTCGTGCTCAAGTCCAACGTTAGATCTTGGCTCATGCACTTGCCGGACAGCTCCATATCCTCTTGGGCAGATCTGTGCCATCGCTTTGTTGGCGCCTTCACGGTGTGGCCACAAACCTCATGGCCAAGAGAGTGACCTTCATCCGCCGGCGGAAGGAAGGAGAGTCCCTGCACAAGTTCATTCAGAGATTCAGCCGTGTGCACTACAACATCCCAGACGTCCACCCTGCCGCGGTGATCAGCGCATTTCATCAGAATGTGCGGAACCGCAGGATGAGGGAGGAGATGGCGATGTGCAAAATCAAGGACGTCAGTGAGCTATACGCCCTAGCCGATAAGTGTGCACGTGACCGAGGAAGGGAGGAGACTCCTGTGAGAGAATGCGGAAGCAGGATCTCGACAAGTGAGGACACCGCCCGGCAAAGAAGGGCCGCGGCGAGGCAATGTAAAGAAGAAAAGTAGAGAAGTGCTAGCTGTTGAGCAGTCCGGCAACGGAGGTGGCGACAAGAACGCCAAGACTGGTGGCTCCGGCAAGGAGGTTGCCACGACGCCAACCACTGGTCGGTGGCGGCCGCCGACAAGGTGACAGCTCCGGCAAGCAGTATTGCAAGATCCACCGCACCAAGGGCCGCGACCTCCAGAGCTGCAAGAAGGTCGAGCAGCTTGTCGAACAGCAGAGAGCTGAGTACGAGCGGCGCGACAAGGAGAAGGCCCAGGAAGGTGCTGGGGGAGCAAGCAAGAAACGTCCCGGCCGGGGAGGACGCCGCGGCAAGGCCAAACAGCGGCAAGGAGATCGACCTCCCCGCGGCCACGACAAAGATGAAGATGATGACGACGACGAAGATATGGAAGACGATGACGCCAATGAGCAGGAGTTTCAGAAAGCCACAGAGGACCTCTGCGTTGACGGAGGTGCTTCCCTGCATACCTCCCACCGCCAACTCAAGCAATGGATGCGGGAGGTCAATGCAGCGGAACCCTCCGTAGAGTCACGCAAACCTCTCAAATGGTCCAGCACGCCTATCATTTTTGATATTGAGGACCACCCTGATCGCATAACTGCGGTCGGGTGCTTGCCGATGTTGGTCTCACCAACCATCCGCAACCTCAAGGTCACCAAAATGCTAGTTGACGGCGGGGCCGGCTCTAATCTGATCTCCTCCGCGGTGCTCCAGAAGCTTCAAATCCATGACAGCGAAGCTCAAGAGACGGCACTTTCCAAGGAATCAATCCGGGAAGGAGCAAGCCGAAGGGGAAGATTACGTTGCTGTAACATTTGGCAGCGAGCTGAACTTCGTGGACGGAGAGGGTTACATTCAACGTTGCCGATTTCCGTTGCCTTACAATGGGATACTTGGCCGCCCAAAGACTCGCCAAGTTCATGGCAGCCTCTCACTACGCCTACAACCTACTCAAGATGCCAGGCCCGATAAGCGTCATCTCTGTCCACGGCGACAAGAAGGATGCCCTTATCTGTGCCGACAAGATCTTCCGGGATGCAGCAGCCGCGACAGATTGCCAAGCACTTGCCGCTGAAGCTCCCGGGGGGAAGAAGACGAAGTCCAAGTCCAGCAAGGGCTCTCATGCTCACTCCGGCAAGCGCACCTCTTCGGAGTGCTGCACTACCGTCGAGGACGCACCATCGAGCTCCACCGGCAAGTGCAAGAAGATGGTAGCTCCGCCAAAGACCAAGAAGGTGCCCGCCAAGGAGGACGGCACTGGTGGTACCTTCACCATCAGTGCCTCTCTTGACCCTAAATAGGAAGGCGCGCTCGTTGCTTTCCTGCGGGCGAATGTCGACGTGTTTGCATGGCAACCGTCTGACATCCCCGGTGTTCCCAGGGAAGTGATTGAGCACCGCCTGGCCGTTTGTCCTCATGCGCTGCCCGTCAAGCAAAAAGTCAGGAAGCAAGCAGTGGAGCGCCAAGAATTCATAGCCGAAGAGATCAAGAAACTGGAAGCAGCAGGCCTTGTCAGAGGAGTGCTCCATCCAACGTGGTTGGCATATCCTGTAGTCGTCCGCAAGGCAAACGGAAAATGGAGACTTTGTATTGACTTCACGGATGTTAATAAAGCTTGTCCCAAAGATCCATTTCCCTTTCCGCGCATTGACCAGATTGTTGACTCCACGGCTGGATGTGATTTGCTTTCGTTCCTTGATGCATACTCAGGATACCATCAGATCTTCATGGCTGAAGAAGATGAGGAGAAGACCGCATTCATTACACCATGTGGCACATACTGTTTCATACGGATGCCTTTCGGTTTGAAGAATGCTGGTTCAACGTTTGCAAGGGTAGTCCACGACGCTTTTGAGCCGCAAATGCACAGAAATGTAGAAGCCTACATGGATGACATAGTGGTCAAAAGCAAGGACAAAGCAACACTGGTTCAAGATTTGGACGAGACCTTTGCAAATCTGCGCAAGATCAACCTCAAGCTCAACCCCGAGAAGTGCGTGTTTGGAGTCCCTTCCGGCAAGCTTCTCGGGTTCTTCGTGTCAACGAGGGATTGAAGCTAATCCCGACAAGATCAAGGCCATTGAGCAGATTGAAGCACCAAAGCGCGTCAAGGATGTACGAAGACTTGCGGTTGTGTGGCTGCTCTCGGCGAGTTTATTTCTAGGTCTGCTGAGCACGCCCTGCCATTTTTCAAGATTTTGAAAAAGGCAGGTCCAGTAAAATGGACTCCCGAAGCGGAGGCTGCGCTGCAGGACTTAAAGAGATACCTGTCCTCCACTCCAACACTTGTCGCACCTAGGCCACAAGAGAAGTTGTTGCTATATATAGCGGCAACCAATCAAGTGGTTAGTGCTGCGTTAGTAGCGGAGAGGGAGGCGGATGACGAGCCAGCAACCACGGCAAGCACATCCAGCGACAAGCAGGGGGCTTCGCCGACAAGCTCTGGTCCCGACAAGGATGAATCCGCGCAGACACATGAACAGATGCAGAAAAGGATGGTGCAGCGCCCAGTTTACTTTGTCAGTTCCCTCCTGCAGGGGGCTAGGTCAAGGTACTCTGGTGTGCAGAAATTGCTTTTCGGCCTCCTCATGGCCTCGAGAAAGCTGCGCCAGTACTTCCAAGCACATGAGATCACACTTGTCACTCGCTTTCCGCTGAAGAGGATACTGCAGAATCCAGAAGCGACAGGCAGGATTGTCGAGTGGGCACTGGAGCTGTCAAGCTTTGGTCTTAAGTTTGAAAGCACATCAACTATCCAAAGCAGAGCGTTGGCAGAATTCATAGCAGAATGGACGCCAACACCAGATGAAGAGATTCCGGAGACGAGCATTCCCGTCAAAGAAGCAAGCAAAGAGTGGCTGATGTACTTTGATGGTGCCTTCTCGCTGCAAGGCGCCGGTGCCGTCGTGCTTATCGCACCCACGGAGAGCACCTCAAGTACATCGCCCGGATGCACTTTCCCAAGGAGCAAGCGACAAACAATACTGCAGAGTATGAAGGTTTGCTTGCCGGTCTCAGGATCGCCGTGGACCTTGGGATCAAAAAGCTTATTGTCAGGGGTGACTCGCAACTTGTCGTCCGCCAAGTGAACAAAGATTACCAGAGTCCATTGATGGAAGCATACGTCGATGAAGTGAGGAAGCTAGAAGAGCACTTTGACGGCCTGCAAATGGAACATGTTCCAAGAGCTCAGAATGATATTGCTGACGGCCTGTCAAAGTGCGCCGCACTTAAGTTGCCTGTGGAACCAGGGATTTTCGTGCTCAAGCTGACTCAGCCAACCGTAACACCATCAACTGGGCAAAGCAAGAAGAGGAAGTTGGCCTCTGGTGACTACTTTCCGACAGAGCTTCCCGAAGCCGTCGTTGCAAAGGTCCCCAAGATCAACACCAACAAGGCCGAGGAGCAGCCTCCGGCTGCAGACCCTGTGGTTTGTTTCGTTGAAGCAGACGCTCCCGACAATCTTGCTCCGGCAAGCTTGTCGGGGAGCATAAAGCTTCGGCAGGGCCGCAAGTTCTTGCCGTGGAAGCTGATGTTCCGCAGCAGCAGATGTGCCTTTAGTCCTTGTTGTCGAGCCGCAAGCTCCAAAGATGGGCGCAGCAGATTGTCCATTTCCTTCAGACAGGAGAACTTCCGAAGAGCAAGAAGAAGCGGAAAGAGTAGCCCGGCAGTCAAGTATGTACCAGGTTTGTCGACAAAGATACTGCATGTAAGAAGACTCAACGGTGTGAAATTGAAGTGTATTCCTGTGGAAGATGGATGAGAAAGTCATTGGCGAGAGATACATGGAGGCATATGTGGTCACCACATTGGCTCAAGAGAACTTGCCGGCAAAGCTTTCCGGCAAGGTTTCTTCTGGCCGACAGCCCTCCAGGATGCGATTGCACAAGTAACCAAGTGTGAAGCATGCCAGTTCCATTCCAAACAGATACACCAGCTAGCTCAAGCTCTCCAGACGATCCCTTTATCCTGGCCATTTTCGTCCGGGGCTCGACATCCTCGCCCCTTCCCCGAAGCTGTCGGGGCTTTGAGTACTTGTACGCCGCCATCGACAAGTTCACAAAGTGGCCGGAAGTGGAAGCGATGAGGAAGGTGACGGCATACCAGCGGTCAAGTTCTTCAGGTCAATTGTTTGCCGTTTCGGAATCCCTAACCGGATCATCACCGACAACGGTACACAATTCACGAGTCGCACCTTCATGCATTACACCCAAGACCTTGGCGCCAAGGTCTGCTTTGCTTCTGTTGCTCACCCGAGAAGCAACGGTCAAGCGGAGAGGGCAAATGCTGAAGTGCTGCGCGGGCTCAAGACCAGAACTTTCGACAGGCTGCACAAGTGCGGAAGAAACTGGATCGAGGAGCTGCCGGTGGTTCTTTGGTCAATCAGACGACGCCAAATCGAGCCACCGCCGGACACCCTTTGCTCTAGTCTATGGAGCAGAGGCAGTTCTCCCACGGAACTCGTAGATACGGATCGCCTCGAGTGCTCGCCACGATGAGTTTGAGCAAGAGCAGCTGCGACAAGATGACGTATGCTCCTTGAGGAGGATCGTCTTCAGCCAGGCGAGCCGCTCGCTACCAACAAGCTTTGCGTCGCTACCATAGCCGCAAAGTTAGTGCGGAAGTCTCGAGGAAGGCGACCTTGTTCTTCGCTGCGTTCAGTCCGCCAAGAATTCAAACAAGTTGACGCCAAAGTGGGAAGGCCCTTATCGGGTGAAACGAGTCACTAGGCTCGGCGCTGTCCGCCTTGAGACCGAAGATGGCATTCCGGTGAGCAACTCCTGGAACATTGAACATCTTCGTAAGTTTTACCCATAGGGCGCGGTTGTCGGAACCCGTTCCGGCAACCACCTTTTGTACAAGTCTTGCCGTTGTTGCATGTAATCCTTTGTACAAAGCCGGGCGCAGACCCCGTGGATCAGTAAAGCTCATGTGTTGCGCACAACTTGTCAAATTCATGCTTTCATTATTTTATTGCATGTTTTGGCTAACACTTTGTGCAGCAACCACACGCGGTAAGAAGAATCGAGCCGCTAGGCTCCATAACTTTATTTCCTCTTCTTTCTCTTTTCTCAAAGAAAGGAAAGGCTCCCTCGCGCACAAGTTAACCAGGGGGGAGGAGATAATACTATGGACCAGGCACCGCTCGAGGAAGTTTCACCTCATCGGGAAGCAAGAGACAGAAAAGCAGGAGATAATACTATGGACCAGGCACCGCTCGAGGAAGTTTCACCTCATCGGGAAGCAAGAGACAGAAAAGCTAAGTTGCCAAAGTTTGAGCAATCAATTTTTAAATTTTCAAGTTATCTTCCTCGAACGATGGTACTTTGTATGGAAAACCTGTGCGCAGAGGAACCAACTCGCCGGCTAGTCGCGCCCTTACTTTGTTTCGAGTCCGCTCAACAACTTAAGTGTGCTGCGGCTAGTCGCGACAAGGTTGCTTGTCGGAGGCAACACTTGCCAAGGCTCTTGACGTTCCGACTCAGCGCTTCATGACAAAAGTGCCCGCACCGACAAGTCCCCCAAATGCGTAAGGCGTAAGCATTACAAAGGAAGGAATCAAGTAGAGGAAATAACGTTGCATTGATCGCCTAAGATAGAGTATATTACAAAATAACTTGTCGCTGATCTAACAAAGTGTTCTAAACATGATCAGCAGCGACAAGGGAGAGATAAAGTTGGCGGCCTAGTCTACGCGGTCGCCCTCAATCCGCTTGATCTTGTTCACCTTGTCCACAATGGGTGCGACAAGGGCTTTGAGCTCCTCCACGTTGGCGTCGGGCGGCAGGGATCTGAGGATGCCGTTAAGGTTGAGGCCCGGATTGTGGAAGGCCACCTTGATCAACACCTTCTCGAGGGCTCCTGCACAGACCTGGCGTGATTCCTCGGCCAGCTGCTTTGGGACCTCTTCCCGGAGTCGCTGGAGGCCCGTCACCACGCCTTTGAAGAATAAGCTGAGCTTGGCGCTGGGTTGGAGGTGCTCGTCGGAGGAGTACGCAAGGTCCGCCATCCCCAGCTCCATCAGCTCGTTGTGGATGTCGGCGGCGGTGTCCACAAGACCCTCAGTCCAGTGCTCCACGCTCTCCCTCAAGGTGTTCTGGATGGAGGCAGCATTCGCCAGCAGCTCCTCCTTGGCCTTGATCGCCTCCAACAAGCCCACCTCCCGCTCTCTGGCGCCATCCAACGTCTGCGTCCAGAGTGGTCACCTTCAGCTCAAGATCCGCCTTGGAATCCTTGGCGGCGCCGAGCTCCTTGCCTCTATCATCGAGACGACTCTGCAGCTCGCCTGCAGTGTAGGCGTCCTTCTCTGGCCACGCTTGAGCACGGCAAGCTCTTCACCGCTCTTCTTGAGGGTGGCCTCCACCGCGCCACCTTCGCCTTCAACTCCTCCTTGGCGGCCTCGGCGCTGCGGCGGCATCCTTCGCTTCCTTGAGCGCCCCGCCAAGTGACTCCTCGCGCGCGGCAAGGTCTTCTTCATGGCTGTCCAGGTTGACCTTCCGCTGCGCTAGCTCACTTTCCTGCGTGGCGAGCTTCTCGGCAGCTAGCCGCTGCTCCTCCTCAGCTGCGGCCTTCTCAAGGATGAACGCCGTGCGCTCTTCTGCGAGTTGCCCCCGCGCTTCTGCTACGTCGCGGAGGGTTTCTTGGTTGGCGCCCGAGCTCTTGGCGCGCTTTCTCCATGTCCGCTCCGCCCTCGCGACAAAGCGCTTCCCGAGTCTCCAACTTGGCTCGCCGGGCGCGGTAGAGCGACAAGAGCTTCTTCAGCTGCTCCTCCTCAGACTTCGCCGCTGCTGCTTGGTGCGCCCACCAGCGTCAGCCCATGGAGGCGAGTAGCTTCGCCGTCGAAGGTCTCTCCTCGACCGGGCGCCTGGAGCTCGGGTTCCTGTGGAGCTTGATGAAGACGCCTTCGGCCGCCTGGTGTAGGCACTGGCCGGGCTCCTCGGAGCTGACGCCAGCAGCAGCTGGGGGGAGTCGGCTGTCGGTGTAGCGCTTGTCAGCCTCAAGGCCTCAGGGCCAAGACGATCTCCCGACCCCTCGCCAGCTGCTGCGTCGTGAGCCTCGGTGGCCTCCTCGCCAACAGGCTCGTCGCCGACGGCCTCTTCTTCCACGACAACGACCTCTTCTTCCTCGACGGCGGCCTCGTCGGTGTTGCCGCGCGCTTCCTCCTCGCCGGCGGCCTCGACCTCCATCGGCTCAAGGCCGACGAAGAAAGAGCAGTTAAGCAAATGTTCAAAAAGAGAAACAAAAGAAAGCAAGCCCAAGGGAATTTTTTGTGTAAGGCAGTTACCTGCAACGCGATCCGCAGCCATGGCCTCGACCACTGGAGGGTCACTGGCGATGTCCCTTGCCGGGGTAGCCTCCCTTGCCGGGGTAGCCTCCCTTGCCGGAGTGGCCTCCCTTGTCGGAGGGCGCTCCCTTGCCGGAGGTTCCTCCCTTGGCGGCGGAGTGTCAGCAGACAGGATCTCGGGCGGCTTCCGAGCCCTCCCGATGAGGCTGCTCTGCTCCTACACAAGCACACAACAGTATCAACGAAGAAGGAGCACCCCGCACACCTAACAAAGAAGAAGAAAACTGCACACTTACTCTGGGGGCTGTGCTGGGGGCTGCTCAGAGGAAGGGTTGCCGGGTCCGGCAAGGGAGTCTCGGACGCGTCCCCTGTCGCCACGGGAGAATCGTCCTCAACGACGACCGTCGGGATCTTGGCCCTCTTCGCCGCTCTCTGGGCCAGCGTCCTGAAAAGGAAAGAGTCCAGAACGAAGCAAATCAGATTCAAGATGAAGCAATAAAATTGAAGAAATACAAGCACAAATCTCAAGGGCTTACTCTTCGCCTTCTTCCTCGGAGCTGAGTGCGGAGAAGTCAAACTCCGGCTCGCTTCCGGTGCGACGAGGCGGGGGAGAGGGCTCTCTTGGCCGCTTGGCGGAGGCGTCGGCGGTGGCCTGAGAAGATTCCGCCCCAGTTGTCGCTGCAGTGTGGGGTGCTCCCGCGGCAACCTCGCTTGCCGCGGTGGAGCGCGTCAGCAGGCGTTGCTACTGTGGGCCGGTCTGCCGCCCCGACTCGTCTCCAACCTTGCGGAGACGCCTCTTCGGCGGAGCCGGGGGCTCCGCTGGTGGCAAGTCGCTTGGCGGTGGAGAAGAAGCGCCCTCGGCGGGTCCACACGACCCGGCCTCGGGCTTGACGAGCTCGTCCTCGCCGGTGACCTCCCCTCGCTCGACAAGGCTTGCCGCCTTCGCCGCGTCCGCCTCCTCCACGGTGAACCCGAAGGCTCCAGCAGCAGCGACTGCTGCCGCCTCCTCCACACTGGTGGCAATCCGCGCCATCTCCTGGTCGGTGGTGTCGCGGGTGAGCCTCTTCTGCTCATCGGAGCGGATCGGCACTTCTTGCAAATCGTCGAAGAATTGCTGCACGACCTCGTCGGGGGGCTCCTGCCAGGTCGGGACGATCCCGTGGGAGTCGCACAGCGGCATCATGGCGCGGATGCGGTCGAGCGCCGAGTTGTTGCACAAAGGGACGACCCCCCGCGGCAACCTAAACCACTCTGGATGGTCGGGGTCGTTCTTGAACAGCTCGAGCAGCACTGAATCCAGCTCCATGACGGTGAAGTTCCAGCCAGGCCCGGCGCAGCCTCATTATGTCTGCCGCATTTTGGAACTCCCAAGCAGGCCTCCTCCTTTCCTGCAAGGGAGCAATGCGGCGGCGAAGGAAGTCCGCGCCAACTGCGCCTACGGTCAACCCGGCAAGCCTGAGGCGCAGAATTCGGGTCACCGCTATCTTCAGCTTCGCATCCTCCGGCGCCAAGTTACTCCAATCCCTGCCGCGCACTATTGGGGTTTGGCGCACGGCGGTGAAGGGCTGCGGGTTCTCCTCTACGACCCATCACCAGTTGGCTCTCCACTCCTCCCACTTGTTGCGGAACTCTCCCTCTAGGTAAGCCTCTTTCTTGCCGATCCTAGAGACCTAGGCTATCCCTCCGACAAGTGGCTCTCCTCTCTCGACGCGGGGAACAAAGAAATGGCGGAAGAGTGCCACGTTCGGGTGGACTCCGACAAAGTTTTCGCACAAATGCGCGAAAACTGCCATGGTCAAGACGGCGTTGGGGTGAAATCAAGGAGGCGGAGGCTAAACGTGTTCATGATGTCGCAAAAGAACTTCCGGAAAAAAGGCGGGCAAAGCCCGCAATAGAAGAAAAGGGCTAAAAGGGTACCCTGTTGGGGCCAAATCAGCGGCGGAGGCGGGAGTACTCTCGTCGCGGATGCACACGTCTCCGTCGACCGAAGAGGTAGAAGACGCCCGCAGCTCCCTTGCGCCGAGCTGCGGGGAAGATGGCCCGCTCCTTGCGCGCGGCGCCGCGAGCCGCTGCGCCTCGGCGAACAGACGCCCTTCTCCTTGCCGGCTTTGAGCCATGGCGAGGGGGCGGAGGAGGCCGACGGCGGTGAGTGTGCTTGTGGCGAAGGGGGCGGGCGCTGCTCTTCAAGACCGGAGAAGAAGAGGGAGCGGAGGTGGTTTTCTTGACAAGACAGCAATGGCAGGTGGGCGGCCTGCCTCTGCTTCCTCCGCTTATAAAGAGGGGAGGGGCGGACGTTCCGCTTATACTAATAAAGAACCCCCACGACCGCGCCCACGATCTTCGCACGACGCCACGTCCGGTGCGTGCCGTTAGTGGGGATCGTGGTGGGTCCGGGCGAAGTTGCGGCGTGGTCGAGGCCGCGTGTGTCCGCAGGCATGCTTTTGGGCCTGGCCCGACAAGCGCTTCGGCACTGTAATGCCCAGGCCTGGGGCTCGTGGTCGGTGTACTAGAGTAGGGTACCCTAGTATCCCGTACTCATGCACAGACGATTGCAGCACCCAGCGTGGTTTGCCTCGTCACCGCCAAGATCCTCCGTGGCTCCTTTGGAGCCATTCAAGGACAAAGTATTAGATTGAGAAGACAAGGCCCCGACAAGAGGAGCTTGTCGGGAAGGCCGCTCAAGGCTTGCAGAAGATAAGGCCCCGGCAAGAGGAGCTTGCCGGGAAGGCCCGGAGCGCGACAAGCCTCCGGGCGCGACAAGGATTCGGCCGCGGCAAGGCGCTTGCCGCGGCATGCAACCTCTCTCCGTCTCCACTCCAGCTCATCCAGCGACGTGTCGCCATGGGGCCGTTCGATGCGCGCGTGTCGAGCGGCTGTGCAGCCAGCGGAGAGCAGCGATAAGCGGCGCTAACAAGCTTGCCATCGTGGCGGAGGCGCACTGACAGCCTCTCACAGACTTTGTTCGGGCGACAACGACGGGCATTTATTGCTTTTGTCCCTTGCCGTCGAGTTAGGTATTTTGCACTGCATAATCGCTCGAGTAGGTGTACCAACTCCTGTTTTTACATTTGTACCCCCGTCTATGTTGCCACCTGTCGGAGACCCCTTGAGCATATAAAAGGAGGCCCATGTGCAACGTAGAAAGGGTTCGGCTGGTTCGGCTGGTTCGGTTCATTCGACTCACTCGAGACCAGAGACACTCACGCTAGGTTTTGTAGCTTGCATTGCTCCCTAGCAAGAACAGAATACATCAAACAAGCAGCAGTAGGAGTTTTATCTCTCCGGAGAGCTCCGAAGCTGGGTAAACTGCTCGTGTGCATCGCCTCGATCCGCTCTTCATGCGATCTCCTCCCCCCTCCGAACCACTAGGGGCCTGGTCCGCCGGCCCCATAGGTGTTCGCGGGTACGATCAGCCTCCCCGACAACCTTCAAATGAAATTCTGTTTTGTATGCTCGAATAGCTCACGTATCAACTAGGGTTGTCTATATCTTCCATGCTAGGTGGGTTACTCTCACGAGGAGTGGACTCCGCTCCTCATTCACGAGAAAATGGCTGGTACCGGGATGCCCAGTCCCATGCTTAAATCAAAATAATTGCAAACAAAACTCCCCCATGACTGTTGTTAGTTGGAGGAACCCGTTGTTTTGGGCAACCCATGGATTGATGCTTGTTCGTGGCGGGGGAGTATAAACTTTACCATTCTGCTTGGGAACCGCCTATAATGTCTGTAGCATGGAAGATATCGAGATCTCTTGGTTGTTATGTTGACAATGAAAGTATGCCACTCAAAATATTATTTATCTCTATTTCAAAAATCGAGCTCGCACCTCTACAAATCCTCGCTTCCCTCTGCGAAGGGCCTATCTATTTACCTTTATGTTGAGTCATCACCCTCTTATTAAAAAGCACCAGCTGGAGAGCACCGCTGTCATTTGCATGCATTACTATTAGTTTACATTGAGTATGACTGTGACTAGATCTCTTTTACCATGAATTACAATGTTTAGTCAGTCCTTGTTCTTCAGGGGTGCTCTGCATTTATGTTTTGCGGTCTCAGAAAAGGCTAGCGAGATACCATCTTGTTATATCATATTATGATTGTTTTGAGAAAGTGTTGTCATCCGAGATTTACTATTATTGCTCATTAGTTGATTATGCCATTGATATAAGTAAACATGAGACCTAAGTGTTATTGTGAATATGTTTAGTTCATAATCTTTGCTGAAAACTTGAATGCTGGCTTTACATATTTACAACAACAAGAGCAAACAGAGTTTGTAAAAGTTTTTCTTTATCACTTTCAGTTTATCAACTGAATTGCTTGAGGACAAGCAAAGGTTTAAGCCTGGGGGAGTTGATACGTCTCCAACGTATCTACTTTCCAACACTTTTGCCCTTGTTTTGGAATCTAACTTGCATGATTTGAATGGAACTAACCCGGACTGACGTTGTTTTCAGCAGAATTGCCATGGTGTTATTTTTGTGCAGAAATAAATGTTCTCGGAATGACCTGAAACTTCACGAAGAATATTTTTGGAATTAATAAAAAATACTGGCGAAAGAATCAACACCAGGGGACCACACCCTGTCCACGAGGGTGTAGGGCGCGCCCACCCCCCTGGGGCGCGCCACTGCCTCATGGGCCCCCTGAGGCTCTACCAACCTCAACTCCAACTCTATATATTCACGTTCGGGGAGAAAAAAATCGGAGAGAAGTATTCATCGCGTTTTACTATACGGAGCCTCCGCCAAGCCCTAATCTCTCTCGGGAGGGCTGATCTGGAGTCCGTTCGGGGCTCTAGAGAGGGGAATCCGTCGCCATCGTCATCATCAACCATCCTCCATCACCAATTTCATGATGCTCACCGCCGTGCGTGAGTAATTCCATCGTAGCCTTGCTGGACGGTGATGGGTTGGATGAGATTTACCATGTAATCGAGTTAGTTTTGTTAGGGTTTGATCCCTAGTATCCATTATGTTCTGAGATTGATGTTGCTATGACTTTGCTATACTTAATGCTTGTCACTAGGGCCCGAGTGCCATGATTTCAGATCTGAACCTATTATGTTTTCTTGAATATATGTGAGTTCTTGATCCTATCTTGCAAGTCAATAGTCACCTACTATGTGTTATGATCCGGCAACCCCGAAGTGACAACAATTGGGACCACTCCCGGTGATGACCGTAGTTTGAGGAGTTCATGTATTCACTAAGTGTTAATTCTTTGGTTCGGTACTCTATTAAAAGGAGGCCTTAATATCCCTTAGTTTCCAATAGGTCCCCGCTGCCACGGGAGGGTAGTACAAAAGATGTCATGCAAGTTCTTTTCCATAAGCATGTATGACTATATTCGGAATTCATGCCTACATTACATTGATGAACTGGAGCTAGTTCTGTGTCACCCTATGTTATAACTGTTGCATAAGGAATCACATCCGACATAATTATCCATCACTGATCCAATGCCTACGAGATTTTCACATATTGATCTTTTCTTAGTTACTTTTCCGCTACATTGTTACAATTACTACAAAACTACTATCATTACTTTTGCCACTGCTATCACATTTCCATACTGCTTTGCTACTAAATATTTTGCTGCAGATATTAAGTCTTACAGGTGTGGTTGAATTGACAACTCAACTGCTAATACTTGAGAATATTCTTTGGCTCCCCTTGTGTCGAATCAATATATTTGGGTTGAATACTCTACCCTCGAAAACTATTGCAATCCCCTATACTTGCGGGTTATCAGCCAGCCCCGCCTCTTCTCCCAAAGAAGAAGTGGCCTCCGTCGCGCGATGGAGTAGGCCCTGTGCCATCCATCGTTCCGGGCAACATGGGGAAAGTCTAACCTTGACTCCTGTAATGGACGTCGTCGACGGACCCGGGCACCAGCAGCGGCGGCAGGACATCGATTGATGGATTGACCACTTCTTCTACATGCACGAACACTCGATACAGGTACATCCCTAACATGGTCCACGGTGGCCTTGGTGGCGACGTATAGTACAACCCCTGTTCCTGCACCGATATCTCAACACCAATCACCTTCGGTATGGTGGACGGCTTCTTCATCCATGCCATAACCGCTGTGAGCCCGGTATGCGGAGGAACAAACATACTTACGAGCTCACCTCCAAGGTCGTTGACAAGCTCATTCATGAACTCGCTGTTCCAAGCACGTCGAGGCATGCCGTGGAAGGTAAGCTTTGTTAAAAACTCAAGCTCAGAGGGCACCGAGCCCCATCTTGGGTGCCACCGATCAAAGCTCACTAGCGCGCCATCGCAGAACAAATGCCGGGAAGATTCAAACACACGATCGCAATGAAAGTTGTCCGAACTCGACGAAGAAATCAGCCGGTGGCGGACAGACTTCGATGAGCAAGTCACTTATTTGGATGCCGTGCGCAATGCCAAGAGCTTTCACAAGGTCGTCCAACGAGACGGGAGGCCGGTCGCCGTTGATGGTTACCATCAGCACTTTGCCGGCAAACTGGTCATCAAGTGCCGCCATGCCACTGTTGAGAGACAACATTGTGACGCCCGGATATTTAAGCTACAGTAAACCTCTGTTAATGATGCCACGTCACCATGGTTACTGTTACTAATCTCGGGTTGATTTGAAACCATTTCAAAATTCAAATTTAAATTAGTGTCAACAATAAAAGTTTTCAAAAGTTGAAACAAAAATGTTCGGTGGGTGCCGAATATTACAAGGGTAATTATGGTGCAACAAACACATTTTTATAAAATGCCTAAATGATTTAAAATGGTTTAAAACAGAAAAGAAAATAAATAAAAGGAAAAGAAACTGCAAAAACAGAAAACAAACAAAAAAGGAAAGGAGAGAAAGACCCCCTCGGCCACCGAATCTAACTGGGCCGCCCATTCTAAGACAGCCCAACCGCCACCCTCCCTTGTCCAATCAAACCCTAACCTACCTCACCCCCACCACTCCCACTCGCTTCCCCCACTCCCTCGATTGATCTGGATCAGAGGAGAACCTGATCCCCTCGCCCCTCCACCCCCGACGCCAGCGGCCGGAGCGCTCCATCGCCGGCCTGCCTCCTCCAACGTCGACATCGTCCCCGTCCACCTCCACAACGGACCTCCCCGAACTCCCCGCGCCCATCGCCTGCTCCTCTACAGACACCCGGTGAGGCCCCGGCCTCTCTCTCTCCTCGCCTCGGCGTGCACCCAGCGCCACGCCAAGACTCACCGTGAGCGCCAGATCTGCCGCCAAGACGCTGGAAGCCCGCGTGGCTCACCGCCCATGCCCCTTTGCTTCGACCGGCTCTGGCCGCGCTGGCCGTTCTGCTCAAGCGACCAGCGCCTCCGCCAGCCCTGGCCTGCCTCCTGCACTCCCCACTGGGCGGCGCCTCCTGCCGCCGCTGCCACGCCGGGCGCTGCCTTGCCCACCGCTGCTCCACTCAAGTGGCTCCTCCGCCGAGCCCACCCACCGTCCAGCCATCGCCGGGAGATGGCTGCAGGCTGCTTGCTCAGCCGGGTCCCGGCGCCCACCAGCGCCTGCAGTTCAAGGCCTCGGACCACTTACACGCGGGCCCCAGCGCCCAGAACGTTTGTAAGAAAAAAGGGGATTTAGAAAAAGGAATAATAAATAGATAAATAATAAATAAAATTAAAATTAATTAATTAATTAATTAACTAAATTAATTAAGTTAATTAATCCTAGCTAATTAATCTAATTAATCTGTTAGTTTAATTAAACAGTAGTTTGTTTAGCCTAAACCCTAATTAAGTCTAAATTGGATGATGTGTGGGTCCCACTGGACCCACTGGTCAGGTTGACCAGTCAAGTCTGTTGACTGCTGACGTTAGCATGACATCATGCTGATGTCATTAATCCATTTTCGAATTAATTTAAATAATTAATTATTCCGGAAATTAATGAAATCTTTAGAAAATAATATCTCTTAATCCGTAACTCGGATTAAATTATTTTCAACATGAAAGTTACTCAGAACGACGAGACGAATCCGGATACACGGCCCGTTCGTCTGCCACGCATCCCTAACCTATCAAACTCACAACTTTCCCCCTCCGGCTCCTTTGCCCGAAAACACCGAACACCGGGGATACTTTCCCGGATGTTTCCCCCCTTCACCGGTATCACCTCATACCGCGTTAGAACACGTCTAGATCTGCTTGTTGTCCTGTTATGCACTTGCTTGCTATGTATTTACTGTTCCCCCCCTTCTCTCCGGTAGACCCCGTGACGATGCTGATGCCCCTGTGGTCGACTACGTCACCGACGACCCCTCCTTCTTGTCTGAGCAACCAGGCAAGCCCCCCCTGATCACCAGATATCGCCTATTCTTCTCTATACTGCTTGCATTAGAGTAGTGTAGCATGTTACTGCTTTCAGTTAATCCTATACTGCTGCATAGCCTGTCCTTGCTACTACTGTTGTTACCTTTACCTGCTATCCTACTTCTTAGTATAGGATTCTAGTGTTCCATCAGTGGCCCTACATTCTTGTCCGTCTGCCATGCTATACTACTGGGCTGTGATCACTTCGGGAGGTGATCACGGGCATATACTATATACTTTACACTATTACATTACCTGTGATACTGTTCGGAGATGGGGGCTGAACGGACAGGTGGCTCCATCCCGGTAGAGGTGGGCATGGGTTCCCGACGGCCCCCGACTGTTACTTGTGGCGGAGCGACAGGGCAGGTTGATACCACCGAGGAGAGAGGTGGGCCTAGCCCTGGTCGGCGCTCGCGGATACTTAACACGCTTAACGAGGTTTTGGTATTTGATTTGAGTTGGGTCGTTGACCTTATACGCACTAACCGCCACGTGGGACAAGATATGGGCAACCGACGTCGTGGTATCACCGGCACTTCGTGATTTACGATTGAGCGGCGCGCGCCGGATTGGATCGGAACGCACGCTAGGCTAGGTCTGCTTCGGCCACAGACGCAACGCGGTGTGTGCTAAGGGCGATGGGCCTGCACTTCGCGGCGCTTAGGTTTAGACCTGCTGCGTCGACCTCTCTGTTGTTCCTAGGTGGGGCTGCGACGTGTTGATCTTCCGCGGCCGGGCATGTCCCATAAAAGTGTGTCCGGCCAATTGGGATCGTGCGTGTCGGGTAATGTGGTGCACCCTGCAGGAAGTTTATCTATTCGAATAGTCGTGATCTTCGGTAACAGGACGACTTGGAGTTGTACCTTGACCTTATGACAACTAGAACTAGATACTTAATAAAACACACCCTTCCAAGTGCCAGTTATAACCCAGTGATCGCTCTCTAACAGGGCAATGAGGAGGGGATCGCCGGGTAGGATTATGCTATGCGATGCTACTTGGAGGACTTCAGTCTACTCTCTTCTACATGGAGCAAGACGGAGGCTGCCAGAAGCGCAGTCTTCGACAGGATTAGTTATCCCCTCTTATTCTCGGCATTCTCAGTTCAGGTCCACCGATATGTCCCTTTACACATATATCCATGCATATGTAGTGTAGCTCCTTGCTTGCGAGTACTTTGGATGAGTACTCACGGTTGCCTTGTTCCCCTTTTCCCCTATCTCTATCCGATTGCTGCGACTGCACGACGGAGCCCAGGAGCCGACGCCACCGTAGATGACGACTACTACACGGAGGTGCCTACTACTACGCAGCAGCCCGGCCGACGGCGACCGTGGAGTAGTTAGGAGGATCCCAGGCAGGAGGTCTGCGCCTCTTTCGATCTGTATCTCAGTTTGTGCTAGCCTTCTTAAGGCAAACTTGTTTAACTTATGTCTCTACTCAGATATTGTTGCTTCCGCTGACTCGTCTATGATCGAGCACTTGTATTCGAGCCCTCGAGGCCCCTGGCTTGTATTATGATGCTGGTATGACTTATTTTATTTTTAGAGTTGTGTTGTGATATCTTCCCGTGAATCCCTGATCTTGATCGTACACGTTTGCGTGTATGATTAGTGTACGATTGAATCGGGGGCGTCACAAGTTGGTATTAGAGCCGACTGCCTGTAGGAATCCCCCTTCCATACTCCTTGGCTTTAGTCGAGTCTAGTCATTGCAAAACTTTTGCTAACATGGCTGTGTGCCTTGCGGGCCTACGTCGCCATTGGGTGGTATTAGGATCTTTTACTCCTCGATCTTTACTCTGGGACTCTGAGCTCTCTTCTATTCGGGTTAAATGATTTTGCTAAAAACAGAACTAACTTTAGGTTCTCGCAAGTACTTTCTCCCAAAGAGCCCCTTGTTACCAATGACCGCCTGCTGCACCAGAAGATTCCGAAGATACTCTACGATGTGCTCTCGAGACTATGTGCCACCACTTTTGCAATTCACTTCCATCGATAAATCCCTCTGGATAACTACTTACACCTATCGCTCATATTGTCATCCCCAGTTGCTCTTGTTATTACAAGATGCCCTAAATTTCTCTCCGTTGTTCCGAAAATCCTTTAAGCTTACTGCCTTGCAGTTCTTTACCACATGAATATCCCTATTGAAAACTCCTCGAACTTATTGAGTATCTGTTCATCTCCAGTTGTTAGTATGCTTAATAAGATACTCTGAAATACTATCCGACCTTCTGAGCATCCTCTTCAAACTATTGCTCTGCAAATACTTGTATGCTTACATTATGGATGCCCCCATATCACTAGCAATATTCACTAGTATCTTTTGACACCGTCATTTTGATCCTATTGATTCAGCATGTTTGCGAATGCACACAATCATCTACCAACCCTTCTAAATTATCTTTCCGGCTCAGGCATAATTTTTGAACATGAGCCGGTTCTCGACCAAACTATTGGTCGTCAATTGTGCCTCTGGTCTATCCAACTTATCCATCCTTGATTAGCGCGACTGCTTCTGATCCTTTGTTTTGGAAATCGTAATTCCTTTGTTATCTAAGCATCGAATTATTCAGATGTTCTATAATATGATGCCCGTGCATTCTTCTTCCTCTGGTTGAGTACCGATGCTCAAATCAGATCCCTTGTGGACCATCGGTTCCTTTGTTGGATTTTATCCGACAGTGTCCTTCATATTGAATAACCTTGAGAGCCTCTCCATGGGTATATAATGCCTTTGGTAAATTGTATCATCTGCGTTTGAACATGCTCTACTTTTGAGCTTGTGTTATTTACTCTTGAAGTTCATGGTATATGTTCTAAGATGCCCTGATGGGTTGAACCTATGCTTTCCGTAATCTGTGTGAACACGAAAGTTTTCACGGGTCATACTCCTCTGGTATTTCACCAGGTAGGTTTTGACACTGAAATCAATTTTATTTTGAGGAGTGAATGGAAGGTTATACATTGAAGAAGTGGGAGTCGACCTTGAACTTGTGTTCATGCCCATGGACACGATGCAGATCCTATCATGGAAGCTTCTTGTAATAATAACTATTGCCTTGATATAATATCATCTGGTATCTGTGAATTGATCCTATGCAATCATGGTTCCGACCATATTTTCTACTTGATCCCATTTCTCAAGCAAGTGAAAACACTTGTCTTCTGCGGATCAATACATCTCCGCAACCCCTATGTCAATCTTCCTTCGAGTAATACCCTCCAGTATCTTGAGAATATCAACGAACTGTGTTGTTTCCTATGAGTCTTCATCTATTATTGCTTCTCACTGATTTCAGATTTCCCCCGGGTTCTGAGTTATTTCACTCGAGAACACTGGTAAGTGAATCAATTCCGCACTTCGATTCAATAACTCTAAGTATTCTTCATTGCTTATGAGTTTACCAATCCTTCAAGTCATTGCTAGCCTGATCGGCTATATCATTATCGTGCAACTTTTTAACTGTGCTACCTGGCCCTCTTTCCGGAGCACAGATTTAGATGGTAAGCTAATCTTCCGTGATCTTCCTCGTCATATCATTTCTCCTTGAACAGACTTGATTTTGAGTTTGTGTCGTACCCATGGTTCCAATAATCTTTTGCTTCATCATTCATTTGACTTGATGTCATCGCCGACCGATGTCATGAAACCTCTCGACAATTGTGTCGAGGTCATCATCAACATTTTGAGCTCTTCTAGGATATCAATTGAATTCATGAAGAGAAATACCATCCTTGCCCTCGATGATTTATATTATCATCGACCACTTTATTGCCTCCCGTTCAACACAAACTTGTTCATGTTTCGTGTTATACCTTGAGCTCCATGATATCCAGCAATTGTTCTGCTTTACCTTGGAGTATTACCTTCTTTTATGTCAATAATGTCGTGAGAATTTCACCACCTCTTATGCATTCTTTTTACAAGTGATACTTCCTGCCATCTCTGCTCCTTCATTGGTTCTCGTGTTGTTTCTAACCGGAAAACAGACAATTAAACTATGCTGTACAACTTCAAAATTCTAGCAACCCTATTGCTTTGAAGTTACTGGTCGATATTTCATTCTTAGACCATTGGCTATCGCATCACCATACTAACATTGATCATGCTACCTAGGCCCATATTACGGGTGCACCTTTCAACCAATGTTTAATTGGGTATGTTTCCTCGAGCATACCTCATTGTATCATTTGCTCTGACAATTGTTATCTCCTTGTTCACCTAATCGTGGAGATCCATCTTTTTGAAATATCCATGAATTGTAGCTGAGTTCATCAACCACCCCTTCATCCTCTCCTTGGTTAAATGGTGAACTCATGAATCTTATGACGACTTATCGTCAATTCGTGTCGCACCTTTTTATCTCAGGATCCTGAGTCTAAGTTATCCTAACATCAATCAGATCTGAATCTTGGTCAGATATGATGGTTGGAACATATTTCCAAAGAGTTATAACATTGGTCTTCGTATATGGCCCGGTAAGATAATGTCATGCCTAGCACCTCTGGCCGGAGGCCCTATTGTTATAGTTTCCTTTATAGCAAGATTGTCCATTTCTCCATGAGGAAATTGTAAGACTTATTCTACAAGTTGTTCCTAATGGATCCTTCCTATATCCAAAGTCTGACCTTTGCTTGAAGACCATGCCAATGCTATCTCGAAGCATGTTTGTGATACTCTGAATTTTCAACAAGAACCTTTGAAGCCCAATGCTAAATGTTTCTTGCTCAATTATCCAAACACCGTTGTATGGGTAATGTCATGAAATTTCTCTCCCCTACCTAAGAAGTTTTCTTCATAATATCCTCTCAGGGATATCATGCTCTACTTGTCCTTGGGAAGGATATACCCCTGAATTATGTGTTTAAATTTCCTTTCCATTGTTCTGTTTAACCTGATGATCACATTTTCCTTTCCATTGGTTTGTTTAACCTTTCTTGTGATCTATATAATCTAAGCAGTAATAATTGACTGCTTAGGTAAACACCTCGGTGTACAATCGTGTCGGTAAGATCCTGTTACTATTGTTGATGATATTCCGGTAACCACCGATGGACGAGAACTTTGCCTATTGGTCCGCCTCGTTCAATGAGCAGGAGAATGGTTCTCTTCGTCCCTCGCCCTTGGTACCGATCTTGTTGCCGACATAACTGACGGTCTATCCTCTGACATGCCTTGTTATCATGACTATGCAAAATATCACCGCCCTTTCTACTTTTTATCCCACATGGTGGGCCCATAACCCACAGTTCCACAGGATCGAAACCCGACTCCCCTGTACACCCCCGGTTACCATAGTTATTCCTCGTGCGTGGCCTCGTAAGTAATTCACGAGCCACCTTTCGAGAGATCATCAATATTGGTATCAGACGCAATACTTATTCCCATTGCTCTGAACCCCTTTCACACTCGCTTCGTGCAATGAACGATTGTCTATCTGCTCGAAACTTCTCAGGATACCTCCTCACTTTGCTCTCAATAATGTCTAAAGTTGCAATTTGAGAGTTACTTTCCGCCACCATCCCTGATGTTATCTGCTAGATAAGAAAACATTGTAGCGGTCCGTTTTTTCGTATTACCCCATTATCCTTTCGTAAGTACGATGGAGTTCCTGAAGGAAGACAACTTCATCATGATGCATTGGAATAAAGAATTGAAGACATCAACGAAAGGGATTAACTTCTTCGAGAAGATCCGTTAGAATATCGTAACCAGAACTTTCCCCCTTACCCCCCTCTTAAATCTCGGGACGAGATTTCTTGTAGTGGAGGAGAATTGTGACACCCGGATATTTAAGCTACAGTAAACCTCTGTTAATCATGCCACGTCACCACGGTTACTGTTACTAATCTCGGGTTGATTTGAAACCGTTTCAAAATTCGAATTTAAATTAGTGTCAACAATAAAAGTTTTCAAAAGTTGAAACAAAAATGTTCGGTGGGTGCCAAATATTACAAGGGTAATTATGGTGCAACAAACACATTTTTATAAAATGCCTAAATGATTTAAAATGGTTTAAAACAGAAAAGAAAATAAATAAAAGGAAAAGAAACTACAAAACAGAAAACAAACAAAAAAGGAAAGGAGAGAAAGACCCCCTGCCACCGACCCAACTTGCCGCCCATTCTAAGACAGCCCAACCGCCACCCTCCCTTATCCACCAAACCCTAACCTACCTCACCCACACCACTCCCACTCGCTTCCCCCCCCCGCCCCTTGATTGGATCTGGATCGGGAGGAGAACCCGATCCTCGCCTCCACCTCGACGCCGGGCGGCCGGAGCGCCCATCGCTGCCTGCCTCCTCCAACGCCGACGCTGCCCGTCCCCTCCTCCACAACGGACCTCCCCGAACTCCCCCGCGCCCACTGCCCCGTTCCCTACAGACACCCGGTGAGGCCCCGGCCTCCTCTCTCTCCCTCGCCTCGACGTGCACCCCGCGCCACGCGCACTCATCGTGAGCGCCAGATGCCGCCAAGACGCTGGAAGCTGCTGGCTCACCGCCCATGACCCCCTTGCTCCGACTGCCCGGCCGCACCACTGGCTGTTCTGCGCGACCCGCGCCTCCCGGCCTGCCCGTCTGCCCCGGCCTCCCCACACCCCCACTCTGGCGGCGCCTCCTGCTGCCGCCGCGGCCACGCCGGCGCCATCCCTTGCCCGCTGCCGCTGCTCCACTCGAAGCGGCGCCTCTGCCGAGCCCACCCACCGTTCCAGCCATCGCCGGAGATGGCCGCGCCGGCTTGCCCCGCTCGGGTGCCCAGCCGGGTCCCGGCGCCCACCCGCGCCCGTGTGCCCGCAAGGCCCTGGACCACTTACACGCGGGCCCCAGCGCCCAGAACGTTTGTAAGAAAAAAGGGGATTTAAAAAAAGGAAATAATAAATAAAATTAAACTTAATTAATTAATTAATTAAGTTAATTAATCCTAGTTAATTAATCTAATTAATCTTTTAGTTTAATTAAAAAGTAGTTTGTTTAGCCTAAACCCTAATTAAGTCTAAATGTTGGATGAGTGGGTCCCACTTGGACCCACTTGGTCGAGAATTGACCGATCAACTATGTTGATCACGACATCAGCATGACTTCATGTTGATGTCATTAATCCATTTTCGAATTAATTTAAATAATTAGTTAAATTCCGGAAATTAATGAAATCTTTAGAAAATCATATCTTTTAATCCGTAACTCGGATTAAATTATTTTCAACATGAAAGTTACTCAGAACGACGAGACGAATCCGGATACGCAGCCCGCTCGCCGCCACGCATCCCTAACCTATCAAACTCGCAACTTTCCTCCGCTCCTCCGCTCAAAACATGGAACACCGGGATACTTTCCCGAATGTTTCTCCCCTTCACGGTATCACCTCATACCGCGTTAGAACACGCCTAGCTCGCTTGTTGTCCCGTTATGCACTTACTTGCTATGTATTTACTGCTTTCTCCCCCCGCCTCTTCTCTCTGGTAGACCCGTGACGATGTCGATGCCCATGTGGTCGACTACGCCACCGACGACCCCTCCTTCTTGTCTCGAGCAACTAGGCAAGCCCCCCTTGATCACCAGGATATCGCCTATTCTTCTCTATACCGCTTGCATTAGAGTAGTGTAGCATGTTATCGCTTTCGCTAATCCTATATCGCTAATAGCCCGTCCTTGCTACTCATGTTGTTACCTTTACCGCTATCCTATCGCTTAGTATAGGATGCTAGTGTTCCATCAAGGGCCCTACATTCTTGTCCGTCTACCATGCTATACCATCGGGCTGTGATCACTTCAGGAGGTGATCACGGAATATACTATATACTTTACACTATTACATTACCTCGTGATACTGTTCGGAGATGGGGGCTGAACGGACGGTGGCTCCATCCCAAAGAGAGAGGTGGGCATGGGTTCCCGACGGCCCCGACTATTACTTGTATGAGCGGCAGGTGTTGAGACCAGCTAGGAGAGAGGTGGGCCTGGCCCTGGTCGGCGTTCGCGGATACTTAACATGCTTAACGAGATCTTGGTATTTGATCTAAGTTGGGTCGTTGACCTTATACGCACTAACTGCCACGTGGGACAAGATATGGGCAACCGGCGTCGTATCACCGGCACTTCGTGACATCGCCGATCGAGCGGCTGCGTGCGGATTGGATCGAACGCTCGCTAGGCTAGGTCTGCTTCGGCCACAGACGCAACGCAGGTGTGTGCTAAGGGCGATGGGCCTGCACTTCAGGCGCTTTAGGTTTAGACCCGCGTGATGACCTCTCTGTTGTGCCTAGGTGGGGTTGCGACATGTTGATCTTCCGCGGCCGGGCATGACCCGTAAAAGTGTGTCCGCCAAATGGGATCGAAAGCGTGTCGGGTAATGTGGTGCACCGCAGGGAAGTTTATCTATTCGAATAGCCGTGATCTTCGAATGTGACGCGACTTGGAGTTGTACCTTGACCTTATGACAACTAGAACGGGATACTTAATAGAACACACCCTTCCAAGTGCAGCTTATAACCCGGTGATCGCTCTCTAACAGGGCAATGAGGAGGGGATCGCCGGGTAGGATTATGCTATGCGATGCTACTTGGAGGACTTCAGTCTACTCTCTTCTACATGATGCAAGACGGAGGCTGCCAGAAGCGTAGTCTTCGACAGGATTAGTTATCCCCTCTTATTCTGGCATTCTGTAGTTCAGTCCACTGATATGGCCCTTTACACATATATCCATGCATATGTAGTGTAGCTCCTTGCTTGTAGTACTTTGGATGAGTACTCACGGTTGCCTTGTTCCCCTTTTCCCCTATCTCTATCCGATTGTCGCGACTGCACGACGGAGCCCAGGAGCCAGACGCCACCGTCGATGACGACTACTACACCAGAGGTGCCTACTACTACGTGCAGCCCGTTGACGACGACCAGTAGTAGTTAGGAGGATCCCAGGCAGGAGGCATGCGCCTCTTTCAATCTGTATCTCAGTTTGTTCTAGCCTTCTTAAGGCAAAATTGTTTAACTTATGTCTGTACTCAGATATTGTTGCTTCACGACTCGCCTATGATCGAGCACTTGTATTCGAGCCCTCGAGGCCCCTGGCTTGTATTATGATGCTTGTATGACTTATTTTATTTTTAGAGTTGTGTTGTGATATCTTCCCGTGAGTCTCTGATCTTGATTGTACACGTTTGCGTGTATGATTAGTGTACGATTGAATCGGGGGCGTCACAAACATGCAGCGCCCGAAGGTAGGACGGACCTCAGGATCTCCGGCTCGGAGATCCGCGTTGACAAGTGACATGATAGTGCGCTTGAGTATAGGGAGTACAGGAGGGGGATTTGGGGAAACTGGAGTAGGAATCGAGATTCCAGAGGTGGGGGAGGGGCGGTTGATTGGGGATGAAAAGGTAGCATGAATTTTGAACACGCGCCAATATGCTCTCCGCACGCAAGCACACGAAAACACCGGTGGTGCCCACATGTCGGCCTAAGAGTCCCTATTCTTTCTTTTTTTGAGAGCCCGACCTTTTTTTAGGATCTTTTGAGAGCCTGGCCTGAGAGTCATAATTGACATATTTGGCATTGCGTTACTACTCGGCCCATATTCAACGACACCTCACTAGCCCAAACAAGTGTACATCATCGAAAAGACACTGAGCTCAAATTATAACTTGAAAAAAGGAGATATACTCTGAACACTGGAGAATGGTGATGCCCTCATTTAGCCCACCAGAAGATCGAGACAATAAACAGTTCGAAACAACAATATATACATCATTCAAACACTGACTAGTGAATACTACTAACATAAACAGCAAGACATCATAGTTCATAAGAAGTCTTGCTACACCACCAAAACGCACCCATCTGCAGCGCTCAGACTCTCGTGATCCAGACGAGAATGACATTCTAAATATAGGCAACTATTACATAGTAAGAGTGACATAGACGAGGATGACCAAATGACAAGGAATATGCATAACAAAAGAGAGAACTGCCCATCCAGAACAAGCAACAAAGACAACAAGTCATTAGAAGAGGGATGATCCAACACCATCATAATTTGCAGCCCCAGTTCAGCCACCAGTGATCCAGAGACACCAGTACTCCAACCTTTCGACGCAACAGCCCAATTACCTATCAACCTGAAGGCTTGAACCACATCACTGCCTATCGGACTCGACACATCCAAGGATCAAAGTTAATCTAGATGCCTTTGTCATTCTCACCTTCTTTTGGTTGCAGGTTGTATCATTGACAATCAGGGGAGTTTGCTCCCGAACTCCTAGGGCTCGCCATGTAGACACAGTTTTCCATAGCAAATAGAGCATCTCTGCCATCAAGGTCCTTGCCAACGGTGATCTCCTGGTTAATCAGATAACTGAGTCCGAGAAATAGAGAGTGTGAACCAAGGTTGTTTACCCGCCTCCAACTCAAAAATCCTGAAGGCCCCAACAAGCTGGTATCCTGCTCATAGACGTAACAGCCACAGTCCGGAAACTCACGTATTTCACGGTGCTTGCATACAGTGGGGTTTTTGCAATATAACTTTTCTGGCTCATTTGTCCGACTGATCATCAGTCTTTTGCCCTCGTCTGATCGAGCGAGGAACCAGTTGTGCTTCCCTATTTTTGGCAAAGGTGGTGTGATTACAAAGGGCAGTAACTATAGGGACACTGCATCATATCAAAAAGGACAGGCATTGTTAATGTAAGATCAACATTGTTCAGAGTATGAGTACGATAATGCAAGAAACAACATTGATATGTCCCTGTTGGAACTGGGAGGAAAATACAGGGAAATGTATACTAGGTTCGAAAATATAGAAGTGCCATGCATGGTTATACTCATGTTATCTCACAATTGATTCTTCACAGGAAACTACCATGTCATGCATGTTATGTCCTCACAAACAAATTCTTGAAGGAAACTAACAGACCATGCATTGTTATATACTCATGTTCTGTGGGCAAAATTTTTGTGAGCATATAATTCTAGCCACTTTTTGCGAACATAGGTATGTACACATGGTAAGCATTACAGGATTTCACTACTTCCGAATATAGAGTTACACATTTACTTCCCTAATGTATGGTTAGATGAAACCAACAGTGTGGTGCATGTTTCTACATCATGAAAATGAGGAAACTAACATGGCCATCGATATGCACTCATATTTAGTAGTATATAGATTACTATAAAATAAGGAGAATATAAATATCTTCCTAATCGTTTGATTATTCACGGGTACAAATTGGCTGTAATGACATGGTCACAATCGCATGAATTAACTCATTCCAAATATAGTTGATTTAAGGCGTCTCTAATACATTGCCATAGTTCTACTCAAATTATGCTAAAATAGGGATATGCCAATCATCACAAAAAGTTCAAACAGTGTCATGGCGTCATCATTAACATCAGACGAAAACAACTTACACGCGCCGTCCCAACAATATGTGGTGCCATCTGCTTTGTCGATAGCGTAGATGAAGCCATTGTGTTCAATAGCATCATAGAAGTGTGTATCAGCTTTGATGACGATCCACTGCGAGCTGAGCTGTCTCCAGCTAAAGAAGGCACCGGCGGAAAGATAGGCGAGTCCCTTGTCAAACGAGGCAATTAGCTTGAAGTCTGCATAATCCGCATGTCGTGTGGGCACTTGGCAGATTACAATCTTCTGCAAAACAAGGTGCGTCCAATTGACGACGTAATCCTTATGACTAGGACCGCGACGATAAAACTCTATATCATGCAACGGAGGAAGGATAATCTCATGGGAGGTATGTAAGTTCACGAGCACCAACTTTTTCCCGTCTTCTCTGACGGCAGCCATCCAGTGGGAGTTCATGCCGACCCAGTACATACCTGCAAGAAGTTTCGGGCGATGGTGATCAGATCGAAGTCGAGGGAAATGATGTACGGTGACCCACTACATACATGCAAAGAAGTTTCAGCTAATGGAGGTCGGCTTTAAGTCGAGGAGCATCATGTAGGCCTCCGTATCATGGTGAGCAAATCCCGCAAGACCAGATGGCAGCAAGCAGGGTGTTTTGAAAAGCTTAGGCCTCCCTTCGACGATGGCCGTGTGCATGCCCCTCGAGCATGCATCCAGCTGCAGGGCGCTGAACATATCCATACACGAACAACAGAGGTCGAGGACGTCATTGGGGCGATTGCTCCAATTGCGGCTCATATGGATGTTGCGCGGTTCGCGTTCGGACATGGTGGAGTTTGGAAGGTGGGGTTTTGGGGGGCTTGATTTACGGGAAATAAGGCTCTCGGTGCTGAAGCGGCTAGCGAGGGAATAGTGGTACTGGGGGAGGCGAGCGAGGCGAGGGTACGCGGGGGCACAGTGAGATGATGAAGAGTGACCTCAGGATCTCCGGTGAAACGGAGATGGAGATGGAGACGGAGTGGTGCTAGGGGAGACGCAGACGAGGCGAGGCATGCTATACAACAAGCGGTGACAAATGACCAGACAAAGGCACAAGGTGAGGCTGACTTTGGTAACCTTGGACACGCCGCTGGACTGGTGTCACCTCAAGCAGGGTCTTGTCACTTCACTGTGTGGATCAGATGAATAATAGTATTTTGACCATCAAGTGTACCACAGTTGTACTACTACTACTAGTAGAAGGAGTAGTAGGAACATGAGTAGTACTCCCGTGCTAGCATGCGTCTGGGTTCACTTCATCCTCCAGGTATCATCCATATTGCGAGCAGAACCAAATTCTCGTGCATGCGGAAGCGCGAAGAAGGACTTTTCTTTTTTGAGGATCACCACATATTCCTTAACTAGAGAATGTTGTGTCTCCCACGCACGCACCAATATCCATCTGAACCAGCTGCGACACATTTTTTATCCGTTTGCATAGGTCTCACCTGTTAGGAGGGGTGCAGAAATAAAAAGGAATCATAAAATGTCTCGCCACGATGATTCAAAAAAGTGACCTCAACTAGCCAGTGGCACATGTAGCGCTAGAAGTATGGGCACGTACAGGGACAAGTACCACTCCTCAGTGTACCCACATAGCCTTTTCGTTTAGTCTGCCTAGCCGTCTAATCAACTACCTGTAGGCCACTTCTCCCATTTACTTCTCCATCGAGAACTGATTTTCCTCGACTTCTTCACTATTCCTTCATCTTCATTTGCATCCAAACCACACTGCATTCACATTGTTTTAACCTCTTCACATCCTCCTGGAGTAATTACTAAACCCCTTTAAATAATCATCTTCTTCAGTTAGACTAGCCATCTAATCCTAATTCTCCAAACCATAGCCCTCCGGTCCAGCGGTTCCAAATGGCGAAAGAGATCGAGATGCATGTTTTTAGCGTCCAACATGTCCTCGTCGAAGTCTCGTTGACCATAGTTGCCATAGTCACCGACCACCCAAGGGTTGTTCGGAAGTGGATCAACAATGTATCCAACTCCCTCCAAAAGGTGGAGATGAAGGTCATTGGTCTCGACGCAGAGTACATGGAGCGTGCCACTAGGAAGATCCAACGCGCCGCCGTCCTTCAACTGTGACTCGAAGATGATGTTTTGGTGTACCACATCATACACGCGCCCTCCATACCAGGTGAGCTTCATGATTTCTTGTCTCGGGAGGACATATACTTCTGTGGGGCAGCCATCGCAGGGGACAAACAGAAGTTGGAGCCATACAACCTTGATTTGAAAAGCATCGCTGACGTACAAACCAAAATAAAAATTCCTGTAGAAGATTGTGATAAACCGACACCATCCCTATTCGACGTAGCAAATTCTGTGCTCGGAACAAATCTTGAGAAGGGTGACGAGACGCTGGCATTAAGGTCATCTAGATGGGAGAATTATCCTGTGACGTACGAGCAGATAAAATATGCTGCCCTCGATGCCCTTGTGAGTTCCGAGATAGCTGCATGGTCGAGAGAGCTTGTTGTGAAGCCGTCTCCCACAGAAAATGAGAAGAAGAAGAAGAAGAAGAAGAAGAAGAAGAAGAAGAAGAAGAAGAAGAAGAAGAAGAAGAAGAAGAAGAAGAAGAAGAAGAAGAAGAAGAAGAAGGAAGAAGAAGAAGAAGAAGAAGAAGAAGAAGAAGAAGAAGAAGAAGAAGAAGAAGAAGAAGAAGAAGAAGAAGAAGAAGAAGAAGAAGAAGAAGAAGAAGAAGAAGAAGAAGAAGAAGAAGAAGAAGAAGAAGAAGAAGAAGAAGAAGAAGAAGAAGAAGAAGAAGAAGAAGAAGAAGAAGAAGAAGAAGAAGAAGAAGAAGAAGAAGAAGAAGAAGAACCAGCAGCAGGGCATTATGGATGGATGAACTATTTCCTCACTTGTAAAAAAAATATTCCCTCTCTATGTATATTGATATAGATGGACTATTTAGATGGTGTGCATGTCTTTGGAGCAAGTAGTAGCGTGGGTTCGCTTGACTATAAGGAACTATTTATCCGCCTAGCTTTCTCTACTACTCCTTCCAGTGATCGGTATGCAATGCATGTGTCCGTAGACATGACATCTTGTCCATGGAAGTTCAACTACATCGACCATCACGTTTCATCCACTACCACTCGCGATTCCCAAGACGCCGCTCCAACCCACGGCACCACGTCCCCCGATGTGCGCCTCACCCCTCTTGGCCGCACCGCCCCTCTGCCTTTGTGTGCATGACATGTGGGCCAACTGAAATGCGGCAAGCATCAAGTTTCTATCGCAGCAACACGCGATTCCCACGATGCCGCTCGAACCCATGACACCACACATCCCTCGACATGTGGCTCACCCCTCTCGGCCCCACTGCCCCTCTACCTTCGGGAGCATTACATGTGGACCAACCACCTATCGGGTCCAAATGTTATTGACTCAAAGGCAGGTGTCGTAAGGCACTGAAGCTCAGACCCGAGGGCCTCGAAAGGTAAATGTAACTCTTGCGCCAGGCCTTGTGGTGCTACTGCTGCACGAACTCGTGGCAAATTCGAGATTTGTTTCTTTACTATACATGCACGCAACGATTTAATGGACATTGTAATCTCAACATGTGATGGGGAGCTCTAAATTTGAATTTGAAACTTATAAAACGAAAAAATCAAAACAAATAAATTGGGAGAGAGGGAGTATACCGTAGGATGTGTCCCATACGAACAAGTCCCCTTGTTTGTCACCGCGAAGGTACAGTTAGAAAGGACCACAACGTCTTCATACTCGTACGGCAACAAATCGACCGCAGACAACATCGTCCACCTTTGACCGCCATGTGCAAGGTTCATGCTATCTTCTTCAACCTCACCGTGGTTCCATCGTACCAATTTAGGCGGTGGCCCATTGCATGGCTGATCCCAATGTTGGACAAAGGTTCTAGGGGAACGGTCTCACCGTTGTAAATGTTGTGCAAATTGATGTTGGTACCCTCCCGTACATATGCAAGCCAATCTCCACTCACACCGAGCCTAACCTGTGAAATAGTGGCCAGTGGAGAATTAGGAAATGCACACGGAAGTAGTATTTAGAATGCATTTACTACGTGATCAAACTCATCTTACCTGCTCATCGAACAAAATTCGAGTGCCCCTCAACGTTGGCATCTCAAGGGGCGTCAACTTGCAACTACGGCCATGCCGCGCTGGAGAGATCCCCAAGGAAACATCCTTGTGCATTGCATGGAACATCAAGATGCATTTGTATGAGTAATTTATCTTGTGAGAGAGAAGGATGAACGAGGGAAGGCCTTATTTGCAAATGTGGAGAGGGGTGTGCCAAACTACGGCCACGCTTGTTGAATAAAAAAAATTGAGTTTGGGTCGGTGGCACACCTTGCGGCAAGATGCCCGTGTGGGCTTCTTCTATAACTAGCAAGATGCCCGTGCATTGCAGGGAACATCAAGATGCATTTTTTACAAAACACATGTTGTGATTGACCCTTGCAGGAGTAATCCCATGTGTAAAAACTAATGATATCTCGAGAATATTATCAGGAAAATGGTACCTTCGGAACAAGTTTTCTCTACTACTGCTCCTTGCAGTGAGCGGTATGCAATGCATGTGTTAGTAGACATGACAGCTTGTCCGTGGAAGTTGAACCACGACGACCATCACGTTTATTGTTTCTACCACTGCCACACCCACACGCGATTCCCACAACGCCGCTCCAACCCACGGCACGACGTCCCCCGACGTGCGCCTCATCCCTCTCGGCCCCACTGCTCCTCTGCCTTTGTGTGCATGACATGCAGGCCAGCTGAAATGCGGCGACCATCAACTTTCTACCACAGCCACACCCGATTGGACGCGGTTTGCCAGCTCCGATCCGTACTCCCGCACCATCGAATTTTCATCCAGTGGTTGTGACACATTTCGTCCCGGGCATCAATCCTCAGCTGGAGTACTTCTATACTACAGGTAGTACCCGTCGGTGTGGCCATCTACGCCTCGTAACGCCTCGACGCCCAGCTATGGCACCCTCACCACAGCCACGCCACCACTGTCCGGTTCATCTCGAACGAGTGAGTCGCGAACCACACCACCACCATGAGAATGACATGTGGGCCAGCCGCATTTAAGGTTCGCATGTCATTGACTCATAGGCCGGTGCACTAAGGCACTGAAGCTTGGTCCCATGGGCCCCAAGAGGGAAATGTAACTCCTGCGGCAGGCCTTGTGGTGCTCCCGCAGTACAAGCTCGTGCCAAACCCGGAATTTGTTTCTTACTACTAAATATAAGTCTTTCTAGACATTTTAAATGGCTAACACATATGGATGTATATAGACACATTTTAGAGTGTAGATCCACTCATTTTGTCCTTATATAGTCACTTGTTAAAATATCTAGAAAGACAACTATTTATGAATAGAGGGAGTAGTAAGGTACACGTGCATTGCACGCATGAGATTTGGTAACCAAATTATGAATAAATAACACCTATAGAATGTAAGCTTTGAGTCATATATGCATGATGTAGATGTTCGTTTAATTCTTATAGTTCATCTAGTTCAAAATCAATTAGTTTTATAAAAAACTATTTTAAGATTCATGGAATTGTGCATTGTAAAGCATAGAGTAAAAATAAATACTGGCAATTCATTTTGAAAAAAGAAGTTTGGGCAATTAAATATCATTATTTTTTACACATGAGATACTCCTGCATGGGTCAATCACAATAGGTGTTTTGTAAAAAAATGCATCTTGATGTTCTGTGCAATGCACTGGCATCTTACTAGTCTCTACTCTTATAAAAAACCGAGTTGGTGATGATGGTGTGCCTACCATCCTATAATATGGACCGTCCGATCTATATTTGACGGATAGAAAGCAAACTATGACAAATTTGCAAAAAGATACCCGCACCCCTCTCCACATTTGCAGATAATGACTTCCCTCATTCATCTTCGTCTCCCATGAGATAAACAACTCGTATAAATGCATCTTGATGTTCCATGAAACGCATGGGCCTCTTGCTAGTTATTATTATATCTACTCTTATAAAAAGCAGAGTTGGCGATGATGGTGTGCCTGCCATCCTGCAATATAGGCCGTCCAATCTATATCTGACGGATAGGAAGGAAACTATGACAATTGGCCCGCACTCCTCTCCACATTTGCAGATAAGGCCTTCCCTCGTTCATCCTTTTCTCCCAGAAGATAAACTACTCATACAAATGCATCTTGATGTTTCGTGCAACGCACGGGCATCTTGCTAGTTATTATATATAAAAAATGAAGTTGGTGATGATGGTGTGTCTGCCATCCTGCAATATAGGTCGTCCGATTTATATCTGACAGATAGGAAGGAAACTATGGAAATTTTGCAAAAAGATACCCACACCCCTCTCCACATTTGCAAATAAGGCCTTCCCTCGTTCATCCTTTTCTCTCACAAGATAAACTACTCATAGAAATGCATCTTCATGTTCCGTGCAACGCATGGGCATCTTGATAGTAGGGGTATCGATGTGCCGGCCCGTGCGTTGCAATGGATCCAAAGTATATCTATTTAGTGAAGTGCACTCTAAACACATTATCTATTTATTTTTCTCTAACCTTTCGTAGCCATGCAACCAAGCCACATAAGCTTCATGGGTTCCCTCCACATCATATTATTCATACTACGTTGATTGAAAAAAGATAAATCACCCAAAACAATATCTTCCCATTTTTTGTTCCTACGATGATGTGTAGTGCGCGTACCTAGTTGTATAGTGGTAGTACTAGTTGTAGTACAAACTTTGTACTAGTAGGAGTAGTAGTACGGAATGCACTTACTCTATCAACGAGCCCCATCAGACACCAAATTTCTTGGCTTCCGTGCTACAGCTAGATCTTCCCCTCGTTTCTGTTTTCCAACCCGGCGGCGGGCGGGGTGCGGTTTGCCAATAGTCGGTTTGCTCAACGGCGGTCCCACATGAAAGTGAAAATGCTAGGCAACACGCCTTCCCTAGATATGTGGCATGTTGGACGGGCCGTGGAGTACTCCCGATTCCCTGTGTGGGGGTGCGACGCGAACGCGGCATGCCTTTTCCTTTTACTAGCAATGTGCTCGTGCGTTGCGACGGATCCAAAGTGTAGAATAGTAGTATCTGTTCACAAACTTGAAAGAAATCACTCTTGTTTTGATATACTCCTAATATATTACTTTTCACTCAAAATATATTTATCAGGCTGTTTTGATGAGGTGAGGGAGGGATGTGGTTGCTTTCAAGATAATAAAGGGTTTTCTGCAAATTGGAGCAGAGAAGTGGGCTATTGTTGCAAAAATGCCACAACTTACCTCACAGCCGTTAGATGCAGATCTAATGCTCAGAAACGACGGATGGCAGACACGCCACAATCGCCAACTGAGTCTTCTATAGGAGTTGGAGTAGAGAAACATGTATAAATTGTAACATTTGGTTCTACTCCTTGGCACGATCGATAGATAGAAATAACGATTGGAAACGATAGGGCGGGGCTATTTCCACCAGATAAGCAGGGTACGTAGTAGCTATAGGTTGCCGCATCATTAGTTTGGTCACATGCGGTCCGACATGTTCTAGTCTTTCTAGCAAGATGCCCATGCGTTGCATGAAGTTGATGGAAAAGGTAAGCACAACTTATAAATTGATGGATGGAGTACTAGTTACAGTGATGCATATAATTAAGCAAAGGGATCGCACATGTCGGTATTGACTGGAACGAGAATGCAATAGCACAATAAGAATTAAGGCCACGATGATGCGATCACAGTGGTGGTTACACGAGGCAAGAAGAAAGATGCATCCATCAACGTACGACCTCCTCCTCCTCAACTTAGTGGCCCGGCGGCGAAGGAGCGGCAGCTTTTGTGGCGAGGTCAAGGTGCTTCTAAGCAAAGGCATCCAAGGCTTCCAGCCTGTTGAAGAAGGCCAACATCGTAGCGTCCTCACTGGCCTTGTAGATACCTATGTACACTATTTTCTCGTACACGTGGATGTGTAGGTCGACGAATTCTTGCAGGGCGAGGCACCTCGTGGCGAGCGCGACCTCCAGGTGGACATTCTTCATGGCATCGGCGGGCATTCGTAGGGCCACCAGTGCTTGAAAGAGGTTCCAGCCATGGACGCCGATTAGGGTGGTAGGCAATGAGGAGCCCGGGCGACCGGGCTGGAGGAGTACGGCGATGTCGTCCGCGAGCTTCTTGAGGACGGTGAACTTGTTGGTGGTGGCAACGATCATCTGGTCCAACTAAGAGTCGTAGTTGGCGTCGACGGTGGCCATCCACTAGTTCGTCGCCAACACCATCTGGAGATGATCCTCGGTGCCAAGCCGCAGGCTGGCGTCATGGACCATCTGGCACAGCCGCTGGCCGCTCGCGCGCATCGCCGCCATGTGTCTGGAGCGAGGACTTTTGCGCTTAGTGTGGGTGCTTAGGAAAATGCTTAGGTGCGTACGATGTGGTAGATGCATTGGAATGGAGGGGCGCCTTTATATGAGTGCAAACTGCATTGCATTCACATCGTGCAGCCTCTTTTCCCGGTCCTCCTCCCATTACTTCCCTCATGCATTCACGATGCTAATTGAAGGAGGATGCATCATTGGCCGTTCAACATTTCGGGAACCGCTACCCCCTCCCTCGTCTGCATTAAAGGCGTATAGGGAACTGCGCCGCCCGCTGTCAACTCGAATAGTACTGCGCCGCCCGCTGCACGCCCGGCTGAACACGCCTCCTCGCCTCCATCAAACCCCTCCGTTAAACCCACATGAAAACTGAGAAACCTACCACGGACACACATCCATTCATGAGCGGGCCGAAATTAAACGCAATCACCGGTCGAGCTCCTCCCGTTTGCCCTCAGTTTAAACGAGGCCAGACGCCGGCCAAGCTCCTACCGTCCTCCCTCTATTTAAACGAGGCCAGACAGACAGCGAGCAAGAATCGCACCCCTCCGCCGCTCCCCCGTCTCCTCCTTCACCATTTTCTCCACTCTTCTGATGGCTTCCGAGGAGCCGTTCTCCGGCACACTACCCCGCTGGGTGGCCCGCCGAGCCCTCTGTATAAGGGCGAGGCCGCTCGGTGCTTCACCAACCTTGCTTGGCCTGACGGAGCCAGTTGCCTCCCCAAGCCGGCGCATGGTTCAGCAACTCGCCGCTCCAGTTCAGCTTGATGAGGAGTGGCGAGTTGCTCCACGCCGGCACGGCGGCGAGCATGACGGTACGGGCGTCATTGTTGCCACGTCGTACCGCGCCACCAGTGTATGTGGTGGCCGCACCTCCCGTGCCTGCGGCAGCACCATGCAGGCAGCGACAGAAGCCGGGTGCATGGAGAGCGACGAGTCGGTGGCCAGATTCTCCGTGTCCACCGCCATCATCAAGGAGAAGTAGAACAAGGGAGGCCGCCGCCACTTGGGTCCAATGAAGGCCACCGCCGAGGCGACGACTACGCATTCAGGTGGTTTCTTCGCTTCTTCGTCTCTTCCGAGGACCTTCTTCGACCCCGCAAGTCTCTGCTGGACATGAGGAAGACAGAGGGATCCGCGGGCAGCCATTTAGATTAGGCACTCCCTCTCCGGCTGGCGGGAAATTTTTGTTCTAAGAATGGATAAATTGGATGTATCTATAACTAAAATAAGTCTAGATACATCCATTTCTAGGACAAGTATTTCCCGACGGAGGGAGTATTAATTATACCAAGAGAGCCAGATTAGCACCGCTTAGTTCATGTAAATGTAATGAAATCCATCATGTTTATATGAAGATCCGGCTTTTTTATACGAAATCCTTCATGCTTATATGAAAACAGTCTGTTCTTACACGAATTTCATCTGGTTGGTTAGAGTTGTGAAAATGTATGCCGCAGGCGTTTGGTGTCGTCCTCCATGGAAGGAAGCGGGAGGAAATTTGCCGGCTGTCGTTGGAGATGCTCTTATGCTGGAAATAATAGAGTCACATCCAATCCATTTGAGTTAATTGCGTGTATGATTCTCCCTCTATAAAAAGTTAATTGCATGTACAGTGTGCATGTGACTTGCAGGGTGGCTATAGCTTCGTACAGAAAATTAAAAAGAAACAAGTCATTCCTTAATCTTGTATTCTAAGTACTCTATGGGTTCCACTATTAGTACAGTGTCGAAAGAAGTATATATCAAATAAGTAATACATAATATAAAAATCTAAAGTTAAAGACAGAATTCGAACTCGGGTCATCGCGTTGCGAGCATCCGGCGCTAACCAGTCCAGCACATTTTTGTTGTCGTCCATGCTGGAGATATATCTCCATGTCTACTCTTATATTATACTCCATCCATTCCTAAATATTTGTCTTTTTCATATTTCAAATGGACTACCACATACGGATGTGTACGTAGACATATTTTAGAGTGTAGATTCACTCATTTTGCTTCGTACATAGTCACTTGTTGAAATCTCTAAAAAGACAAATATTTAGGAACAGATGGAGTAGAAAACAGAGTTGGTGATGATGGTGTGCATGCCATCCTGCAATATAGGCTGTCAGATTTATATCTAATGGATAGGAAGGAAACTATGACAATTTTACAAAAAGATACCCACACCCCTCTCCACGTTTGCAAATAAGGCCTTTCCTCGTTCATCCTTTTCTCTACTCTTATAAAAAACAGAGTTGGTGTTGATGGTGTGCCTGCCATCCTGCAATATAGGCCGTCTGATTTATATCTGACGGATAGGAAGGAAACTATGGCAATTTCGCAAAAAGATACCCACACCCCTCTCCACATTTGCAAATAAGGCCTTCCCTCATTCATCCTTGCTATGCTTGTGGCGAAGATGCCAATATGAATTATGCTTATGGAGATGAACTTGCTATAGTTCCTTATGTTAAACATGAAATTGTTGCTATTGCACCCACGCATGATAGTCCTATTATCTTTTTGATTTCTCCCGACTACACTAAATCGGAGAAGTTTGCCCTTATTAAGGACTATATTGATGGGTTGTGTTTTACTACTACACATGATGATTTTGATAGATATAATATGCATGTGCTTCCTTCTCCTACTTGCAATCATTATGAGAGAGGAACTACATCTCCGCCTCTCCATGTTTCCAATATGATAAAATTGCAAGCAACTGTTTATACTATGCATTGGCTGTCAGGACCCCGATTCCAAGTCACATTGATCTAGCCGGTAACACCTCATATCACTTTGCGGCCTCACGCATGGTATACCCACGGGTGTCTCCTTACCATGGCCCGGGGCCGTTTGCGCCTTTTGGGTCACGTATATGATAGTGTCGATAGCATCCATATGACAGAGAACCCGGGCCAAAATGGCTAGTCGTGAACCCAAAGCGGCACTAACCCATGGGTACAGGCATACATGAATCACATCGAGCATGTCGGTCAAGGCGTAGAATCCGGCTGTATGGGCTAACAGGACTCGGGAACCCGGGCCGTAGCGGTGCTAAGCAGGACTCCAGATGTCACCGCGTGACATTTCCCGAAGGGATGCATACAGAACGAAGTGAAACACATGCCGGCCAGTCAAGTGTCCCGAGCGGTAGTCTTTGGGCTAGCGAGGACTCCGGTGAACCGGGCTGTAGCGGACTACTATGGCTCAAGGAAGCACTAGACTACATTTCCCCATAAGAGAGGCTGCCAAGGATAAACAACTAGATTGTCGGATCCCACACATACCAAGCATTTCAATCATACACACAATATGCTCGATATGTGTAAATACAACATGGCATCACAACATAACTCTACGACTCAAAGTATTTATTCATTAGGCTCCGAGGAGCGAGATATTACAAACATGGGTCTCTCGATCCAGCATTCAGAGCATACAAGTTAAACGCATGCGGAAGCTTAACACGTCTGAGTACAGACAACTATAAATGAAGAAGGCTGAGAAGCCTGACTATCTACCAGATCCTGCCGAGGGCACAAGATCGTAGATGAGGTAGCAAGCTAAACGTTGAAGTCCACGCGGAACTACTAGCGAGACTGACGTCTCTCTGCAAAACATAAAATAAGCAAACGTGAGTACAAATGTACTCAGCAAGACTTACATCAGAACTAACTACATATGCATCACTATCAACAAAGGGGGTGGTGGAGTTCGATCGCAGACAAGCCATCTTTGACTCGGTGGCTATCTGAACTATGACCGCAAGTAACTCTTTTGAGGTGGCGCACACGAGTCCACATATTCACCAATCAATACACCACTATGGATTCGATCCCGTCTTCCTATGAGAACGCCATCCATAGCACTCACGCTTATCTTGCGCATTTTAGAGTATCCACTTTCACTTGTCTATGAACTGATATAGGAAACCCAGAAATCCTTTACCGCGGACACGGCTATTCGAATAGATGATGTTAACCCTACAGGGGTGTGCTTCTTCACACACGCTCTCGCCACTTACCGCCATATACACGTCATGTATCTCGACAACCTTCAAGCGGAAGCCTGGCAAGGGTGTCGGCCATGGCCTACCTAAACACGCAAGTCCCTAGTCCAGGTTTATCGCCTATTCGGGTTCCATCCGCAGGGAGTCCGGCCGAGGTTTCCTCTAACGGCCCTGAGCGATGTGTGCAGGGTTCCCGAGACACCAAACGGGCGAATTGGTACACCGTGCCACGTGCCTACCGCAACACAGCCCACCCTTAAGGTCGGCCAAGGCGGCCCCAAAGATCGACAAACACCGAAACTACTTTGCAACTCCGGACAGAGGACAAGGGTGGTTAAGAAGCCGAGAGAGTCAATTAAGGATCCCAATGTGTGGTAGTAACTGCTTCATGGATCACAAACACGTAACTCAGTTCCTGAGGACGGTTTCAATGAGACAACCCACCATGTACTCCTACATGGCCTCTCACCGCTACCTTTACCAAATCATGTTCACACGCTTAGCTCACACACAGTAGGACATGTTTACACACCTCCGATTCGTCCATGATGAATCAGACCTGACTCAACTCTAAGCAAAGTGAGTGCATGACAAACAAGCATGAATGAGTAGGCACATCAGGGCTCAAACAACTCCTACTCATGCTAGTGGGTTTCATCTATTTACTGTGGAATGACAGGTCATGCAGAGGATAAGGGGTTCAACTACCGCAGCAAGTAACAGATGATTCGTTGTTGTCCTAATGTAGTAAAAGAGAGCAGGAGCGAGTGAGTGGGATTGTATCGGAATGAACAAGGGAGTTTTGCTTGCCTGGCACTTCTGAAGATAATATAGCTCTTCATCGATGTCATCGAACTCATCGTCGAAACCACGTCTATCGAGAGGGGACAAATACCGGCAAACAAGGAAGAACACAATCAATGCAATGCGACAATATGATGCATGAATGTGACATGGCAATATGAGTGTGTTGGGCTAATGCAACTACAACCAGATGGGTTTGAGCTATTTTGAACCAAAGATTCAAAGTTCAAACTCATCATGGTCATTATTAGTGTTTTATCTTGTTCTGCACTAAACTGCAGGTTAACTTGTCTAAACATGCATGAAACCAGTACAGATGGATAGATTGAATTTTTCTGATCATTTTTCATATATAATTTATTTGATTTGGAGCTACGGTTGATTTTATATGTTTTTTCAAAGTTTTGGATATTTTCTGAAATAAATAAATCATTTAAGATTTATTTAAATTCCAGAAAAGGATTACTGCATCAGCCTGATATCATCATGACGTCAGCAGGTCAACGTGGCATGGTCCAGGTCAAACCTGACCAGTGGGACCCGCAGGTCAGTGACCCAGTGGCATTTAGTGTCACAGACAAGTGGGTCCGGTCAACGGCCACGTCAGCGAGGTCAACGCCGACGCGTGGGGCCACTGTGTTTAGATTAATATTAATCTATTTTTGTTAGCTGGTTAGTTAGGAAGCAGGGCCCGCATGTCAGCGAGAGTGTGGGTTAATTAGAGGGGTCATTAACTGCTAATGATGGTGCCACGTCGACGGCTAAACGCCGGTGCTAAGCACAGCACGGCGGCGGCGCCTGTCCGGCCAACTCCGGCGACGAGAGGTCGTGCGGCCGGGCGCGTTGGAACGCCCGCAGCTGGGTGCATCCGATGGTGGTGGTGGCTGGACCTGGGGTGGTTTGTGGCGGCGCCGGCGATGACAACAGCAGCGGCCGGAGTTCGGGATAGCGCGGGCGCGGGGCTGCAGTGCTCGGGCGAAAATGACGCGGGGGAGAGAGGGGAAAAGCGGTGGAGCTCACTGGGAGATCGATGAGCAGATCAAGGCTGGGCACTGAGCGAGGCGAAGCGAATCAACGAACGGCGTCCGTGGTACCGAGGTTGAAGACGAGCAGATGGCGGTGATGCAGGCTTCCGCGAAGCGTGGCTCGATGGGGAGGGCGAGGCGTCATGGCGGAGGTCTTGGACAGCACGGGAGGCGAGGGGAGAACGGTGGATTTGAAGTGGCAAGGTGAACAACGGCGACGGGCGTGTTCGAAAGGCGTGAGAGAGCGAGACAGAGGAGGGGAACGAGGGCGAGGAAGGGAGCGAGGGGTTCCAGGGGGTTGCGTGGCGCTCGGGGCCGACTCAAGCAGCGGCAAGTAGGCAGGAGGTGGCCGAGCGCGTGGCCGCACGTGTCGGGTGCGTGGCCCTGTCCTCCTGGCGTGAGGAAGGGGATGACTGGCAGGGGCCAGTGGACTAGGCCACCTTGCTGGGCCGCAAGTGAGCGCCAGGTAAGGTTTCCCTCTCTGTCTTATTTCTATTTCTGTTCTGTTTTCTATTTATGCAAATTTGTTTAGATTTGGTTTTCAAACCAAATCACTTTAATAAATCCTGAAAATAATTGTGGGCATTAAATGAATTATTACAGAGGCCCTTAACTATTTTCAGAATTATTGTAGCATTTAAAGATATTAATAGTATTTAAATGCCCCAATTCAAATACAATATGGTTACTCAAAAATCCAGAATGGCCTAAAAATATGTGCATCATTTTTGGCAGAGGTTTTCACCTTTATCAGAAATAATGAACTTTTCTAGAGGGCATTCTGGGTTCATTGAAAATATTTTTATTTTGATCCTAATTGCATTTCATTTAGTGCTAGGGCTTGTCATCCCCATATCAAATTTCAAACAAATATAGACATGATGCATGGATGCTTATGAAACTAATTGCAATCAAATTCTAGGGCTGTGACAACTCACCCCCACTAAACAAGAATCTTGTCCCGAGATTCAAGCGTAGGGTAGGATGAAGGGGGAACGCGAACTAACATAATCTTCACGATCCGGGTGGCACTTCATAAGAACGTTGAATCGATCACCATCTTTGTCTCGATGTGTTGCTCTGAGAACTCCAACCCACATGACAACGAGAGGAAAGGAAAAAATCTAGAAGGGTTGATCTTCTCGGAGATCGAATCAACTCAGGATCAACTCTCGGAGGGAGACATGGAAACATCTCTGGAGCTGTGAGACAAACATGCATCGGGAAGGACGAAGGAAACAGTTTGACAAGGGTCTTCAACTAGCAAGGGAAAATTGCCATGATCCCATAACGGGGCACCTTGGGACAGGCACCTCGTAGATTTATCCTTGAAGTGGCAAAAAGAATTACTTTGATACAAAGATCATTGAAACTCTTTATACCAACCCAAGGCAAATCACAATCGATCATTTGGCGGGGGACAAAAAGATGGCATACCCGGACTAGAATGGATGATGTGGACTACCTTGTTGAAGACAACGCAATGGATGACTTTTGCTTATCACCGAAAATGGATGGGACACATGACAAGTCCACTATTAAAGATGATCTTGGACAGCAACTGCTGAGGAGGGCAGTCCATGGGAAATTGGCACAATGGCGGTGCAAGCTGGGAACAAGACGCAACTGTTGGGAATGTTCCAACCATCATATCTGCCTAAGATTCAGATCCGATTGGAATTGGTATACTTCAGACTCAGCATGTCTGAAAGAAAGTTTGCAACACGATTCGACGAGATGGCGTTGCGAGATTGTCGAGGAATGAACTAAGGTAGCAAGCTCCAAAACATGAGCTGGTTCTGCTAAACACATGTAAACACGTTGTCCCAGACAAGCATGACCACATGGTAGTCTTACAACAAAACACTACCGAGTTCAGGTGGGGAACCATCATCTAGGGTAACAAAGTCCTTGCATAAGTCTAGCTCTTAAGAAGAAACTTCTTCTCCTTGAACAAATCAATCAGTGGCTTGGTGTGCTAGGAATTGCATATGGAATGAAGATGATCACCTATCGAGACCATTGAATACTTTGCACGTGCATGACCGACTTGGGATGATTCGGAGGAAACAAAACAAACCTTTCTCAAATTCATGGCGGCAACTTACACCTAAAGCACATGAATTCGAGGAAGTCACTTCTTCCATCCAAGCATAGGCTTCATGAACGGAACACGAAGGCAATTCTTACAAAGTTTTCAACACTAGGTTGATGTTCAACATGAATCATGGGGGAGACAAAAATCTTTGGCCGATGGGCTTAACAAAGAACTCATCGGAATTTCCATATCACTGGACTTCCACCATCATGTGAACACGGTGATAGCATCGGTCAGACCAAAAGATGTAATGGTATATGCTCGAGGAATCAACCACGAGTAAGACAACATTACGAACATCGTTGGTTCCAATTTGACTTGACAATAGCCCATACTCAAGTCAAAGTTTTGACAAGGAAATAGATCCAACAACTGATCACGGAGACCAACCGATGGAGATATCATCTTTCTTCAACACACACACACAAGGGTATCCCTTAGTGATGAACTAAGTCGGACAAGATTTTATCTTCCAACTCTCCAAGTTGTTGTTTAGCTTAACCAACCAGCTCAGGGATATCCAACATGGATTCTTGGAGAAGGGGTGGTTTACAAGAAACTAACTTGATCATTTAACTTAACATAGCGGTCAGGTGACAACCTGGTAGCACTTCCAAGAAGATATTTGGAAAGTCACGAACCACCGATATATTACTAAGCTCGAGAACAATCTTGCTTTTCAGGGCAAGACGATATGATCATATAAGCAAGGATAGACACAATCCCAACTCATTGATCGAAGAGTGCACCGGAAATAAGGACTAGGTAGCACAATCAATCTTAGGATGACGATTTAATAACCAACACGCTAAGAATGAGAATATTGCCCATTAACTACCAAGCAACGAGGTTGCTAGGAGTATAGATTTCACACATCACGATTCACTTGTCGGCATTCCGGTTGCGACAACACGGAACCGAGGAATGAGTAATGATGGCGAGAAGTATCACTATGTCAAGAATTCATGAGAAATGGTGCAATTCTTATGACATTCTTAACATAAAGATGGTAACACTCCAAGGTAGAACAGAGCAAAGGATGGATTGGCATTTGATCTGCAGAGCACAACTACTTTGACCCAATCCTGGATATGGATGAGGTACTGGAGTTTGTCTCTCCTAGTCATTCCGGAATGGAATGGCTTGACGGACCACAAGGATAATAGGCATCGATAAACACGATCGCACACATACCCTTGACTATCAATTGATAGATGGGGGTCAGAATACAACTAAGGAGGAACAACTCGAGGAACATATAACTTTCTGAGATGTGGATGCATAGGTTAGTATGTCGAGTCAAGTTCAACAGGTTTCTTCCGGATAACCCATGCAGGAAAGTAGGACTGGCAGATTCACAATGTAGAACGAAGAACTCATCAAGAGCACTCTTATTGTGATCTTTCGGTTCAGCGAGGAACTTCTGCCATAAGCGGTTCATAGTATTTGGAAGAAGGAAATACCATGGACCTCGAGGACTATCGCAAAGTTACTAATATCCTAAAGGAACTAGCAAACACTATCAACAGGAGGTAAGTAGGGTGAATCTCGGGTTCAAGAACCCAGGAATAGAATACCTACTACTAAATGGCATCACGGGATGCTTTCGAAAATGGTGGCCAGAATCATCACACCGGGAACACAAAACATGGCTATATTGCTAGGTGACTCCCTAAAACACCTAGGTTCATAATAATAGCTCCAACATATATGCCGAGGCAGCAGAGTACCTCAACACACTAATTTGTGTGATTAATCTAGCCCAAATGAACATTAGAAACGGAGAGAAGGGATTTGCAAACGCATCAGACTAGTTAGAAATCTGGGATGACTCGGACAGCATAACGACTGTAAATGCTCAAAATGATTTGAGACATCCTGCAAAATAGTGGCATGACCACTCAACATCACAATATCAAGGTTCTGAGACCAGCTATGAACACACGGAAGTAGTAGAAACTGAAAAGGGGCGTAAAACCAACAATCTTAAAAGTCTATGGATTAGTAACACGTCATCCTGATAGATAGATGAGAAGGCCTAGTTCTTAATCTCCGTAGAAGAGAAGAGGATGACTCAGATCAGAAGGCCATGAGGTATAAGGAGTAAAAAGAGCCTTACGTTCCCTTCCACAATCAATTCCCTTACATAACTAAAACATTTCTAGACACAACTTCGACCGGTTTGGCTTGGTAATCCTACAGGCAGTCAGGCTCTGATACCAAAGCTGTCAGGACCCCGATTCCAAGTCACATCAATCTAGCCGGTAACACCTCATATCACTTTGGGGCCTCACGCTTGCGGTATTCCCATGGGTGTCGCCTTACCATGGCCCGGGACCGTTTAGCCTTTTGGCTCACGTATATGATAGTGTCGCTAGCATCCATATGACAGAGAACCGGGCCGACATGGCTAGTCGTGAACCCAAAGTGGCACTAACCCATGGGGACAGGCATACATGAATCACATCGAGCATGTCGGCCAGTGACATGTGAATCCGGGCTGTAGCTTTGGGCTAACAGGACTCTGGGAACCCGGCTGTAGCAGGCTAAGGCAGGACTCGGATGTCACCGCGTGACATTTCCCGAAGGGAACCATACGTAAACAAAGTGAAACACATGCGGCCGATCAAGTGTCCCGAGCGGTAGTCTTTGGGCTAGCAGGGACTCCGGTGAACCAGGCTGTAGCGGACTACTATGGCTCAAGAAAGCACTAGACTACATTTCCCCATAAGAGAGGCTGCCAAGGATAAACAACTAGATTGTCGGATCCCACACATACCAAGCATTTCAAACATACACACAATATGCTCGATATATGTAAATACAACATGGCATCACAACATAACTCTACGACTCAAAGTATTTATTCATTAGGCTCCGAGGAGCGAGATATTACAAACATGGGTCTCTCGACCCGGCATTGAAACATACAAGTCAAACACATGCGGAAGCTTAACATGTCTGAGTACAGACAACTATAAATGAAGAAGGCTAAGAAGCCTGACTATCTACCAGATCCTGCCGAGGGCACAAGATCATAGCTGAGGTAACAAGCTAAACGTCGAAGTCCACGCGGAACTACTAGCGAGACCAGCGTCTCTACGCAAAACATAAAATAAGAAAACATGAGTACAAATGTACTCAGCAAGACTTACATCAGAACTAACTACATATGCATCATTATCAACAAAGGGGGTGGTGGAGTTTGACTGCAGCAAGCCAGCTTTGACTCGGTGGCTATCCTGAACTACGACTACAAGTAACTCTTTTGAGGTGGCGCACACGAGTCCACATATTCACCAATCAATACACCACTATGGATTCAATCCCGTCTTCCTACGAGAACGCCATCCATAGCACTCACGCTTATCTTGCGCATTTTAGAGTATCCACTTTCACTTGTCTATGAACTGATATAGGCAACCCAGAAGTCCTTTACCAGGGACACGGCTATTCGAATAGATGATGTTAACCCTGCAGGGGTGTGCTTCTTCACACACGCTCTCGCCACTTACCGCCATATACACGTCATGTATCTCGGCAACCTTCAAGCGGAAGCCTGGCGAGGGTGTCGGCCACGGCCTACCTAAACACTCAAGTCCCTAGTCCTGGTTTATCGCCTATTCGGGTTCCATCTGCAGGAGTCCGCCGAGGTTTCCACTAACGGCCTGTAATGATGTGTGCAGGGTTCCCGAGACACCAAGCAGGCGAATCGGTACACCGTGCCGCGTGCCTACCGCAACACAGCCCACCCCTAAGGTCGGCCAAGGCGGCCCCAAAGATGCTACAAACACCAGAAACTACTTTGCAACTCCCGGACAGAGGACAAGGGTGGTTAAGAAGCCGAGAGAGTCAATTAAGGATCCCAATGTGTGGTAGTAATTGTTCATGTATCACAAACACAGAACTCAGTTCCTGAGGACGGTTTCAATGAGACACCCCACCATGTACTCCTACATGGCCTCTCACCGCTACCTTTACCAAATCGTGTTCACATGCTTAGCTCACACACAGTAGGACATGTTTACACACCTCCAATTCGTCCCCGATGAATCAGACCTGACTCAATCTAAGCAGTAGCAGGCATGACAAACAAGCATGAATGAGTAGGCACATCAGGGCTCAAACAACTCCTACTCATGCTAGTGGGTTTCATCTATTTACTGTGGAATGACAGGTCATGCAGAGGATAAGGGGTTCAACTACCGCAGCAAGTAACAGATGATTCGTTGTTGTCCTAATGCAGTAAAAGAGAGCAGGAGCGAGTGAGTGGGATTGTATCAGAATGAACGAGGGGGTTTTGCTTGCCTGGCACTTCTGAAGATAATATAGCTCTTCATCGGTGTCATCGAACTCATCGTCGAAACCACGTCTATCGAGAGGGGACAAATACCGGCAAACAAGGAAGAACACAATCAATGCAATGTGACAATATGATGCATGAATGTGATATGGCAATATGAGTGTGTTGGGCTAATGCAACTACAACCAGATGGGTTTGAGCTATTTTGAACCAAAGATTCAAAGTTCAAACTCATCATGGTCATTATTAGTGCTTTATCTTGTTCTGCACTAAACAGCAGGTTAACTTGTGTAAACATGCATGAAACCAGAACAGGTGGATAGATTGAATTTTTCTGATCATTTTTCATATATAATTTATTTGATTTGGAGCTACGGTTGATTTTATATGATTTTTCAAAGTTTTGGATATTTTCTAAAATAAATAAATCATTTAAGATTTATTTAAATTCCAGAAAAGGATTACTGCATCAGCCTGACATCATCATGACGTCAGCAGGTCAACGTGGCACGGTCCAGGTCAAACCTGACCAGTGGGACCCACTGGTCAGTGACCCAGTGACATTTAGTGTCACAGACAAGTGGGTCCGGTCAACGGCCACGTCAGCGAGGTCAACATCGATGCGTGGGGCCACTATGTTTAGATTAATCTTAATCTATTTTTGTTAGCTGGTTAGTTAGGCAGCAGGGCCCGCATGTCAGCGAGAGTGTGGGTTAATTAGCGGGGTCATTAACTGCTAATGATGGTGCCACGTCGATGGCTAAACGCCGGTGCTAAGCACAACACAGCGGCGTCGCCCGTCCTGCCAACTCCGGTGACGAGAGGTCGCGCGGCTGGGCGCGTTGGAACGCCCGCAGCTGGGCGCATCCGATGGTGGTGGTGGCTGGACCTGGGGTGGTCTGTGGCGGTGCCGGTGATGACAACAGCGGCGGCCGGGGTTCGGGATAGCGCGGGCGTGGGGCTGCAGTGCTCGGGCGAAAATGATGCGGGGGAGAGAGGGGAAAAGCGGTGGAGCTCACAGGGAGATCGATGAGCAGATCAGTGGGCTCGAGGGCGACCGGAGCGAGGCGAATCAATGAACAGCGTCCGGCGGGTACCGAGGTTGAAGACGAGCAGATGGCGGCGATGCAGGGCCTCCGGCGAAGCATGGCTCGGTGGGGAGGGCGAGGGCGTCGCGGCGGAGGTCTTGGACAACATGGGGAGGCGAGGGGAGAATGGTGGATGCGGTGGCAGTGAGCGGCGGCGACGGCGTGTTCGGGCATGCGTGAGAGAGCGAGACAGAGGAGGGGAACGAGGGCGAGGAAGGGAGCGAGGGGTTCCAGGGGGTTGCGTGGCGCTCGGGGCCGACTCCAGCAGCGGCAAGCACGCAGGAGGTGGCCAAGCGCGTGTCCGCGCGTGTCGGGCGCGTGCCCCTGTCCTCCTGGTGTGAGGAAGGGGATGACTGGCAGGGGCCAGTGGACTGGGCCGCCTTGCTGGGCCGCACGTGAGCGCCAGGTAAGGTTTCCCTCTCTGTCTTATTTCTATTTCTGTTCTATTTTCTATTTATGCAAATTTGTTTAGATTTGGTTTTCAAACCAAATCACTTTAATAAATCCTAAAAATAATTGTGGGCATTAAATGAATTATTACAGATGCCCTTAACTATTTTTAGAATTATTGGAGCATTTAAAGATATTAATAGTATTTAAATGCCCCAATTCAAATACAATATGGGTTATTCAAAAATCCAGAATGGCCTAAAAATATGTGCATCATTTTTGGCAGAGGTTTTCACCTTTATCAAAAATAATGAACTTTTCTAAAGGGCATTCTGTGTTCATTGAGAATATTTTTATTTTGATCCTAATTGCATTTCATTTAGTGCTAGGGCTTGTCATCCCCATATCAAATTTCAAACAAATATAGACATGATGCATGGATGCTTATGAAACTAATTGCAATCAAATTCTAGGGCTGTGACATTGGCCTTTACTTTGTGTGCATGAATTGTTCTTTTGTGACATGCCGATGCATAGGAAGAGAGTTAGACTTCATTGTTGCATGATATATGTTACTTTGTGCTCACTACTAAATCATAAATCATTGTTAATTAAAATTGGCTTTGATATACCTTGGGATCCGGGTGGATCCATTACTTGTGCACTATATGCCTAGCTTAATGGCTTTAACAAAAGCGCTGCAAGGGAGACAACCCAGAAGTTTTAAAGAGTCATTTATTTCTGTTGTGTGCTTTTATAAAGTTTAAAAACAAAAAAATAAAGAGGGGAACCTAAAACTTTTTCAAAAAGAAAAGCGAAAGTAAGAAAGACGAGCATTGTTAAAGTGGGAGCTAGCCTTGAACTTTGTTCGCGCCCATGGAAACTTTGTGACCCTTGATTAAAGAAACTTTTCAACGAAAATAATTGTCCCCTTGTAAAAATCCATTGTATCATAAAAATAATGTGCCAACATTTGCCTTTAGGATGTTTACATTTCTTGTTGGTTTGTACAGTGCAAAACAGAAACTTTGGATGTAGTACGTGATTTTACATTTTTTTTTACTGGAACGTCAAACAGTTCTGAAACTTTTTGCAATGTCTTTATATACAATTTTTTTTATTTTTCCTATTTTTTCTCAGAATTTTTGGAGTACCATAAGTATGATGAATGTTCAGATTACTAGAGACTGTCATGTTTAAGACAGACTCTGTTTTTTATGCATAGTTTGCTTGTTTTGATGCATAGTTTGCTTTATTCAGCTACAATGCAAAAACAAAATATGAAATGGTTTGCAATAGTACTTAGAGTAGTGATTTGCTTTATTATACTAACGGATCTTACCGAGCTTTGTGTTGAGTTTTGTGTGGATGAAGTGATCAAAGATCGAGGAGGTCTCGATATGAAGGAGGAGAGGCAAGATCTCAAGATTGGGGATTCCCAAGGCACCCCAAGTAAATATTCAAGGAGACTCAAGCATCTAAGCTTGGGGATGCCCCGTAAGGCATCCCACCTTTCTTCAACAAGTATCAGTATGTTTTCGGTTTCGTTTCGTTCATGTGATATGTGCAAATATTGGAGCGTCTTTTGCATGTAGTTTTCACTTTTCTTTGATGCACCATGATGGTATGAGATAGTCCATGGTTGATTTATAGAATGCTCATTGCACTTCACTTATATCTTTTGAGTATGGCTTTATAGAATGCTTCATGTGCTTCACTTATATCATTTGAAGTTTGGATTGCATGTTTCCCTACACATAGAACACCGCCATTTGTAGAATGCTCTTTTGCTTCACTTATATTTGTTAGAGCATGGGCATATCTTTTGTAGAAAGAATTAAACTCTCTTGCTTCACTTATATCTATTTAGAGAGTTGACAGGAACTGGTCATTCACATGGTTAGTCATAAAATCCTACATAAAACTTGTAGATCACTGAATATGATATGTTTGATTCCTTGCAATAGTTTTGCGATATAAAGATGGTGATATTAGAGTCATGCTTGTGGGTAGTTGTGGATTCTAGAAATACTTGTGTTGAAGTTTGTGATTCCGGTAGCATGCACGTATGGTGAACCGTTATGTAACGAAGTTGGAGCATGAGGTATTTATTGATTGTCTTCCTTATGAGTGGCGGTCGGGGATGAGCAATGGTCTTTTCCTACCAATCTATCCCCCTAGGAGCATGTGCGTAGTTCTTTGTTTTGATGACTAATATATTTTTGCAATTAGTATGTGAGTTCAATATGACTAATGTTGAGTCCATGGATTATACGCACTCTCACCCTTCCATCATTGCTAGCCTCTTTGGTACCATGCATTGCCCTTTCTCACCTCGAGAGTTGGTGCAAACTTCGCCGGTGCATCCAAACCCCGTGATACGATACGCTCTATCACACATAAGCCTCCTTATATCTTCCTCAAAACAGCCACCATACCTACCTATCATGGCATTTCCATAGCCATTCTGAGATATATTGCCATGCAACTTCCATAATCATCATATAAATGACTTGAGCATTTATTATCATATTGCTTTGCATGATCGTAAGATAGCTAGCATGATGTTTTCATGGCTTGTCTGTTTTTTATTTCATTGCTACGCTAGATCATTGCACATCCCGGTACACCACCAGAGGCATTCATATAGAGTCATATTTTTGTTCTAGCATCGAGTTGTAATATTGAGTTGTAAGTAAATAAAAGTGTGATGATCATCATTATTAGAGCATTGTCCCATGTGAGGAAAGGATGATGGAAGCTATGATTCCCTCACAAGTTGGGATGAGTCTCTGGACTTTACAAAAAAATAAAAGAGGCCAAAGAAGCCCACAAAAAATAAAAGAGGCCAAATCCACCAAAAAACAGAAAAAATTATAGAAAAAGAGAGAAGGGGCAATGCTACTATCCTTTTACCACACTTGTGCTTCAAACTAGCACCATGTTCTTCATATAGAGAGTCTCTTGAGTTATCACTTCCATATACTAGTGGGAATTTTCATTATAGAACTTGGCTTGTATACTCCGATGATGGGCTTCCTCAAATGCCCGAGGTCTTCATGAGCAAGCAAGTCGGATGCACACCCACTTAGTTTTCAGTTTGAGCTTTCATACACTTATAGCTCTAGTGCATCTATTGCATGGCAATCCCTACTCCTCGCATTGACATCAATTGATGGGCATCTCCATAGCCCATTGATTAGCCGCGTTGATGTGAGACTTTCTTCCTTTTTGTCTTCTCCACACAACCTCCACCATCATATTCTATTCCACCTATAGTGCTATATCCATGGCTCACGCTAATGTATTGCGTGAAAGTTAAAAAGGTTTGAGAACGTCAAAAGTATGAAACAATTGCTTGGCTTGTCATCGGGGTTGTGCATGACTTGAATATTTTGTGTGGTGAAGATGGAGCATAGCCAGACCATATGATTATGTAGGGATAACTTTCTTTGGCCAAGTTATTTTGAAAAGACATGATTGCTTTATTAGTATGCTTGAATTATTGTTTTCTTAATGTCAAAAGATAGACTATTGCTTTGAATCACTCGTGTCTTAATATGCATGCCATGATTAGATCACATAATCAAGATTATGCTAGGTAGCATTCCACATCAAAAATTATCTTTTTTATTATTTACCTACTCGAGGACGAGCAGGAATTAAGCTTTGGGATGCTGATACGTCTCCGTCGTCTCTATAATTTTTTATTGTTCCATGCCAATATTCTACAACTTTCATATACTTTTGGCAACTTTTTATACTATTTTTGGGACTAACATATTGATCCAGTGCCCAGTGCCAGTTCCTGTTTGTTGCATGTTTTTTGTTTCGCAGAAAATCCATATCAAACGGAGTCCAAACTGGATAAAAACTTACGGAGATTTTTTTGGAATATATGTGATTTTTGGGAAGAATAATCAACGCGAGACGATGCCCGAGGGGGCCACGAGGCAGGGGGCGCGCCCCTGACCCTTGTGGCCACCCCGTAAGGAGGTTGGTGCCCTTCTTTGGCTGCAAGAAAGCCAATATCCAGATAAAAATCGTGTCCAAATTTCAGCCCAATCGGAGTTACGGATCTCCGGGAATATAAGAAACGGTGAAAGGGCGGAATTAGGGAACGCAGAAACAGAGAGAGACAGATGCAATCTCGGAGGGGCTCTCGCCCATCCCATGCCATGGAAGCCAAGGACCAGAGGGGAAACCCTTCTCCGTCTAGGGAGAAGGTCAAGGAAGAAGAAGAAGAAGGGGGGCCCTCTCCCCCTCTCTTCCGGTGGCGCCGGAACGCCGCCGGGGCCATCATCATCTTCGCAATCCACACCAACACCTCTGTTATCTTCACCAACATCTCCATCACCTTCCCCCATCTATATACAGCGGTCCACTCTCCCGCAACCCGCTGTACCGTCTACTTGAACATGGTGCTTTATGCTTCATATTATTATTATCCAATGATGTGTTGCCATCCTATGATGTCTGAGTAGATTTTCGTTATCCTATCGGTAATTGGTGAATTGCTATGATTGGTTTAATTTGCTTGTGGTTATGTTGCTGTCCTTTGGTGCCCATCATAGGAGTGTGTGTGTGGATCACACCATAGGGTTAGTTGTATGTTGATAGGACTATGTATTGGAGGGCAAGAGTGACAGAAGCTTCAACCTAGCATAGAAATTGATGCATACGAGATTGAAGGGGGACCAATATATCTTAATGCTATGGTTGGGTTTTACCTTAATGAACGTTAGTAGTTGCGGATGCTTGCTAATAGTTCCAATTATAAGTGCATAGAATTCCGAGTCAGGGATGACATGCTAGCAGTGGCCTCTCCCACATAAAACTTGCTATCGGTCTAGTAAAGTAGTCAATTGCTTAGGGACAATTTCGCAACTCCTATCACCACTTTTCCACACTCGCTATACTAACTTTATTGCTTCTTTACCTAAAACAGCCCCTAGTTTTTATTTACGTGCTCGTTATATTCTTGCAAACCTATCCCACAACACCTCGAAAGTACTTCTAGTTTCATACTTGTTCTAGGTAAAGCGAACGTCAAGCATGCGTAGAGTTGTATCGGTGGTCGATAGAACTTGAGGGAATAATTGTTCTACCTTTAGCTCCTCGTTGGGTTTGACACTCTTACTTATCAAAAGAGGCTACAATTTATCCCCTATACTTGTGGGTTATCACGTATCGTGGACAAAGGTACAATATGGATTCAACACTATAAAGATTGGACACTCACATATCACATTTTTTTCTATCCAAATAAACCTTTTCAATTGTGCATGCCAAAGTTACAGTGATGTTTCTTCAAACAACCAATGTAGTTATCATGTACATGCACCATTTTTACTCTTGCAATCAAATTCATTAGTCTTGGATGATTTAAGGTTCTATTATGAAGTAATATATGTAACATTCATATATGAATTCAACGGGTGCGCAATTTATGAAATGGAGGCTATGTAATCATACGAGGTAACACTTTTAAGTAGCGGACTACAATATCCATTTCTTTTGTGGGACTACAATATCCATTTCTTTTTGTGTGCCTCTACACTAACACGTCAATGCATTATGTTTAAAGTAAATAACCAATGGCACTAAATTATCTATTTACACGAGAAATACATAGGCTAAGCGTTTGATCCCTTTTTTTAACGCGCCTCTACACCCGTACGATTGGCTGCGCCCATGTGAACGTCCAAGTTATCAGCGCATCATCTCGAGTTATTGTCTTTTTTCTGGGGTGGACTTCACACCAGTTATTAATCACGACGCTGCGTGCCCCTTGTACACGCCTCAAGATGACCTTCCCGCTAGCACGGTCCAAAATTAGATGAAACTGGATACGAACGATCCCACGGGCGGCAAAATCTCCCGCCTTCTTCTAAAATTTCTGCCACCTAGTCTTTAGCATGTGAAATTCCCCTTTTGTCCTTGGTGCACGGAGAAGAACAGTTACAATACCGCCCTCATCAACATAATAGGTCGGGGCTGCTTTGGTAACTTCCGGTTCCCCCCCCCCACCACATGGCACCCCCATTTCCTCTCCCCCTCCCGCAAAAACGACTTAACTCGACAGCACCAGAGCATCTTACATGACGCCGTCCATACTTCATCGGCCTTTCTACCCCTCCCGTCTCGAAACTCTAGACTGCTCATCCACCGGCGTACCAGCGCCCATTCACTGCCAGCGGCGTCCACCTCGTCGGATCTGCTTCTGCGGCCGCATCTACCCCTCCCACCTCCATTAGAAACAAGTAGACTGCTGATCCACCACTGTACCACAGCCCATTCAGTGTCGGCCTTGTCCACGGTGCCGGATCTGCTTCGTCGGTACTCTCGTCAACCGCAGCGCATCTGCAGCGGCTCATTCGTACTCCCCACCGGAGACGCTTTGTCCACACCCCCCCGGAGCCGCCCCACCGACGGCCCCGTCGACGGCCTCTGGTCCTCTGCACTGACACCTTCATCAACCCTACCGGAGCCGCTTCACCGACACCATCGTCAACCCTACCAGAGTAGCTTCGCCTATACCATTCTCAACCTTACCAGGGCCGCTTTGCCAACTCACAATTCCACGGCCTTAGATCCCCTTCGTTGGACCCTCATCCAACCTACAGGAGCAGCTTCTGACACCCCGTCCACGGCCGCAGATCCGCATCGTCGACACCATCCTTAACCCAACCACCGGAGCAGCTTCACCGACGCCCTCGTCCACGGCCTCAGATCCGCTTTGCCCACACCGTAGTCCACCCTACCGGAGCCGCTCCACAAACACCCTACTCGACGGTTCTAGATCTCCTTACCGGACCCCGACAGCCAGCGCAGCTTCATCACCCTTGACGTTTCTGTTGGGGAACGTAGTAATTTCAAAAAAAAATCCTACGCACACACAGGATCATGGTGATGCATAGCAACAAGAGGGGAGAGTGTTGTCCACGTACCCTCGTAGACCGAAAGCGGAAGCTTTAGCACAACTTGGTTGATGTAGTCGTACGTCTTCACGATCCGACCGATCAAGTACCGAACGCACGGCACCTCCGAGTTCAGCACACGTTCAGCTCGATGACGTCCCTCGAACTCCGATCCAGTCGAGCTTTGAGGGAGAGTTCCATCAGCACGATGGCGTGGTGACGATGATGATGTTCTACCGACGCAGGGCATCTCCTAAGCACCGCTACGGTATTATCAACGTGGATTATAGTGGAGGGGGGCACCGCACACGGCTAAGAGATCAATGATCAATTGTTGTGTCTATGGGGTGCCCCCCCTCCTCCGTATATAAAGGGGGGAGGAGGAGAGGGTTGGCCAAGGGGGTGGCGTGCCCTAGGAGGGGGAAACCTACTCCAAGTAGGTTTGCCCCTCCGTTTCCTAGTCCAAGAAGGAGGGGGAAGGAAGGAGTGGGAGAGGGGAAAGGCAAGGCGCCCCCCCCTCCTTCCTTGTCCTATTCGGACTCCAGGGGAGGGGGCGCGCCTCTTGTCCTGGCCGGCCCCTCTCCCTCTCCACCTAGGGCCCAACAAGGCCCATTAGTTCCCGGGGGGTTCCGGTAACCCCTGGTACTCCGATAAATGTCCGAAACCTTCCAGAACCTTTCCTGTGTCCAAACATAGTCGTCCAATATATCGATCTTTATGTCTCGACCACTTCGAGACTCCTCGTCATGTCTGTGATCACATCCGCGACTCCGAACAACCTTCGGTACATCAAAACACATAAACTCATAATATAACCGTCATCGAACTTTAAGCGTGCGGACCCTACGGGTTCGAGAACTATGTAGACATGACCGAGACACGTCTCCGGTCAATAACCAATAGCGGAACCTCGATGCTCATATTGTCTCCCACATATTCTACGAAGATCTTTATCGGTCAGACCGCATAACAACATACATTATTCCCTTTGTCATCGGTATGTTACTTGCCCGAAATTCGATCGTCGGTATCTCAATACCTAGTTCAATCTCGTTACTGGCAAGTCTCTTTACTCGTTCCGTAATACATCATCCCACAACTAACTCACTAGTTGCAATGCTTATAGTGATGTGCATTACCGAGTGGGCCCAGAGATACCTCTCCGACAATCGGAGTGACAAATCCTAATCTCGAAATACGCCAACCCAACAAGTACCTTTGGAGACACCAGAGCACCTTTATAATCACCCGATTACGTTGTGACGTTTGGTAGCACACAAAGTGTTCCTCCGGTAGCAGGAGTTGCATAATCTCATAGTCATAGGAACATGTATAAGTCATGAATAAAGCAATAGCAACATACTAAACGATCAAGTGCTAAGCTAACGGAATGGGTCAAGTCAATCACATCATTCTCCTAATGATGTGATCCCGTTAATCAAATGACAACTCTTTGTCTATGGCTAGGAAACATAACCATCTTTGATTGACGAGCTAGTCAAGTAGAGGCATACTAGTGACACTCTGTTTGTCTATGTATTCACACATGTATCATGTTTTCGGTTAATACAATTCTAGCATGAATAATAAACATTTATCATGATATAAGGAAATAAATAATAACATTATTATTGCCTCTAGGGCATATTTCCTTCAGTTTCTAACCTAATTCCCACTGTCTCGCAAGATGCCAAGCACCCGCCACAGCCTAGGTACTTGTCACCTTTAAACCCGTCCAGCATCACCTGCCCGATGTAATTCAAATATACTAACAGGTCATTGTTACCTGTTATGCAGCTAGCAAAAACTACAAAGAACGATGTTTCTTCTGGATCTAACAACTTGGCCAACCAAGACCCTGGACTGAGGCATTATTGCTATGATCTTGTAAGTGCGTCTATCTCTCTCTTGTATTGTTTTTTGCCTGCCAGTGTGCTTTGCTAGGATTTTCGACCAGTAATCCCTTTCTGCAGACAACATTTCTACTACTAGCTGCTAAATTAGATATGTAGATGTCATACATGATACTACCTCGTACCTCCATTCCTAAATATAAGTCTTTCTAGAGATTCCACTATAGGCTACATATGGAGCAAAATGAGTGAATCTACACTCGAAAATGCATCTGTATACATCTGTATGTGGTCCATACTGGAATCTCTACAAAGACATATATTTAGGAACAGAGGTAGTACATTACACAAAATCGTAGGTGGCATGTAGGAATTCCAGTGCACTACATTAGGCTCCCTTACGGTGACTGCTAGTCCAGCACACAGAGTCATGGCTAGTTTATGCTACGCACACAATCGTTAATTGGTGGTTTAAATATGCGCAAGGGATGTGCAATGTATTATCATGTAGAGATGTCTGAAATTAGCCGTGTCAACTTGCAGATGGGGTTACACAATGAAAAAGTACAAGATGTATGTGGCAATTTCATGGAACATCGCAAAAAAAGGAGAGGCATCGGTGAGCCTATACAGTGTGCTATGGTAGGTCACTCCTCCATTGCAATCATCATGCCATGTGATTTGTATGTCAGTTCTATTGGCCAAGTTTCTTAGGGACAATTTTTACGAGTTATCCTAAGAAAATAAGCACCTGCGAATATAAGCTCCAGGTAATAAGCCAACCAGTTCTTTTCATTGCCTTCCTTTTCACCTTATCTTTAGTATGATCAGTGAAAAGTCTAGATTACATTATATTTTGTCATTTTTCTGCCCATATGAAAATTAATTTGACTTGCAAACATGACAAATTGAACCCAGTGCAGTAATTAATATGATAGGAAAACAAACCATCACTATTTGTTCAAATTGCAAATACAAAGATACCATCTACTTGGCACAATCTACTTTGGTCAATGTCTTCCATAGAGACCCCATTACCTAATTTAAACAAAGAACGCATGACCCACATTTAAATGAAGAACAAATTATTTGTTGAAATTCGATGGTCCAAGTGGCTGGTTATTATCATATAGCAGCACCACCTGAAAGCATCATATAGCAGCAGCAACAACTCATAGCAACTCATCATACAGCAGCAGCAGCAGCGGTGTGCAATTCATCATATACTAGCAGCACCTCATAGAAATTCATCATATAACAGCAGCAGCATCATCTCATAGCAATTCATCATATAGCAGCAGCAGGAGCAGCTCATAGCAATTCATCATATAGCAGCAGCAGGAGCAGCTTATACCAACTCATCATATAACAGCAGCAGCTCATCGCAATTCATCATATTGCAACAGGAGCTCATAGCAATTCATCATATAGCAGCAGCAGGAGCAGCTCATAGCAATGCATCATATAGCAGCAGCTGAAGCAGCTCATAGCAATTCATCATATAGTGGATAAGAATGAAAATTTGGCAAAAACTCAGAGGAGATCCTCACCTTGTTGGATGAGCTCGTCCTTCAACAGCACCTCAAGGCGACGTTCTTGGAGGAGGGGAGGGGGAATAAGGTGCCTTCTGCCGCAGTGTGGCATCAACCGTAGTTGTGCGGCGCCCGCCAAAGTAGTGCGTTGGACGGACCACAGTGGAGCAGCTGCTGGAGACCATGAGAATGAGGGGCGGCACCAGAGGGAGGAGCAACCGGGGAGATTTGGTCCTACCTGCATGTAGCCTAGCTGGACAGAGCATCGTCGAGGACTAGGCCAGATGGGACCAGTGGCGATGGCTCGCTGGAGGAACCCTAGCGCTGCAGGTAGGGGATCAAGGTAGAGGGAAAGGGGAGAGGAGATGCAAGCGGGCAGGGCAATGAACGCTTGCGTGTTTGTTTTTACTTGAGGGTCTGGTGTGGCAAGGCGTGAGCAGTTGCATTTTGAGTGTAATATAGGCAGACAACAGAGTCATTTCACTATTCCCCTTCCCTTCATTTTTTAGTGAGCTTCTACCCGAAACACCCCCCTCCAAAGCGAAAAAAATTAATCCCAAGCCCATAACTAAAAAATGACTTCTTTACATCTTTTATGGCTTATTTTGAAAATAAGCTCTGAAAAGGCGGAATAGAGCTGGCCCTTAACCTGCAATTCAATTGTGCGTGCAATGATGAATCACTCCTGCCTGCTATAGTGTACATTTATGCATCATTGTACATGGCATAACCTAATACATGTGCATTCCATTGTAGAATCTGGAATATTCAATGTTTATGTTAGTTCATACATTGCACATGATGTTTAAATGCCCCTTAAATCTGGTCAGTCAAGTGATGGTCTTTAAGCCTCCTTCTTTGCTTCTTTTCTTGATACTCCCTCCTTCCATCTATATAGGGCCTAATGTGTTTTTCTAGACTGCCTTTAACTATTGATAAGACTAATAATACATGAGATGTATAATGTGAAAATTATATCATTGGAAGCTCCTTTCACGTACGAATTTGACGTTATGCTTTGTGTAACTTGCATGTCATATATTATTGCTATAACACTTGGTCAAAGTTAGCCTCGAAAAACGATTAGGCCCTATATAGATGGAAGGAGGGAGTATGTAAGATTTGCTCACACATCTGTTTAATTGCTTGTTTGCATCAACTAACCATACCAGGACTGTTTACTTTGATTACTTGCTGTTCTTGACCTAACACTCTAACAGAGCTTGTCAACGATTTAAACACTAAGGGCTGTTGTAGTGGGACCTTGTCTAGCAAGTAGGTGACATAAAGGTTTGGCTGTACACTAAAGTAGGCTCTCCAAGAGTACCTGGAGATCCAGTTTGAAGGTATGCCTAGTTTTTACATAGTGCACACATAGAAAATGCTCATTTCATTGTTTGCAAGTGCAAGAGATGTTGCATGTTTCATTATGTGGTGTTGTTTTGTTATAATCTCATCCTTTTGTGTTGTTCACAAACTGGAAAGTATGCATATTTATCTTCCAAGGAGACGAGTAACTAGTTTGTGTCATCTTGAAGAGGGGGAGCAATGAAGATAAGATTGAGGATTTCCAAGTACAACATGTTAGGAAGGAGCCTTGCAAGAGAAGTAGGAACAGCGCTGAGCCTATTCAACCAGTTAAGGTAAGTCATTGTATCCAACTCAACAGTTCAATTCCTTGTTTGTTTCAGGCATAGTTAATTTGCTCTTTTCAATTGCTTTATTTGTCCTTAGTTAATGAGATGCCCAAACAATGATGCCTGATGTTGGGTACTTGTATAACTATTAGTTGACATAATTAAAAGCCTTACCATTTAATTACTCTGGCGAAGTGTGCCTGAAGCTTTGAAGTCTATTAACAACCTATTACTGCATGAGGCTCACAATCTAGTTTATACTAGGCTAATGATTGCATAGTTTTGCTTGTTGCAGTAGGTTTGTATGAATCCCTCTGTTGTTCATTATGCTCCCTAAGACTTTAATTTAGCTACAGAATGCCCAACTGCTTGCTTACTTATACGCAACATGTTGTCTAAATTTGTAACTTGTCTGTGTTTTGGATTTGGCCCCAATATCATGCTCCTCTAGTAAGCTAAGAGAGATTTCTGTATGCAGACTGCATAGACTACCATTTTTATAATTTTTAAAAATATCACCTGCTTATGCTTCATGACGTGTAACATTATTGTTAGTCCTGTTTTGCCATGTACAAAATAGTCTGTCTTGCTCGCTTCACTGTTGTAACTATATTTTTTCCCTAGTCATGTGTACTTACAGAAACATTTCAGGATGAAGTGACATCAACACAAAGATCTGCGAGCAGTGCGGCATGACCGTTACCGAATGATTATGGATTGGAAATGGAATGTGCTGATGTTCTCGAGCATCAACTAGAGGTGGCAAGACAACATGTACATGATTCTCAACGTACAATCAACAAGTTGAGACTGGACATGCAGGTATTAGATGTAGGAGTCAAAAAATGAAACAAGACACTGAGGTAACCACGAAGGAATTGGAGATTTTACAGACTGAAATTTGTGCTATCTGAATCCGGCCAATCCTATTTTCTGAAGAGATTATAGTTCAAATGGTAAGTTCTGTTGATGCGTGTCCATGATGTATGAGCTTTATTTGTCCAGTGTATGTAATTTGTTGTTTGTGTACGCTTTATTATCACTGGTGCCGAACTATAATGCCCAGTGGGTATATTCGGCTGTAATTTCTTTATTGTATAGTGTAGGATTATTCTACGTTTCTATGCCTTAGTGTTTTTATTGTATAGTGTATGTTTTTTAGAGGTGATAGTATGTCCAAAACGCCAAAACATTTCCTGGGCACCATACAAACAAACAAACATGTGTAGTCAAAGCGGGCCTTAACTGGGCTGGTCAAAATAATATTAAGTGGATCCGAAATGATGTGGCCCACCGAAACAACGTCTCTTAGCAGGCTGTTAACAGGCCAAAAGCTCGATAGGGTTGTATAAATGGAAATGGCCCGCGGGCCTCTAGCAGGCCAAAATAAATGTCAATTTTGTCTCGGCCCTTTTACTTTATGGGCCAGTAAGAGGCTGAAAGTGTTATGGGCCAGAGGAGGCCCAATTTGCAAACTAGGCTTTTAACAGGCTAAAAGTCACGTTGGGCTGAAATGATGCCCTGCGGAACATGGGCCCCTAATGGACCTAAAGTCAAAGGCCCAACTATTGTGCGGGCCGTTAACAGGCCAAGAGCAAAACGGGCTAAGGGTTGGCCTATTTATCGAATGGGCCGAGGACAGGCCTAAAGTCACAGTGGGCTAGAATTGGCCCAACTACAGAATGGGCCGAAAAATGGCCAAAAGACGTTCCGGACCGTTAACGGGCTGGAACTAACGATGGGTTGCTAACAGGCCGAAAGAAGCTCGGGCCGCAATTGGGCCTAAAGACGTAGTGGGCCGTTAACTGGCTTAAACTGACGATGGGATGAAAATTGTCAAATCTAGAATGGGCCTTTGATGGGCCGATTCTGTGTAAGTTGTATGGGCCGTACTTGCATATGGGCCTGACTAAAGTAGGCTGCTAATGGGTCGGCCCGCTTATTTTGACAGGCCCAGCCTTTTCATCGGAATGGGCCTTTGTTGGGTCGTGCCACGTGTCCACCTGTCATAGGCGCCTCCTGTCCAATGAATGGATGGCATCTGTCCCAATGGTGAGGCAACACGTGTTTCCTCCGGCCAATGAAAATTTTACACGTGGAAAATCCTCATTGGTCCGGGCTGTTAAATGGTTATTGGATCCAAACCCGGACCCGATAGCTTAACGGCGTCCCGTTACGATGGATGCCACGTGTCGGTCACCCTTGACGAAAGCACTTCCATGATGCGCGATTTATCGTCATGAAAGTGGACACTTCCGTGATTATAATTTTGGTAATGTCATGGAACACTTCTATGACAACACAGGTATGACTATCTTGATTCTGTCATAAATTTGTCATGGATGTACATGCATGACAGAAAATGTGACCTACTGTGACAAACACGTATCATCACGGAAGTGTCTTTTTTTGTAGTGCCTATTGTATACCTTGCCATGAGTTTGGCAAGGAGGTACAATAGTGATCTAGGAGTAGATCCCTGGACAATGATCAAAATTATCCTTAGGTACCTAAAGAGGACTAAGGAAATGTTTCTCGGTTATGGAGGTGACAAAGAGTTCGTCGTAAAGGGTTACGTTGATGCAAGCTTTAACAATGATCCGGATGACTCCGAGTCTCAATCTGGATACATATTGAAAGTGGGAGCAATTAGTTAGAGTAGCTCCATGCAGATCATTGTAGACATAGCAATTTGCAAAATACATATGGATCTGAATGTGATGGACCCGTTGACTAAACTTCTCTCACAAGCAAAACATGATCACACCTTAGTACTCTTTGGGTGTCAATCACATAGCGATGTAAACTAGATTATTGACCCTAGTAAACCCTTTGGGTGTTGGTCACATGGTGATGTGAACTATGGGTGTTAATCGCATAAAGACGTGAACTATTGGTGTTAAATCACATGGCGATGTGAACTAGATTATTGACTCTAGTGCAAGTGGGAGACTGAAGGAAATACGCCCTAGAGGCAATAATAAAGTTGTTATTTTATATTTCCTTATATCATGATAAATTTTTATTGTTCATGCTAGAATTGTATTAACCAGAAACTTGATACATGTGTGGATACATAGACAAAAGACCGTGTTCCTAGTAAGCCTCTACTAGACTAGCTCGTTAATCAAATATGGTTAAGTTTCCTAACCATAGACATGTGTTGTCATTTGATGAATGGGATCACATCATTAGGAGAATGATGTGATGGAAAAGACCCATTCGTTAGCTTAGCATATTGATCGTTCAGTTTTATTGCTACTGCTTTCTTCATGTCAAATACATATTCCTTTGACTATGAGATTATGCAACTCCCGGATACCGGAGGAATACCTTTGTGCTATCAAACATCACAACGTAACTGGGTGATTATAAAGATGCTCTACAGGTATCTCCGAAGGTGTTTGTTGGGTTGGCATAGATCGAGATTAGGATTTGTCACTCTGAGGTATCTCTGGGCCCTCTCGGTAATACACATCATAAGAAGCCTTGCAAGCAATGTGACTATTGAGTTAGTTGTGGGATGATGTATTACGGAATGAGTAAAGAGACTTGCCCATAACAAGATTGAACTAGGTACGAAGATACCCACGATCGAATCTCGGGCAAGTAACATACCGATGACAAAGGGAATAGCATATGTTGTCATAACGGTTCGACCAATAAAGATCTTCGTAGAGTATGTAGGAACCAATATGATCATCCAGGTTCCTTATTGGTTATTGACTGGAGAGGTGTCTTGGTCATGTCTACATAGTTCTTGAACCCGTAGGGTCCGCACGCTTAACGCTCGATGACGATTTTGTATTATATGAGTTACTTGATTTGGTGACCGAATGTTGTTTGGAGTCCCGGATGAGGTCACGTACATGACGAGGAGTCTCGAAATGGTTGAGAGGTAAAGATTGATATATACGACAATGGTATTCGGACAACGGAAGTGTTTCGGGATGCACCGGGTACTTGTCGGGTCACAGGAAGGGGTTCCGGGCACCCCCGACAAAAGGTATGTGCCTTATGGGCCAAGAGGGGAAGCACACCAGCCACAAAGGGGCTGGTGCGCCCCACCCCATATGGGCTGGCCAAATTGGAGAAGGAAAGGAAAAAAGGGAATAGGATTCCCCCTCTTCCCTTTCTACTCCGAATAGGAATAGGAAAGGGGGGAGGCCAAATTGGGAGGACCCCAAGTAGGATTCCTCCTACTTGGGGCGCGCCATTGGCTTCCTCTCCTCCCCTCCAACCTATATATGAGGGGGGCACCGCTAGAACACACAACAAACATTGTTAGCCGTGTGCGGCGTCCCCCTCCACAGTTTACGCCTCCGGTCATATTCACACAGTGCTTAGGCGAAGCCCTGCGCGGATCACTTCACCATCACCGTCACCATGCCTTCATGCTGACGGAACTCTCCCTCGAAACTTTGTTTGATCAAGAGTTCGACGGACGTCATCGAGCTGAACATGTGCAGAACTCGGAGGTGTCATACGTTCGGTGCTTGATCGGTCGGAACATGAAGAAGTTCGACTACCTCAACCGTGTTGTCAAACACTTCCACTTTCAGTCTACGAGGGTACGTGGACACACTTTTCCCCTCTCGTTGCTATGCATCTCCTAGATAGATCTTGCATGAGCGTCAGAATTGTTTTGAAATTGCATGCTACAGTTTCCTAACACCTCATCCCCGAGCCCTCCTTCGCCAAGTTCGTTGCTTACCTCCGGCTGGAGGAGCGGCAGATGAAGCAGGTGAAGGCGCAGGCAACCATCCACACCGGCCTCGCTGCTGGCACCACCCGTGGCAGGCCACCGCCGCCACCCTCCGCCCCGGCCGCACCCCAACAGCAGCGCCACCCGGTGCCTTACCCGCAGCCGCAGCAGCAGCCGCCACTGCTGCCCTTGCCGCCACGCACGTCGGAGCCCTTCCTCCCGCGCCACTCGCTGATCGGCGCCGCGGAGGCAGGCTCGGTGGCCGACACCGCGGCCAGCAGCAGCCGCGGGCCCTCCTCGCCAGCAGTATCAGCTCTAGGTGCCTCCTCCGTGGGCAGGCGGGTACAACCCATGGACCGGTGTCGTTCATGCGTACACCTGATGCGGCTTGAAGCTACATCGGTATTTCCCCAAAGAGGAAGGGATGATGCAGCACAGCAGCGGTAGGTATTTCCCTCAGATGAGACCAAGGTTATCGAACCAGTAGGAGAACCAAGCAACACAACGTAAACATCCCCTGCACACAGATAACAAATCCTCGCAACCCGACGTGTTAAAGGGGTTGTCAATCCCTTCCAGGTACGGCGCCCCAAGTCGGCAAACGGACGTGAGATAAATTTGTAGTAAATTGATAGATCGAACGCCAAATAAAATAAATAGGAATAAAACGCAGCAAGGTCTTTTGTATTTTTGGTTTAGTATTTCTCAAAATAAATGCAAAAGAAAATAGATCGCACAGGCAAATAATATGAGAAAGAGACCCGGGGGTCGTAGGTTTCACTAGTGGCTTCTCTCGAGAAAAATAGCAAACGGTGGGTGAACAAATTACCGTTGGGCAATTGATAGAACCTCAAATACTCATGACGATATCCATCCAATGATCATTATATAGGCATCACGTCCAAGATTAGTAGACTGGTCATAAACTCAGTTACATCATATGGATCTCCAATAGACCATTGTATTGAGAAATCAGCGAGAGAGATGAAGCCATCTAGCTACTAACTATGGACCGGAAGGTCTACAAAGAACTACTCACGCATCATCGGAGAGGCACCAATGGAGGTGGTGAACCCCATCCGAGATGGTGTCTAGATTGGATCAGGTGGTTCTGGACTCTACCGCATCTGGATGAATATTTCGTCGACTCCCCTAGGGTTCTGGAAATATTGGGGTATTTATAAAGCAAAGAGGCGGTCCGGCGGGCACCCGAGGTGGGCACAACCCACCAGTGCGCGTCTGGGCCTCCTAGCATGCCCTGGTGGGTTGTGCCCTCCTCGAGGCACCCCCCCCAAGTGCAGCCAGGGCCCAATACGTTCCTTCTGATCCAAAAAAATCTCCGTAAAGTTTCATTGCGTTTGGACTCCGTCTGATATTGATTTCCTGCGATGTAAAAAACATGCAGAAAAACAGCAACTGGCACTTGGCACTATGTCAATAGGTTAGTACCAAAAAATGATATACAATGACTATAAAATGATTATAAAACATCCAAAATTGATAATATAATAGCATGGAACAATAAAAAATTATAGATACGTTGGAGATGTATTAGCATCACCAAGCTTAACTCCTACTCGTCCTCGAGTAGGGAAGTGATAAAAGCAGAATTTTTGATGTGGAATGTTGCCTATCATGTCATATCATATTCTTTCTTTATAGCATGGACATTTGGACTTTTATATTGTTCAAAGCAATAGTCTAGTTTTGACATGATAATTTAAATACTCAAGCATATCAACAAGCAACCATGTCTTCAAAATATCAACGCTAAAATAAGTTATCCCTAGCCCATCATGCTCAACCATTGATCCATTCATGAAACACACTCGCATATTAGCTACACCCAATACTCAAGTACGATCATATTGCCTCCTAGTTGGTGCTTTCGTAAGAGAAGATGGAGACTAGAATTAAAAAATAAAAATTGCAAAAAGTAAAAGAAAGGCTCTTCGCAGAGGGAAGTAGGGATTTGTAGAGGTGCCAGAGCTCAAAGTGAAAAACTTAGAGATAAAAACATTTTGGGAGGTGTACCCATCCCACCAACGAAAACGACTTAGAGTTCGCAACACTTTCCATGCTAGATATATCATAGGCGGTTCCCAAACAGAAAATAAAGTTTATTCCTTTTTCCACCGTACTTTCACTTTCCATGGCTAGCTGAATCCACAGTTGCCTTCCATACCAACACTTTCCAAGGAATTTATTATTTGACAACATAAAGTAAATTCATTTTTTTTCATTTCGGGACTGGGCATCCCTAATACCTTTGCCTTACTCTCGTGCAATGACAAGTGAATAAACACTCGTCTTGAGAATAACACATCTAGCATGGAAAATATTAGCCACCCCTCACCGCTCCGCGAGCGATACAAACACACAAAAGAGAAGTTTATTTTGAAAATTAGAGATGGCACATGCAAATTTTCTTAGAACGGCAAAAGAATACCGCATATAGGTAGATATAGTGGACTCATGTGGCAAAACTGGTTTAAAGGTATTTGGATGCACAAGTAGAGATCATACTTAGTCTAAAATGAAGGCTAGCAAAAGATTGAGAAACGACCAACAAAGAAATGGATAATCTCATAAGCGAGCATTAAGCATAACTAACACCGAATAATGCACCACAAGTAGGATATAATTTCATTGCATAATTATTGACTTTGATGCTTGCATAGGGAATCACAAGCCTTAACACCAATATTCTTACTAAAGCATAATTACTCATCAACATAACTCACACATCACATCATCGTATCTCAAAACAATTACTAAGAATCGAGTTTATTTTGTCCAATGATCTTCATGAAAGTTTTATTATATCCTTCTTGGATATCTATCACTTTGGGACTAATTTTCATGTGTTGCTTTTCAAAATCTCGAACAGATATAAGTGAAGATCATGAGCATAATATTTTTCTTTCTCTCAAATTAATTTAAGTGAAGCAAGAGATAATTTCTTGAAAATTTTACTAACTCTCAAATAAATATAAGTGAAGCAAGAGAGCATTTCTTCAAAAATACTAAGCACACCGTGCTCAAAAAGATATAAGTGAAGCACTAGAGCAAGTCCATAGCTCATAAAAAATTTAAGTGAAGCATAGAGAGCAATTCTAACAAGTCATGACATAATTTTGGCTCTCCCAAATAGGTGTGTCAAGCAAGGGATCAAGACTTAAAACACAAAATAAAAAAGCAAATACTCATATCATACAAGATGCTCCAAGCAAAACACATAGTATGTGACGAATAAAAATATAGCTTCGAGTAAAATACCGATGGTCGTTAGAAGAAAGAGGGGATATCACTCGGGGGCATCCCCAAGCTTAGTTGGTTGCTCATTTTTGGATAATAGCTTGGGATGTCGGGGCATCCTGATACGTCTCCAACGTAGCTATAATTTTTGATTGCTCCATGCTAATTTATCTATTGTTTTGGACTATAATGGGCTTTATTTTCCACTTTTATATTACTTTTGGGACTAACCTATTAACCGGAGGCCCAGCCCAGAATTGCTGTTTTGTGCCTATTTTGGTGTTTCAAAGAAATGGAATATCAAACGAAGTCCAAACGGAATGAAACCTTCGGGAACGTGATCTTCTCACCGAACGTGATCCAGGAGACTTGGACCCTACTCGAAGAAATGCCAGAGGCGGTCACGAGGGTGGAGGGCGCCCCCCCTTGGGCGCGCCCCCCTACCTCATGGGCCCCCTGACGCTCCACCGACGTAGTCCTTCCTCCTATATATACCTACGTACCCCCAACAGATCAGAGATGGAGCCAAAAAACCTAATTCCACCGCCGCAACTTCCTGTATCCACGAGATCCCATCTTGGGGCCGGTTCCGGAGCTCCGCCAGAGGGGGCATCCACCACGGAGGGCTTCTACATCAACACCATAGCCCCTCCGATGAAGTGTGAGTAGTTTACTTGGACCTTGGGTCCATAGCTAGTAGCCGATGGCTTCTTCTCTCTTTTGTATCTCAATACAATGTTCTCCCTCTCTCGTGGAGATCTATTCGATGTAATCTTCTTTTTGCGGTGTGTTTGTTGAGACCGATGAATTGTGGGTTTATGATCCAGCTTATCTATGGAAAATATTTGATTCTTCTCTAAATTCTTTTATGTATGATTGAGTTATCTTTGCAAGTCTCTTCGAATTATCCGTTTGGTTTGGCCAACTAGATTAGTAGTTCTTGCAATGGGAGAAGTGCTTAGCTTTGGGTTCAATCTTGCGGTGTCCTTACCTAGTGATGAAGGGGTTGCAAGGCACGTATTGTATTGTTGCCATCGAGGATAACAAGATGGGGTATTTATCATATTGCATGAATTTATTCCTCTACATCATGTCATCTTGCTTAAGGCGTTACTCTGTTTTTAACTTAATACTCTAGATGCATGATGGATAGCGGTCGATGAGTGGAGTAATAGTAGTAGATGCAGAATCGTTTCGGTCTACTTGTCTCGGACGTGATGCCTATATACATGATCATCGCCTAGATATACTCATAACTATGCTCAGTTACATCAATTGCTCAACAGTAATTTGTTCACCCAAGTAGAATATATATGCTCTTGAGAGAAGCCACTAGTGAAACCTATGGCCCCCGGGTCTATTCTCATCATATCAATATCCATCACTTTATTTACTTGCTTTGCTTTTACTTTTCACTTTGCATCTTTATACCAAAAATACCAAAAATATTATCTCTATCAGATCTCACTCTCGTAAGTGACCGTGAAGGGATTGACAACCCCTAATCGCGTTGGTTGCGAGTAGCTATCGTTTTGTGCAGGTACGAGGGACTTGCGCGTGGCCTCCTACTGCATTGATACCTTGGTTCTCAAAAACTGAGGGAAATACTTACGCTACTGTGTTGCATCATCCTCTCCTCTTCGGGGAAAACCAACGCAAGCTCAAGACGTAGCAAGAAGGATTTCTGGCACCGTTGCGGGGGAGGTATACGCAAAAGTCAACATACCAAGTACCCATCACAATCCCTTTCTCTCGCATTACATTATTTTCCATTTGCCTCTCGTTTTCCTCTCCCCCACTTCACCCTTGCCGTTTTATTCGCTCTCTCTTTCCCAATCTCCTTCTCTTTTTCCCTTTGCCTTTTGTTTGCTCGTGTGTTAGTTTGCTTGTTCGTCGCGATGGCTCAAGATGCTACCAAATTGTGTGACTTCACCAATACCAATAATAATGATTTCCTTAGCACCCCGATTGCTCCTCTTGCCAATACGGAATCTTGTGAAATCAATACTGCTTTGTTGAATCTTGTTGTGAAAGATCAATTCGCCGGGCTTCCTAGTGAAGATGCCGCTACCCATCTGAATAGCTTCGTTGAGTTATGTGATATGCAAAAGAAAAAGGATGTCGATAATGATGTCGTTAAATTGAAGCTATTTCATTTTTTTCTTAGAGATCGTGCTAAAGAGTGGTTTTCATCTTTGCCTAAAATAGTATTGATTCTTGGAACAAGTGCAAAGATGCTTTTATCTCTAAGTATTTTCCTCCCGCTAAGATTGTCTCTCTTAGGAACGATATTATGAATTTTAAGCAACTTGATCATGAACATGTTGCACAAGCTTGGGAGAGAATGGAATTAATGATACCTAATCGTCCTACTCATGGTTTAAACTTGTGGATGATTATACAAAAAATTTATGCCGGATTGAATTTTGCTTCTAGAAATCTTTTAGATTCGGCTGCGGGAGGCACTTTTATGGAAATCACTTTAGGAGATGCTACTAAACTCCTAGATAATATTATGGTTAATTATTCTCAATGCCATACTGAAAGATCTACTAATAAAAAAGTGCATGCTATAGAAGAAATCAATGTTTTGAGTGGAAAGATGGATGAACTTATGAAGTTATTTACTAAGAGTGTTTCTTCTGATCCTAATGATATGCCTTTGTCTACCTTGATTGAGAATAATAATGAATCTATGGATGTGAATTTTGTTGGTAGGAATAATTTTGGTAACAACCATTATAGAGGAATTTTAATCCTAGGCCTTATCCTAGTAATCCTTCTAATAATTATGGAAATGCCTACAACAACTCTTATGGAAATTTTAATAAGATGCCCTCTGAATTTGAGAGTAGTGTTAAAGAGTTTATGGATTCACAAAAGAATTTTAATGCTTTGCTTGAAGAGAAATTGCTTAAAGTTGATGATTTGGCTAGGAACGTTGATAGAATTTCTCTTGAGGTTGATTATTTAAAGCTTAGATCTATTCCTCCTAAGCATGATATCAATGAGTCTCTCAAAGCCATGATAATTTCCATTGGTGAGTGCAAAGAAAGAACAGCTAGGATGCGTGCTTCCAAAGATGCCTTTATTAAAGCGTGTTCTTCTAATTCCTATGAAAATCAAGATGAAGATCTAAAAGTTATTGATGTGTCCCCTATTAAATCTTTGTTTTGCAATATGAATCTTGATGAAACTGAATATGATCTTCCTTTACCTAGAAGGCGCTCAAAGAATTCGAAGTTTTTAGATCTTAATGATGAAATTGATAAAAGTGGGATTGAAAGAAATAGAAATCTAGATGTTGCTAAACCCACTATATTGGATCTCAAGGAATTTAATTATGAAAATTGCTCTTTAATTGATTGTATTTCCTTGTTGCAATCCGTGCTAAATTCTCCTCATGCTTATAGTCAAAATAAGGCTTTTACCGAACACATTGTTGATGCCTTGATGCAATCTTATGAAGAAAAGCTTGAGTTGAAAATTTTATCCCTATGAAACTCCATGATGAGTGGTAACATACTATCAAAATTAAAATTAAAAATTATGAGTTTCATGCTTTGTGTGATTTGGGTGCTAGTGTCTCTACTATTCCCAAAACTTTTTGTGATTTGCTAGATTTCCGTGATTTTGATGATTGCTCTCTAAACTTGCATCTTGCGGATTCCACTATTAAAAAGCCTATGGGAAGAATTAATGATGTTCTTATTGTTTCAAATAGGAATTATGTGCTCGTAGATTTTATCATTCTTGATATAGATTGCAATCCTTCATGTCCTATTATTCTTGGTAGACCTTTCCTTAGAACGATTGGTGCAATTATCGATATGAAGGAAGGAAATATTAGATTACAATTCCCTTTAAAGAAGGGCATGGAACACTTTCCTAGAAAGAAAATAAAATTACCATATGAATCTATCATGAGAGCCACTTATGGATTGCCTACCAAAGATGGCAATACCTAGATCTATCCTTGCTTTTATGCCTAGCTAGGGCGTTAAGCGATAGCGCTTGTTGGGAGGCAACCCAATTTTATTTTTAGTTTTTGTTTTTGCTTCTGTTTAGGAATAAATAATCCATCTATCCTCTGTTTAGATGTGGTTTTATGTTTTAATTAGTGTTTGTGCCAAGTTGGACCTATTGGATCTTCTTGGATGATAGTTATTTGATCTTGCTGTAATTTCCAGAATCTTTGTGCTCAGTGCCCGAATTGTTAAAAATCACCCGAACGTGATAAAATACTGATTCCAATTGATTCTGATCAATATACAAATTGTCCTGGTCTTCTAATTTTGGTAGAATTTTTGGGTTCCATAAGTTTGCGTTAGTTACAGATTACTACAGAGTGTTCTGTTTTTGACAGATTCTGTTTTGCGTGTGTTATTTGCTTATTTTGATGAATCTATGGTTAGTAAAATAGTTTATAATCCATAGAGAAGTTGGAATAGAGTAGGTTTAACACCAATATAAATAAAGAATGAGTTTATTACAGTACCTTAAAGTAGTCTTTTGTTTTCTTTCTCTAACGGAGCTCACGAGATTTCTATTGAGTTTTGTGTTGTGAAGTTTTCAAGTTTTGGGTGAATTCTTTTGATGGATTATGGAACAAGGAGTGGAAAGAGCCTAAGCTTGGGGATGCCCATGGCACACCCAAGATAATCCCAGGACTACAAAAAGTCAAAGCTTGGGGATGCCCCAGAAGGCATCCCCTCTTTCGTCCACTTCCATCGGTAATTTACTTGGAGCTATATTTTTATTCACCAACATGATATGTGTTTTGCTTGGAGCGTCTTGTATTATTTGAGTCTTTGCTTGTTAGTTTACTACAATAATCCTTGATGTACACACCTTTTGAGAGAGGCATACATGAATTGAAATTTGATAGAATACTCTATGTGCTTCACTTATATCTTTTGAGCTTGATAATTTGCTCATAGTGCTTCACTTATATCTTTTTAAGCGTGATAATTTTTTCTCTAGTGCTTCACTTAGATCTTTTAGAGCACGATGGTGGATTTTTTTTAAAGAAACTTGATCTCTCATGCTTCACTTAGATTATTTTGAGAGTCGTTAATAGCATGGTAATTTGCTTAATGTTAATATACTTGGTATTCAAGATATGTGAAACTTTCTTTTGAGTGCGTGGAATATTAAGATAAGTTTGATGCTTGATAATTGTTTTGAGATATGGAGGTGATAATATCAAAGTCGTGCTAGTTGAGTAGTTGTGAATTTGAGAAATGCTTGTGTTGAAGTTAGCAAATCCCGTAGCATGCACGTATGGTTAAAGTTATGTAACAAATGTGAAACATGAAGTGTACATGGCTTGTGCATCCTTATGAGTGGCGGTCGGGACGGCGATGGTCTTTTCCTACCAATCTATCCCCTAGGAGCATGCGCGTAGTACTTGATTTTTGATGACTTCTAAATTTTTGCAATAAGTATATGAGTTCTTTTGACTAATGTTGAGTCCATGGATTATACACACTTTTACCTTTCCGCCATTGCTAGCCTCTTGATTGCGTGCATTGCCCTTTCTCACATTGAGAGTTGGTTCAAACTTCGCTGGTGCATCCAAACCCCGTGATACGATACGCTCTATCACACATAAACCTCCTTATATCTTCCTCAAAACAGCCACCATACCTACCTATTATGGCATTTCCATAGCCATTCCGAGATATATTGCCACGCAACTTCCACCATCATCATCATGACATACCTTACTTTTGTCATATTGCCATTGCATGATCATGTAGTTGACATCGTATTTGTGGCAAAGCCACCATGCATTATTTTCATACATGTCACTCTTGATTCATTGCACCATCCCGGTACACCGTCGGAGGCATTCATATAGAGTCATACCTTGTTCTAGTTTCGAGTTGTAATCCTTATGTTGTAATCAATAGAAGTGTGATGACCATCATTATTAGAGCATTGCCCAAACAAAAAAAAAAGAGAAAGGCCAAAATAAAAAAGAAAGGCCCAAAAAAAGAAAAGAAAAGGGCAATGCTACTATCTCTTTTTCCACACTTGTGCTTCAAAGTAGCACCATGTTCTTCATGTAGTAGGTCTCATATTTTTTGCTTCAAAGTAGCACCTTGTTCTTCATGTAGTGAGTCTAATATATTGTGCTTCAAAGTAGCACCATGTTTTTCATATAGTGAGTCTCATAAGTTGTCTTTCTATACTAGTGGGAATTTTTCGTTATAGAACTTGGCTTGTATATTCCTACGATGGGCTTCCTCAAATGCCCTAGGTCTTCATGAGCAAGCAAGTTGGATGCACACCCACTAGTTTTCTTTTGTTGAGCGTTCATAGCTCTAGTGCATCCGTTGCATGGCAATCCCTACTCCTCATGTTGACATCAATTGATGGGCATCTCCATAGCTCATTGATTATCCTCGTCAATGTGGGACTTTCTCCTTTTTGTCTTCTCCACACAATCCCCATCATTATACTCTATTCCACCCATAGTGCTATATCCATGGCTCACACTCATGTATTGCGTGAGGGTTGAAAAAGTTTGAGATTATTTAAGTATGAAACAATTTCTTGGCTTGTCATCGGGGGTATAGAAGTTGGGAACATCTTTGTGTGATTTAAAATGAAGCATAGCCTAACTATATGATTTTGTAGGGATGAACTTTCTTTGGCCATGTTATTTTGAGATGACATAATTATTTTGATTAGTATGCTTGAAGTATTATTGTTTTTATGTCAATATGAACTTTTGTCTTGAATCTTTCGGATCTGAATATTCATATCACAATTAAGAAGATTTACATTGAAATTATGCCAAAGTATCACTCCGCATCAAAAATTCTATTTTTTTCATTTACCTACTCGAGGACGAGCAGGAATTAAGCTTGGGGATGCCAGATACGTCTCCAACGTATCTATAATTTTTGATTGCTCCATGCTACTTTATCTATTGTTTTGGACTATAATGGGCTTTATTTTCCACTTTAAAATTACTTTTGGGACTAACCTATTAACCGGAGGCCCAACCCAGAATTGCTGTTTTTTGCCTATTTCAGTGTTTCGAAGAAACGGAATATCAAACGGAGTCCAAAAGGATTGAAACCTTCGGGAACGTGATCTTCACACCAAACGTGATCCGGGAGACTTGGACCCTACTCCAAGAAGTGCCAGAGGCGGTCACGAGGGTGGGGGGCGCGCCCCCCTAGGCGCCCCCCTGCCTCGTGGGCCCCCTGACGCTCCATCGACGTACTCCTTCCTCCTATATATACCTACGTACCCCCAACAGATCAGAGATGGAGCCAAAAAACCTAATTCCACCGCCGCAACTTCCTGTATCCACGAGATCCCATCTTGGGGCCTGTTCCGGAGCTCCGTCGAAGGGGGCATCCACCACGGAGGGCTTCTACATCAACACCATAGCCCCTCGGATGAAGTGTGAGTAGTTTACTTCAGACCTTCGGGTCCATAGCTAGTAGCTAGATGGCTTCTTCTCTCTTTTTGGATCTCAATACAATGTTCTCCCCCTCTCTCGTGGAGATTTATTCGATGTAATCTTCTTTTTGCGGTGTGTCTGTCGAGACCGATGAATTGTGGGTTTATGATCCAGCTTATCTATGGAAAATATTTAATTCTTCTTTGAATTCTTTTATGTATGATTGAGTTATCTTTGCAAGTCTCTTCGAATTATCCGTTTGGTTTGGCCAACTAGATTGGTAGTTCTTGCAATGGGAGAAGTGCTTAGCTTTGGGTTCAATCTTGCGGTGTCCTTACCTAGTGATGAAGGGGTTGCAAGGCACGTATTGTATTGTTGCCATCGAGGATAACAAGATGGGGTATTTATCATATTGCATGAATTTATTCCTCTACATCATATCATCTTGTTTAAGGCGTTACTCTGTTTTTAACTTAATACTCTAGATGCATGATGGATAGCGGTCGATGAGTGGAGTAATAGTAGTAGATGCAGAATCGTTTCGGTCTACTTGTCTCGGACGTGATGCCTATATACATGATCATTGCCTAGATATACTCATAACTATGCTAAATTCTGTCAATTGCTCAACAGTAATTTGTTCACCCACTGTAGAATATCTATGCTCTTGAGAGAAGCCACTAGTGAAACCTATGGCCCCCGGGTCTATTCTCATATTATCAATCTCCATCACTTTATTTACTTGCTTTGCTTTTACTTTTCACTTTGCATCTTTATACCAAAAATACCAAAAATATTATCTCTATCAGATCTCACTCTCGTAAGTGACCATGAAGGGATTGGCAACCCCTAATCGCGTTGGTTGCGAGTAGCTATCGTTTTGTGCAGGTACGAGGGACTTGCGCGTGGCCTCCTACTGGATTGATACCCTGGTTCTCAAAAGCGAGGGAAATCTTGGCCTCTTGTGCTGCATCATCCTCTCCTCTTCGGGGAAAACCAACGCAAGCTCAAGACGTAGCACATCCCCAAGCTTAGGCTCTTCTATCCTTTATTCCTTCATCCATCATAAGATAACCTAAAACTTGAAAACTTCAATCACACAAAACTCAACAAAACCTTCGTGAGATCCTTTAGTGTAAGAAAGCAAATCACTACTACAAGTACTGTACCAAACCAATTCATATTTTTTTGCATTATATCTATTGTATTCCAACTTTTCTATGGCAAAACTTATCAGAGAAAACCATAGAGCCATCAAAATAAGCACACAACGCAAACAAAACAGAATCTGTCAAAACAGAACAGTCTATAGCAATCTGACTATTTTGAAAACTTCTGGAACTCCAAAAATTCTGAAAAATTAGGACGATATGAGAAATTTTTAGATTAATCTACTTCAAAAAGAATTGGCATTAAAGCACGCTCTGATAAAAAATGAGAATTGTTTTCATGAGCGCAAAAGTTTCTGTTTTTCAGCAAGATCAAACAACTATCACCCAAGAATATCCTAAAGGCTTTACTTCGCGCAAACACTAATTAAAACACAAAAAACACGATCATAACAGCAGCATAATTGTGCAAACACTCAAGAACATAAAGCAAAAAGCAAAAATAAATTTTATTCATTGGGTTGCCTCCCAACAAGCGCTATTGTTTTATGCCCTTAGCTAGGCATAAAATTTCAATGATGCTCACACAAAAGATAATAATTGAAACGCAAAGATAGCAACATGAAACATGTGACAAACACATTTAAGTCTAAATACTTTCTATGCATAGGAATTTTATAGGAAAACAAATTATCAAGAGAAGCAAAAACTAGCATATGCAAGGAAGAAGAAAGAAACAATAGCAATCTCAACATAACCAGAGGTAATTTAGTAACATGAAAATTTCTACAACCATATTTCCTATGTCATAATAATTACACGTAGGATCATGATCAAATTCAATAATATAGCTATCATATAAAATTTTCTTTTCATGATCCACATTCATAAGAGTTTTATAATCTTCCAAGATAGTGGGATTAACATCAACAAAAGTCATCCTCTCCAAACCCACTTTCATCAAAAAATTCGTAAGATTGAACACTCTCCAAATATGTGGGATTACTATTACCTAAAGTTGACGCTCTTCCAAACCCACTTTCATCATGAGGCTTAAATAAATTTTGAAGATCATAAGAAGAATCACCCCAATCATGATCATTGCAACTAGTGGACATCGCAAAATTAGCATCCCCAAGCTTGGGGTTTTGCATATTACTAGCACAATTGATATTGATAGAATTTATAGTAAAGTCATTGAAATCATGCTTTTCATTCAAGGAGCTATCATGAATCACTTCATAAATTTCTTCATCACAATTTTCAGATTCACGAATCTCAAGTAAAGCTTCATAAAGATAATCTAGTGCACTCAAATCACTAGCAATTGGTTCATCATAATTGGATCTCTTGAAAAGATTAGCAAGTGGATGAGAATCCATATCAATAGATTTTTAGCAATTGAACATGCAAGCAAATAGAATACACGTGGCAACACAAGCAAAGATAGTAAAAGAGGGATTGAACGAGAAAAAGGCGAACGAAAAAGAAGGTGAATAAAAAGGTAAACTTTTGTGAAGTGGGGGAGATGAAAATGAGAGGAAAATGGAAAATAATGTAAATTGCGAGGAGATGAGATTTGGGATTAGGAACCTGGTATATGTTGAAGATCCTCCCAGGAAACGGCGCCAGAAATTCCTTTTGATGCGGCTTGAAGCTACGTCTGTATTTCCCCAAAGAGGAAGGGATGATGCAGCACAGCAGCGGTAGGTATTTCCCTCAGATGAGACCAAGGATATCGAACCAGTAGGAGAACCAAGCAACACAACGTAAACAGCCCCTGCACACAGATAACAAATCCTCGCAACCCAACGTGTTAAAGGGGTTGTCAATCCCTTCCGGGTACGGTGCCTCAAGTAGGCAACCGGATGTGAGATAAATTTGTAGTAAATTGATAGACCGAATGCCAAATAAAATAAATAAGAACAAAACGCAGCAAGGTATTTTTGTATTTTTGGTTTAGTAGATCTGAAAATAAATGCAAAAGAAAATAGATCGCATAGGCAAATAATATGAGAAAGAGACCCGGGGGCCGTAGGTTTCACTAGTGGCTTCTCTCGAGAAAAATAGCAAACGATGGGTGAACAAATTACTATTGGGCAATTGATAGAACCTCAAATACTCATGACGATATCCAGGCAATGATAATTATATAGGCATCACGTCCAAGATTAGTAGACTAACTCCTGCCTGCATCTACTACTATTACTCCACACATCGACCGCTATCCAGCAAGCATCTAGTGTATTAAGTTCATGGAAAAATTGAGTAATGCAATAAGAACGATGACATGATGTAGACAAGATCTGTCTATGTAGAGATATACCCCATCGTTTTATCCTTAGTAGCAATGATACATACGTGTCGGTTCCTTTTCTGTCACTGAGATCAAGCACCATAAGATTGAACCCACTACAAAGCACTGATAACCCACAAGTATAGGGGATCGCAACAGTTTTCGAGGGTAGAGTATTCAACCCAAATTTATTGATTCGACACAAGGGGAGCCAAAGAATATTCTCAAGTATTGGCAGTTGAGTTGTCAATTCAACCACACCTGGATAACTTAATATCTGCAGCAAGGTATTTAGTAGCAAAGTAGTATGGAAGTAACGGTACTGGTGGAAAAAGTAACAGTAGTAGTTTTGTAGTGCTTGTAACAGTGGCAACGGTAAAGTAACTAAGCAAAGAACAATATGTGAAAAGCTCGTAGGCATTGGATCGGTGATGGAGAATTATGCTGGATGCGATTCCTCATGCAATAGTTATAACATAGGGTGACACAGAACTAGCTCCAATTCATCAATGTAATGTAGGCATGTATTCCGAATATAGTCATACGTGCTTATGGAAAAGAACTTGCATGACATCTTTTGTCCTACCCTCCTGTAACATCCCAAATTTTCAATTTGGAATATTATACATAGGTCATCCATGCATATCATATTTTATTGCATTTCCGTTCCGCAATCCTCGAAATCCTAAGCAACTCAAGGACCCTCGGAGAGAGTTGGGGATTTCCCGGTTTTCATATTTGATTTTCATCAAATAATGAGACGAGGATTTTGGTTTTAATTATTTTTCTCTCCAAAAAATATTTCATATTAAAAATATATGAGAGGAGATAATATGACTTCTCCAAAATAATTGAAATATTGGAGGAAAAATATTAAAATCATTTATTTGATTTTATTTGGATTTTATTTGCATTAGAAAAATTGCACGTTTTTCAAAATTGCATTTTAGGGCCAAGAAAATGTTCATCTCGTTCTAAATATTTTATTTAGACAGTGAAAATTTCTTTTGGCATTTTTAGATTCGGCGGAATTATTTAAAAAGATTCATGGGCTGAAAACCAACCAGGCCCGGTCGCCGATCGCCACCGCCTCCGCCTCAGCGTCTGTCGCCGCCGACTTCGGACAAGAGTCCGAGCCGGACTCCTCCGCGCCTTGCCCCCTCCCCAAGTCGCCCCACCCCTCTTTATAAGCCGCTTGAGCCCCCCAGCGTCACACCACTGCGCCGCCTGAGCCGCCACCGCGCGCGCCGCCCGCGGCCCAGCCCGTCGCCCGCTGCCGCCGCCACCGCCGAGCCCCGCCGCCCCATCACCAACCCCGCCTCGCCGGAGCACCTCGCCGGAGGTACCCCGCCGGATCCGAGCCGCCGATTTTTTTAAAAAAACGTTCGGTTTTTAGAAACCCTAGTTCGTTTTTTTAGATCGGTTCGCCGGTTTTTCTCGGTTCTTCTAATTAGCGGACGTTCGTCCGTATGTTTGATTTAACAAACGGTTTTCGCTCGTTAGTTACAGTTAAAGAACGCTCGTTCGCTAGTCTGTTCGTCAGTTTTCTTTTTATCGGATTTATCTGCGATTATTTTCGGTCGCGATTTCTGATCCGATCTTAGTTTCTATTTATCTTTTCGCTCGTTAGTCGGAATCGGGTGATTCAAGTGCCTAGATCTTCGCCTCGAGACCCTCTTTCTGTTTAATCAACTTAAACAAGATTTTGGTACTGTAAAATTTGACCTTAGTTCAGATTAGTAATCGGATCTTGTTTCTTTCGCCGTTTGAGTTTCGTTGCTCCGTTTGATTTGATTCTTTTTGCAAACCGGAGTTCTTAAGTTGAACTTTCTGGTCAACCTCTTTTATTTGAGTTTTACTTGTGCATCTTTGATTGTTGCTTATGTATGTTATTGTTTGTTTGCGATAGAATTCCCGGAGTGCGAAGCGTGTTACTATGAGTCTCTAGGATTCGCGGATCGTCAGCAAGACAAGTAACACATTGATCATACTCTTTCCATACCCAGTTTTTATGCATTAGTTCCAATCCTCAAACATTGCATGATTAGGATGTCGTTAACTTGTGGGTTGGGAAGTAGTTGTTGAGGTAGAACCTATTGCCCTGTTACTATCAAATCCTTGGGAGTTACTTCTACGTGTTGCTTATATTGCTATGCCATGCTATGCTCGTAGTCGTGATTTGGATTGAGTTAAATCCATGACTGATGTGAGATTGTTAATTAATGGTTCAACTTAAGGTGGCAACTTAAATTAACATCTGGGTGGATTGAGGCACCTGGGGAACCCAGTGTTGTCTGTATTTTTTTTTTGAAAATCCCGGGGTACCCGTGTGATCTTCCTATGGACCGCCACCCAGGTTCAAAGGGAACTGAGATGATTCATGCTAGAAACTTCCGTGTGCATCCACAAGCTATTATGGGCTCTAGCATAGTTGAGTAAGTTACGTGAAGCACTTGAAGAGGTAGATCAGCAGGTAGTTGGTTTTGTAGGTTTGGTATGGTCTACCCGGAGTAGAGAGTTAATGTTTCTGAAAGACTGTGTCTCGGTCATCCGTTTCTCAAACACCATGTAGTGTGAGAAATCCAACGGAGGCGATCGAGTCTTGTGGGGAAAAGTGCGCAAACCTCTGCAGAGTGTACAATCTAATCATGGTTAGCCGTGTCCCCGGTTATGGACAATCTTGAGTATCTAGTACTTGGGTTATCGCATGTATCTCATCACTCTTAATTAATTTTGTTGGGTTGTTAATTACTTTAATTTGGGATTGAGTTGGGGGTACCTTCCCAATATTGTTCAACCACCATGATAGTTAAATAAAAATTATTCCTTTGTTGTAGGAAAAAATTGGCTTTTCGCAAAACTATAACCGTAGAGCTTTCCACCAGCCATACATGCATGTAGTGATAGCATTATTCTGTTCATGCTCTACTGTGTTATATTGCCAGCATATTCCATGTGCTGACCCGTTTTCGGGCTGCAACGTATTATGTTGCAGACTTTTTAGACGAGGAGTAAGGTTCGTTAGGTCGTTGTCGTGCAGCTCAGCTATGCCATTGGAGTTGATGGACTCACTTTATCTTCCAAGCCTTCTGCTGTTATCGTATTAGATGGTGTCGGTGTCAAAACCAGCGGATCTCGGGTAGGGGGTCCCGAACTGTGCGTCTAGGCGGATGGTAACAGGAGACAAGGGACACGATGTTTTTACCCAGGTTCAGGCCCTCTCGATGGAGGTAAAATCCTACTCCTGCTTGATTGATATTGATGATATGGGTAGTACAAGAGTGGATCTACCACGAGATCAGAGAGGCTAAACCCTATAAGCTAGCCTATGGTATGATTGTTGTTGTTTCTTATGTCCTATGGACTAAACCCTCCGGTTTATATAGACACCGGAGGGGGCTAGGGTTACATAGAGTAGGTTACAAGGAAGGAGATCTACATATCCGTATTGCCAAGCTTGCCTTCCACGACAAGGAGAGTCCCATCCGGACACGGGACAAAGTCTTCAATCTTGTATCTTCATAGTCCAACAGTCCGGCCAAAGGTTATAGTCCGGCTGTCCGGATACCCCCTAATCTAGGACTCCCTCAGTAGCCCCTGAACCAGGCTTCAATGACGATGAGTCCGGCGTGCAGATTGGCTTCGGCATTGCAAGGCTGGTTCCTCCTCCGAATACTTCATAGAAGATTTTGAACACGAGGATCGTGTCCGGCTCTGCAAAACAAGTTCCACATTCCACCGTAGAGAGAATAATATTTTCACAAATCTAATATGATGACGTATCCCGTAGCGTGACGTCACACCACAGCCAAGCCATTATTCAAATTGTTTTTTTACACCCCACCTCAGCGCGTTTCACGAGGCAGTTCCTTGGCACATCTTGTTGAAGCAGAGATCGTGTCCCCTTTATCTACGGGATTCTCATCAACGCGGACGCGGGTAACCCAATCGTGCCCGTTGGTATGTCCCCTCGATCGAAGGTAAGTCCCAAACGGTCACAAGGAGGGCTCTCGGTATTCAACCTCTTTATAAAGAGACCAATGCCTTACTCTTTTCTATCAATCCCCATCGAATCCGCCTCCTGCCTCGAGTTCCAACACCCGAAGCTTCAGATTCAGGCGCTTCGGACCTTCGATTATGTCCGGATCCAACCTTCAAGGTCGATAGATGCCTTCCTCCGTCACGGAGGAAGACATAATAAAGCTAAGGGAGGCCAGGCACTTGACCAGCAAAATCCCGCATAGGCTACCTGCTCAAGGGTAGGTTATTCCCACTCCAAGGCCCGGCGAGAACGTCGTGTTCGTATCTCACTTCCTCCAAGGGCTAGGCTTCACGCCAGATCCCTTTGTGAGGGGGCTCATGTTCTATTATGGGCTGGACTTCCACGACTTAGCTCCGGAGTCTATCCTCCACATCTCATCGTTTATCGTCGTGTGCGAAGCTTTCCTCCGCATTACCCCTCACTTGGAACTGTGGCTCAAGACCTTCAAAGTGGAGCCGAAAATGATCGAGGGGCAGCACGCAGAGTGCAGAGGCGCTGTAATAAGCAAGAATGCTAACGCCCCATGGCCCGAGGGCTCCTTCCAGGAGGAGCCCAGCCTATGGCAACAAGAGTGGTTTTATATCACGGCTCCCAGGGGTACCAAGTCGGTGGCTCCACCTGTCTTTCGCTCAGGTCCCTCGCCACGACTAACGTCATGGGTCAACAAGGGGCTAGACTGGGGGCCAGTAAAGGATGTACCCGTACTGCAGAGCCGCATCCGAGATCTCCTAGAGAGAGATGCCAGTCTGGCCGTGGTGGCGCAAGTCATGTTAATTCACCGAGTCCTGCCTTGCAAACGTCGTCCCCTACGCCTGTGGGAGTTTAACCCGGAGGGACCGCGAGCTCTCCAACATTTCCTTGGCATGACGCATGTGGAGATGTACAAACAGTTCTTCGGGCCACAAGCAATGTGTCCGGATTCCACTAAGAATGCAGGTCTGAGCTGCAATCGTCCGGATACCCAAGTAAGTAGCCCCGCATCCGAACACTCCATCTGTTTATTTATTGCAACATCACCCTTAAAAAAGCCGCTCTTTAACCAGGAGTGGATAGCGAAGGCACAGTTGATCAGGTGCCCGGCCCCCCTCCCTGAGACCTCGCCAGACCCTGTGCTAATCAGGATGCTAGAGATCGCGCCTTATCCAGCGCCTTCGGGAGAAGATAAAGGGGGAAACAAGTAAGCTACCGCCTCCGAGGAGGAGGTTAACCGAAAGGGAGGAATCGAAACTTCCTCTCCTCAGGGAAAGAAGAGGACCGCCTCTGAGGACCCGGAAACAATGGTCTCAAAACGGGGGAAGAAATCTTCGCCAGAGGGTCCTGCACCAGGGGATACCCCGGCCGTACCATGCCCTCAAGGGGACCAGCCCTCTACCGAGCTGTAAGTAAAAGGGTATTTAATAATGAGGAAGAACCTTGCTTTACCTCTGAGGAAAATAACCGAGGCCTTTATCTTTGCAGTTCGGATCTTAGCCCTTCCCAGCAGAGCTCGTCTTCGGGGGGTCTTCTTCCGGAGATGATGGAGAGCGGAATGCCTCCCCCTGCCATGTCGCCTCATGGGGCGGGCGACCCCGAAGTGTCGTCGCGGAGGGTTTATCCTGATCCGGTGAGGCCAGAAGGTAGTCACATGGCCACCCGAAGCCCTCAGAATCCGGCTTTTGAAGGGAGCAATCAAAAGAGTCCGACACCGCCTAGTGTGCGGTCGGACATACTGAGGGATCTGCTAGAGCGAGCAGTTATCTCAGAGGAGCACCGCACATTAATGGGTACGGTAGTTGAAAGGATTTCGTCCGCGAAAAGCGGGTTGCATGAAGCTGTCATAAGTCTACTGACGGGTTTTGAGGTACGTGAAGTGATGCACCTTTTTGACAGTACCGCATATGTTTAAGATGCAACTTGTATAGATAGTAGCCCCTGAGACTCTGGTCTTTGTCGTGAGACGCCAAAGACGCAGAGGATCATAGTCCCAGGTATAATTTTGCCGCCTTCATATGCAGGTGGCGAAGTGTCCGGTGGCCAGCCGGACTGCTGAATTTGCCGAGTTAAAGCGGCAACTTGACGTGGCCGATGCCGACATCATGCTTGTCAACAAGCGGCTTGATGAGGCATAAGGTATGTGATTTCTCCGGAGACACATGGTAAGAGGAGCATGATGCTAGTATCTATAACATGTGTGTTTAATGCAGATGGAGCTGCGGCCGTGGAGAACCTGCGGGCAGAACTTGCCCGAGCCAAGGAACAAGCCAGAAAAAGCGATGCGACTGCCCTAAAGGCAATCGAGGAGCTGAAAGCCGAATAGGCTGCTTACTGCCAAAGCAAGGAGGAAATGGCCAAGATGGCTGTGGAATTGAAGAACGCAGCTGACCGTTATAAGCTTCTTGAAAAGGAAGATCAAGCGAAGAGGACAGACCTGGAGAAGGCCACGATGGCGGCCAAGGATATCCGCTCTGTGTTGAGAGCAAAGAAGGAGGAGCTGCATCAAGCCGGAGATATCGCGGCTGGGAAGCCCTTTATGCTGCGGATGAAGTTCAGAGATCCTAAATATGCTCCTTTGGACCGGCTGTGGAGTTTTGCGGACGCATGTCTGGATTTAGCGGCGAGTGCTACTGATGCGGCCGAACACTTCCGTGATCAAAAGGATCACGAAGTGGAAAAGCTGTTCTGGTCACAATTTAACGATCCAGAGCGTCCGTTTCCATTGACTGATCGGCTGGCCGAATGGGCCGAGCTAAATAGATTGTCCGGACTTGCCATGAAGTATGTCGTGGATCATCTGTGGCCGGAAAGGCCAAAGCCTAAGAGTTACTTTAGTTTGGTGCAGCAGTTCCTTGGTGAAGTACCGCATATCAACGCGATGAAGAGGTCGGCGTGCGTAGAGGGTGCACGGATGGCCCTTGCCCGTGTGAAGACATACTGGGCGGAGATGGAGGCCACCGCCGTTGCATCCCATGACTCGGACCAAAGCCGAGTGCCTGCCGAGCACTATTTCCAAGAAGTTCTTGAGGGTGCTCATTCAATAGAGGTGCAGTGCTCTAAGAATATTATGTTCGAATGACATGTATTCCTATTGAAACAATGATTGCTTAAATGTAAAGGCTTTTTTATACTTGTGCCTGCAAGAATTATAATACCTCTTGTGCGGCCGTTTGTGCATATATGTATATAACCTGAAAGATGGCAGTCGTCGGCTTCAGCCCCCACGCATATAATGCGGGGGTGTTCGCAGAAGACGCATATTCACACTTGATCCAACGTCTTGGTCCATTAAGGAGGTGACAGCGCAGCGAACTAGGCAATCGGACTATAATGCGTTATCATTTTCACTTAGCCATAGGAGTTTGACAGTGGGGCTACTACATAGCCCTTGGTGGCTCCGCACTCATCCCAATTCGGGGCGCGTATATGACTGGCCGAGAAACGGCCCTTCGTTAAGGCGGAGGAATCTCAAAGATTCCGATAGGTCATCGAGTGGTTGACCAGTCTCACGCTATATCATGACAGTCAGTTTTCGGCTTTCTCTACTGAGGTGCTTGCCTGGCCGAACCGGGGCACAATCGATTTAGTTCTCCTGGTGCCGCCTTAGCCGATAGAGCGGAACGTAAGGCAGCAAAACATAGGAGCCGGGCAAACCTAACATTTGACCAAAGACATGATTCAGAGCTGATGCATATAAGGCCAAACTCGCGACGTCGAACACTCCCTACGGTATTCGGTCTTTGTGATTTTAAACGGGCTAAATAGTGCCCTTTGTAATAAGCCCCTGGTGTCCAGGTACGTGCAATATTCTGACGTGGCCACATGCCAAGACGCCAGCCTCCTTCTCAGCTGTGCTGAGAATCCGGGGGATGTGTATCAACAAGAGACAGTAAAAAAAGGTTTATGCAGTGTCTTAATCTAAAAAGAATCCTTGGAACGGGTCCCTGCTGCATGTCTGCGCCTGTATCTCCGTTGTGCCGTATCCTGGACGGGCGTAGCACGATGTTCATCTGTAAAAGAGAGGAACTTAGTTGAAAAGGTAGGCGTGCAAAATGTATGTTATAAACAAAGTATGATTCAAGGTGGGTAAAATTGAGCCTTATTGTCGCTTGTTTACATGCGCGGAGCCCCTTGTATAGGGGTGTATAGCCATCAAACCTTTATCAATTATATGGTTATGCCAGACTCGTCTAGCCGTGTCCGTGGTCTTAACGACCTGTTAGGCGCTCTGATTGGTGAGGCAGTTTAGTGTGTGGCTGCCGAAGCAGCCGCACAGTCTTCCGCGCGCAAGGAGCGCTCAATATTTCCCTTTACTGAGATGATGCCTCGTGGACCGGGCATCTTAAGCATGAGAGATGCATAATGCGGTATTGCGTTAAAGCGAGCGAAAGCTTCGCGTCCTAGTAGTGCTTGATAACCGCTATTAAACGGAGCGATGTGGAAGGTTAGCTTTTTGCTACGGAAGTTTTCGGGGAGCCGAATATAACCTTTAGTAGGAGGGAGCCCGTGCAATGGGCTTCTGGGCCTGGCGTTACTCCTTTAAAGGTAGTATTGCTATGGCTAATTTTTGTTGGGTCCATCCCCATTTTGCGGACTGTGTCCTGATATATCAGGTTTAGACTACTGCCGCCATCCATCAGGACTCGTGTAAAGTGGTATCCGTCAATTATCGGGTCTAACACCAAGGCAGCCCATCATGCGTGCCGGATACTTGCAGAGTAATCCCGATGGTTGAAGGTGATCGGTTTGGATGACCAGTGGCGGAACTCCGTTGTGATAGGCCCTAGGGCGCGTATCTCTATGGGCGCCACTTTGCTTCTCCCCTTTGTCACGTGTAACGAGTTTACTATTTTGACTTCTGGTGGGAATTTCTTCTGTTCACCAGTGCTTTGTTTGCGGGGTTCGTCATCGTCTTCACTTGGTGTATCCAGCCCCTTGTGTTTGGCATTGAGTTTGCCGGATTGCTTGAAGACCCAACATTCTCTATGGGTATGATTTGCGGGTTTACTAGGGGTGTTGTGGATTTGACATATCTTCTCTAGAATCTTGTTTAGGCTGGACAGTTCGTCCCTGTTGCCTTTGAGAGGCAGCTTTTGCTGATCCCGCTGAGAGCTTTTGAATCTGGCGTTTACCACCGTGCTCTTTGGGCTGTCTTCTTTATTCCGGTGCTGGTTTTTGCTGCATCGTGGCTTCCTGTTCCCGTCCCTGACTTCGGATGTACTTGGGTCGCTGGTGCTGCATCTTGCCAACCAGCTGTCCTCGCCCGCGCAAAACCGATTCATGAGGCTTGTTAATGCAACCATTGTTCTCGGCTTTTCTTGGCCGAGATGTCTGGCGAGCCATTCATCTCGAACGCTGTGTTTGAAAGCTGCTAAGGCTTCAGCGTCCAGACAATCTACTATTTGATTCTTTTTAGTAAGAAACATGTTCCAAAGCTTTCGGGCTGACTCTCCGGGCTGTTGAGTTATATGTCCTAGATCGTCTGCATCCGGTGGTCGGACATAGGTCCCTTGAATTTTTTCTTGAAAAGCGTCCTCGAGCTCCTCCCAACTTCCAATGGTGTTTTCGGGAAGGCCTTTAAGCCAATGCCGGGCTGGCCCTTTGAGCTTGAGGGGTAAGTACTTGATGGCATGGAGATCGTCTCCTCTAGCCATGTGGATATGGAGGATATAGTCCTCAATCCAGACCCCAGGGTCTGTTGTTCCGTCGTATGCCACTATGTTTACGGGTTTGAATCCCGCTGGAAATTCATGGTCCAGCACCTCATCGGTGAAACATAGGGGGTGTGCAGCGCCCCTGTACTTGGGTGTGCCGTGGTGTTCGGAATTTTGTTGTATTGTATTGCGTGTTTGAGCGTGCTTTCTTGGCCCGTAGATAGATCTGGTTGGGCCGTCCTTTTGATGCGAGTCCTCATGTGGATCGCGTGTTGGCTTGTGTGCAGCGTCGTTTGCCGCTCTATGTGGGCCATGAGGTCGTCTATCCGACAGGATGGCTGCTTTGTTTTTTTATTGCGGGGGCTCTAAGGCCTCCTCATCAAATTCAGGCAGTAGCTTTCGCTTTGGGTAGCTTTTTGTGTGGCGACTACCGCCATATTTGTCTGCGGTGTTGAGTACTTTGCTCCATCTGATTCTGAGTGCATCTTCCGCAGTCTTGAGCTTCTGCTTCTGCTTTTTCAGGCTACGCGCAGTGGCGACGAGCCTTTTATGGAGGTTCTTCTGCTCCAGGAGCTTATCCGGCGTGAGGTCGTCCGGACTGTTATCTTCGCCGGAGATGGGTTGTTCGGTTTGATTATCCATGTTGCCCTGGTCGGACGGTTGTTCAATGCCATGTTCGTCGTCCGCTGGCTCACCCTGCTCTATCGCTGGGTCTGTATGACCGTTGTTTCTGTCGAGGCGGGGTTTGGAGCGGCGCTTACGCCGCCGCTTTGTCAACTTTTCGAGGGAACGATCCTTCGCTGCGTCCCTCCGTTCCTCGTCGTCGTTTCCTTTGGGTGTGTCCACCATGTATACATCGTGGGATGAGGTGGCTATCCAGTGCCCTGTGGGCAGTGGTTCCTGTTCGTCTCCTGCATCGTCGTCCATACCGTCGATGTCATCGGAGTCGAAATCGAGCATGTCAGTCAAATCTTCGACAGTGGCTACTAAGTGGGTGGTGGGTGGGCGGCGAATTTCTTTGTCGTTCGCATCCCGATTCTGTCGGACGTAGTCCGGCAAGGACTCTCCCGACAAGGAGAGAGACCTTAGTGAGTTCAGTATATCGCCGAAGGGCGAGTGTTGAAAGATATCCGCGGCGGTGAACTCCATGATCGGCGCCCAATCGGATTCGATTGGCAGGGGCGCAGATGGCTCGGAGTCCGGAGGAGAGTCCGGCAATTTGGAGTCACGGGCCTTGCGAAGGGTAAGACTGATATTCGGCTCGATCGCCGTTAAGGTTGCGGCATCCATAGCGGGGTCTAACCACCTGCCCACGGATGGTGCAATTGGCTCCGAATTGAAGGTCGGAGTGGTTGCAGGTGCGATCCCCTGAACGTTGTCCGGCGGCAGAGCTAAATCATGCCCATCGTGACAGTGCGGCGCACTCGGCGGGGGCTCGAATCCGGTGAAGATCAAGTCTCCGCGGATGTCGGCCGTGTAATTTAAGCTTCCAAACTTGACCTGATGGCCAGGGGCGTAACTTTCAATCTGCCCCAGATGGCCAAGCGAATTTGCCCGCAGTGTAAAACCGCCGAATACAAAAATCTGTTCGGGGAGAAAAGTCTCACCCTGGACTGCGTCGCTAACGATGATCGAGGGATCCATCAAGCCTAAAGACACAGAGGAACTCTCAATGAAAGCACCAGTGTCGGTGTCAAAACCAGCGGATCTCGGGTAGGGGGTCCCGAACTGTGTGTCTAGGCGGATGGTAACAGGAGACAAGGGACACGATGTTTTTACCCAGGTTCGGGCCCTCTCGATGGAGGTAAAACACTACTCCTGCTTGATTAATATTGATGATATGGGTAGTACAAGAGTGGATCTACCACGAGATCAGAGAGGCTAAACCTTAGAAGCTAGCCTATGGTATGATTGTTGTTGTTTCTTATGTCCTACGGACTAAACCCTCCGGTTTATATAGACACCAGAGGGGGCTAGGGTAACACAGAGTCAGTTACAAGGAAGGAGATCTACATATCCGTATTGCCAAGCTTGCCTTCCACGCCAAGGAGAGTCCCATCCGGGACACGGGGCCGAAGTCTTCAATCTTGTATCTTCATAGTCCAACAGTCCGGCCAAAGGTTATAGTCCGGCTGTCCGGATACCCCCTAATCCAGGACTCCCTCAGATGGCCTTAAGCCATATTATTGTAATAAGTTCTATCTTGAGACATTCGATGTAATAAGTGTGTGATTGCTACTCTGTTATAAATCCTTCGAGTATTGTGTGTGTCAGCATTACCGATCCAGGGATGACACTGAAGCACAGAGACTTGACCATCTAAGGTCGGGTCGCTACACCTCCCATGGCACCGGGGTACTATTGGAAACTAAGGGATATTAAGGCCTCCTTTTAATAGAGTACCTAACCAAAGCATTAACACTTAGTGAATACATGAACTCCACAAACTACGGTCATCACCGGTAAGTATCTCGATTATTGTCACTTCGGGGTTAACGGATCATAACACATAATAGGTGACTATAGACTTGCAAGATAGGATCAAGAACTCACATGTATTCATGAAAACATAATAGGTTCAGATCTGAAATCATGGCACTCGGCCTAGTGACAAGCATTAAGCATAGCAAAGTCATAGCAACATCAATCTCAGAACATAATGGATACTAGGGATCAAACCCTAACAAAACTAACTCGATTACATGGTAAATCTCATCCAACCCATCACCGTCCAAAGCAAGCCTGCGATGGAATTACTCACGCACGGCGGTGAGCATCATGAAATTGGTGATGGAGGAAGGTTGATGATGACGATGGCGACGGATTCCCCTCTCCGGAGCCCCGAACGGACTCCACATCAGCCCTCCCGAGAGAGATTAGGGCTTGGCGGCGGCTCTGTATCGTAAAACGTGATGAATCCTTCTCTCTGATTTTTTTCTCCCCGAACGTGAATATATAGAGTTGGAGTTGAGGTCGGTGGAGCACCAGGGGGCCCACGAGGCAGGGGGCGCGCCCCACCCTCGTGGACAGGGTGTGGGCCCCCTGGCCCTGATTATTTCGCCAGTATTTTTTATTAATTCCAAAAATAATCTCCGTTGATTTTCAGGTCATTCCGAGAACTTTTATTTCTGCACAAAAATAACACCATGGCAATTTTGCTGAAAACTGCATTAGTCCGGGTTAGTTCCATTCAAATCATACAAGTTAGAGTCCAAAACAAGGGCAAAAGTGTTTGGAAAAGTAGATACGACAGAGACGTATCAACTCCCCGAAGCTTAAACCTTTGCTTGTCCTCAAGTAATTCAGTTGACAAACAACTTCTCTCATCTCAATCAGTCCATCATATATCGTCATTATTGCCCTTCACTTGCATGACCGAACGATGTGAATAATAATAATAGTTCACGTGCATTGGACTAAGCTGGAATCTGCAAGCATTCAATACAAGGGAGAAGACACGATAATATGGGCTCTTGGTTAAATCCACAATAATGCATATAAGAGCCACTTCAACATTTTCATTATGGTCTTCTCCTCTCGACCCCCAAAGAAAAGAAATAAAATAAAACTATTTACACGGGAAAGCTCCCCACAAACAAAAGAAAAATAAGAAATCTTTTTGGGTTTTCTTTTAATTAATACTACTAGCAGCATGGAAAGTAAACTAGCTAAAAGCTACAACTATTTTTTTGTTTTTCTTAAGGTTTTTCAAACACACAAGAAGAAAGCGAGAAAAGAAAATAAACTAGCATGGATATTACAGTGAAAAAGTATGAGCACTGACAACTAGAATGAGTGTGTGAACATGGATGTAATGTCGGTGAGAAATACGTACTCCCCCAAGCTTAGGCTTTTGGCCTAAGTTGGTCTAGAGCCACGGCTGGCCTGGCGGATATCCAAAGTTGTAGTTGGGGTTGTACTATGATGCATCAGTTATTGCCTCATGAGCTGCCGCTTGGAGGCGAGCTGTCTCCGTCCTCCTATTATACTCGTTCGCCTCCTCCCTGGTTATAATAAATCTCCCTTTTGTCTGAAAGTCAAAGAAAGTAGGAGCAGGGAGAGCGACATGGAAAATGTTGTGCCTGTCAAACATTAGTCGGTACTGGAGAGGTTGTTCATTCCTCTCAATAAACTGATGGCGAACCATAGCCTCATATCCTAGATAAGTGGGAGGCAATTCCATATCATTTTCATGTATGGGTATCCCAAGAAAATTAGTCACACGGGTTGCATAAATTCCACCAAACAAGTCTCCACTTAAACCATTATTATGCAACCTCCGTGCAACAATGGCTCCCAAGTTATATTGTGTATCTCCTAAAACAGCACACTTGAGAACACTAAGATCAGGTGCACACATGTGACATGCTTCATCCTTACCATTTATGCACCTACCTATAAAGAGAGCAAAATAATGTATAGCAAGAAAATGAATGCTCCCTATGGTAGCTTGTGTTATATCTCTAGATTCCCCCACTGTAATACTAGCAAGAAAATCTCTAAACTCAGATTTGCGAGGTTCACTAGCACTACCCCATTGTGGAAGTTTGCAAGCAGTATTAAAATCCTCTAAGTCCATAGTATAAGATTGGCCATAGATATCAAATAGGACAGTGTGAGAATTACGTGAAGATGAAAATTTGAACCTTCTCACAAAGGAATCAGTTAGGTGGTAATACTGAGGGCACTTATCTAGCATGAAGCCCTTGAGTTCAGCATTACGCACATATGCGTCAAATTCCTCCTTAATTCCTGCTTGGACCATGAAATCGTCTGACGGCCATTCACAAGGCCGCACTTGAGCTTCTCTGGGTAGTTCATGGTCCGGCTCACGCATTGCGGGCCTGGGTCCTTGCTTCCTTGAAGAACCACCTTGGTACAATTTCCTAAACATATTTCTTCCTCGAAGAACAGTCCCCCAAAGCAGTTTTGTGAGTGGAGCTTTGAGCAAGGATATCAAAAATCGCAGCAAGATGAGCTAGAACTCGTGCTTGAGCTGGTTGGTGAATTTTTTGGGAGGAAGGAGTGTGTGGTGGCAGGAATAAGTGGAGGGGAGCCACCATGGGCCCATGAGGCAGGGGGCGCGCCCAGGACCCTCGTGGCAAGGTGCTTGCTCCCCCTGCTGTGTTCTCAGTGCCTGATATTCTTAAATATTCCAGAAAAAATCATTTTTAAATTTCAGGGCATTTGGTGAACTTTTATTTTTTGAGGTATTTTTTATTGCACGAATAATTCAGAAAACTAATAGAAAATACTATTTTTGCTTTATTTAATCTAAATAACAGAAAGTAAAAGGAGGGTACAGAAGGTTGTGCTTTCAAACTTCATCCATCTCATGCTCATCAAAAGGAATCCACTAACAAGGTTGATCAGGTCTTGTTAACAAACTCATTCTGAATCGCATGAAACCGGGGAATTTTCAAATAGCACTAGGTTACCTCAACGGGGATATGCACGTCCCCAATAATAAGAATATCATACTTCTTCTTGACAGTAGGAAGAGGAAATTCAAAACCTCCGAAAATAATCGATGGAATTTCTCCAATAGAGTTTATACTATGAACTTGAGGTTGTTTCCTCGGAAAGTGTACCGTATGCTCATTACCGTTAACATGAAAAGTGGCATTGCCTTTGTTGCAATCAATAACAGCCCCTGCAGTATTCAAAAAGGGTCTACCAAGGATAATCGACATACTATCGTCCTCGGGAATATCAAGAATAACAAAGTCCGTTAAAATAGTAACATTCGCAACCACAACAGGCACATCCTCACAAATACCGACGGGTATAGCGGTTGATTTATCATCCATTTGCAAAGATATTCCAGTAGGTGTCAACTTATTCAAATCAAGTCTACGATATAAAGAGAGAGGCATAACACTAACACCGGCTCCAAGATCACATAAAGTAGTTCTAACATAGTTTCTTTTAATGGAGCATGGTATAGTTGGTACTCCTGGATCTCCTAGTTTCTTAGGTATTCCACCTTTAAAAGTATAATTAGCAAGCATGGTGGAAATTACAGCTTCCGGTATCTTTCCTTATTTGTAACAATATCTTTCATGTACTTAGCATAAGGATTCATCTTAAGCATATCGGTCAAACGCATACGCAAAAAGATAGGTCTAATCATTTCAGCAAAGCGCTAAAAATCCTCATCATCCTTTTTCTTGGATGGTTTAGGAGGAAAAGGCATGGGTTTCTGAACCCATGGTTCCCTTTCTTTACCGTGCTTCCTAGCAACAAAGTCTCTCTTATCATAACGTTGATTCTTTGATTGTGGGTTATCAAGATCCACAGCAGGTTCAATTTCTACATCATTGCCATTACTAAGTTGAACATCAACATGAACATCATCATTAGCATTATCACTAGGTTCATGTTCATTACCAGATTGTGTTTCAGCATCAGAAATAGAAATATCATTGGGATTCTCAGGTGTGTCAACAACAGGTCCACTAGAACAATGCAAAGTACTATCATTTTTCTTTCTCTTCCTTTTAGAAGGACTAGGTGCGTCAACATTAGTTCTCTGAGAATCCTGCTCAATTCTCTTAGGATGGCCCTCAGGATACAAAGGTTCCTGAGTCATTTTACCCCCTCTAGTCATAACTCTAACAGCATTATCATTCTTATTATTATTTAATTCATTGAGCAAATCATTTTGAGCTTTAAGCACTTGTTCTACTTGAGTGGTAACCATAGAAGCATGTTTACTAATAAGTTTAAGTTCACCCTTAACTCTATACATATAATCACTCAAGTGTTCAATCATATAAGCATTGCATTTCAATTGTCTACCAACATAAGCATTGAAGTTTTCTTGTTTAACAATAAAATTATCAAACTCATCTAAGCATTGGCTAGCAGACTTGTAACGGGGAATATCACCTTCATCAAATCTATAGAGAGAATTTACCTTTACTACCTGTGTCGGGTTATCAAGACCATGTATTTCTTCAACAGGCAGCAAATTAAGACCATGTATTTCTTCAATAGGAGGTACATTCTTAACATCTTCAGCTTTAATACCTTTTTCTTTCATAGGTTTCTTTGCCTCTTGCATATCTTCCGGACTGAGAAATAGAATACCCCTTTTCTTCGGAGTTGGCTTAGGAGTTGGTTCAGGAAGTGTCCAATTATTTTCATTAGTCAACATATTATTCAATAGCAATTCAGCTTGACCAACAGTTCTTTCCCTGAAAACACAACCAACACAACTATCCAGGTGGTCTCTGGAACGGTTAGTCCATTACAAAAGATATGAAGTATTTCATTTTTCTTGAGAGGATGATCAGGCAAAGCGTTAAGTAATTAGAGAAGCCTCCCCCAAGCTTGTGGGAGACTCTCTTCTTCGATTCGCACAAATTATATATTTCCCTTAAAGCAGCTTGTTTCTTATGAGCGGGGAAATATTTAGCAGAGAAGTAATAAATCATATCCTGGGGACTACGCACACAACCAAGATCAAGAGAATTAAACCATGTTTTAGCATCACCCTTTAATTAGAACGGAAATAACTTAAGGATATAGTAGTAGCAAATTTTCTCATCATTAGTGAGCATGGTGGCTATATCATTTAATTTAGTAAGATGAGCCAGAACAGTTTCAGATTCATAGCCGTAAAAAGGATCAGATTCAAACAATGTAATTATCTCAGTATCGACAGAGAAATCATAATCCTTATCGGAACACAAATAGGTGAAGTAGCAAAAGCAGGGTCATATTTCATTGTAGCATTCAAAGATTTTTCTTTAAGCTTAGCTAATAATTTCTTAAGATCACTCCTATCATTGCAAGCATGAAAGTCTCTATCTGTTTCTTCATCCATAACATAACCCTCAGGCACAACATGCAATTCATATCTAGGGGGAGAGTCTTCATCATCACTTTCATCAATATTATCAGTTTCAATAATTTCATTCTCTCTAGCCCTAGCAAGTTGTTCATCAAGAAATTCACCTAGTGGCATAGTAGTATCAAGCATAGAAGTAGTTTCATCATAAGTATCATGCATAGCAGAAGTGGCATCATCAATAACATGTCACATATCAGAATTAATAGCAAAAGCAGGTCTAGGTGTCGCAAGCTTACTCAAAACAGAAGGTGAATCAAGTGCAGAGCTAGATGGCAGTTCCTTACCTCCCCTCGTAGTTGAGGGATACATTTTTGTTTTCTCGTATTTCAAGTTCCTCATAGTGATCAGCAGATACAAATCCCAAGTACTCAAAGAATAGAGCTATGCTCCCCGGCAACGGCGCCAGAAAATAGTCTTGATAACCCACAAGTATAGAGGATCGCATAGCAGTTTTCAAGGGTAGAGTATTCAACCCAAATTTATTGATTCGACACAAGGGGAGCCAAAGAATATTCTCAAGTATTAGCAGTTGAGTTGTCAATTCAACCACACCTGGATAACTTAATATCTGCAGCATGGTATTTAGTAGCAAAGTAGTATGGAAGTAACGGTAATGGTGGCAAAAGTAACAGTAGTAGTTTTGTAGTGATTGTAACAGTGGCAACGGTAAAGTAACTAAGCAAAGAAAAATATGTGAAAAGCTCGTAGGCATTGGATCAGTGATGGAGAATTATGCCGGATGCGATTCCTCATGCAATAGTTATAACGTAGGGTGACACAGAACTAGCTCCAATTCATCAATGTAATGTAGGCATGTATTCTGAATATAGTCATGCGTGCTTATGGAAAAGAACTTGCATGACATCTTTTGTCCTACCCTCCCGTGGCAGTGGGGTCCTATTGGAAACTAAGGGATACTAAGGCCTCCTTTTAATAGAGTACCGGACCAAAGCATTAACACTTAGTGAATACATGAACTCCTCAAACTACGGTCATCACCGGTAAGTATCCCGATTATTGTCACTTCGGGGTTAACGGATCATAACACATAATAGGTGATTTGTAGACTTGCAAGATAGGATCAAGAACTCACATATATTCATGAAAACATAATAGGTTCAGATCTGAAATCATGGCACTTTCGGGCCCTAGTGACAAGCATTAAGCATAGAAAAGTCATAGCAACATCAATCTCAGAACATAATGGATACTAGGGATCAAAACCTAACAAAACTAACTCGATTACATGGTAAATCTCATCCAACCCATCACCGTCCAGCAAGCCTACTATGGAATTACTCACGCACGGCGGTGAGCATCATGAAATTGGTGATGGAGGAAGGTTGATGATGACGATGGCGACGGATTCCCCTCTCCGGAGCCCCGAACGGACTCCAGATAAGCCCTCCTGAGAGAGATTAGGGCATGGCGGCGGCTCCGTATCGTAAAATGCGATAAATCCTTCTCTCTGATTTTTTCTCCCTAGACGTGAATATATAGAGTTGGAGTTGAGGTCCGTGGAACACCAGGGGGCCCACGAGGCAGGGGGCGTGCCCAGGGGGGGTAGGCGCGCCCCCCACCCTCGTGGACAGGGTGTGCGCCCCCTGTCCTTGATTCTTTTGCTGGTATTTTTTATTGATTCCAAAAATAATCTCTGTTGATTTTAAGGTCATTCCGAGAACTTTTATTTCTACACAAAAATAACACCATGGCAATTCTGCTGAAAACAGCGTCAGTCCGGGTAAGTTCCATTCAAATCATACAAGTTAGAGTCCAAAACAAGGGCAAAAGTGTCTGGAAAAGTAGATACAACGGAGACGTATCAAGCACCTCTTCCCATTGCAAGATAAATAGATCAAGTTGGCCAAACAAAACCCAAATATCAGAGAAGAAATACGAGGCTACAAGCAATCATGCATAAAAGAGATCAAAGAAACTCAAATACTTTCATGGATATAAAAAGATAGATCTGATCATAAACTCAAAGTTCATCGATCCCAACAAACACACCGTAAAAGAGTTACATCATATGGATCTCCAAGAGACCATTGTATTGAGAAATAAGCGAGAGAGATGAAGTCATCTAGCTACTAACTACGGACCTGAAGGTCTACAAAGAACTACTCACGCATCATCGGAGAGGCACCAATGGAGGTGGTGAGCCCCATCCAAGATGGTGTCTAGATTGGATCTGGTGGTTCTGGACTCTGCGGCGGTTGGATGAATATTTCGTCAACTCCCCTAGGGTTCTGGAAATATTGGGGTATTTATAGAGCAAAGAGGCGGTCTGGGGGGCACCCGAGGTGGGCACAACCCACCAGGGCGCGCCTGGGCCTCCTGGCGCACCCTGGTGGGTTGTGTCCTCCTCGAGGCACCCCCCCAGGCGCAGCCAGGGCCCATTACGATCCTTCTGATCCAAAAAAAATCTCCGTAAAGTTTCGTTGCGTTTGGACTCCGTCTGATATTGATTTCCTGCGATGTAAAAAAATGCAAAAAACAGCAACTGGCACTTGGCACTATGTCAATAGGTTAGTACCAAAAAATGATATAAAATGATTATAAAACATCCAAGATTGATAATATAACAGGATGGAACAATCAAAGAATATAGATACGTTGGAGGTGTATCAACACCATGCCGGTCCCACGGGGCCCTGCGCCGACTCTCCCTGTGTCGCGTCCGCCAGCGCATCAGGTGTACTACGCGGCTCCGCAGCCCTATGGAGGGTACCCACCGCCGTAGCTGAGTGGAGGCTACGGCTTCCCGTTGGTGCCATCGTCACCTTCGCCGGCGCCGCCACTGGCGCCTTGGGATCCGGCTCTTCTCGCCGCGCTGGACATCGCCCCTATGCCGAACAACTACAATGGCGGCGATGATTGGTATATGGACACCAGTGCCACGGCTCACATGTTTGCTCATCATGGTAATCTTGCCTCCTTCACTCCCGTCACCACCGACCTCCGCATCATTGTCGGCGACGGTTCCACCCTCCCTAGTACACATGTCGGGCACACTTCTTTGCCTTCTAATTCCATGCCTTTATCTTTTTCTAACATACTTGTGTCGCCTCATCTTATTAAGAATCTTATTTCCATTCATTGTTTCACTCGTGAAAATCTTGTTACTGTTGAGTTTGACGAGCTTGGTTTATGTGTCAAGGACGCTCGAACCAGGATGGTACTTCACCGATGTGACATCCCCGACGAGGTCTATCCAGTGCCTTCGCCTTCCTCCACCACCAACGCACCGGTCGCCGTGTCTGCCGGCGTCGATCTCTGGCAGGCTCGTCTGGATCATCCCAACCCCGTCACCCTTCGTCATATCCTTAGGAGTTTCAGTTTCAGTTGTAATAAGATTGAGGATCACACTTGTCATGATTGTCGTGTCGGCAAACACGTTCAGCTTACATTTAATAACTCCACCACCATTGCTTCTTTTCCTTTTCAGTTGATTCATAGCAATGCGTGGACCTCTCTGATTCCTAGTAATTCAGGCTATTTATACTATTGGGTTATCCTTGATGGTTATTCTCATTATGTGTGGACTTTTCCTTTGCGACGAAAGTCGGATGCACTCTCCACTTTGACAGCTTTTTACTCCTATGTCAGCACGCAGTTTGGGTGTCTCGTCCTTTCTCTTCAGACTGACAATGGAAAAGAGTTCAACAATCTTGCTTTCCACACTTTTTTGTCGCACCATGGCACAATTTTTCGTCTCACTTGCCCATATACTTCACAGTAGAACGGTCAAGCCGAACGTGTCCTTCGCACTCTGAATGACCGCGTTCGCACGCTCCTGTTTCATGCTAACGTGTCGCCCCGCTTCTGTCCGGACGCACTTGCTACTGCATCACTCCTCCTTAACCTCCGGCCCTGTTGCAAGCGGTGGAGTTACGCACCTCATCATCTCCTCTTTGGTACGCGGTCGTCTTACGATGGTTTGCATATCTTTGGGTGTCTATGTTATCCTAGCACTGACGACACTTCTCCTCCTAAACTTTCACCACATTCTATTGCATGCATCTTCATCGGCTACCCTTCCAACTCTAAGGGCTATCGGTGCTACGATCCCGTATCACACCGTGTGTTCAGCTCCCGACACGTTTACTTTGATGAGCATGTGTTTCCGTCTCAGCAGGTACCTCCGGCTGCCCCTTTCATCGCTGATGATGTGGGGCCCTCGGTGTCTCACCCAGAGCGCTCGGGCACTGCCCTCAGCCCGCCCCCTGGCTTTGAGGCGCGTCACCCGCCGCCGTCTTTCGGCTCGGCGCCCCCTTCGACCCCGGCCCCAGTGCCCGCGGCTCCGGCGCCCCTTCGCCGATCCGGCGCCCTCGGCGCCCCCTCCGACCGTGGCCCTGGCGCCCTCTTCGTCCGCGGCCTCATCGGCCAGCGGGTCGATCCCGCCCGTGAACCGGGATCTCACGGCCCCGCCTTTGGCCACGGCTCCGTTGGCCTCTTCACTGGTGGCCGCGGACTCACCACCCGCGGTCGGTGCGGTCACTCGCGCCCGTACGGGCGTTTTTCGCCCGAGCCCGCGCTATGCTTCAGACGAGTACGTCCACACGGCATCCACCTCTACGTTGTCGCCGTTGTCGTCCTCCATTCGAGCCGCTCTTTGTGACACACTCTGGATGGCTGCGATGCAGGGGGAGTTTGATGCCTTGCTGCGCAACCAGACTTGGCAGCTTGTTCCCCCTCCCCTGCACGCTAATGTGATTACCGGGAAGTGGGTCTTCAAACACAAGCTCCGTCCTGATGGTACCCTTGACCTCTATAAAGCGCGCTGGGTTGTTCGTGGTTTCCGGCAACGTGCTGGCGTCAACTTCACCGACACCTTCGCTTCGGTTGTTAATCCTGGGATGATTCACATGGTTCTCCACCTTGCGGTCTCCCGTCCCTGGCTGGTGCACCAGATGGACGTCTCCAATGCCTACCTACACGGTCACCTTGAGGAGCAGGTCTTCTCCCAGCAACCCATGGGGTTTGTTGATTTGGCACATCCCAACCACGTGTGTCTGCTCTCGCGGTCCTTGTATGGACTCAAGCAGGCTCTCGCGCTTGGTACCAGCACATTGCGGTGTTTCTGCACCAGCTTGGATTTTGCTCTACCCGCTCGGACGTGTCGCTCCTTGTCTATCACCAGGGCTCCGACACGGCATACTTGCTCCTTTATGTCGACGACATCATCCTGATGGCATGTACGGCTGGTCTTCTCAGTCAGCTCACAGCCCGTTTTCGCGGCGAGTTTGCCATCAAGGACTTGGGTCCTTTGCACTACTTCCTCGGTGTTGAGGTGGTGCGACGTCCGGATGGCTTCTTCCTTCATCAGCGAAAGTACGCTCATGAGCTCCTGGATCATGCTGGCATGCTTAACTGGAAGCCCGCTACCACTCATGTTGATATGAAGGCCAAGCTCTCTACCGCAGATGGTTCCCCTACTTCGGATGCTGCCTTTTACCGGTCTATTGTTGGGGCTCTTCAGTACCTCACTTTGACTCGACCGGAGATCCAGTATGCCTTCCAGCAGGTGTATCTTCACATGCATGCTCCTTGGGACGTTCATTGGGCCGTTGTCAAGCGGATTCTCCGCTATGTTTGTGTCACTATGGACCTGGGTGTCACGCTTCACGCCTCCACCGACACCATTCTCACCGCCTACTCTGATGCCGACTGGTGAAGGAAATATGCCCTAGAGGCAATAATAAAGTTATTATTTATTTCCTTATATCATGATAAATGTTTATTATTCATGCTAGAATTGTATTAACCAGAAACGTAATACTTGTGTGAATACATAGACAAGCAGTGACACTAGTATGCCTCTACTTGACTAGCTCGTTGATCAAAGATGGTTATGTTTCCTAACCATTGACATGAGTTGTCATTTGATTAACGGGATCACATCATTAGGAGAATGATGTGATTGACTTGACCCATTCCGTTAGCTTAGTACTCGATCATTTAGTATTTTGCTATTGCTTTCTTCATGACTTATACATGTTCCAATGACTATGAGATTATACAACTCCCGTTTACCGGAGGAACACTTTATGTGCTACCAAACGTCACAACATAACTGGGTGATTATAAAGGTGCTCTACAGGTGTCTCCGAAGGTACTTGTTGGGTTGGCATATTTGAGATTAGGATTTGTCACTCCGATTGTCGGAGAGGTATCTCTGGGCCCACTCGGTAATGCACATCACTATAAGCCTTGCAAGCATTGTAACTACTGAGTTAGTTGCGGGATGATGTATTACGAAACGAGTAAAGAGACTTGCCGGTAACGAGATTGAACTAGGTATTGAGATACCGACGATCGAATCTCGGGCAAGTAACATACCGATGACAAAGGGAACAACGTATGTTGGTATGCGGTTTGACCGATAAAGATCTTCATAGAGTATGTAGGAGCCAATATGAGCATCCAGGTTCCGCTATTGGTTATTGACCGGAGACGTGTCTCGGTCATGTCTACATAGTTCTCGAACCCGTAGGGTCTGCACGCTTAAAGTTCTGTGACGATTTGTATTATGAGTTTATGTGTTTTGATGTACCGAAGATAGTTCGGAGTCCCGGGTGAGATCGAGGACATGATGAGGAGTCTCGAAATGGTCGAGACGTAAAGATCGATATATTGGACGACTATATTCGGACATCGGAAAGGTTCCGAGTGATTCGGGTATTTTCGGAGTACCGGGGAGTCACGGGAATTCACCGGGAGAAGTATTGGGCCTTATTGGGCCATACGGGAATAGAGGAGAGAGGCCAAAACGAAGAAGGCGCCCCCCCCCCCTCTGATCCGAATTGGACAAGGGGTGCAGCCCCCTTTTCCTTCTCCCTCTCCCCCTCTTTCCTTCTCTCCTACTTCGGAAAGGAAAGGGGAATCCTACTAGGACTTGGGAGTCCTAGTAGGACTCCCCACACTTGGCGCGCCCCCTTCAGTGTAGGCCTCTCCCTTGCTCCTTTATATACGGGGGCAGGGGGCACCCCATAGACACAACAATTGATCTCTTGATCTTTGAGCCGTGTGCGGTGCCCCCCTCCACCATAATCCACCTCGATCATATCGTAGCAGTGCTTAGGCGAAGCCCTGCATCGGTAGCATCATCGTCATTGCCATCACGCCGTCATGCTGACGGAACTCTCCCTCGAAGCTCTGCTGGATCGGAGTTCGTGGGACGTCATCGAGCTGAACGTGTGCTGAACTCGGAGGTGCCATGCGTTCGGTACTTGGATCGGTCGAATCGTGAAGACGTACGACTACATCAACCACGTTGTGCTAACGCTTCCGCTTTGGTCACGAGTGCGTGGACACACTCTCCCCTCTCGTTGCTATGCATCACCATGATCCTGTGTGTGCGTAGGAATTTTTTTTGAAATTACTACGTTCACCAACAGTGGTATCTGAGCCTGGTTTTATGCCTAGATGTTATATGCACGAGTAGAACACAAGTGAGTTGTGGGCGATATAAGTCATACTGCTTACCAGCTTGTCATACTTTGGTTCGGCGGTATTGTTGGATGAAGCGGCCCGGACCGACATTACGCCAGACGCTTACGCGAGACTGGTTCTACCGGCGTGCTTTGCACACAGGTGGCTGGCGGGTGTCTATTTCTACAACTTTAGTTGAACCGAGTGTGGCTACGCCCGGTCCTTGCGAAGGTTAAAACAGCACTAACTTGACGAACTATCGTTGTGGTTTTGATGCGTAGGTAAGAACGTTCTTGCTCAGCCCGTAGCAGCCACGTAAAGCTTGCAACAACAAAGTAGAGGACGTCTAACTTGTTTTTGCAGGGCATGTTGTGATGTGATATGTTCAAGACATGATGCTATATTTTATTGTATGAGATGATCATGTTTTGTAACCGAGTTATCTGCAACTGGCAGGAGCCATATGGTTGTCGCTTTACTGTATGCAATGCAATCGCCCTGTAATGCTTTACTTTATCACTAAGCAGTAGCGATAGTAGTAGAAGCAATAGTTAGCGAGACGACAACGATGCTACGATGGAGATCAAGGTGTCGTGCCGGTGACGATGGTGATCATGACGGTGCTTCAAGATGGAGATCACAAGCACAAGATGATGATGGCCATATCATATCACATATATTGATTGCATGTGATGTTTATCTTTTATGTATCTTATTTTGCTTACATCGACGGTAGCATTATAAGATGATCTCTCACTAAATTTCAAGGTATAAGTGTTCTCCCTGAGTATGCACCATTGCGAAAGTTCTTCGTGCTGAGACACCACGTGATGATCGGGTGTGATGGGCTCTACGTCCAAATACAACGGGTGCAAAACATTTGCACACGCGGAATACTCAGGTTAAACTTGACGAGGCTAGCATATGCAGATATGGCCTCGGAACACTGAGACCAAAAGGTCAAGCGTGAATCATATAGTGGATATGATCAACATAGTGATGTTCACCATTGAAACTACTCCATCTCACGTGATGATCGGACATGGTTCAGTTGATTTGGATCACGTGATCACTTAGATGATTAGAGAGATGTCTATCTAAGTGGGGTCCTTAAGTAATATGATTAATTGAACTTAAATTTATCATGAACTTAGTCCTAGTAGTATTAGCATATCTACGTTCTAGATCAATAGCTCGCGTTTAGATCCCCTGTTTTATTTTTGATATGTTCCTAGAGAAAACTAAGTTGAAAGATGTTAGTAGCAATGATGCGGATTGGATCCGTGATCTGAGTATTATCCTCGATCTTGCCTGAAGAATTATGTCCTTGATGCACTGCTAGGTGACGGACCTATTGCAGGAGCATATGCAGACGTTATGAACGTTTGGCAAAGCTCGGTATGATGACTACTTTATAGTTTAGTGCACCATGCTTTACGACTTAGAATCGGGGCTTCAAAGACATTTTTTTTTAAACGCCACGGAACATATAAGATGTTCCAAGAGTTGAAATTAGTATTTCAGACTCATGCCCATGTCAAAAGGTATGAGACCTTTGACAAGTACTTTGCCTACAAGATGGAGGAGAATAGCTCAACAAGTGAGCATGTGCTCAGATTTTCTGGGTACTGCAATCACTTGAATCAAGTGGGAGTTAATCTTCCAGATAAGATAGTGATTGACAGTGTTCTGTAGTCACTATCACCAAGTTACTAGAACTTCGTGATGAACTATAATATGCAAGGGATGACGAAAACGATTCCCAAGCTCTTCGCGATGCTGAAATCGGCGAAGGTAGAAATCAAGAAAAACATCAAGTGTTGATGGTTGACCAAACCACTAGTTTCAAGAAAAGGGAAGAAGGGGAACTTCAAGAAGAACGACAAGCAAGTTGCTACTCAAGTGAAGAAGCCCAAGTCTGGACCAAAGTCTGAGACTAAGTGCTTCTACTGCAAAGGGACAGGTCACTGGAAGCGAAACTGCCCCAAGTATTTGGCGGATAAGAAGGATGGAAAAGTGAACAAAGGTATATTGGATATACATGTTAATGATGTGTACTTTACTAGTGTTTATAGCAACCCCTCAGTATTTGATACTAGTTCAGCTGCTAAAGATTAGTAACTCAAAATGGGAGTTGCAGAATGAACAGAGACTAGTTAAGGGAGAAGTGACGATGTGTGTTGGAAGTGGTTCCAAGATTGATATGATCATCATCGCACACTCCCTATACTTTCGGGATTAGTGTTGAACCTAAAGAAGTGTTATTTGGTGTTTGCGTTGAGCATTTATGTGATTTGATCATTGAGGGAGTCCCGGATTAGGGGGTGTCCGGATAGCCAGACTATAGCCTTCGGCCGGACTCCCGGACTATGAAGATACAAGATTGAAGACTCCGTCCCGTGTCCGGATGGGACTTTCCTTGGCGTGGAAGGCAAGCTTGGCGTCTGGATATGTAGATCTCCTACCATTGTAACCGACTTTGTGTAACCCTAACCCTATTCGGTGCCTATATAAACCGTAGGGTTTTAGTCCGTGGGGCGAACAACAATCATACCTTATGCTAGCTTCTAGGGTTTAGCCTCTGCGATCTCGTGGTAGATCTACTCTTGTACTACCCATATCATCAATATTAATCAAGCATGAGTAGGGTTTTACCTCCATCGAGAGGGCCCGAACCTGGGTAAAAACATCGTGTCCCTTGTCTCCTGTTACCATCCGCCTAGGCATACGATTCGGGACCCCCTACCCGAGATCCGCCGGTTTTGACACCGACATTGGTGGTTTCATTGAGAGTTCCTCTGTGTCGTCGCCATCAGGAAGGATGCCTCATCCCGTCTTCAAAGACGGGACTGTTGCTAAAGAAGCTTTGGCTGTCGGCCAAACTCTCCGGCTAGGCGGTTTTCTTAAGACCGCCTGTTCGGCCGCTGCGCCGACAATGACTTCTCGGGTCATCGAAAGCAATCTTCATGTTAACTCGGAGCTCACCGAGCAGTTAGATCCGATGGAGCTCTCTTCCTTAAACGAGCTCTTGGATCGCATCGCCGCCTTGGGGGTCGCTACAGACTATGATCAGATTGGGCTTAAACCCGATCTGAGAGAGATTAACTCTCCCGTGTTACCCACCACGTTGTTGTGGTGGAGGAACATCTGGCGACCCTTCTTCTATCTTAAGGACTAGCCAAGTCCGGATTCCCAATCCTCCATGCCGGATTCAGCGGAGGAGAGGACGCCACTCAAGCCCTGAACCTAAAGTCAGTAACGGGCTAGATTCATTGGACAACATCCAAGAATCCAAGCTTCCAAGTTCGAAGCTCCTCGGCCCTTAAGTTTCAGATTGAGTGCGGTTCGGATTTAATTCCACCCGCCCACCCAAACATAAGCGACCTATCTCAAATTCGGCAAGAGCCCATGAAGCAGTACACCATTCTTGGGCGATTCCTCTGGTCATGGATAGGATAAATGATCGTCGCGAGGAGGGCCTTAATCTCATTAGTTAGCAACAATTGCACGGACAACGGGATCCTAAACGCTATAAGTCGCCGTGACATTACACGCTTTGCTGACTTGGCGACCATAGTACGAAAGTACTATGCGATGGAAAGCGCCTGGAAAACCAAATCAAGATTTTGGGACAATCCGGCCTTGAATACAACCCCAGTCCGAAATAAAAGGGTGCATCATCGCGAGGCACCTGGGTTAAATACCAAAAAGCAAAAACCCTCTATAGGGCATGGAACCGTACTAGAGGGATGGCTCAATGGACCACAGAAATCCATAATACAGGGCGCCACTCCAACTCATAGCCTTAGAGCATGTTGGATACTACGGCAGGTGGCCAAAAGTGGCGAAGAGCTTCCAGCTCTAGAGCACCAACCCAAGGATACCAGTACGGTATTAACAGTCTTCGAGACTTTCGCATCAAATAATAAGCGGAAACGAACACTCCGCAGCCTCGCCGAAGTCTACCAAGTAGCAACAATAAACCCATGGAGTGACATGGCTATTACCTTTAATGCCCGTGATTTAACCTAAATTCGAACAGCCCGAGCACCGGCCGCATTGGTCCTCGGTCCGATAGTGGATGACTTTCGCCTTACCAAGGTACTCATGGACGGTGGCAGCGGATTGAACCTCATTTACGAGGAAACCCTCCGAAAAATGGAGATAGACTGGAGCCGCATTGAGCGAAGCAGCACAACCTTTAGAGGAATAATCCCCAGTCGGGAAGCATGATGTAGAGGAAAAATCACACTGGATGTGGTGTTCGGCACGCCGGATAATTACAGGTCCGAGGAAGTCACATTCCAAGTGGCCCCGTTCAACAGCGGATACCACGCTCTATTAGGGCGAGAGGCATTCACAGTTTTTCAAGCTATACCCCATTATGGGTACATGAAGCTCAAAATGCCCGGGCCCAATGGAATCATTACTCTTGCTAGCGACCCGGACATAGCACTCCGCGCCGAAAATAAGACAGCCGCACTGGCCCTTGAGGCACTATCCGAAGCCCTAGCGGCCGAGGAACTCACTGCGCTGCACTCCATGGTGAATAGGGACGATGTGATACTCGATAAGAGATCCAAATCCACTTCCTTCAAACCAGCGGACGAAATAGTCAAATTCCAAGTCCATCCAACGGACCCTACCAAAACGGCCTCCATCGGGGCACAATTAAATCCTGATGTAGACGCCGCACTAAGAGAATTCCTACTTGAAAATTGGGACATTTTTGCCTGGCACCCTTCGGACATGCCAGGAATCCCACACCAGCTGGCCGAGCACAGCCTAAACATCCTAAAAGGATTCAAGCCAGTCAAACAGGCTCTTCGGCGTTTCTCTGAACCAAAGAGACAGGCCATGGGAGGGGAGCTAGCCAAACTATTGGAGGCCGGATTCATCAGAGATATAAAACATCTGGACTGGCTAGCAAACCTGGTGATGGTACCAAAGAAGGACAAATCCTGGCGCCTATGCGTCGATTTCAAGGACCTCAACAAGGCTTGCCCAAAGGATCCCTTCCTCCCGCATTGATCAAATCATCGACGCTACCGCAGACACGATTCATTGTGTTTCCTCGACGCATACTCCGGCTACCACCAAATTAACATGGCAGAGCCTGACCAAGCCGCAACGGCATTCATCACTCCATACGGCCCATTCTGCTTCAACACAATGCCCTTCGGGCTCAAAAATGCCGACGCAACATATCAGCGCATCATTCAGACATGTCTGGCAAAACAGATCAGCAAAACAGTGGAGGCATACGTAGACGATGTGGTCGTCAAAAGCAAGCACGTCGAAACTCTAGTAGATGACTTGAGGCTCACATTCGATAATCTCCGAACATATGACATTAAGCTCAACCCGAAAAAATGCGTTTTCGGCGTACCGGTCGGAAAGCTCTTGGGCTTCATTGTATCCGGTAGAGGAATTGAAGCAAGCCCAGCCAAGATCCGAGCTCTGTCACAATTGGATATCCCAAAAGACCTCAAACAAATACAAAAATTGACTGGATGTGTGGCGGCTCTAAGCCGCTTTATCTCCGTTTGGGAGAAAAGGCATTACCCTTTATCGCCTCCTCCCAAGACCGAACACTTCGAGTGGGATGCCGCCACAGCCGGACTCGAAGAAATAAAAGCCATATTGGCAACAAACCCGGTCTGGCGCGCCCAACATGGGCGAACCAATGCTATTATACATCATGGCAACTCATCAAGTTGTAAGCGCGGTGCTTTCGTTGTCGAGCGAAGCAGACGAACACAAGTTTCCTCTTCAAAACCAGTTTACTATGTGTCCACTTGTCCTAACTCCATGCAAGTCACGGTACCCACATTATCAAAAGATAGCGTACGCGGTGTTTATGGCATCCCGGAAGCTGCGACACTACTTTCAAGAGTGTTCAATAACAATAGCCTCCGAAGTACCCCTTAATGACATTATAAACAACCGCGACGCGACGAGCCGGATTGCCAAATGGGCCATTGAGCTCCTCCCGTTCGACATAACCTATAAGCCATGGAGAGCTATTAAGTCGCAAGTTTTGGCCGACTTCATTGCCGAATGGACCGAAGCCGAACTCCCTAAAGAGTACGGCGCATATTCCAACTGGATAATGCACTTCGATGGCTCCAAAATGTTGGTCGGCCTAGGGGTTTGGCGTTGTTCGACGTCCCCAACCGGAGATACTGATTCATACGTACTCCAGATAATGTATACGGACTCCAACAACGCAGCCGAATACGAGGCCCTTCTACATGGTCTCCGGATGGCAGTCTCCATGGGCATTCAACGCCTAGAGGTGTGCGGTGATTCGAACCTCGTGATATCACAAATAAATGGAGACTTTGATGCCAAGGATCCGAAAATGGCAGCCTATCGCAATGCAGTCCTAAAATGTCATTTCGGTTTGAGGGGCTCGAATTTCACCATATAGCCCGGGACAACAACCGTGCAGCAGACGTGTTGGCACGCATCGGGCAAAGCGCGATGCTATCCCCCCAATATCTTCCTAGAGAGGTTGTTCAAGCCATCCGTATTATGGGAGGAGAGTCCGGAAATAACAATCCGGACCCAACCGCCTTGCCCCACCGAACATTCTCGACACGGTTGGTGGTTCTACCACCGAAATAACATCCTCAGCCCACGTAATAATGGCAGTCATTGCCCCGTGGACAGAACCATTCCTAGCCTACCTAACTAGGCAGGAACTCCCCGAGGACCAAAACGAGGCCCGCTGCATAGCGCGGCGATCTAAAGCCTACAAAGTCCATGAGGAAGAGCTTTATAAGAAAAGCACAACCGGAGTCCTTAAAAGGTGTATCTCCGAAGAAGAAGGGCGGAATCTTCTGGCTGAAATACATGCCGGACTCGGCGGGCACCACACCGCAGCCCGGGCCCTTGTAGGCAAGGCCTTCCGTACAGGATTTTATTGGCCGACGGCCCGGGCAGATGCTCAGGACTTAGTCCAACGATGCGTCGGATGCCGCTCTTTGCTAACGAGCCACATGCCACCTACCGCCCTCAAAACTATACCCATCACCGGCCCTTCGCGGTGCAGGGGCTTGACATGGTCGGACACCTTAAAGGGGGAACCCACAAGCAAAAATACCTACTGGTCATGGTGGATAAATTCACCAAATGGATAGAGGCCAAGCCTGTCAAGACGGCCGAATCCAGACCGGTGATAGACTTCATATCAGGGGTCGTCCACCGTTACGGCGTCCCCCACAACATCATCACTGATAACGGCACGAACTTTACGGCCGACGAGGTCAAACTCTGGTGCAAAAACATGGGCATTAAACTAGACTACGCCTCAGTATATCACCCTCAAACTAACGGTCAAGTTGAGCGAGCAAATGGTCTAATTATGAGCGGCATCAAACCCAGATTAGTGCGGTCCTCAAGGAATCTAACACGCCTTGGGTAGAGGAGCTCGACTCCGTACTACTGGGGCTGCGGACCACTCCGAATCGCATACGACCGGATTCACACCATTCTTTATGGTATACGGCGCAGAGGCAGTTACGCCTGCGACATAATTCATGACTCACCTCGGCGTGCGCATACGAAGAAAGAGAAGCCGAGCTCGATCGGCGGGACAGTTGGACGCCTTGGAGGAGGGCGTGGCGTAGCAAAAGCCCATTCCGCATTCTATCAACAAAGGCTCGAAGATATCAAAGCAGAGAAGTACGGGCCAAAACTTACAATGTTGGCGAGCTAGTTCTCGCTGCGGACAAGAAAAAGGACAAACTAAAGCCCAAATGGGAAGGTCCCTTTATCATCGACCAAGTCCTCGACCGGGCGGAGCGCACCGTCTGCGAGATGCATCGGATAACCGACTCGAGCCGAACCCACGGAACGCAGCACGTCTCCGAAGATTCTACGCCTAGCGCCGGATTCTGAGTTCGTCTCCTTCCTCTGTCCATATTTTACATTTTAGTTGTCTTCTATTTTTCTCCTTCTCCCTCCTTTTTTCATTAAAGCCTTGTAAGGCTCGTTATCGCATTGTTCGCACACCCTTGACGCGCTATCCGCGCTCATTGTACCTGGGGGCTTCTTTCACAGAAGCTTAATTATAAGGGCTTCATGCCCAATACATGTGTCACACTTCCGCATGTACCTTTTATTCGCCATTATATGCATCGATATGACTTAAGTTTTGGCCAAGCTGGGTTGCCTGGCTCCTGTGCTTACCCCTACGTTCCCGATTGTTCGGCTAGGTGGTAAAGGGAGCACCTCTGCGATTGTTACTATCGGGTCAGCCGGATGTGTACCTCAGACTGGGTGAAGCCGAAAGCTAGCGTTCTTAAGAGAATATTCGGTCAGTGAACTAAAAGAGGATTTCTTACCTATTAATTTATCTGCCCCCAGATGTTTTTCTGCTTTTTACTTGATCGGACATGCACTTTAGGGCATGCCACCCGTGGAAAGGAACCCCTAATGGAACTATTCTCCTGGAAGATGTTTCTTACTAACCATGTAATATAACATAACTAGTTGGGCACTTATGCGATAAAGCACTAATGACCCCTACGCTTTGGTCTCCATGCATCCCCGGTTTTTATATAACCGCGAGGGTATTCGGACACACTCGGACTATCGGGTCCCGAGGTTGAAGCGAAAAGGTCCACTAAGACAAACGATCTACAATCCGGTTAGAAGGCATTTTACATGTCACTTAAAATTACATAGTCAATTTGACTGGTTGTATTCCTCTTATATACCATCTAACAGGCTGTCTAGTTTACAGTCCTGCTGGGAATACTTTGCGACCAATTCCACCTGGCCGTACACTAAGCTCACAGGGATCTCCTTCCCGTCTGGCCCCACAGGTCCGACCTCGGCCATGTGGTTTGGGTCAGCCTTCGTGTACCGTGTCTTCACCATGGCCCAGGCCTCCCTGGCGCCTTGACGGTAGGCCGATATCTTCCATAACAGGAAGCGCCGCCGCGCTCCCTGGAGCCTCTCTGCAAGCTCCCCAAGGCCTTCGGGCAGGGAGATAGATGGCCACAAGGCACAGGCGGCGCCTTTCATCACTGCCGAACTCGTTCGCAGGTTGTAAACTTCGGGAAGAAGGAACCGGGCATTTCCTCTGCAGGACGGCCTGTGAGCATACCTACAGACATAACTCTGTTAATCGACTTCCTCGCCGAACTCTTTTCTCAAAGTTCGTTTAAGCACTTACTAAAAATTCCACGTCGAAGCCGCCGATTCTCCTTAATGGAGTCGGGGCAATTTGAGCACGAACATCCTTTAGCTCCTCGCCCAGCTGGGTGTTGGCATCTTGGAGATTATTTTCTCCTGCCTCACCCTCGTAAGCACGTTCTCGCCGGCCTTTAACCGGCGCAAGAGCTCTTGTTTGTCCGGATCTACCCCAGCGCCATCTGCAATGTCATTGTCAGATCTATACACACGCCGCACTTCATAACATACTTATCTTTTAAAAGCGTATGTTACCAGAGGGGGTCTCCTTGGCTTCCCACATGCGGCTTGTGCGGCCTCAAGTTGGGCTTTGCACTCTTCAAGCTCCTGGGACAATTGGGTATTCTTTTCGGTAAGATCATGCACAATAAATGATCCTTAAATCAATTATTCTAACTATTTTAAGTCTCGGGGGCTACTGGTATATATAACCATCAAATTTTCTCACCCTTATGTCTTTCACATCTTTGCTCCGTGGTTACGGCTAGACCATTTTGAGCAACCTGCAGTCTGGCGTCTCCCGAATTGAAGGCATCCAATGCCTCTTGGGAGAAACATGCGTCACGAAGAATAGTCCGGCGACGCTTGTGATTCATGGCACTTTCCACCTCGGAATTGGTGGCAGATAGCCCATTGGCATCCTCTGTCGGAGGAGCGTTCGACGCACGCTTTGTGTTCGCCTCCGCTTCTGGACCTGGCTTTGAAGCCTGGCTGGCGGAGGCTCGATTGGCAACCTCTCCAGATATAGTCCGTGGCGCTCTTTTTCTGAAAAGAGCACAAGTGTTAGCATGCCTTACGAATAAAACACAGGGAATAAGGCGACACGCCATACCGTTCTTGCGCCGGCGCTTCAGCCGGACCGCACTTCTTTAGCTTTGTTGGGCGTCTGCCTTGTTGGCTAGCCACCGCAGGCTCGGCCTTCCGCCCCAAGGGCTCCCCCTACAGAACGCCATTGATATACGATGGTGAAAGATAAGCACGGAGGGATCATTTCTAAGGTATTGGGACTTCGGTCTCAATTACCTATGAGGCTGGAAATATTCCGGGGTAATCGGCCGTAATGGCAACCAAGGCATTATCGATGCTTAGTTGGTAAAATACCCCATCAATCAGCTCCACAGATATGTCCGGATCCTCTTGGGAGGCGGATCGAGGGACCGTTCGGATCCTCGGGTTGTGGGGTGGGCTGTTTATATCCTTTATGGCCCGGCGCAATTCCTGCGTCAAAATCACAAGATAAGGTACTTAACTATGGGAATATGGAACGGATGGGCATAAAGAAGTGTCCGCTTACCCAGCTTGGAGGATCGTACATAGAAAATCCGCCATGTGGATTGACACGGAGGAAATCCTCCTCTTCTCCCTTGTATAATGCGAACAAGGCCTCCGTCAGAACAGCGACCGATCCCGGCCCCTTACGGCCGCAACGGGTGGCGTCATCTTCCCCATTAAAATCCCACATGGGGTGGCCTCTATATTGAAGCGGTTGCACCCCCCGCATGATGCATATGGCCATGACTCCGATCATGGTCAGTCCGGAGTGAGCCAACAACCTTATTCGGCTCATCGTAAAGGACGCCCTTGTCATTCTCCCCTCACGGGGGCTCCGTGGACGCCTTGACTTAGGCGTTTCTTCAAAGGAGCATTCTTGAACTCGGAGGCCGATCCGAATAGGGTCCGGCAGGGGGACGTCTTCTATATAAAACCATTCTGAAGGCCAGTCTTCGGACGCCTTCTTTGGGGTTTCGGATAGATATCCGGTCCCAGCGATGCGCCATAGTTCGGCTCCGCCCACTTGATATATCGACCCCTCCTGAGAACGGGGTACGAGGCAGAACAGCCTCTTCCACAGCGCGAAATGAGCCTCAATGCCCAAGAACAGCTCGCAAAGGGCTCTGAAGCCCGCAATATGCGAGAATGGAGGCGGGCGTAAGGTTGTGCAACTGGAGGCCATAGAACTCAGAGCCCCGGAGAAACGGATGAATTGGGAATCCGAACCCTCTTATCAAATAGGGGACAAGGCATACCCGCTCTCCTCGGGAGGGACTGGGGACGCTCTCCGCTTGTTTTCTGCCCTTATAGGTGGCGAGTCCGGCTCGAACCGGAACCATGAAGGCTGGGGGAAAAAACCCCTTGGTTTGGAGCGTCACTAACTCGCTGTGCGGGACGGAGCATCTCTCCCAATCTCTGGGCTGATTACTAGGAGGGCGAGAGGAGGAGCCGCGTCGACTGTCCATGATGGAATGGGTTTCTGTCAGATGCGCTCCGATGAAAGCTCGCGAAGGGAAGGTGGTGTGATTTGGATCTAGATCCTCGTCTCTTATATAGGCAGCTCATTTGCGCAGCTAGGGAGATAAATGCAAAAATACCCTGGCTTTTCGCATTCATTCAACACGTGGAAGATGGCCATTATTGGGCGTGGAAGCCAAGGAGCGTGATGTTTACAAGAAGCCGGACACTATTCAAACAGGGACACATGATTTGGAGAAGAACCCTCCTTGCAATGTCGAAGACAATCTATGCGTCGGACTCGTTGTCATTGAAGTCTGGTTCGGGGGCTACTGAGGGAGTCACGGATTAGGGGGTGTCCGGATAGCCGGACTATAGCCTTCGGCCGGACTCCTGGACTATGAAGATACAAGATTGAAGACTTCGTCCCGTGTGCAGATGGGACTTTCCTTGGCATGGAAGGCAAGCTTGGCGATACGGATATGTAGATCTCCTACCATTGTAACCGACTCTGTGTAACCCTAACCCTATTCGGTGCCTATATAAACCAGAGGGTTTTAGTCCGTAGGACGAACAACAATCATACCATAGGCTAGCTTCTAGGGTTTAGCCTCTCTGATCTCGTGGTAGATCTACTCTTGTACTACCCATATCATCAATATTAATCAAGTAGGAGTAGGGTTTTACCTCCATCGAGAGGGCCCAACACAGGTAAAAACATCGTGTCCCTTGTCTCCTGTTACCATCCGCCTAGACGCATAGTTCGGGACCCCCTACCCGAGATCCGCCGGTTTTGACACCGACAATCATGTTTATTGCAATACGGTTATTCATTTAAGTTAGAGAATAATTGTTGCTCTGTTTACATGAATAAAACCTTCTATGGTCATACACCCAATGAAAATGGTTTGTTGGATCTCGATCGTAGTGATACACATATTCATAATATTGAAGCCAAAAGATGCAAAGTTAATAATGATAGTGCACCTTATTTGTGGCACTGCCGTTTAGGTCATATTGGTATAAAGCGCATGAAGAAACTCCATGCTGATGGGATTTTGGAATCACTTGATTATGAATCACTTGATGCTTGCGAATCATGCCTTATGGGCAAGATGACTAAGAATACGTTCTCCGGAACAATGGAGCGAGCAACAGATTTGCTGGAGATCATACATACTGAAGTATGTGGTCCGATGAATACTGAGGCTCGCGGCGGGTATCGTTATTTTCTCACCTTCACAGATAATTTGAGCAGATATGGGTATATCTACTTAATGAAACATATGTCTGAAACATTTGAAAAAGTTCAAAGAATTTCAGAGTGAAGTGGAAAATCATCGTAACAAGAAAATAAAGTTTCTACGATCTGATCGTGGAGGAGAATATTTGAGTTACGAGTTTGGTCTTCATTTGAAACAATGCGGAATAGTTTCGCAACTCACGCCACCTAGAACACCACAGCGTAACGGTGTGTCCGAACATCGTAACCGTACTTTATTAGATATGGTGCAATCTATGATGTCTCTTACCAATTTACCACTATCGTTTTGGGGTTATGCATTAGAGACAGCTACATTCACGTTAAATAGGGCACCATCTAAATCCGTTGAGACGACACCATATGAACTGTGGTTTGGCAAGAAACCAAAGTTGTCGTTTCTTAAAGTTTGGGGTTGCGATGCTTATGTGAAAAAGTTTCATCCTGATAAGCTCAAACCCAAATCGGAGAAATGTGTCTTCATAGGATACCCAAAGAAGACAGTTGGGTACACCTTCTATCACAGATCCGAAGGCAAGACATTCGTTGCTAAGAATGGATCCTTTCTAGAGAAGGAGTCTCTCTCGAAAGAAGTGAGTAGGAGGAAAGTAGAACTTGATGAGGTAACTGTACCTGCTCCCTTATTGGAAAGTAGTTCATCACAGAAATCTGTTTCTGTGACTCCTACACCAATTAGTGAGGAAGCTAATGATAATGATCACATAACTTCATATCAAGTTAATACCAAACCTCGTAGGTCAACCAGAGTAAGATCCGCACCAGAGTGGTACGGTAATCCTATTCTGGAGGTCATGTTACTTGACCATGACGAACCTACGAACTATGAGGAAGCGATGATGAGCCCAGATTCCGCAAAATGGCTTGAGGCCATGAAATCTGAGATGGAATCCATGTATGAGAACAAAGTATGGACTTTGATTGACTTGCCCGATGATTGGTGAGCCATTGAGATTAAATGGATCCTCAAGAGGAAGACAGACGCTGATAGTAGTGTTACTATCTACAAATCTAGAATTGTTGCAAAAAGGTTTTCGACAAGTTCAAGGTGTTGACTACGATGAGAGTTTCTCATTCGTATCTATGCTTAAGTCTGTCCGAATCATGTTAGCAATTGCCGCATTTTATGAAATCTGGCAAATGGATAAACAAAATTGCATTCCTTAATGGATTTATTAAAGAAGAGTTGTATATGATGCAACAAGAAGGTTTTGTCAATCCTAAAGGTGCTAACAAAATATGCAAGCTCCAGCGATCCATCTATGGACTAGGGCAAGCATCTCGGAGTTGGAATATACACTTTGATAAATTGATCAAAGCATATAGTTTTATCTGCAGACTTGAGGTGAAGCCTGTATTTACAAGAAAGTGAGTGGGAGCACTACAACATTTACGATAAGTATATGTGAATGACATATTGTTGATCGGAAATAATGTAGAATTATTCATAAAGCATAAAGGAGTGTTTGAAAGGAGTTTTTCAAAGAAAGACCTCGGTGAAGCTGCTTACATATTGAGCATCAAGATCTATAGAGATAGATCAAGACGCTTGATAAGTTTTTTCAATGAGTACATACCTTGACAAGATTTTGAAGTAGTTCAATATAGAACAATCAAAGAAAGAGTTCTTGCCTGTTTACAAGGTGTGAAATTGAGTAAGACTCAAAGCCCGACAACGGCAAAAGATAGAAAGAGAATGAAAGTCATTCCCTATGCCTCATTCATAGGTTCTATAAAGTATGCCATGCTGTGTACCAGATTTATTGTATACCCTACACTAATTTTAGCAAGGGAGTACAATAGTGATCAAGGAGTAGATCACTGAACAGCGGTCAAAATTATCCTTAGTGGAATAAGGATATGTTTCTCGATTATGGAGGTGACAAAAGGTTAAATCGTAAAAGGGTTACGTCGATACAAGTTTTGGCACCTTGACCGAATGACTCTAAGTCTTAATCTGGATACATATTGAAAGTGGGAGCAATTAGCTAAAGTAGCTCCGTGCAGAGCATTGTAGACATAGAAATTTGCAAAATACTTACGGATCTGAATGTGACAGACCCGTTGACAAAAATTATCTCACAAGCAAAACATGATCACACCTTAATACTCTTTGGGTGTTAATCACATAGCAATGTGAACTAGATTACTGACTCTAGTAAACCCTTTGGGTGTTGATCACATATCGATGTGAACTATGGGTGTTAACCACATAAAGATGTGAACTATAGATGTTAAATCACATGGCGAAGTGAACTAGATTATTGACTCTAGTGCAAGTGGGAGACTGAAGGAAATATTCCATAGAGGCAATAATAAAGTGAATACATAGACAAACAGAGTGTCACTAGTATGCCTCTACTTGACTAGCTCGTTGATCAAAGATGGTTATGTTTCCTAGCCATTGACATGAGTTGTCATTTGATTAACGGGATCACATCATTAGGAGAATGATGTGATTGACTTGACCCATTCCGTTAGCTTAGCACTCGATCGTTTAGTATTCTGCTATTGCTTTCTTCATAACTTATACATGTTCCTATGACTATGAGATTATGCAACTCCCATTTACCGGAGGAACACTTTGTGTAATACCAAACGTCACAACGTAACTGGGTGATTACAAAGGTGTTGTACAGGTGTCTCCGAACGTACTTGTTGGGTTGGCGTATTTTGAGATTAGGATTTGTCACTCCGATTGTCGGAGAGGTATCTCTGGCCCCACTCAGTAATGCACATCACTATAAGCCTTGCAAGCATTGTAACTAATGAGTTAGTTGCGGGATAATGTATTATGGAACGAGTAAAGAGACTTGCCGGTAACGAGATTGAACTAGGTATTGAGATACCGACGATCGAATCTCGGGCAAGTAACATACCGATGACAAAGGGAACAACGTATGTTGTTATGCGGTTTGACCGATAAAGATCTTCATAGAGTATGTAGGAGCCAATATGAGCATCCAGGTTCCGCTATTGGTTATTGACCGGAGATGTGTCTCGGTCATGTCTACATAGTTCTCGAACCCGTAGGGTCCGCACGCTTAAAGTTCTGTGACGATTTGTATTATGAGTTTATGTGTATTGATGTACTGAAGGTAGTTCAGAGTCCCGGATGAGATCGGGGACATGACGAGGAGTCTCAAAATGGTCGAGACGTAAAGATCGATATATTGGACAACTATATTTGGACATCGAAAAGGTTCCGAGTGATTTGGGTATTTTCGGAGTACCGGGGAGTTACGAGAATTCACCGGTAGAAGTATTGGGCCTTATTGGGCCATACGGGAATAGAGGAGAGAGGCCAAAAGGAAGGAGGTGCCCCCCCCCCTCTGATCCGAATTGGACAAGGGGTGCAGCCCCCTTTTCCTTCTCCCTCTCCCCCTCTTTCCTTCTCTCCTACTCCGGAAAGGAAAGGGGAATCCTACTAGGACTTGGGAGTCCTAGTAGGACTCCCCACACTTGGCGCGCCCCCTCTAGGGTAGGCCTCTCCCTTGCTCCTTTATATACGGGGGCAGGGGGCACCCCATAGACACAACAATTGATCTCTTGATCTTTGAGCCGTGTGCGGTGCCCCGCTCCACCATAATCCACCTCGATCATATCGTAGCAGTGCTTAGGCCAAGCCCTGCGTCGGTAGCATCATCGTCATTGTCATCACGCCGTCGTGCTGACGGAACTCTCCCTCGAAGCTCTGCTGGATCGGAGTTCGTGGGACGTCATCGAGTTGAACGTGTGCTGAACTCGGAGGTGCCGTGCGTTCGGTACTTGGATCGGCCGGATCGTGAAGACGTACGACTACATCAACCACGTTGTGCTAACGCTTCCGCTTTCAGTCTATGAGGATACGTGGACACACTCTCCCCTCTCGTTGCTATGCATCACCATGATCCTGTGTGTGCGTAGGATTTTTTTTTGAAATTACTACGTTCCCCAACAACTGTGCGGGCTACCCCGATACTCGTCGCTCCACCTCGGGCTACTGTGTCTTCCTTGGAGCCTCGCTCATCTCGTGGTCATCCTAGCGGCAGCCTATGGTCTCGCGCTCCAGTGCTGAGGCTGAGTATTGCGTTGTGGCCAACGTCATCGTCGAGTGTTTGTGGCTTTGCCAGCTGCTTCAGGAGCTCTCATGTCATGTTGACCATGCTACAGTGGTCTACTGCGACAATGTCTCTGTGGTCTACCTCTCCGCCAACCCGGTTCATCATCGTCGGACCAAGCATATTGGCTTAGATATTCATTTTGTTCGGGAACAGGTGGCTCTTGGCCATATTCGTTCCTACTTCCCAACAATTTGCAGATATCATGACCAAGGGCTTGCCTACGACGTCATTCGAGGAGTTCCGGTCCAGTCTTTGCATCAGCAATGGTGCCGCTTCGACTACCGGGGGGTGTTGAGTATATGTGTTGTGCATATTGTGTATTGGGCCCACCTCCTAGTTTCCTTGTATAGTTGAGGTAGTGGTCCACCATTGTACATCATATATACGTTCGATTGCACCTGAGGAATACATCGTGCAATTCCCACAACATACAAGAGTAACATAAGTAGTAACATAGATGCCACATAAGAAAAAATGGTAAAGTGGCAAGTAATTAATGAGAAGAGAGACAAACAAAGTAACATAATATGTTACCATCACATAAAGCTTCCCGATACAAAATGAGTCTACAAAGCAATAAATGAACACATGTATGTTACCACACATATGACACCGCCCACTACAAAAGTAGAAACATAGACTACTAACATATGGATGCGAAATTGCATAGGAGTACTCAGCGACTACGCTCACTGGAATCCCTCCCATCCACTAGCATTGAGATTCTCACTTACTATATTAGCTGCTTCGTATTCGCACTTTTCTTATTTAGTATTCCTTTGTCACTGGTTGGTATATCAGCTTAACGGTGCACGCGATTTCTGGCATGTCCAGATAAGTTTCTATCCCAATGGCCACTTGCCGTCCTCATCTGCCAACTTCCAACCACCCAACTGCAGTAAATGCACACGCTCCTCTCTTCCTCCCAACGACCCATATGTGTCAACCCTGTTTGATGGAATTTGGTACGTGGAAGACGAGGAGGACTGTTGCTCGCGTGTATCTTCTAAATCCATTTCCGAGAAGCAAGACATGACTGATGATGGAGAAGAGGTCGACAGCTAGTCGTGCAAAAGGCTTAAACTCTCTAAGTCGGATGTAGTCACTGGCATCTAAGCACTCTTTATGTATGAGCATCTGTCCTATGTATGGTGGAACTATGTATGAAAATGAAAATATCCAATTTACCAAATGGCGTGGCAACTAATTTTTTTGGTTTTTCAGGAGTTGGTTTTTATGTGTTGGCAATTTTTTTTTGTTATTTTCTACTGTATGTAAAGTTTTATCAGCTCACCTTAGTATACCATTGATAAAAACTGAAATTATATACTATTCCTGTTTTTCAATCGTTTTATTAAAATCGGCAACAAAACTTTTCCAGTTATGTGTCAGTATGGGTTGGAGTTTTTCAAAATAATTCTGCCACGACCTGAGGTCGTCGCATATGGATTAATGTTGCATGGCTTTAAATTCGGTGCATTTATAAAGTAAGTGTGTGGACAGCAGCCGGATGCATGGTGCCGCAAAAGTCTGCTGTCGTACAAAGAAACAATGACTAGGAGTAATTGTGCCAGCCTATGGATTTTTTTGACAACTCATTTTTTAAAATAATAAATTTAAAAAATAACACGATGCATGGACGAGGCAACATAAGGCTATTCATAGTGGGAAGTAACATATACTAGTATCATACTATCTTTATAGTGCACAGTATCATAAAGTAGTATCATAGATTACCATATTTATTGTCATGCATGACACAAAGTAGCATAACATTTAATATGATACGATATCTACCTATGTTACTATAAGGCTGGCCATAGTAGGGGTAACATAAGTAGTATCATGTACTTGGGACTCGCGAACATGCTTATGTGGCAATGCAATTAAAGAAGAGAGAGAGATTGTTATAGTAACATAGGTAGATACCGTAACATAATAAATGTGGTGCCACTATGTGTCATGCATGGCAATAAATGAGAGCATCTATGATACTAATCTATGATACTATGAGATAGTAACATAGACTAGTAACATATGCATGTTACTACTCCCTCCGTCTAGGTGTGTAAGTCATCTTAGACTGCGCAATGCGACCAAGGTGGATGAGAAAACGAGAGAACTTAATTTTCTTTTGCTAATTAATAACATTGCATGCAATGAACTGACCACTGCATGTCGTGTTTGTTGTCTCAAGTCATTTAAAGCATTCATGGCTCACATCTCTTATTGGTTGATATGTCATGAAACAAAAAACGAGATGAGAGTTAATGTACCATACGTAAGTGTTTTGGGAATATTTGGTTTTCGTAAGATGACTTACACACCTAGACGGAGGAAGTAGTCTAAGTTATTCCCCACTATGACCAGCCTAACCCTCTTTTTTATTTAATTTTGTGCCACATAAGCATGTTTGTTAGTTCCAAGTGCATGTTACCGGTGATGTTACCCCCACTATGGCTAGCCTAAAAAAGTGTAGGTGAAAGCGAAGTTGATTACTACCTCCGTCAGGGTGTAAAAGGCCAGCCAGCCTCGATCACGCGTCCGCTCGTAAACAGGTTCCTATTTTCCCGCTGGGTAAAGTTGGCAGTACCTCTGCTGATTGGGCGAATTAATTATCCAGAGAAGTTGCGTTGCATGCAAGCGCGAGGGGTGAGGTGGGATGCATATTCAACTAGGTAGGAAATGCGGCTTGCCGCACCCGGCAGCGGTGCTAACTACCGCTGTCAGGTACACTCATATTCAATCTGGTAATATAGTCATAAGAGCATCGCAAGTGTAGAAAAATAGCAATGATATTGGTTTAGTACAAAGCCAAACACCAAATCATCATCAATGGATAAGATATGAAATATAAGATGGGTTTTAGACGTGGATAACATATTGGATAGAATGTATTGACAAAGATGATGAACATTTGAGACATAAGCATTCTCAAAAAGAGAATTCTGGTTTACAACATTGATAGTCACATGAAAACTTATCCAAAAATGAGCAGTTGTGCTAAGTCAAAGAAGAACAATACGAAGGATACAATGAGCTCATATAAGCATACAAAGGCAGGCTATGTAGATATAACTAACATCATCGATATAATTGTTCACAGATTCAGATATAGACCGAATATGTCAGTCCTTATAGACACCGCTAGTGAATACATAGTACATGACTTAGTTGGATCATCCTGATCTATTATCATATGGTATGGTAGACAAAATATAGTACTCGGGCGTTCCAAAAAAAGTACTCGGCGTACATAAGGACCTTGAACACCGTCATGCCTTCCTGTTGCCTTTGACTTCATCAAATACCTACAAAGAAGCAACAAAGAACCAAATTAGTGGCTACATAAGCGAGTGGAATAATAATACTGATAAATATAGCCAATGACCAATGCTAAAGATACTAATCACAGTCACAATTCATTCTAGGGGCTACTTGATAATTAGCACGAACATGTGGGAAGAAGTGGCAGCTCACCTACGGCATGGAGCATAACAAATATTAGGAGCTATTCTTTCCCCTAGTATGAACATGATGCCGCTGCCTTGCACCTTGATGCGCCGCCACTGCCGCCAGCCAATTAACAGGAGGTATCTATTTGTATCTACGGCAACATGTGTTGTTTAGGCAGCTTCAATAATATCTAAAAGAAAGACCATTATGTTGATTACAACAGCAGCAAAGAGTAGTGTTTGAATTCAGATAACGAATCACTTGTATTCTATACCTAAACCATAAATATGAACAATTTCAGAATTGAGCTAGTGCACCAATGATCCACTTTCCGTCCCAAAATAAGTGTCTCAACTTTGTACAATAAAGTTAGTACTAAGGTTGAGACACTTATTTTGGGGCAGAGGTAGTAGTTATCAATGTATAGATATATCAAGCTTATAGGTGTCCACAGTAAATTTTTAACTGTCTACCTGAATCAGTGTTGTTACAGAAGCATATATGATCCAAGCAGGATAAAGCACAAAGGAAGCTGCCAAATTTATTTTCTTTTCGCTATCAACTATCTAGATAACATAGTTTGTGCTTACAGCGAAAAGAAAAGAAAATTTATAAAACGACTACTCTGAACAGTATTGAGTACTAAAAGGGTAAACACAAGTCTACTAAATTTAACAATAAATGGAGTGTATTATGTAGTCTGAATGGGCAATACCAGAGTACACATCCAAGGAAATGCGGCTTGCGGCACACCTACGGGTGCAACCATACCCAACCCGGGAATAATGCCGCATGAGTATTGTTTAGAAAATACAACATCGCATCATACATATGAGGTGACCCAAGAATGCTTATTTAGCTATAATGCCTCTCACTTTCGACGGGGTTTGACCAAAGGGGTATAGCAATGCATCACATCAAAGATGTACTACATTCAAATCATAATATCCGAAAGCAACACTCCAAGTTACGTCTGACTTAGAATTTCAATGCAGGGTACATGGTACGACATGTTTTATGCTTGCAGGTCTACAGGATGGAAGCCATGGCATTGACAGTGTACCAAAAGCAAGGAACAAACTACTTTGATAACCATAGTAAGATGTTTTATAGTCCAAAGATAGGAAGTGCGGCTTGCCGCACCCAACCCTTGACCATAATGCCATATCTAGCCCAGTAAGACGTTTTATAATATCTATCTATAAACTGGTTCGTTGAGCTAGTGAAAAAGGTACACTTTGATACAATGATGGGGAACCTATCATGGGCGCTTAATTGGATGATTAATGTTGACCCTTTGTTTGCTGTAACATGGTAGCAAGGTTTCCCGTGCTCAGAGTAAAAACATATATAACATACCTTAATGGATATTGCTTGATTTTTGAGTGAGTGCATTTTATAGCAATCATGATCAGGAACCAAGAGTTAGGATACTAATGAATTGATTTTCAATATTAGACCCGCGGGGTTCCCCCTTATGGAGCATTAGAATCTATATACCATAATATTCTAGCCATTGGATTTAGAAAACTTCAGTAATGACACTGATTAAACTGAGCTCATTTTTGTTTGCGAGCTAACAGGAGGCGACCCTTTTAGAAGAAAAAAAGGGCAACCCTTTTAGAATTAACAGTTGGTTGATTAATACACAAAGCCATAAAAACGTCATATACCACTCGCAAGCTGAATATACCTATAAGTACCTATGTAGTAGTAATACTTCTACAATATTACCCTATCAAAGAACAGGGGGTTAGGGAGGACACTTATAAACACCAGACTATGCACATCTGGACCATTTTGTCGTCATAGAAGTATTTCTTCTTTTCTTATCATAATCAAATAAAAGCAAAAGAACACACACAACTTATAAAAGTCTTATACTTTAGATTGTATCCAAGATATGAGTAACCGGAATACTCTCTCATGGGTAATTTCCTGCGGGTGAAAAGTGACCGACATCTTCATGTGTACGCTAGTGAAAAGGACAAACAGAAGTAAGCAACACTTACTTGCTCTCACGACAATTGCAAAGTAGAGCAAAGTCTGGTGGGATTTGGCCTCGTATCAATATAAGAAAAACACAGAAAATGCCATTATATAAAAACATCAAGCATCTAGTATGCATTTCACATCGAAGAGAAACATCAAATAGGACACTCGAATTGTTTTTTTGTAAGAATGTTGCATCACAGCAAAGAATGTACCAGTTAACACAATTCAGTAGATTAGATTGCTTGCAACTTGAGGAAGATATATCAGATTACTTGCCACACACGTGCACACGCGTAGACCTAAACTTGTGTAAATAATAATAAATGAATACCTATGACATAACTGCTTGGAAATTCTTCCAAGTCATCACAATTATTTCAGTGCTCACATGAACCTAACGAATGTGGTGGTCAACATTTGCATCTTTCAGAACATAAACAGTCAAGTTTGATTTATACTTACTATTTTCATAGATCAGGGTGGATGTGAGACCATCTTCTTCAAGCTCTAAAAATTGTCTCCTGCAAGGCTCCTTCCTTATTATCACTTTGCGGGTGCCCTTCATTCTTTTCATCACCAGCTTCATTTTGCAACATCATCCCTCTTCCCAAATATGAAGAAGAAAGCCTGTCAATGCTAGTGCAACCCGCACAAAATCAATTGAAATGTATGAGCAAGATACAGTACACCCGAGTTTTAGTAAGCTAAGAATAAAATAATGTAATTTTTTGTCAAGCTACCAAAAAAGAGTAAATTATTCCAGCTGGTGTTTATTTTTCCATTCATTAGTAGTTGAGACCAAGTTATCTTTTCTCTTGGTGTGAGACCGCACCTACATATTCAAATTTCCGTCGAGCTCATGTAGGAATCTGAATATGTAGGTAACTAACACCAAGACTATCTTTTCTCTTTCTTTGTTGGAGACTGCACCTACATATGGGCCGCTGCCTTGTTTGGTCAAGTGATGTACGCACTAAATTTGTTTGTTGAAGCCAGGCCAATGCTCACTATTCGATAAAATGAACAGAATGAATCGTATAGTTCAAATTATATTTCGACTGGATTAGGAAGCAGAGAAATATGTCGTATTGTGGGAATGTAAAAGATTACTTGCATGATGGAAGCGATGAAGAAAGACTTGTTAGTGTTTGCAAAATTAGTTCAACTTTGCTGCCATCTATTTTCACTTCTCCAGAGACAGAATCAAGCACCCAGAGTTGGTCTGCATCAAAGGAAATAATTGACACAGTGGTACACATTTTGTATCCCCTTAACCCAGTAATGTTTTGAGTGTGACCAATCAAAATAATCGGGGGATAAAGATGATGCCACGAAATCAACTACCAAGTACAAAAAGAAATAAATTGTCATTCTAACAACAGAATCACAACAAATCCTCCAAGGTTGTACTTTGATGCTATATTAGAATCTCATATTACACAACTCAAAGTATACTTTACTTTCAGTGGAACTAATAAAACAATTTGCTAACATTAGGATATGGATCAACATTTCATACCTATGTAAATAAGTTTGTATACTCTGCACCTACTGTAAGTTGTAAATCAGACAATTTATGCTGAAGAACTAATAAAACAATTGGCAAATAGAAGAACTAATATGTTTGAACCAATCACGTGTAAGCTAAAAATAACTCACTGAACCTGTTTGAGAAGAGCATCTCTCTGTGAAACTGAGGGCGACCTTTCCACCCATGGAGTGGCCCATGATTATCATCAGGCCGTGTCCAGAACAACCGATCTCGCGTGAAGGGATTCATATATTAGAACTCATATGCAAACCACAATCACAAATTCTCCTCAACTGGACAATTAGCAGGCACAACAACTGAACCAAGCAAAAAAACTAATCAGCCCATTTACCCCATGCATGGACCAAACCATCCCCTGACCACACTACCTTTCTTCTATAATTATACTCTACAATGAGTAGACGGTCATGTGCAGGATAACATAAAATATCAACATTGTACAATGAAGGAATTCATATATTAGAAATCATATGCACACCAGTCAATCAATTAAACAACAGGAATCACAAATAAAAAAATCTCCGGGGCTGAACCATTAGCACGCACAACAAACTGAACCAAGCAAAAAAACTAAAACTTATCAGCCCATCTTAGCACCCTAAAACTAATCGAGTACTGTTTATTTTTCCAACCCCAAGATGGAAATGTTTGCAGCTTAGAAAAACAATGAAAAGGGAATAACTTTGCATGTTTCTGACACTGAAATATCTAAACTCCTGCTCACTAACAATACAGAATGTGCCAATGTACTACATGGAGTCCAGATGACACCTGGTAGGCGGAAAATAATAATATCCAACATGGTGCATCATATGACAATGACCAAGCTTATGTTTCAGCCTTCGGATTATGTATGTCAAAGATGTTAGTTTAATTTGTAAAACTGAACTTCGATTTATGCACAGAAAACTGTAGAACTGTAATCAATCTGCATATATAATTCCACAGATAAAAAATTACCCCAAATCATAAATTGAAGTGTATAATTCCGAAGGCTGAAACCTAAATCAAAGTCATATATAATTCCGCAGACACTGAAATATCTAAACTCCCTTTAATTCACCATATATAATTCCGCAGATAAAAAACAACCCCAAATCATAAAAGGAAATCAATGAGAAATTCATGAAAGGCAGCAAAACAATTGATAAGAAAATACAGTTGTAGATCATATTGGAGTTTTAACCTTTATATGGCTAATTATTGCAGATACTGACCTTTTCAACAGTTCTTGTATCATTCTCTTGCTCATGAACCTCTCCGCCATTGTCTTTACTTGGAGGACCGATCTTCCCTGCAGCAACATCATCCTGAAAGTCGCAACCAAAACAGATCATAACCAAGCAACAATCTCATAGTCAATCAGTGATCATTTATGTTGCAGACCTTTGATGCATTCCCACCACTCAAGGGGGCGTCATTCATTATACTACCAACTTCCTCCTACAATGAACAACCAAATTAGAAAAACAGTGGTCTCGTGATCATTCAAGGATCCATTTTCTCCAAACCAACACCCCCCCTGAAATCAATTACCAAACCAGACTAACTAACCAGCAATCTCACCAAACATCAATAACCACAATTTTCACACCTTCACTGCATCTGCGCCATCATTATCCAGTGTCAACATTCCCCTGCAATCAATAATTAAATCAGATTAAGTACTACTCCGGCTGTCTCGTTGGTGGGCGACCTGCAGAAGAGAATAGCCTGAGAACCTTTGCCTCCTGAGCGGTGGCGCCCTCGCCCTCCCTGGCCAGGAGGGCCTGTCCAAGGCGTGTCGCCGGGGTTGATGACGATGCTGGGCAGCCGCTCAATGTCCCAGCCGAGCACACGGCAGATAACAGACCCAACACGCTCAGAGGCAAAGAAAAGAGGAAAGAGGGAAAGAGGGAAAGAGCAATGAGGAGGCACCTGAGGTGAGGCGAAGACGGTGACAAGCAACAGCGACGACACTCTGGCCTCGATCCAGTCACGAGAAGCCACGATCCACCAGCGCCTTGCGCTTCCCCGTGGATGACAACGGTTACGGCACGAGCTCGACAGGGGCACGCAGTGGCGGTGATCCCATCCGATGTCGCGGAGAACGGCGGCAACGGGACGTGGACGTCCGTCTCAACGGCCCACGCTCGCGGTTCTTCCCGACGGGCGGCGGCGCGAGGTCAGGCGAGGAAGAGAGGGGAGAGCATAGGCTGAGAAGGGGAGGAGGCGGCGGCGGCACGAGGGAGAGAGAGAAGTGAGCGATGTTGAGAGAACCCTAGCCGTCTCACCTATTGGGGGTGGGACAACGAATCCAGACAAGCCACCTGGCACAGGGTTAGTGAAATCTCGGAAATGCCCTCGGCGGCCACCGAGAATTGCAGGCGGTGGCACGCCTCCTGCGCACAAAACGACCCGCACCGGTCACGCACACCTCCGCGGTCAATGACAGCCGAGGCCCACCTCACCTGGGACCCACATGCCATCGAGAGTAGCGCGCTAGCACGGGTATAAAAGGGCAGGCTACCATTCTGATGGCTTGATCGGACGGCGAGGGTCGCTCCAACCGGAGGGCCGACGGCCAGGATGCATTCGGGAGCGCGATCCGACGGCTGAGAGGGCACATGGCCTGAGATTGCTTCATTTTTCTTCAGACTCTAATAATGGGATTAATTATGTCTGCGTAAGGAACGGCCAATAAATGCCCGATTTAAAAGGGCCTTTTTCCTTCCTTTTCTCTCTGTCTATTGGTCCATTTGACCAGCATTGCACGCGGTATTAAAAAAATTCCGTAACTGACGCCGAGTTAATTTTGCATTGATCCCTGCGTTTTGGTCGACTAGACTTGAAAACCCGGACGGAGGTAGTAATACACAACTAGACAGTAGTAAATGCAGCTTTTAATAAACTGGCAAGGTGGGTTCAAACAGTGCATTCGATTTTTTTAATTCATTACAAATTGAAATTCGCAAGAAGTTTTCTTCACTTCAATGGACATCGGCCTACTAGTAAAGCTATGTATGTAGAGCAGAGGTGTTTCTAGGGTCGTATATGCTTAGAAGATCAGATCCAGTGCAAAACATTCCAACGACGGGGCAAGAAGGTTAGCCCAAATAATTTAATCCAAACTATTTAGCAGTTTTAATATTTGGTTCGACTGCTTACTTTGTTTCCGCTTTCATGCATTGATTTGATTTTTTTGTTCTGATAGCACAACAATGACGAGTCATTCTACTCTAGCAAACATCTCGGGGGGTGGGTGGGGACTAGGAGATGTCTCCCTGATGGGTGCTCGTGGACGTAGATATAATAATAAATGACTCAGAACTGATAGCAATTTGTTGCCTCATACGCCACCGGCTGCATATTCACACCCAATAATCATTGGGAAACACTTTCCATTAAAGGTGTGATTTATTTTCTTTGTCAGACCAATCTTATACCATTGATTCATTTTCATCGTATGGTCAAGAACCTCATTCTCTCCAAGCCATGCACCCGTTAATCTAGGACAGCTGCCCACCAACCCGTTAATCATGCACCCATGGTTAGGGAAATCAAAACAGAATCATAATTAATCGCTTGGTCGCTCCACCGCTGTTTTGGCCTTGCTCAGCGATCCCTCCTTCCGCTGTAGCGCAGCCCATCGTGCTGGAGCCTGGAGCACAGCGTCGGTGTCCTCTCCTAAAGGCAACCATGGTGGCCCTAACGGTGAGCACCTCTTCGATCTGGTCATGATTTTGCTCCTCCGTCCCTATCTCGCTGCAGCGCCTATGCTAACCTAGGCATTTGTGTAGGCCTTCAATAACGGCGCACCAAGGTGACCCGGAGCCTCAGGCTGGTCATAGTGGGAAGTAACTTAGGTGGTGTTTGGTTCTCAGTCCTAGGACTTTTTCTAGTCCCTAGTCCCTAAAAAGTCCCTCCCTGTTTGTTTCCAGATACTAAAAAGTCCCTAGTCCCTTCCTAGAGATTATTAAATGACCATGTTGTCCCTAGTATATAGAAGAATAACAATCAAACAACACCATGGGGTGGCGGGCCAATGGGTGCATGGAAGGGCATTGTTGGAAAAGTCCCCAAAAGTCCCAAAAAGACTCACCTTGAGAGTCTTCTTCATTTAGTCCCAAATGCCTAGTTTAGTCCCTACACAAAAAAGTCCCTGGAAACAAACACCCCCTTCGACTAGTGTCATATGCATGATACTAGTCTAAGTTACTACCTTCATAATGCAAAGTAACAAGATAGTAGTGTCATAGATGGCTTCATTTATTAGCTTGTAGACTCATCTTGTCTTGGGAAGCGCTATGTTACCACCTCACATTAAATACTTGCCACATAAGCAAAAAATTTCTTGGAGTGCGCTATGTTACTAGCTAAGTTACTCCCACTATGACTAGCCTCACCAATGCTGCAGAGGAGGTCGATGTTGCCGGTGTCTGCCTGGGCATCTATTGGGGATATAACTATTTGTGTAAGCCACCCGTAAGGGGCCGGGTTACGCAAAGAAGGAATCATGAGAAGAAGCCCAAGACCAAGACCTGAAGATGGCGGTTCAATAAATGGTCTAAAGCCCACAGGCGACTTAAGGCCCGTAATGGTAAACCGCCATGATGGCATGGCTTGTATCATAAGGTAGAATTAACTAGTCACCGAGCCGGACATTAATCGTCTATGAGCCGGGACTCAGAGGCCGCAGGCGCCAACCCGTATATAGGGGGACGACTACCGCGCTTAGGGCAAGAAACAACTCATCGAGAACCGGCATAGCGTATCTCGCCTCGGTCATCGAAACCTCGCAATACCAACCCAACTAGACGTAGGCCTTACCTTCACCGTAAGGGGCGAACTAGTATAACTCTCTCGTGTCCTTTGTCCCGATTAACCCCTTTAAGCTTCCTAGTTGTGATGGCTCCACGACTAAGTCCTTGCAAGAGGACATCCGCCGTGACAATTCCACGACAGTTGGCGCCCACCATGGGGCCGCAGACGGTGGATTTGAGTTCTTGAAGGCGCCTTGAAGGGCTCAAGGGATACGCAGTCGGCCGGATGACCAAGAGTCATCGTGGCAAGATCTACATCGACGACGAAGGCTGGGGCCCCGACGCCGGTTCAATTGAGTACGTGTACCGGGTCCCCTTCGGCGGAATCCATGTTTTCATCGGCCGGATTGGTGAGCCGGGCCCTGAGCCGGACAACTGCACCGACCTTGTCGAGACGGCTCAGCGCGCGAGACCCGCCCGGGCTCAACCCGCCGTGAAGCGTGCCTTCGTGGGCTGCATCCATGGAGGGGAACTTTCCGAAGGATCTGAAGGTGGTGGTGAGACGGCCATCCTCTCCGACGGTGATTCGTCCACCTGTTCAACAGATTCGTTGTATCCAGTGCAAGATGGCGGGCTTGGGGACTGTTCCGATGGTAGCAGTATTCCGGACCCCTATGAGCCGCCAAGCTGGGCAGGAGTCTTCATGGCTGGTACTCAACCCGGCCAAAATTCTACAGCCCAGCAGCGATAACGTTCAGATCAGGAGCAGCCGAGGCAGGAGGCCCCGTGCGCCCGCCGGCTCAGGTGTTGATGGACCTTATGGATAAGTTAACGGCCCTGTTAACCGCCACAGTTATTCCTGTGAATCAAGATGAGCATAATGCAGAAGTGGCACAGGTGCGCGAGGAAATAGCTTGGGCCAAGGAGGCCTTAGCAGCTGAGGACACCAGGTTGGCTATGGAACGGGCGGCGTTAGACGCACGGGCACAACAACTCCAATCAGAGGCTTATCAGCTTACGATGAGCCTGAACGCATCTAACGAGGTGATGATGAGGAGGCATCAGAAAACTCAATCCCGTTTACCTCCGATTTATGATCCTCGGAATCTTTTCGCTACACCCGGAGCCGGCCCAAGTAACCCGCCAGATGCAAATCAGCTCATGACAGCCGGAGCAGGAGGAACGGTTCAGCCTCGGGTGATGGCACCTTCTCATGGGAATATGGCACCTCCCCGTTATGTACCGATACCACCGGGTCACTTTTCTAACCCCATGGAGAGCTTGATCGCTGCCTCAGCATGTTTGGCGGCTCTCCCAGTAGACGGTGATGATCCAATAGCGGTGGAGACACGGAGGATCAGAGAGCTTGTCCAGACGGCTCTGGCTCAGCAAGAAACTTATTCCTACAGCCGGGATAGAATTCATTCAACTCCTCCGCCCTGGTTGGCTCCGTCTCGTCCAAACCGGAGCCCGAGTTACAGCAGGTACATGGAGTCAGAAGCTTTTTCAAGCAACGCTCAGTACCGTAACCAGCCCGGAGGTTATAACCCGGTGCAGGACCGGATACGTCAGGAGGAGGAGCGAGCGGCTCGGCTAGCGGATCAGTTAGCAGCTCAGCAGATGGCTCACCAGGCTTTTCCGGATTATCCGACGACTTCTGTTGAGGCGGGAGTAGCCACCAGAACCGGCGGCGTTCCGTGTCTGGTGCCGGCCTTACGTAATGTGCGACTCCCTAAGGATTTCAAAGGACCCCGAAAGGTGCCAAATTATACGGCCGACTTACAGCCCGAGGCCTGGATTGAGAGCTATGAGATGGCTATGGAGTTGTTGGAGGTCAGTGACGCAGCAATGGCTAAGTACTTCACGATGATGTTGGATGGAACAGCTAGGTCTTGGCTAAAGGGCCTGCCGCCCAACTCCATTAGCTCATGGGCGGAGCTGAAGGCCCGGTTCATTCAGAACTTTAAGGATACTTGCAAACAATCTATGTCGATCGTGGATTTGACAAATTGTAAGCAAGAGGAGGGTGAATCCACTACTCATTGGGTATGCCGAGTAAAGGAGATAATACATTCGTCTGATAAGATGGATGCCGGCTCAGCAGTCCTCATGTTGGAGAAGAATTGTCGATTTGAGCCTCTGAGATAGAAACTGGGGCGCCTTAAGCGTGATTGCAATGATATGGGTACACTGATGGCGGCTTTAGTCAAATACGCCGATTCTGATAGTACCAAGGATCCCGCGTCTGATGAGGAAAAGACAGGGAAGGTAAAGAAGAACGGCAATGGAAAGGGTCAGCAGCATAGCCCGATGAATCAAGGAGGCAATAAGCGTAAGGCTGAGGGTAATCCGGAGTTTGTGGCCAACGCCAATGCGCAAGGTAACAATCAGAGACGTAAGGGAAAACCGCCCCCTCGATCTAGCGGATCAGGCCCGTCTCTTGAGCAGCTACTTAATGAACCCTATCCAAGACATGGCACCCGGGAGAAGCCGGCGACTCATTTATGGAAGGATTGTGCGATCATGACGGCTTTCAATAATTCCAACATGTTCGACGGGTCAGGTGGCGGCTCAGGAGCCGGCGGCTTCCATGGCCCGGGTGAAGGCTCAAATTCCGGCTTTCAGGGAAATCAAGGCGGATATAATTAGCAGCAGTCTGGTCAAGGAGGTCAGCAGCAGCATCAGCAGTCGGGTTATCAGAGTCATCTAAAGCAGCTGAACAGTGGATAGTATCACGTGTTCACCACTAGCTTATGCAAACGTGACCAGAAGATTCATAAAAGGGTCGTAAATTCTGTTGAGCCAGCAGTTCCCCGTTATTTAAGGTGGTCAGAGCAACCTATTGTGTGGAGTAGAGAGGATCACCCTCCCCGGGTTGATAATCCGGGTCAGTTAGCCCTGGTGGTGGCACCTCAGGTCGGTGGATATAAATCACTAAAGTGCTCATGGATGGAGGCAGCAGCATCAACATCCTCTATTACGAGACCTTTTGGCGCATGGGTTTGACTGACAAGAATTTAAAGACGTCCAACACCGTTTTCCATGGAGTGGTGCCTGGTAAGTCGGCATACCCCGTCGGTAAGATTGAACTGGAGGTGGCCTTTGGAGATGAGTACGATTCTAGGGCTGAGAAACTAACTTTTGAGGTGGTCAAAATTAAAAGTCCATATCTTGCTTTGTTTGGGCGGCCGGCTTATGCCAAGTTCATGGCCCGTCCATGTTATGTTTACTTACAGCTTAAGATGCCAGGGTACAAGGGCACCATCACTGTGCATGGGAGTCAAAAGGTAGCTCTGGAATGTGAAGAAGGCGATGCGGCTTATGCTGAGTCTGTTTGCTCTGCGGAGGAGCTTAAGTTTTATCAAGATAATGTTGACCCAGCAGATATGACCTCCCTCAAGAAGCCAACCACAGAGCATGACCCGGCGATGAAGTTTAAGTCGGCAGCTGAAACCAAGCTTATTGATTTTACCACAGGCGATTCGTCTAAGCAGTTCAGCATCAGTGCCAATTTGGATCCTAAATAGGAAAGTGCGCTCATCAAGTTCATCCGTGAGAACCGGGACATCTCTGCATGGAAACCTTCTGACATGCCAGGTGTATCGAGAGAACTCGCTGAGCACACTCTCAATATTGATCCTAAGTATAAGCCGGTCAGGCAGTTTCTTCGGCGGTTCAACGAAGAGCGACGGAAAGCTATTGGAGGGGAGGTCGTCCGGCTCTTAGCGGCCGGGTTCATTGTTGAAGTTTTTCACCCTGGGTGGTTAGCTAACCCGGTGCTCGTGCTCAAGACAAAAAAGGAGAAGATAGTCTCACATCAACTAAGCGTATCAACGGGCTATGGAGATGCCCATCAATAGATATCAATGTGAGTGAGTAGGGATTGCCATGCAATGGATGCACTAGAGCTATAAGTATATGAAAG